>BSBM01000637.1:15705833-16937500 GCA_027924585.1 Larix kaempferi | reverse complement strand
CATGCAGACAAATAGTTCATGTACAAGATAGAAAAAGTCTTTCACCTGCCAAAAGTCCCTGTACTATTCACTAACTATCTATTTATAAGTTTACAAAATGCCTCCAGGGATGCCACCTGTATTCTCTCTTTAATTCTTTTAATTTTCTTTTAAATGCCTTACAAAAATGAAATGACTCATGGCACCCTTTTCATAACAGAAACAAAAAAGGATAGTTGTCCCTTTGACTTCATGATTCAATAATAGGAAAGGAAAAATTTGATGAGCTATGGCTGCTGAGCTATCTTTAGGGTGGTGCCTCTGCTTCAGCTGGAGCAACTATCTCAAAGGGTGCTTCTATCTTAGTTGGTGCCTCTGTTGTAGATGATGTGCCTTTATCGATTAATGCCGCTGCTGTTGCCTTCTTATCTTCTTCTACACTATAGCTGAACCAAACAATAGTGTCTCTGATAACAACATTGGCAGGTGAAGGGAGAAATATTTTCTTAAAAGTCACATGCTTGTCGAGCTATGCCTCGATGTCTTGCATTTTTGCTATTGCTATCTGGCAGATTTCATGGAGCATTTGAGCGTGTACTAAAGGCAGCACGATGCATTGATGGTGATCGTCTATGGTTAACACATCAATTCTTCTCACATACTCCATTTGAACGCTTATCTCATATTTTAAATCGGAGAGGCGCTTCTCTTTACTTGGAAATTCATCAAGGGTCTGGGGAAATACAGCCTTGCACTTTACATGCACTTATTGAATCTTTTGATAAAGGTTATTGCACTTTCCCATTGTAACCTAGATCACAGTAATTAGTTTGGCGCCGCATTTTCTACAAAATTCCATGAAGGCTACATCTTCCTTAAAATAAACTACAGATTTGAACGGGAGGTGCTCGGGGAAACCCACCTTCCCTTCTCTCCACTCCATCTGTCTTAAAATTTCTGCTTTTACCCATGTGTACTTGTTTCTTAGCCTAACAGCTTCAGAGTTGATTTCCTTCATTCTATCCAACATGGCCTTTAGCTTGCAAACTTCTTCAGTAAGCAGTTCTTGCTTCTCATGCATTTTCTTAAGCACATCACAGGATTTCTCATGAAAATGAGTCATATCCATTGCTCTATTGTTTTCTTGCCCTAGCTTCTCAACCAACAACTTCTTATCTTCTTCTAATCAAACAAATTTAGATTCGGAGTCGTTCTTCTATGCTTCAAGTACCATCATTTGTACTTCCAGGTGTTCCTTTTCCTCCTCCAGGTGTTGATATTTATCTAACAACTCCTTATGATCGGACAAAAGGTGATCATGTTTCTTTACTATGAGCTCCCTATAGGACTGCTCATTGGCCACGATGTGCTGCAGAATACGATCCATTTTCTTAGTTGACTCAAACTTATGACTATGTTGATTACATTGTCCTTGCTTGCTTTGGTTGCTGCTACAACAACAGATGCCATAGCCACAAGAACCTTGCTTCATGTTTTGCATAACAATAGTTTCACAATGGGTGACAATGTCTGACTCAACAAGTATCTTTAACCTTGTCTCTGACTTCAAAACAATAGATTTCCTATATCTATTATATACAAATTTGTTCCACTGGGATACAGTGTGATCGTTTGATGGGGTAAAAGGGATCAGTGGAAGATTTTCTATGGGTATATCCTCTTCAGCGGGCGGTGTCTGCACCAATTGGGATGAACCTACATCCATGTCCTATGTATTAGAACCACCAGCTTGTGTATCTTCATTGTCCTTATTTTCTTCCTCAGCTTTAAGCCGTCTTTCTTCCTCTTCATCCCTTAGTTGATTCTCAACCGCCTCCCTTTCTTCTTGCTCTTTAGCAACTTGCTGCAATATTGCCTCTTCTAACTCTTGATCGCAAAGCCTTTGGGCTTCTTCTTCTTGTAGCCTAAGAGTTTCTGCCTCTTGAAGTTTAAGACCTTCTTTTTGCTAAAGCTTAAGAGCTTGTTCCTACTCCTCTTGCAACTTATCAGCAACTTCTTTCTAGATTCTATCTGCTTCCTCCTTTAGGCTCAGTTCTTTATTGGCTAGAGCTTCTGCTACGTCCTTTTCTTTCTAAAACTTGGCTTATTTGGAATCTTGGATAGAAATAGAGCTAGAACTAGCTCCACCTTTGTGACAACAAATTTGCAACTCATTCATGTTGTTGATTCCTCGATATACCTCCTCCTCTTGATCGTAGTAGTAAGCATAATCAAAGTGGGTGTACAAATATTGCTTCTCTGAAATGAAAACCCTTCACCTCTTGAACGAATTCCTCAGCTAATGCAACCCCTAAGAGCTTATAGGCTCCCACATAGAATGTCAGAGAAGGGAACGAATCCTTCTTCAATTTATTAAAAAATCCTCCAACTCCATCAAGAAAAACTTGCCTAACTGCTTCTTGCAAGACTATATAGTCAGTAGCATATCTGGGCAAGATATATGGTGGCTTGGAGCCTCCATACATTCTGATGTAAGTGTCATCTTCTGAAAAATAGAAATCGCCATAATTTTCCATCATTGCCATGGCATTCTCTGATAAGCAATTAGGTTCTTCACTAAACATTTTCTCATACAGAGGTATGATGAACTCCTCATAGATGAGTTTGTAATGCATCCTGTAATTCTGAGCCCATAGTATCTTATATGTTGTATAGATCGGGGTGTTGGACTGATCCCAAATGCAACGTAGCTTTGGGAAAGGGAGATTTGCTAAAATGCAATCAACAAGATATGAAGACATGTAGAATTCTGACATCTTCTGAGTCATTCCTTCTTTGGATGCGGCTACGGTGGATGATAAACTATCCGACAGGATAGTTTCCCAATCAAAGACAATTCCCTTAAATGCTACGTAATGGATTATGGGGGGCCATTGTATCCTATAAACGGTTCCGTCATCCATGTCGAAAATTTCGCTTAACATAAGGGCGATCATACGAAAAGGGGCAATCAAATTTTGAACTTCATGTTCATAACTCTCTTTTCTTGAGCTTCTTTCCTGTAATTAGCAGCTTCTTAGCAATTTCAAGATTTCCCATCTGCCCCAGCCATTCATCATTCAGTGGATATTGAGAGTGCGGTAATTTGTAGGTTGCTGCAATGTAGGCTAGATGTAATGAGGTGAACGCCTCTCCTTTGTTATCATACAACACTCTTGTTTCCGGGTTTGCATGCTCCAGGATCCATCCAATCACTTATGAGCAAGGAAAGAGCTCAGGGCGCGTGGAGGATTTGGATATACCAGAGCTTCTGATATTTTGATAGATGTGCTCTTCCTCCAAGAGTGCTCCTAGGATGTCTTGGTCTCTAAGCATATGATAAACATCTCCCCATTTGACTTCAGGAGGGACACCTGTGGTGGACTTGGTATCCTCAAACAGAATTTCAACTCTTAGCTCTACCGGTTCCAGCTCAGCCACCTTAGCTCTCTTTCTGCTACCCTTCGCCATTTTGGCTTAATCCTGTCAAGTAACTACGTATGAATAAACATAAGTTTGCAAAATAGTATAGAACATGGAGCAAGATGCAAGAATTTTAAAACATAGGATTAGCATGATAATATGTAACACTACCAAATTAAGACAAAAAAAAAATATTTTGTTTCAGCAGAACTATATTTCTTCCATCCAAGATAAGTAGTTTCGGTGGGACTCTAACTGAGTTTTTTCTTCGCTCAGGATTTCCTCAGACGAAAGCGATGGGTAAAATCCACACAGGAAGATTGAATCTCGTAGGTTCAAGGGACTTAGGGGAAAGATGAAAGGGTCTACGGCTAGAAATTATAGACTTGGGAATGGCCAAAATAAAAACACATGAAGAACGTCTACTGGCCATGCAGCTCATACGGGGGTATCGTTACCGAGAAAGGTTTGGCGCACTTAACAGTAAAAACAAAACAGTGGTAGAGCCATCTACCTGGCAAAATATTGTTGGTCTTGCTGAGGTTGACTATGCTGCGGGTGAGCTAAGCTGGAGCAGTCTAACAGCTTCAAAATGGCATTCTCCGATACAAATTCTATCAATAGAAACAAAAAAAACTCCCCAAAACCCTATATAAGAGCTAACATGCGCGGTTAATTAATAGGTTGGTGGAGTCTTTAAAACGGCATTAAAAGCGCGTACGGCGGGGTCACCTTGACACATTTGGCATTTAAGCGTAACTGCTGAAATCAGAAGGAAAAGATGAACTCATACAATGTTGCGGCGAAGACTCGTAAATTCCATCCGCTATTTCGGTGAAAGTTGTTGAGTTTGTCTGCTGTTGTGGTGGGGGACTCGTAAGTTCCACCTGGAGTTCAAGGTTTTGCAGCTTGAATAAAACATCCGCCCATTGTGGGAGAGTTCCTCAAGTTCGCCCGAAGTTGCAAGGGCACTTACCGGGTTGATCCGATGATCACTGGCTTCGAGACTTCAAAAAGGAAAATGCGCCCATTGCGGCCAAAGATTGGGAGTCGTTTCGACGTTACGGCGGAACTTCGTGAGTTTTCAACCATTCCGGGGAAACTTGCTAAGTTTGTCCGAATTTTGGCTTTGCGCCTTCGCAAAATAATGATGAGAACCTTGCGCCATTGTGGCAATAATTCTTGATTTGGTCCGCCGTTTTGGGAGGACTCGTCGAGTTCGCCCAAAGTTTCGTATGGACTTGGTGATTTTTCCTGAAAAGTACAAGGTAAAAAGACTTGATAAAAGAGGTGCCCGTTGCAGTCAAACTTCATGAGTTCTTCCGTCATTGCGGTTGAAAAACTTGAGTTCTTCAGCCATTTCAGGTGAAAAAATTGATTTTTGACTTGGAAGAAAAAGATCAATAAACTCAAAAAGAAAGGTTTCTCTTATAAAAACTAAGTATGAAAGAACTTCTAAGGAAATTTTAGCTCCTAAGTAACTTTATAAAAGAAGTAAAAGGAGGGGCCCCAATATCTACAAAATTTTGGGGGTGGTTTTTGCAGCAACAACAATTGGCGATTCTATGGTGAACACAGATCTCTAAAAAAAAAAAAAACTCTTCTTTGGGGTAGAGAACTTACAAACTGATGATTTACATGAGCGACAAAATGTCTTCATAGTTTAGTTTTCATGAACACAGTGATCACTCTCATCATCATGGTCATTTTAGTAAAGGGCAACTTAGAATCATATTTCTTTTCAACTGTCTTAGGGCCTGAGTATGGAGTTCATTTTAGAGTTATGCCTCTTAGATATCAACTTAAAAAGACTCCACGGGATCGTAACAGTATCTCACAGTCATATTCGTTTGTTCCTCATTCCCATGTTGTTTGTACCCTTTTGGATATTTCATGATGACTTTTGTCATTTGAGTCTTCCATAAATGAGTTTCTTTAACTTACACATTTGATTTCTCTGGTTCTTCAATACATAATGTCACTACTACATATGGCCAAATTTGCCACGATTGTTAGTTGTAATTGCCACAAATTTTCGTCCCTGTTGCAACGATTGGTGTTTCATTTTTTCGTGGAAACATATTTGTGGATATAGGGATGAAAATTCCCCATCATGGCAATAGCAATGCCTCTTATTAGCCACGTGTCAAGTACAGAACCATTCTCAGATCTACGAAAGAGTAATCCATCCACAAAGTTGCGTCGCTATATCGACGTTTAGCTTCTGCAAGTTCCACGAATGTGCATGGAAACATGTTTGTAGTTCCACGAATCATCGTCTCAATTGCCACAGAGAGATCCACAAACTTTTGTGGCAGGTTTACCACCTGCGTCGAAACAATTTTACATTTTCCACTAATCCTCGTCCCAGTATCCATGAAGCAATTCCCAAACTTTCATTGCAGGTTCAGCACCTGCGTCGAAACAAGTTTACATTTCCACGAAACATCATCTCAGTATCCACGCACTGATTCCCAAAGTTTCGTGGCAGGTTCAGCACATGCATGGAAAGAGTTTCTATGGACTACACGAATGTTCCTCGATATATCAAGGATACCTAGACGTGTTAAAAAAAATAAAAATTAATGCATCCAAAAATTTGTCACATCTTGTGACACTTGTCAACGAAACAATCAACAATCAATGCTACAAGGAGTATTTAAAACTATAATTTCTCACCTCATCACTCATTCACGAGGTATTTCAGGCCCAACAATATCCCAAGTACTGAGAGTTGTGCACAAAAGACCCTTCAAAGTTGCTTATGGATGTGTTAAGTGGAAGGAAACCCTAAACAAGTGGCTTGATTAATACTATTGGCAAAAGCATTATTTGAAAAATAAAGGAAAGACCTATACATCATTTTTGTAAACATGCATAAAGAATTAAATCAAATGTTAACACAACACTTGAGGAAAAGGCTCATTTATGTGCAATATTTTGCAATCATGCTTCTCTGGCAGAACTTTGGCATTTGGATGAAACATCATTGGTTTCAATATTCCTCATAAATTCTTCTAGAGTTTAAATAAGATTGCACTCCTCTATTTGTATGTACCGTTTCCTTAATTCCAATTCTGAATAATATCAAGTTGAATGCTTCCAATGATTTCAATAGTTCCTACATATTGAAACCATATCCCAAAAATTCAAAGTCAGACAAAAAGTGCTCATGTGATAATCACAACACTCGTAAGTTAAAAGACATTCCAGAGGAAAATTGCAATTTTCAGTATCACATGAGAATTTCTTATATGCATCTCCCTCATAAGTTGGATCCATGTGTTAGTTCTTATCAAGGTTTGTTAAGCTTGTGAAGAATTTTCATTGAAATTAATTCATTATTTGGGGTCAAGGGTACAACAAAGTATCCATATAAGATATCAAAATGAACAATTTCCAAAGGTGGTGCATTCTCTTTCCTTTTGTCAAAGTTTGAGCAGTGATAGGATTTCTAAGAGATGAATGACAACTAATATTTTATATATACTACCAACTCTATGATAATCTCTTAATAGGAAATTTCTCTCACAAAATTCAAATATTTTAATGAACAATAACATGTACTTGGGTAAACATTTTCTGGTTTGAATTACAACCTACAAATTTTGTTGTTGTGGACAACAAGATCATAAGCAAAGTGAAATGACACTTACTGATGATGACAAGGACATTCACTCTCTCATTTTTGCATCTACTTCTACTTCAAGTATAAAGCAGTATCTTTCTCTGTCAAGGTTTACCTCCTCTCATTTACTATTATTTTCATTCGTATTCTTTTTTGGGGCATTTAAAGTTGCCTTGGCACTCCCACACTACAACTGTGACTTGTACTCTCTAGTCCCATTGACCTATTTTGGTCATTTATGGACTTTAATGAAGTTATCTTACCTTATATCTTATTTTAAAAATACATGGAAACACTATAATGTCCTTATATATTTGGTATGATTATTGCATTTATTATGCCATTACCTATTCCAACATATCCTCAGCTTGATAAAAACAACGAGAAGTTCTAGTGCATTGAGAAAATGAATTGTGATATGTCTGCAATACCTAACTTTATAAGCGAAACAAAGTAGATAAATATAATACATAGGCTTGAACTAAGCAATACATCAAAATTCATGGAGTCATCATATGAAGCTACAATTGGATCAAGTGTTGGCAATAAGAAAGATGGTGCCTATGCACTCAAGGGGAGAAAAATTTCCTTGTCCTCCACAAAGCTCTCATATTCCCTAGAGAACAAAACCTTGGGATTAGACTCTCAATTTGGATTGACTCTAACCTGGCCCTCCCAACGTGACAGATCCTACAACAACTCTTGAGGTAAAAAATCCAACAATAGTAACTCTGATTAATGTTGTGATTGAGTTGCAGGGTTCTACTTTCAAGGTTGTTTCTGAATTGATGCAGAAAGACCTTCTAGCTCTAGATGTGCTAAGCCATCTAAAATGCAAGTGTTGTAATCATGTTCCTTCAAATGTGAGTTAAGGCAAGTGGAAAGCTCTTTCATGCATAATCAACACCAAAATCTCGCAATTTTTTAGCAAGATAAATGGAAGAAACCCCAGAATTTATTATAAGGTCAAGAAATATTTTGGAATCCTTGTAATATCACAAGGAAAATGCATTGATCCACAAATTTATTGGCATATGGCCCTGAGCAGATTATCTAGTGCCTTGGATACAAGAAAATTGGACCCCAACTTGTCCCTGTTAGTTTTTGTTCTAGGGGGTTTTCATTATCTACTTTAAAAATATGAAAGACAAAAAACACATCTTAAAGGATGTACCGAGTTCCTTGTTTTTGGGGTAGGTCTTGCATATTTTTTAAACCTTTGGTTTCTAGAATTTGACCCTACAAATACACCTATCTCCCACATTGGTAACATAAAGAACTCCGCCACAAACCACCCCTACTAATCAGCAAGACCCAATTGTTGCAAGCTGTGGCTTTATAGGCCATGACATTATAACAAGAGACAAGCTATGGAGATCCTTGTGCATATAAGAGAGTGTTTTCTTTTTTTATTCACGTAAAGAGTGTTTCCTCGTGTCCTTTGAATAATCATAAGGATTAAACAACATTTTTCAATGTATGATAAATTCAAAACTGCCATATCAACAGATTATAATATTGAGTTACACTGACAAGCAAACTAAACTGATAAACTAATATTCAGTAACATGTAATAAAATAAACATATATATCATATAACAAAAAGAGAGATATAGTTGAAGATACCAACCTGGGTATGAAACCATTCTTGAAAATATACTCAGAAGTGTTACTTTCAGAAAAGACTGTTTGTGCCTCGGAGATGCCAGTCTTCTCTAGGAACCAGCTGAACCTACAAGAGGGTGTGTACAAACCAAAGAGAGAGAAATGACTGGTGTTGATTAGGTCAATGACAGTCAAGCACAATACATAAATCAAAAGAAATAAAGTCACAAAAATTATAAACTTCAACCAAGTCTGAGTAGAAGAGAAGTTATTATCAGCACACCACAACTGATCACAGGTGATCAAAGTCAAGTACTCTATAAGACCAAAAATTCAACAAGGTGGTATAAACAAAATGAAGGAGGTTAAATGACCGCATTAACCACAAGTCAAAGAAAAGGTACCACAAGTCCAATAATAACTCAATCAACGTGGGGAAGGTACAACAAGTATTTAATAACTCAATCAGTAATAGGTAATAAAATAAACATATTGATCATATAACAATAAGAGAGGTATACTTGAAGATCTCCACGTCAACATTAAAACAAAAATCAGGTCTGAAGTCTGGGTACAAATATAAACAATGGTCATAAAATAAGAAAATATAAACAATGGTCATAACAATATAAGTGTGGGTAGTAGAAGACCCATGACCCTTAGAACCAAGGGTATGCTCCAAATGTGGCCAAACAACCATAGTACTCTATAAGAGAAAAACTTCAACAACGTGGTTTTAAAAAAGTTACTCAAGGAGGGTAAATGACCCCATTAAACACAAGTGAAAGATAAGGTACCACAAAACCAATCATAGCTCAATCAAGGTGGGGAAGGTACAACCAGTCATATCTCTCTCAAATGTACAGCCATTCTATATAACTTGAAAGTTCATCATCACAGTATAAGGAAGGGTGGTGGGATGCCAAATAAAAATATCCCTCATTTCTCTCAACAGTAAAATATTTTACAACATAATTTTGTTCTCTATCAACTTTAGCACTCCTCTATGGTCCCTGTGCTGAATTTGGTCCTCGAGATGTAATGGGCAGTAATATTATAACATAATTTTCATCTCTTTCACTAACAGTTGATAAAATAAACATATTGATCATATAACAATAAGAGAGGTATAGTTTAAGATCTCCACATCAACATTTAACCAAAAATCAGATCTGAAGTGTGGTACTATTTCTGAATAGTGCTAAAGAAGCAGTAAAATATTTTACAACATAATTTTGTTCTCTATCAACTTCAGCACTCCTTTATGGTCCCTATGTTGAAGTTGGTCATCGAGATGTAATGGGTAGTAATCTTATAACATACTTTTCATCTCTTTCACTAACAACTGATAAAATAAACTTATTGAACATATAACAATAAGAGAGGTATAGTTGAATATCTCCACGTCAACATTTAACCAAAAATTAGATTTGAAGTGTGGTACTATTTCTGAATAGCACTAAAGCAATAGTAAAATATTTTACAACATAAATTTGATCTCTATCAACTTCAGCACTCCTCTGTGGTCCTTGTGCTGAAGTTGGTCCTCGAGATGTAATGGGAAGTAATCTTATAACATAATTTTCATCTCTTTCACTAACAGTTGATCAAATAAACATATTGATCATATAACAATAAGAGAGCTATAGTTGAAGATCTCCACGTCAACATTTAACCAAAAATCAGATCTTAAGTGTGGTACTATTTCTGAATAGCGCTAAAGCAATAGTTAAATATTTTACAACATAAATTTGATCTCTATCAACTTCAGCACTCCTCTGTGGTCCCTGTGCTAAAGTTGGTCCTCGAGATGTAATGGGCAGTAATCAAATTATAAATAGTGATGATCATCGAAGTCATGATGAACATATCTAATATAAAGACAATCAATTTTTCAGACTAATATATCTACATGCAGCATATATAGGAGTGATGATGTCTGAGAAAACACAAAATTTGAATATTAAAATACACACTAATTATAAACAAGCATACAATGACATGTGATGACATTTAAATTTAAAATTCAAATTCAAAGAAAATAAAAGATATAAATGGGAAAATCCCTAAGAGCATCACATAAAAGATAAGTACCTCGTAACTATACCAAGTAAAAGTTATCTATGTTACATACTGACAATGTTTCATACTAACAACATCAATATCCATCAAAATAGAAGTCATGAATTTAAGTTGCATATACTTTTTCGTTGATTTATGTTTTCTTGCATTGAAAAAAATTGCTAGTATGGTATCACAATCATCAATTGGTGCAGTATTTACTGCGATATCTCATATTATTGTTTGTTTTTCCATGCCCTCATTTATTCCACTTCTTGTACATCGCTAAGCAGGGCGTGGAGGCAGTTCTGAAGGGGTGTGAACTGCAACAATGGAAATGAGCATATATATATGGCATTGAATTATTATTGAAATAAATATTTCATTATTTTGATTAAAATTACAATATTTCTCTTTACCAGTCTCTGTAGATGTGACAACTAGGGTGTTAATTGGAGGTCTAGTTTCTTCCTCTTGTAGTTCATGCTCCTGAGCTTCATGGTCTTCCATTGAAAGAAGAAAATTTATAAGTATACGTTAGGAAATATATATATCTAATCACAATAGAAATTTATATTTCCAAAGCATACATACCAGAATGGACACCATGCTCCACACTATCATGGGACATGTTCACCCCAACATCAACTTGTACTTGATGAGTACCACTAGATTCACTGTTGCGGTTGCATTGTTGGTTAAAAACAAACATAATTTTTTAGTTATGGGTGATATAATCAGAATGACTGAATAAACTTTAATAGTATACTACAATTGGTGATATACCTGCATTTGTGTCATTGGGGAGATTGGAGTCTACCCCAAGCTTTTCCGATGTTCAACCACACTTTTAAAACCAAGCTTTAGGGCTTCCTCGGTGGCAGCAGCTTGGAATGTATTTCCCTGCAATGCATGATAACACATTTTAAAATTTCCAGTATCAAAATCAGATATTTGTTTGGTACTATTAAATAAATATTCCCAACAATTAATCATTTAATACTTACGATTCTTGCTCTTAGTTTTCTATAGCCACCCTGGCCCAGTCTATGTTGCCCGTGCTTTTCCATTCTAGCCTTGGTTTCTTTGGAGGTGTCAGGTAGCCTATATATGAAAATTTTGAAAAACCTTAGATATCAAAAATCTTACTTAAAACAAAAAAGAAAAAAATAATTGAGCTTATTTCAGTAAATAGATGATATATGGTGTACCTTGCTTTACTAGGCCGTGGTTGTCTTCCTTGTTTTTTTAGCAAGTTCTCCTTTGCATCATCTATGAGTGCCTTCCACTGTTTCTCCAGAACCATGGGAGGGCACTCATGCTTGAGTTAAGCTTGCAATCTTTCCCTATATTGGGCCCTGGTATATTTCAAATTCTCACCGGCTAACCTTGCAACAACTTTCCTGTTGAAAGTATTGCCGAACAAGTTGACCATGTGGTCCATCAATTCATCTCTCTTGTTGCTATCTTGGCTATTCCATTGTGTGTGAATGGTGGGGCCAAACAACTCCAAGGCTTTGTCATTCAAATTCCTGTAGAAGACATTGTTTCCTGCAAAAATATGTCATCCATTCATTTATAATAATTTCAATGTATGTCTATTTAAATTTCATGATTAAAATCAATAAATTAATTAATAAATACCTACAATCTTCTGAATCTTGATAGGAACACAAGAGTCATCCACCAGAAAGGTGAGATCTAGTGATCTGGTGCTTTTAATTCGTGCTTCTCTAGGAAAAGTTTCATGGTCGTCTAGAGTACGTTCATATCCAGAGTCATGTGGAGTCCTAAGCTTCATCTCATCATTCTCTGGCATGGCATCATGCTCCGGCATGGCATCATTCCCTCTCTCATCAATGCCCACGTCACCAATGGATTCGAGGCCAACCGCAGGAGTGGCAAAAATCCTCATTGGTACATTGCTTCTTTTTTGTTGCATTGGACCATCACTACTACCTATACCTGTCTCGGCAGGTTCTGATCTAGTCACGGGTTTAAAAATTCCTACAAACAATAAACTTTACTTTATTAGATCACTTGGAAAAATAAAAAACATAATATCAAATATGAAATCATGTCATAGCTTAAAAAAAATTGTGAAGATGGCACTTACCCCATAAGATTGTATTTCATTTTCCAGTTGTTGAATCCTTTCCCTATTCTCTTGTGTCAAGGACTTTTTCGAGCCAAGGAAAGCATTTCTATGTTTTCCTTTTTCAAGGTTGTTCTAAAAATGTGCAGTGGTTTAGTGGAATAGAAAATGTCTTCCTCCAACCCCTCATCATCCAGATCGAGTGCACGTGATTAAATTCATCAAACAATAATTTAAATTAAGCAATATAATTTTAACATCATTCAAATATTGATATTGTAATGAAAATTAAGTTACTATTATGCACTAACACTTACCTGATGTGGTGTTATGTCCAATGAGTTTCCATGATCAACTAGAACCATGGAAGGAGCAGGTGCCTTTCCACGGTCCTAAATGAACCATAACACCATAATAAAGTTAGAAAAATGAAACAGTAATCCATCATAAGCTCAGAATAATGTGAATGTCAGTAGTGGTCATTGAATGTTAACATACTGAATCGAAACATTTAGTTATTGTACGTAACACTTACCTGACGGGCCATAGAGTGTGACCTTCCATGGTCTCCCTCGACCATGGAAGTAGCAGGTGCCTTTCCAATGGCGCCACCCTGACATAATAAATCAATAAATAAACCTTTACCTCATACTAAATATTTGTAACATAAAAAAAATGAGATATTGCATTAATATTCATTTTTACCTCGGAAGTAGAAGATACATGTTTTGCTGCATGTCAATGTGCAGACTCCTGCCACAGTTTAATGAGCATGCTATCAAATGGAAATATTAACAATAAGCACGAAAAAAGCGAATGCTAACATTGAATATCGAAACATCTTGTTATTGTAGTCATATTTATTTGCTATATTTAACTTTTACATGATGAGGCGTAGATTCTGACCTTCCACGATCACCTTGGGTCATGGAAGCAGCATGTGCCTTTCCACTGCCTCCACCCTAATCAAACGTCAATAGTCAATAATTGCATCATAAAAAAATGAGATATTCATAGCAGTGTAATCCCCATGTAATCACATGGAAATATTCATAATAAGCATGAATAAAGTGAATGACAACAGTGAAAATTGAATGTTAACAGAAAAAAAATGAAACATTCAATTATTGTAGTCATGTTTAGTTACTACATTTAGCATTTACCTGATGAGGCATAGTTTCTGACGGTAGAAGGTTCCCCTAGACTGCGGAAGGCACATCTATTCTATTTAAGTTGCAATCGATCAACAACTCTTCACCTGCAAGTATTGTTTTTATTGCACATACAAATATACGATGATGTTCACGTGCCTCGAATTCAAAATTTGGCTGCTTATTTGTTGTCACTGGTCATGTACTATTTATAAAGCCAACAATGCTTCCAAACTCTCTTGGTCTCCCATCAATATACATAGTCTCCCCTTTGTTTTTATTGTTTGCTTCTATTTGAATATAATTCACGGAAACTCTGTATCTCCGCATACTTCGAGTATATTAGACCAAGATCAATCAGTTATTGTATCTGTATAGTGGTCCTACATACTCCATCAATTCAGTTACATTGCCATAGCGGACCTTTATTCCATCCATGGAAAATAGCCCCAATCCATGTAAGGATGAAGGAGCGATGCAATACATCCTCCCATTGATGAGGAAATATGTGTCCACTTGAGGTAGCATATTAGGTACCCATCATTGCACTAGATGTTTATACCTCAATGGAAAATCAATGTCTCCTATGCTCTCAGCATCATAATTACACGACCCACCATTGGCAATAAAATATTTCATGCGTCTATGAAATCTTTTCCTTATATTTCAGATCTAGTTTATATAAATCCGGTAGATCTAGTACAACTCGACTCACTTTCAACCTCTCGGAGTATATCTTCATCATCACTTGAGGAAGATAGATCTGACAGATACATATTTGGTGGTACCTACACTCCATAAAACAAGAATAAACAAGACGATGCTTTCTCTCTTGTTTGAAAGTACACATTTACTTAGTTAAACATATTTACATCCCTCAAATCTAAGGCTTAGGAGGGACATGTCGAACCCTAGTGGATGTACTAGTGTTACAAATCTCAGCTGAATTGTTTGGTATCGGGAGGACGATTTGTGGCAGGAAGATACCAAGTTACAGTGCCATAACAAGCTGTCCATACGACACCACATTCATCATTGTAGGCTATGAGCTATTTTGTGGACTGAGTTTGCATATTTGGGGGTCTTTTTCTCTTGTGGGTAGAACAAAACCACTGGTAACAACAAATTAAGGAAGTTAACTAGTATATCACCCAGTTTTGGTCCTTCCAACACTGCTGGGCATATTATTTGCAGCCTACCCTCTTTCTTTGAATGGCATATTTTTGGCATCCTACCCTTCATTATTAAATTTACATGCTGGTATTTTATGCTAATGCATATGAAAACTATTTGTTAGTGAACTGTTTGGAAAAATCACTCAACTAAAAAACATTAATTAACTATATATCATCCCAACAAACCATAGCTACAGTGAGAGGGTCCACTCAGGAGTACATTGCAGCAGTGTCCGCAACTGTTTCATGTCAAACATCTTAACCAAATAATCAGTAAAATACTACAGCAGAGAATGCAAAATACATCAGCTAAGTATGAACCTTTTCATCGGATTTGCTTTGGCTACAACAAACTCCTGCAATATGCAGTAATTGGGCATGATGCCTTCCAATACAAACTTTTAGCACAAGTGACCATAATAATCACAAGTGAGCTACGTGGGCATCATCTCTTGTTATTTATTTGTTTATCCTAATGGTGTCAATGACCTTTTTAATAGACTGTTATTAAGGTTTCTATGCCTCTAAATAACTACAAGATATGCCAAATAAGGGGAGCACTCTAGTCTCTCAAGCAAGCAAAAAACCGAAGGATGCCACCTCAACACCTGATAGTCAAAATCATAGAGGTCATTGATACCATTAGGATAAATAATTAAATAAAAACATTCGGGACCAATGGGTTTGTCACAATTAAATGTGTGGGGAATGTAATGTAAGACCCTCAAACAACCCTTATACACCACATGTTCTTGATGCAAACATTCAAATCCTTGACAATTTAAGCCTTAACTTAAGTGAAATCAACAAGAGATATAAGTGTTGGAAACAACCAAACCATGACTACAATGATAGCTAAAAATATAATGTGCAATAAGACAATTTTAAAAATTCAAAAACACCATGCATACAAAGAAGAAATGAAGTCCATTTTCAAGGTATCATGATGAATAGGATTGCCATTGATGACAACATAAAAGTAACTAACCATTCTGGAAAACATCTAAAAGTTTTTATGGCTTTCAAAAGTAAGGTCCAAAAGTTTTTATGACTTTCTTTTCAATCTTTATGACAATTGGAATGGACAGGCCCCACTCATAGCCAAATACTTTTGAGATATTTACAACTCATCGGAGTATGGTGGACCATATAATTCTCGAAATACATTGCATTTAACAACCCATGCCTTTGAATAAACAGACCTCGGGACCATGCATCTATTCTGATGCATGTGGACGTCTATGTGAGTTTTGACAAGCCATTGTCATTCGTTTTTAACGTAGTACCCAAGGATTTGAGCCTCAGTAAGCTTTGTCTACAAAATATCTTTGACCTGTTCGAGAGATTCTCCAACTTCTCGTTTTAGATTATAAATAACAGCTAGATCTAATGCTGTCAGGTTGATGCCGAATGACTGCCACCAATCTGTAGTCCAATCAGGTACCAACCATCCAAGATCCTCATGGATATGTGTCATTTGAAGTCCAAACTTTAGCATGGTATAATATCTTCTATCTATATTTTCTTTTCTCAAGAATTTCCACCGTAATTTTTTATATTTTTCATAAGTGTGTGTAGTACTTGGAAACCAGAGACTAGCATCTTGATGTGGCCATGCTTCCAAAGAACGTATATGGTTAATACAGTAGTATTGTTGGTCTAGTCATAGCCCGGGGTGAGGTGTAGAGCCCTCCGTCGAGATTAATTTAAGATCTTGGTATAGGTGAGTTAACCAATTGCTTGCATTAGCTGATTTTCTCAGGGAGTTGTTGTAAATCATCTCTGGTACAATACTGGATCCCATAGGCATTCTTCTGAGTTCTGGCACTAGTCTAATAAGAGCATCAGATCCCTGTAAGTTAGCATCTAATACTTCAGCATGTCTCAACTCCCACTTAGGTTTCCAGTCTTGTATATAATCCAACCAACTCAGATTATCATTGAGAGTATAGATATGATTTTTTCCTTTGGTCCAAGCAAATATTTTCATTTTTACTTGTGGGTTATGGGTCCACTGGATTCCGCTTTGACCTTCTACGCTCGCTTGCTTCGTGCTCGCTTGCACCAGGCTCATTTGTTTCAGGCTCGCTTGTTATAAATTAATAGCATTCTCCTATGTCAAATATTCTCTTATTAGTAACCATTGTGGTACTTTGGTGCAAATGTTTTTCCTAACTCATTTTTTGTCCATATTGTGTGCCTATTGCCACCTGTCTATGTCAATGCATAAATCAACCTCTTCTTGGTCTATGGTTCTAGTTGGCCTTGTTTTGGGCCTTTTAGTGGTTCTCTAATGTTGCAGCCATAGTCATTGACACATTAAAACATCTTAGATCTAAACCTAAGGAGAATCAAGACTCAGAGTCAAATCACAGTGGCTAGTACCTCGTAGTCATTAGCCATCACTCGTCACCTTGCAAAGGTAAGCAGTGAGTACATGACATGAGTGAGTGGATCACTGAGTTTAACAAGGATGATTTCCTCCCAAATGTTGTTATTCAATTATTTATCCTAACGGTATCAATGAAATTTTTAATATATTGTTAAAAAGCTTTCTATGCCTCCAAATAAGTACAAAATATGCCAAATATGGGGAGCAATGTAGTCTCCCAGGCAAGCAAACAACCGAGCCTTAAGTTTCCTGGAGTAGAATAGCAGCAAAGCAAGAGCAATGGAACATGAGAGTGAGTCCTTACACTCATATTTTCTCTTCATACCCCATCTTAGAAGCTCATATAAAAAGATGAACAAGGATAAGGTTGAGTCTACAGAAGCCAATCTTAAGTTGCAACATGAGTTTTCAGCATACTTTGCCTTGTGCCTCAAATTAGATCAATCACACCATGCAAGACTCGAGTCAAGACTCTCATCAAATGAGAAGGGCTTATAACATGAATACTAGAACACTAATTGATTATGTATTTGAAATAATGGACAATTTATGAGACCCAACTCAAAATATGACCAACGTCCAATTATTTTATCATAAAGAAGTATCTACTCCATTCAATCAAGGATAATCGACAATGGGAAAATCGTTATTGAATTTACATCCATTGTTGTATTCCATTTTACTAATTGCAATCATCCACTCGACCTGATCGTATTTTTGCAATGGACTGTCCAGTTGATTACACTGTAATTTGTGTAGTGATTCCATAAATTGGGAAAGATGTAAAATAAAGCTGCATCTAGAATGAAAGGCACATAAAGACAGTCAACTTTGAACAAATTGAAAACAATTGGAAATTTGGGATGGGAATGAAAAGCTCAAGCATTGGCATCATAGTGATGAATATTATGAAGAGTCTGCATTCTCATGATGGATATTATACAGCAACATAAAGTTATTCCAACTTCATAGCAATGCACAAGTTCTCACTACACATTCAACTAGAGCCACAGAGATAGAGATAGTGAGCAATTTCAAATGCCCACTAAAGGTTTGAGGTGATGAAGGATGTTAAGAATTTATTGATTTTTTTGCAAAAAACTAAGAAGGCTATGGATATCCTCCCCCCCCCTCTTCAAGTGGCAACCATAAGGATTAGTCCAATGCTTCGACATGGCGGATTTTAATTGACATAATATTCAGCCAATATTTGTTTGTACACCTTGTCCAGAGCTAATATAATTTAAATTTTGTTTTGTTGTGCAGGGTAAAATGAGATAATCTGAGCAGAGTTTGGCATTGTCAAGATGTCTCAGCAGATGCTGGGGGGTCATTTGAAATAGCCAAATGAATAGGTGAGAGTGACCAGGGAGCAGGGTAGGCAGGACTGGGAATTACCAAACCGTCACTATGGTAAATTAATGAGAGACCTAGAGTAGGTGATTACCTAACGAGGTGGGAACCAAGGAGGGGATTGCTGAAGACAATGACGGGGATTGCGGAAGAAGGTGACAAAGTAGTCTATGTGACAAAATAGTCTTAACGCCGAGCAAAATTCTCGAAGCATTAGACTACTCCATGAACAATCTAACATAGAGGGAATTTACAAGCAGGTGAAACTGATGTGAGTCTATTTTTAATAACATTTCCCGTAATAATATCTAGAGGGAAATGAACACAAGTGCATATTTTCTATCAAAAGGAATACAATTTACATCTTACACAAGTTTTCTTATGGAATCTATTGATGGTGTTCAAAGCAGTGATATCTAGAGCACTTTCAGGGCTAAAAGTTGAAATTCAAGACCTCGTTTGAAGCAATCACATTAATATCACAAATTAAAACAGCTATCATATCCAAAACCTGCATGAAAATCCAAATGAGCTTAACATACCAAATGATAATTCACATCCTGAGCATTGATACCCAAAAACATAGTGTTTTATTTTAAAAAATTATTAAAATTTTCACATACAACTTGGAAAGCAATCTGGTTCAAATTCCAAAACCAAAATCCAAAAGATAGGCACAATATGATTGAGACAATCATTCTTCTATGGCCATGAAGGTTGAACTATGCCTTTGAATCATGGGCAAACAACACAAGAAATGCTTGCAGGATAACAGAAAAGCCTCAAACTCTCACCAGCTCAAATCAAGAGAATGTGGCAAAAGGCGGAGATACAAAACTGCTTAAACCAAAATTAGGATTACAGCTAAGCTCCAAACTCACATCAGCTCAAACAAAGGAGAATGTTGCTACTGGCAGAGATATTTAAAACTGCTTAAAATCAAAATTAAATTGCAGGCATAAACACCCTCAATATGTGATAATGAGCACATATCTAATTCATATTCCTAGAATCCACTTGCACCAAAATATCCAAATAAAACTGGTTTGCAACTGTTTTTGAAAACCCTGTCAATGAACTTTGGATCACTATTTCTATGTTAAATAGAACTACAGCCTTTACATCAATCAACAACAAGCATTCCATGTCTGTTGGTTTCGTTATAAAATAAAAACCACCCAATTAACAAATGAAATCAACAACACCTAATTCACACCCAAAAATGCAGAAATTCAACTCAATAGAGGAGGGTTTCCACTTACGGTTGCCATTGAGGGTCTGCAGGGATATGAAGACATGACCGGAGTGGGTTCCACCAAAAAATTCAATTCAATAGTGCTCGTTGCAAATCCAAATGAGGACAGGGCCGGAGCGGGTCCAACCAAAAGACCAAAGGAATGCACAGTCCATACTCGTAGAAAACCGGACCGGGTGCCACCAAAATCCCAAAGGTACACACACAGTGAAGGAGGTCACGACCCAAGAGCCGGTTGCAAGGGGTTTCGTTGAACCCAACAGTTGCAGGGGGGTGCCGTCGAAGCCAACATAACAACAGAGCTCATGCGAGAGGTATGAAAGCACAATGAAGGAGGTCACGGCCCAAGAGCCGGTTGCAGGGGGGCGCCGTCGAACCCAACAGTTGCAGGGGGGTTCCGTTGAGCCAACACAACAACAGAGATCATGCGACAGGTATGAAATCACAGTGAAGGAGGTCACGGCCAAAGAGCCAGTTGCAGGGGGGTTCTGTCAAACCCGACAGTTGCAAGGGGTGCCCGCGTCGAAACAAACAATGCAACAAAGCTCATGCGACAGCGACATGTATCAATTGTTTTGCAGTTATGTTTTTTTTCTTGTTTAAACAATAATATTATATATTAATAATTGTATTGTATTATATATTATATATTAATTATTGTATTTTATTATATATTAATAATTGTATTGTATTAGGATTAATAATTGTTTTGTATTATTAATATAATTATATTGTGTTATTAATAATTCATAATGGAAAATATACTATTGAAGGTATGAATTCTCACAAAATGCCCAACAGTTAGGGTGGCCATGATGATTCATGATGATTCTGGGAGGTAACTCATTAACCAATGTTGT
The DNA here is from genome assembly GCA_027924585.1 of Larix kaempferi. Classification (NCBI taxonomy): domain Eukaryota; kingdom Viridiplantae; phylum Streptophyta; class Pinopsida; order Pinales; family Pinaceae; genus Larix; species Larix kaempferi. Next base: position 16,916,523 of record BSBM01000637.1, on the reverse strand, counting down.
ATTCCTAATAAGTTGTCGAGAAATTTGGGAGAGAGTAGACTCAGATCCCCGTACCTCAATGGCCAATGGAGTAACCACCCATGAAATTAAGAAAATTCCAAAAATCCCTTGCCAACGTTGGGCCACCTTTGACTATCGAATGAAGGCCACTTGACAATCCTCATGAAAATTGACACACGCACATAGGGTCATCCTATCCTTCCACCGTTCATATGGAAATTGCAATAGGATTTGTGGTATGGAACACGATGGATCTCTCTCCCATTAATTCGATGGTGCATGTACTTTGTCTATTGACGCTTGCCTTGGTTCAATGGATGTTTCATGGAGTATTTGTATGGTTTTAAAGTTTAGGGGAGGTTACATTGCATCCACCCATCTATTTTTTATACCACGCCTATTGGCATATTGCAAGCTTAATTTGATAAATAATAAAGTACATAATTTAGTCATTTGAGGATGTGCAAGAAATCAACCAATTGAAAATATTTTATCAAATCTTACACTCTGAGGAGATTCATTTTCAAGTTGGGGTCATGAGGAAGAATGATAAAGACTATATGAAGAAGAATGATAAAGCTAACATTTTTTATTAACCATTATTTAAATAAAATTAAACACGTGTTAAATATTTTTGATAACTTACATAAATGAATTATAAAATATCAAACACATTTCTTCATACATAAAAGCTCTATATCTTACCAAACTTGGATTGTTTGTATCACTAATCCCAACAAAACATTTGACACACTTAAAAAAATCTTTAACACTAACAACACTCGCATATTTTTCAAATTTAACCCACACACTTATAAAAATGCTCTTCACCACAAATAACGCATTTATATTTACAGTTAACATCACATTGGCATGCATTTCAATTAGCGACATAAGATCCCATTGTTTGTCATCTATTTAAGTTTTCATAATTTCATTTGCAAGTAATTTTGTATTTTCCACGGTTAATTACCACCATCAAATAAGCCTATAAGCAAACATATTTTGCACAATATAACTTTACAAGGTTAGTGCAGTGGAAACTTCCTCAGAGACCAATCAGTAGCCATGACAAGGTTGTCCAATTTTGAGTTAAATATCACTAATGCTATTACTAGTTAATCTATCATTGCATTAAAAATAGGAACATTGATGACAATATTGTTCAAAATATTATATTGACAATTTAAGTTACCAATCCATTTGTATAAAACTAATGATAATTGTTCTAATATGAAATAACCCAAGAATTAACACATAAATCTAGATAACTTCATTTTGTATCTTGCTCAATCGACACTGCATGTTCGATTCAAATTACCATTAACACTACAACATCCAAGAACAACCACGCTACTGCACATGTAGAACATAATTAGATTAGAATGTAAAATTAGTCACAGCAGATCTAATGAACAAGTAAATCAATCACAACAGATGAATATAGAAAATATGGTGTAAAACTGTGCAAAACATGCAGCAGTGCTTAATATCCCAATAAGGGTGAATAATTACAATACAATCTGACCATGTGAGTGAGCAATTCGAATTGACTAAGTAGGCCATTCGAATCACTGAATGGAGTAGCTTGACTCCAACTAGGATTCCTCATCATCAATCGGTGGTGCTCATCAATGCACAAGAACCAGTCATCCAGGTGTCAATCTGAGTCTAACTGAGTGTAACAATTGTAACTGAAGTGTGTAGCACTGATTAAGGGAAGGAGGCTCAGTGGGGGGCGCATGGGAGACTAACTGAAGTCGAAACAAGTCATCTAGTCAATCTGGAGGTCCAACGGAAGTGAAACAGTCAGTCGGGAGTGAAACTAGCCTCAAATCAGGGAGAATCGGAGCTAACTGAATGTAACTGAAGTGGAACTGCAATGGTAGGTGAAGAAGTGCGCCCTTCTCTGGCAGTAGGTGAGAAGTGGGCGCCTTCCAGACTAGGAGGGATAAAACTATGAAGTAAGGGGCTCCCGGGTGCTAGAATAAGGTGGGTAAGGTGCTGGAGGCATCACATGGTGACTAGGCTGCATGCAAAATGCATGCAAACCCTAGAATTTGCATGCAAGGTCCTGAAAATGATGATGTGGATATCCGAACACCCCCCCTCAAGCTAGACTATGATGTGTAAAAAAAAATAATGTAGGGCCCTGGTTACTAAGACCAAAGGTCACCCAAATACAATAATAATCCAAACTAATAACCGTCAATAAACCAAGGAAATGGGGAAAACCTCATGGGAAAAATACCCCCCCTCAAAATAGACTATAGCACACCAAAAGATTTAACTGCTCCAAAATCAAGTAGATATGTCTGGAGGTATCTTACTCTTGGGAGTAAATGGATCATGCTCCAAGAACATGTTCTTGAATTCTCCATCAGTGGATGCAAGCGAATGTGGAGACTTTAAGAACTTGCTCTTCATACCGAAAATGGTGAGAACAAATCTGAAAATATGAGGATGATCCTGGAACCTGTGATTCAAACCAAGTGAGGTAGGAATAGCTCCAATCGGATCAAATAGATATTGAAACTTGAACTTCTTATCAATAGAAGCTAAATCAGCTCCAAAAATAGATGAATGGTTTCTTGAGATCTCCTTTGAACCAACAAGGGTGAGATCAAAACCAAAATCAGCAAAAAATGCATGAGAATTGAACTCAAGTGAATGGTAGTGCTCGTCATCTTCATTAAAACTCTGAGAAACTTTGCAAATGATAGAACATAAGTTTATAGAAGGCATGCAATCAAGGAGGGCGAATGCTTCACCTCCAAAATCAGATTTTGCGTCCAAAACTTCAAGTAGATCATTATTCTGCATGCCGGAAAACTCATGTGAAAGAGAGGATTCAAGAACCTCTTCGGAATCTAGAGTATGAGCTGGTTTATCTTGCTCAGAATTCGAAATAGAATACTTTGAGAGAGTGAGTTTTGAATCTACATTTTCTTCTTCATCTTGAACAATTGTTGAGGCCAACACATGATCGGAAAGAACACATAAGGAGATCTCACTGGGCTTGTTCTCCAAAAGGCTAGCATGATCCTCTTCTTCCTGCTTTCCAAATTCTCTGTCAAGTTGGACCCATAGATCACTTGGATTTTCAGCAGTATTACTGAGGTGGCGCATACAAGGATACATAGCAAGACACATTGCTCCAAAAGCTTTGTCACAATCATTGAGCCAATCATTCTCCTCTTCATCGGAATCAAAATCTCTTGTATTACCAATGCACATATCAAAAAGAAATTGTCTCTTCAAGAATGAAATCATCTTTGGTTTCCATTCATCATAGTTGAATGGAGTAAGAATATTTTGTGAAGAAGAAGTCTCCATATTTGCATTAGCGAATGCACATGGAGGAAGTAAGAAACCTGCAAATCACACAAAAACAAACACTATGTTTTCAGCCTTGCATGTACATGAGCGAATTCACATGAGATTTTGCATGCCGCTGCTGAAATATATTGGTGAGCAAAGATTGCTCTCTCTTCATGTAGAACACCTGTAAAAAATAAATCTTGTCCCTGTCATGGCTCTGATACCATGTAAAATTAGTCACAGCCGATCTAATGAACAAGTAAATCAATCACAACAGATGAATATAGAAAATATGGTGTAAAACTATGCAAAACATGCAGCAGTGCTCAATATCCCAATAAGGGTGAATAATTACAATACAATCTGACCATGTGAGTGAGCAATTCGAATTGACTAAGTAGGCCATTCGAATCACTGAATGGAGTAGCTTGACTCCAACTAGGATTCCTCATCATCAATCGGTGGTGCTTATCAATGCACAAGAACCAGTCATCCAGGTGTCAATCTGAGTCTAACTGAGTGTAACAAGTGTAACTGAAGTGTATAGCACTGATTAAGGGAAGGAGGCTTAGTGGGGGGCGCATGGGAGGCTAACTGAATTCAGAACAAGTCATCTAGTCAATCTGGAGGTCCAACGGAAGTGAAACAGTCAGTCGGGAGTGAAACTAGCCTCAAATCAGGGAGAATCGGAGCTAACTGAATGTAACTGAAGTGGAACTGCAGTGGTAGGTGAAGACGTGCGCCCTTCTCTGGAAGTAGGTGAGAAGTGGGCGCCTTCCAGACTAGGAGGGATAAAACTATGAAGTAAGTGGCTCTCGGGTGCTAGAATAAGGTGGGTAAGGTGCTGGAGGCATCACATGGTGACTGGGCTGCATGCAAAATGCATGCAAACCCTAATTGCATGCAAGGTCCTGAAAATGATGATGTGGATATCCGAACATAGAAAACTAATTTTCAAATATAACCAAGTTAATCAACAAAATGAACATATGGTGAGTGCATTTACTTTAACCTAAAAACATTGCGTACCTCTACTTTTCAACAATTAAATGTCATTCATCTTCATCTTCATCCAACTCAACATTTGTATCAGGATCTAGTTCTGAATAGATATTGATGAAAGGATCATTCACATCATCATCAACATCAAATTCATCTTCGCTACTATAGTCATCCATATCGTCAATGAGATCATCGTCTGCTGCATTTGCATGATCAATCTCTTCAACTTCTTCATCTAACACATCGACTGCAGCCTAATCTAAATCGTCCTCATTGTCTTCTTCTTCGTGATTATCTTCATCATCTAGTACATGATTATACTTTACTGGTCTTCCTCTTGGATCATATCGAATAACGTATGACCAACCTGCTTTACCTGGTACCTTGGAGTAGTAGACTTGCTCACATTGACTTCGAAGAGCTTAAGGCTCTGTACCCGGTTCAAATTCCCTTGTATTAACAATGGTAAATCCATTAGCATGCTCAATAACAGTTCTTTCAGGATCACGTTCATGCATCCATATCTTGTACCACTTCACCTCAAACAAAACTATTTTAAAGGAATTAAAATCACAATCAATAATGTCTTCCAAATTCCCATAGTACCTATTCTCGGTTTCTTCTGGATGTCTATCAATTATAGAGGAAACATTGGTGACCTTAAACACTGTAGTTATCCCACAATCCAAGGTTTTCCTGTTATCATCCAACTTTTTGATACAAAATTTACAACCATTACACCACATATCCTTGTGATGTTTCAACTGCAACATTGGCAACAGGTTAAAAATACATTGTCAATTAATAAAAGTCATATAAGAGTTAGTAAATATAATTGAAAACTTAAACAAACTAAATGTAATTGGAAAAATGGATCGAAGTAACTAGAAATAATGTACTGGGTAAAAAATTTACTTGCATTTTTATCTTTTAAACCATATGCTAAATCAACTTCACTTTGCGACGTAAGATCAGGAATTTGATGTCGAAGACGATGAGCTATTTTAATCATGTTACTGACCCCTTCCCATGATAACCTATCGAAGAATCTTCACAATCTTTTATCCAATGCCTCATCTAATCAAGGTTATTTGCAATGTATAAATGTAAAGCATCCCACACTCGACCAACTATAGGATAAAATAACAATTTAATATCATTAATTAGAACAATATTAAAGGCACATATAAGTTTAATATAAAAGTTGAAAATGCATAATTATTAAAGAGTTAAAAATCAGTATGATAATATAAAAGTGGAAAAAATAAATGTTTAACATATTAATTCAACAACGTATAATAATAATTACCTTTCATAGTCCTCAATGTACCTCTCCCCAATAGGACCTCCCCTTCAAATTTGTTGATGGAGTCGAGATGCCAAATGCAAGGCACATTCATATTTTCTGCTAATTTAGGTAGATATTCACTAATGTACACCATGCATTGATATACCATGTATCCTTCAACCATAGAACCCTCGGGACGCGCTGTTTGTCTAACAAAATCCTTCAATGACTTCAATTGCTTCTCCACCATCCACATCGACCTTGTGTGTATTGGTCCACATAATTCAATCTCCTCAACTTGGTGTATGAGGCAGTGTTCTTGTGCATTGAAAAATGCTGGAGGTAGATATTGTTGCATTTCACACATTAGTCGAGGAATTTCTCTCTTCCAATGCCTTATATCTTCTTTATGGATTTCTTTTGATGAAAGCCACCTACAAATGATGCAATAAAACAATATATCAAGGCATATATAATATTTGCGGGAAAAACATAACATGTCAATAAGTTCTGCTACAAACCACAAACCAAGTACATTTTCCAACTAAAACATTACTTACCCCATGTATTTTCCAAGAACATAAATAATATGTTTTATGTTGTTGTCAAAGTCGTCTGGGAGAGATAAAGGTAGAACATACTGTATCAAAAAACACATAAGTATTAATATTTATTTCAAAATAACAGAATAAAATTAATAAAATATTGCATACCGATAATGAAATATATTATAGAATCATGAGTACCTTAATGAATGTATGCCAATCATGTGTTTTAACCCCTGCAAAATCACCTTTTTTCGTCAGGATATTCTTTATGTTTGACGAAAAACCCGTCAGAAACCTGATATTTTTTATGACCTCTTTTACAATATTGCTTTGTTGCTCCGTCAAGCACCAAGGAAGACTAATATTATGTTGATAGCCATCGCAATTAGAATTAACGGTCACACTTTGCAATGCGTGATTAGCTTCTTGGAGGTCACTACAAATCTTTCAAATTTTTTCTTTGCCAGTCCTTCCATCTAATATTCGCCATAACATTTTTGTTATGTTCTTCCCGATATGCATTGTGTCAAACAAATGAACTATTCATAGGTGCTCGTAGTATGGAAACCTACTGAATTGAATCGAGTAAATTTTGATTCCTCGTGTGCCTTAACGACATTCATGAAACATCAACAAAATCAAATTAAAACTAATTAATCAATATGGTATAACATATCGCGTTGAACATAATTCAATACAAAAAACAATTGGCATACCTTGACGGTTTCTATTATATTCCACCTTCCATAGGTGAGGTGTCATTCTTCATTGTTTTTTTCCATTCTCTTCTTTACCATTAAATTTTTCTTTGTCTGTAGTTCGATAAATATGGTTCTTAGGAAGAAAGTGCCTATACTCATCGAACACTTCCTTTGCTAAACTCCTTGAACGACGAGATTTTATCCTGGGACCGCAAAATGGACATGCAAATTTACCCTTGGTTTGAAGACCTACGAGATATATGAATTGGTGTAGCAAATTAGAATTACAATTTAAAATAATGCATGATATTATCAACATCTATATAAAATATTAAGGAACAAAAGAAAGTAACAACATACCACAAAAATGTGTTAACCCGGGAGCATCATGAATTATAAATGCAAGTATTCCATGGAAATGAAATAGTCTTTGCCCTATTGGTCTAGAAATATCATACATAGTGACGCCAACCCATAACTTCAACAACTCATCGATAAGAGGCTCAAGATATACGTTCATATCTTTAACCTGGTACTTTCCTAATTGGTCAAACATACATGTTTATTATATTTAGCGCCTATATGTCGTTATGTATAAAAGACATAATTATCATGCACGAAACAAATCAATGAAATATTTATTGATCAGAATTTCAATTAAAAAAATACCTATTAATTAAATACTTGGAACAATCATTGCCAACATTGTGTGCTCTCTCTTCATCGACATCCAAGGAGGAAGGTTATTGTTTATAACAAAAACAGGCCACACTGAGTAGGTAGAACGAAGCTCTCCAAATGGATTGACACCATCAGCTTCTAAAGAAAGTTTAACATTATGAGGATCTTCATTAAAAATTGGCCACTTTTCTTCGAAGTAACTCAATGCAGAACCATCTGGAGGCATTCCAAGAACATCGTCGCGACTTCTGTTCTTTGCATGGAAATCCATAAAGTGTGCTATACGTTGACACCTAAACAACCACTAGAAACGTGGGATTATCGGAATATAACAAAGAACTTTTTGAGGGACCTTTTTTGTCACTTTATCGGTTCGATACCTACTTGTTTGACATTGTGGGCATTCATTTTCTAATGCATATTGTCCATAATATATGATATGATCATTAGGACATGCATCAATAGCTTGATACTCCATACCAAATGCTTTCATAATGACATATATCTCTCGATATGTGCATGGTAAAATATTTGAAGTTGGTAATAGAAATTCACCTAACAATCTACAAAATTCAAAAGAATAAATCAATGAAAACAATATTAATCATCAATATCGCATCCAAACTTTACACATTAGATAACAATAGCAAAAATATAGGAAAAAATTCAACCCTTTCTATAGATATTGTGAACATGCAGACAAAAATAAAAAACAAATTACATACCTTAGTATCTGTGTTAGACAGGTCTTTGATAATCCATTCAAAACCTTCAAGTTCACTAACAACAATATAGCATATAAAAGATTTGTTTTTGAGCCTTCATAAAGAGGTTGGCGTGACTTCTCAAGTAGAGGATCAACATCATCACTATCATCCTGGTTGTCCTCATCCATTAGATCAAATGTGTCTTGGATCAATTGTGTGGACCCAACTTTCTAAACTGGTAAAAATTTAAACTTTTTAACCGTGGATGATAATAACAGACTAATTCCTCTTTTAACATAACGTTGATTAATTATCCGTTAAAAATATGGAACATATATAAACCTTATTTAAGCTATTAATTTTAATACCAAGATTTCCGACAATGCTTGTTAAATAATTTTCATTGTAAATTATTGTTCACGCCCTTTCAATCTAAGCCTATATTTTATCAATAACGCATCCACGTGTCTTACCATCCTTACCTTGAACTTTTTCTTGGAATTCCTTGCTTAATAGTAGTGAACAAATTTGTACATGCTGAAACTATTAATACACTTCTATGCCATGGATAACATGGTCAACTAAGAAAAGCATATTTCACCTAAGCTTTAATTGACACAACATATATTCAAACAGGCTTAATCGCACTATTATAGTTATATACGTAAATGAGAGACAAATACATAAACAAGGAGGTGTATATACAGGAGAATAAGGATGATAAGAGACACCAACCTACTATCAATGAATTTAAAACACACTTGCATCTACTTCCAATTAAAACACATAGATGCCTAGATAGTTCAATATTAAGCAAGACTAAAATAGATTTTTCCAACTTATTTACATATGTAAACCAGAAACAACGTTATAAATACCACCTTCATAAAAATGCCTAAGGTATTCAATTTTAAAACAACCAAATATGAGATAATAATAAAGACACATCATCAAGAGAGATATACACAAGAATACATATCAAGAGACCAAAGTAACGGGGTTCACCCGTACACGGGCTAGTCCACAAAGGTGTGTGCATCCTTTATTATTAGGCAAAAAGTAATAGGATTGCAATGAGCAATATGGTTGCTGCGACAAGATTCATTTTCCTTCCATTAAGCTTCTATCACATAGAACTTTTCATGAATCAGCTATATACACCATTATAAATGAACTAGAATATAGGTATTATTTAACACTTTGAACCTTATCCTTGAAAATAAGGAAAAGTTACATATAAGATAAATGACTAGCATTTTTAATCCTATAATAACTTCTACTTTACATATATGACTACATCCCTTATATGACCTTTATACTTACTTGTGCGCATATACATCTTATCTTCATATATATAAAATCTTGGTCAACCTTTATATGGCAATGAAACAAACTAATGTAACTTCTTATTTTATAGTAATGGAACATCACATATTATATACCATCGTTATTTTCCCTTAATTAGCAAATGGACAAAAGTAATAAAGGTACAAGGTCAGGGTTCATCCTTCAAGTCGTACGTACGGAGTATAAATCCATATGGGATCAATCTCTCAAAGAAATTAAGCAATGGTAAGAATATCATATTTAAACATTGCATAATAATTAAAAGAATATTACGATTTTTTGCAATGCATGGTTCTTACCAAATTAGAGAATCGTTCCCTGAACTGGCTTTGTCATGCATCGTTCCATCAAACACCATGCAATAAAATATGAAAGCTACACTATCAGATATGTACCTATTCAGGGAGATGTTCCCAATCCCTACACAATTCATCAAAATGTTCATCATTTAATGTATAGCATTTATATATAAGGAAAGACTATAAAGGGTTGTATTTCCAGATATCCATGAATTCTTCGCTGGAATTCAACATTCAATGTATAATTCTGTATATATACTTATCATAATACATCATACCTGCGTAAATACTTCCCCTGCAAATAGAAGCAGAGATTTATAAAGGCATTTGCCAAGATATGTAAAATTCACATACTGAGACCTATATCCCATCGCCAAGGTTGAATGGAAATTGTCAAGATAGGAGAAAATCTCTGGATCACCAATTTGCTAAGTTATATGATAACTCTGACTATCGGCAGCAGATGGGTTACGTTTTACCCAGTCTCAAATCGATGTATCAGTCACAACAATGTATTGACAAAACACAGATCTTACATTTGCTAAGTCTGTAGATGAATATTTCACAACGAAATACCTCCTAATGCAAGGATAGTGGCATTTCCTTCTCTTGGCACCGATCTTATAACAAGATCAACAGGAAGCATACCTTCACAGACCTAATAAAATGAAGATCAACAGACATCCATGAACACTCTTAACACAGATCTAAAAATCAACAGGCAATCATACACAACTTAATGTTATCTAGTAAAAAAGATCCAATCGCAGCATACGTAAACATTTAAGAAAATGCACAGGGAAGTCGGGATCTCTACGAGCTGTCCCTTCCCACCCATAACACATCATGGATAAAACATATACAGAGTATACCTAGAGTACAACTAGGTTTATCTAATGCTATTCGCATTTTGGCAGTATTGAATTAAGTATTTTTCTTGTCTCGGATCTATGGATACCATCTAGACCACTGGAACCCACAGAAACAATATTGGAGTTCATAAAAACAAAAACGTAGCCATTTCCAGAGAAATAACGAAGCACCACACAGATCTTTGAAGCAGATCTTTTAAAAGAGATGCCACCTGAATTAAAATTGAATAACCCAGAGATCGAATGGATGACCATACGCTGATTTCATAATAGCACAGATCTCCCAACAACGCCACACTGATCTACCACCAAGATACCATACAGACCTCAAAAGAAAAATAAGCAACTCAATAATTGAATAATATGAAGATCAAACAGATGAATATAGTGTAGTTATTCAAACAATTATCATGCTTATCTAAAACATAAACAATAGAGATAACACAGGGATTGAGCTCTCTCCTGAGTTGTCCCTTCCCCAAACGCTCCATGAGAAGAGACGTAGAGACGTCTTTCAACTAAAACTGGAAACGCATCTCAATGTAAATGATACGCAACAGATATTTTCAGATCTCTGTGGTTCTTTCCCTCTTCTCTATCCTTATCGTTTTCCTCCATGGGCAGTGTGTCTACACCATTCCAAATTCACAGCTTCTATTTCCCTCTCAATATCACTATGTATCCCTCGTACTACAAACTCTCCTTCATATGAAGGGAGTCTTACCCTCTTCTGTCACGGCATCTGGAGGAAGTTCAAGGACAAGTTGCGGCTCTCATTTCTTCTTGGTTCTCCAAGAGATTCCCACTAACCAAAAACATTACACTCTATTTGTTTTTTCATTTAAAATGGACGAATAAGAATAAATATGGAGCTCGTTCCCTCTACGTGTTCCTCGTCTTTTACCAAGATCATCACGATTTCTAGGTGATACAAGTTCGTGTTGTGATTCTCCCGGTAACATACCTCCTTTCATACTTCTTTGGTAATGAAATATCATAAAAGCCATGATCTCCCATCAAGTGGAAAATGCCCCTAAATAATGAGACAAAACTCCCCTACTGAAAAATCGGGTTGTCCTTCTAGGTATTTATGATTAAAAACATACACAACATTTTCTTCTACAAGATACCAGCTACCCCTAACTTCAAGGTTCTCCACTATCGTAATGATGGCGGAGTGGACCTAACATTAACTTCCACTTCTCCTACTAAGGTGACAACTTCATAAAATTTCTCAAACATGATCACCATTAACAAATTTCTTAGCACTAAAACTTCAAGGATGAACAACTTAGGTTTTGGCGATCCATGTGTCCTCAAAGAAAGACAACTTCTATTTAGTGGACACTACATCACTGTCAGTTATAGTTATGGAAGTTTTAACCAAAACATCGTTTCTCTAATAGATTGTATATGTATAGGTTTGTTTAGTCTTTCCTTTATAAAAAATTTTCTTAACTCCAGTTTCATATTTATATGTATTCACGCAATTACATAACCCTTAGTATTACCTTTTAAATTAATATATCAAAAATTATGGGTTTAACCAAATATATTTATAGGTTAAGTTCCATATATATATATGAAAATAGGCTAAGATTTTCCTTTGCTCTATACTCATGAATATAATAATATTCTTCATAGTATTTATCTTACTTGTATATGTGTTCAATTACTTATCATGCCATGGAAATAATAATAATAGGGATGGGAATAGTATAAATTTTTGGGTTTTCCTTAAGTGGTAATTTGTATTTCTCAAGCACTTATGTGTTGGATTTGAGATATTCAATATTACTTGGGATCATCGTTTTGTTACTTAGATTTTTGCTAAAAGTCAAGTTAATTGAAGTTTAATCAATCTTGCGACGAAAAACCGTTCTCCCAAATTTATGATGACGACCTTTAAACTTTTAAGGTTTTTACATGTAAACTTACCCTCCTCAAGTGGCCGAGGTACTAGGTCATCATACATCATGTAAATGTAGATTGCCGGAAGGCTACCGTGCCTTTCACCTTCTCCCTTGGTGACTTTACCCACCGGGCGCTTAGTTGTGTCCATCTTAAATTTAAATAAAATTTTAATAGTAAATCACGACAATAATTTCAAGGTTTACTGGTGGGGCCTTGGCCTTGAGCTCCTCACCGTGGCTGTTTACACCATTATTTTTATAAAATAATAATAACCATAATAAGGTCAATTTGGAGGGATGTTAAATAAATCTATGCATCTCATCTTCCTGATTTGTATCACTAATGTTATCTACATCCATTATATCATCAGAAATAACTACTTGATCATCTTCAATATTATGATGTAGAAGTTCGTCACGCTGTGAATGAGTATTTCTGCTAGTACTTGGCAAATAACTCTCTGTAGTGCGACATTTTGGGGGCATTGTCTATAAATTTACAAAGAACATAGAAAAAATAGTCTATATAGAACATATAGTAAAAAAATAAGACATTTTACTGAAATTCATGACATTATGAATATTACAGTGAATATATTAAAAATTGAACCCCCAAAATAGTCTTACCAGGGGACGATATTCATAACCCCCTTCGGCGTGCCCCTTATCCCTACAATGTCTTTCATTTTTTTCTATTAAAAGTCTTATTTTTTGCAAGCCCCTGCAATCAAAGCAAGGACAATGACATTTTCCATCTCTTCTCACCTCTAATGCAACTCTAAACTGAGCAAGCTTCCTTGCATTTTCATTCATAGTGACAAATCCTTGTAGTGGTACAAGTAATTGTCTTACCTACACCATACAAAACAATAACTTGTCAATTACATTAGACATTATAAGTACATTTCTGAATATAGTATATTATAATCCAATATTTTCTATATTTATAAAGAAAAACATGAAGACTAAATTTAATATGAATGGAAAGATGGTAAGTGGGTTGTGAGAAAGTGAATTGAGAATGGAAAGATGGTAAGTAGTAGAATGATGTTGCATATAGACTCATTACATTGGTTGTGTACATCTAATTCACAAAATTATAGTTAGCCTTATTTTAAGGTCAAATAATTGTCGATAGGGTGATGAATTCTATGGTTGGATTGATGCTCCATGAATCTTTTCTTCGTGATTGCAAAGGTTTTAGGATATCAAAGACAAATATGACAACGTTTGTGTTGTTGAAACTGTATAATGGACCTACCTATTGTTTGCATTTAGGAATAGTGGAATTATGGTCCACACTATTATTGTTGTGAGCACATGTCTACTATCAAATTGGTGACAATGGTGATCTAGATGATGGGAGATCGACAAAAAACTAGTTAGTAGTGATAACAAGAAGTTCATAATTATGGTTAACCTTTTTTGTTTGACTTTTGTATATATTAACACCTACTTGTGACTAATGCTGACTTACATATTGTGAACAAAAATCAAGTGTTGTGAAATGTTGGGAGACATAAAAGAGTACAAATGAGTATAAGTACTTTAATTGTTGGTTTCCATAGAAAATGAGACTTTGTGAATTAAGAATTTGTAGTTTGGATTTTTTGGTATAATCTAACATTTAATGTGAACACTTGGAGGGAGATTGTACCCATGTAGTGGTTGTAATTTTAAATAAATATTCTTTCCATATTTTTAGGATTGCATTGTATCAAGAGCACTAAAATTAGCAGTGGTTCTGGTTGGTTACTAAAAAAAATGGTAAATGTCAAATGTTAAGGAACCAAAAATATTGGAAAATTGATAACTACTTGTATAGTTTGAAGACATCATATAGTTTGACCACCAAAGAGGGTAGGATCTTAACCAATATTGTAGATGTATTTCACCCACATGACATGGGATATCACCTTGGGAAGCTCAAATTTGGTTGGAAACATTAACTAGTTTATTGACAAATATTGTGAAGTATCCATTAGGTAGTGAAGGGTGTGAGTCCATAATCAAACTTTATAGGTTTGAGGTAATAATGGTTCGAGGTATGATAGAGAAAATAAATGATGTTAAGAAGTGCACACAAGATCTAAGAAATGATTTGGTTAAAGGTCAACTATTGAAAATCCTCTATTTAGTCGATCCATTGCAATATTTGAAGACTAGTAATTAGGTAAGTAGCAAATCTTGATGAGGTCAAGCCATAAAAAAAATTGGATCCATATAGACATTGAATATGCAAAGCAAAAAGAAGAAAGAATTGTAATAGATCTCAAGCATTATGTATGTCAGATGTTATATAGGACCGCAAACACACTAGAGATAGTACCAATTGCAAGAGAAAACATTTTCAAAGATGCCAAGATCGATGTCATGTGGTGATGAGTGAGAGACTAAAGATATTGAATACAGACTAAGGGAAGAATTTAGAGTTAATATTTATTTGTTGTAAAGATTGACAAAATAAGTTATAATCCCTAGCTTAGTAGGACACATCAATGTGGTATGCATTAGAACTAGGAGAATAGATTATGTCACTTATAGTGTTTCATAACTTACGATGACAAAGAGAATTGGTAAGAGAATGGGTTCAAGTGGCCTAACTTGGAGATGTAGTATTTGAACAAGAAATGTAAAAATATAATTGCACATTACTAACCTTGCAAGGAGCTATGCAGAATATCCAAGCTCATACAATTACCCCGCAAGTCCAAAATCCGTGCCGCAAGAAAAAAAAATGTGAAAATTATGGTGAGAGTGTGTAGTTTATATAGCTCGGCATTCGTCCCTGTTGCCAAGAAAAATGAAACCTAGACATTTAGTCGATATAGGGACAAATGTTCGTGGAACTTTAAAAATTGTGGATATTGCCACGGTTTTTCTGCCCTGAAAAAAAAATTAAAAAATCAAATTTTTAACCCACGAATGTTGAAAACATGGAAACATTTCGTGGAACAATCAGCCCATATGTAGTAGTGTGTCCTTTTGTGTGAGTGAAGAGTTTGTTTGATTATCATGCTTCACGGATGGAGAAGAACCTTGTTGAGATGATTTATTTGGACAGCTTTCTTGATTGAATGGGCTTAGTATCTCTCTGTCGTGCTTTGATTGAGGCGAGAATTTCTGGAAATCAACTCTTTAGTATAAGCTCTTTTGGCTTTCATTTGTAGCATGGGATCATTTTAAATGCCATATATCTGTGAGACATGCTTCCTTTCCATGGGTCTGATTATAGTGAAATCCTTGAGACAGATAATTATGTTAAAGTGAATGGAGCCTCAAGATAGTAGGAAGGAAATGCTGAATCTTAGTTATTAAAACAGGGTTACTTTGACCAACCAGAGAAAGGATCTTTAATATTCCTAAAAATTCAATCACTGAAGACAAAGTCACCAAAACAATTCTTTGTAAGTGGGGTTTCACCCTTTAAAGATTGAGCTTAGATCGAAGATTTATCTTCTGCCTTGCCAACAGTTGAGCTGGGTTTTATTGAAGGATAAAAGAAAAACAAATATGAGCGTAGAAAACAAAGGCTGACTACAAAGAAAAGATAAAAGAAAAAACTAAAACAAAGAGTTTATGTACAAAGGAGTCCTCACAGGACTATGAGAAATATTGTTTCAAAGAGAGGCCATTTAGAGGAAGGGTTACCTCCTCTCCTTGTAAATCCTTCAGTTTGTAGGTATTTGGGACAAGCTTTTCAGAAATTTGGTAAGGACCCACCCATAAGTGCTGAAATTTTGTATGCATTCATTTTCCTGCATGGGGATGGTCCCATTTCAGAACTAGGTCACCTACTTCAAAACTTCATTTGCCAAATTCTCTTATCAAACCACCTCTTGACTATGTCTTAGTGTTGGTGGAATCGATCTTTAGCTTTCTACCGAGATTCTTCAAGTTTCAGCAAGGTGTCAATTCTAGATTGTAAAAGCTAGCTACTGGAACCTTGGGAGGCTTGGGCCAATTGCAAAGATGGGAGTAAGATTTTGGGAAGGAGGATGGATTCTTTACCATAGACAAGGTTATACGGGGTGTAGCTAGGGTTTTCACCCTAGCTTGTGCAAATGAGCACCTACTAAGGAGAATGGACTCCTTAGTAGCAGTTCAATAAACAATAAATTAAAATGCTAAAAAAAAAAAATTCTAAACTAGCATGAGCATTAAGAAGCATAACAAAACATGGAATATAAATGGTTTTCTTGTGCATTAAAATTTTACCTCAAGTGTAGAGGTTGGTGAAGTTCTTGCCATGATCCAAGAGGGTTGCTCCAAACTCCAACTTTGCTCCTTCTCTTTCTCCAATGGTGGAAATGGGCCAAAAGGGGCACTCAATGGTGAAAGTAGCTCAAGGGTGAGCTAGGGTTTCAAGAGTGTTTTTGGCAAAGTAAGGGTGTATTTGATTGTGGATATGAAATGAGGGGTCTCCATCACCTATTTATAGGTTTTTAGTGGTGGAGTGCTGGCCCATGGTTTTGGGAACCATATGGTTTAGGTCAGTTGTATAGGGTTTTTTCCTTCTTTTTCCTCTTTTTCCTCCTTTTTTTATATTTTTTATTCCCTTTTTAGAGGGTTTTTGCTACTTTGGAGGAATTTTGGATATTTTTGGGGGAAAAAATGGGTTTTTTTAGCCTTTTTGAGGCTTCTTTGATGGTTTTGTGGCCTTTTGGAGGCTTTTTAGGCCTTTTGGTGGCTTTTTAATGGGATTTTAGGGTTCTGAAGGTAAATATGGTAGGAAATATGGACAAATGAGTCATGTAATGGGTAGATGAGGTAGTGAGCACTTTTTGGGTGTTAACAGATTGCCCCCTGATGTGTGAGGGCAGGATATCATTGTATGGCCGATAGACATCATAAGTCCTGTATGGGTTTCCTGGGGTGTGGAGAAGAGAAGAAACAAACTGGAGCCCAGAACAACGGTCCCGAACAAACTGCAAAAACTAAAAGTACATAACCTCAATAATGGATGAGGAATAATCTAATCATATGGACGAGGCGGGCATTCCCATGCTCGTATCAAGATATAGAACAATAATAACAATGGGGTCCAAAATATGGGGACCTGACATATACATGACCTCAAATAATGAATGAGGAAGAATCTCAAT
This sequence comes from Larix kaempferi, assembly GCA_027924585.1. Classification (NCBI taxonomy): domain Eukaryota; kingdom Viridiplantae; phylum Streptophyta; class Pinopsida; order Pinales; family Pinaceae; genus Larix; species Larix kaempferi. Next base: position 16,898,739 of record BSBM01000637.1, on the reverse strand, counting down.
ATATGGACGAGGCGGGCATACCCATGCTCGTATCAAGATATATAAAAAAGAACTGTGAGGCCCGAAAATGGGGACCTGTAAGATACATAGAGAACCACTGTGTACACCATAAGGGTCCAGAGGGGACAAAAATCTAGGACATACTGCTGGGCTGACCATGTCAGAGTTGAAGAACTGATACACTGGAATGACAACAATGCTACTGCGTGTGGTACCAGAGGAACTAATGAGCTGCTAGATCGTAGTGACAAGGGGTCATACTATTAATGGTACACTGAACTGGAACAGAACTAGGTACTCAAGGAAGCATACAACTGGATGGCTTCCGAATACTATCGCCAACGCAACCCAAACATCCACGGGAACATATAACTGGGCGTTCCGAAGTGACTCACCAATGTGCTAGAGTCGGGGGAGATCCGGGGTCTTCGACCAATAATGGAAGGGATATAAACCCCGCACGATTCTCAACGATGCGATCAAGGTGTTAAAGTCGAGCATGTGAGAAACAACCACTCTAAGAGGCGATGATGACTCCTCTCAAAATGGTCCGTAGGCACCCACCACAGATGGTGATGGGTCCAAGGCGCAAGGACCTCTAGGTCTATCCTCTGGAATAGAGGGGCTGTCATCGACAGAGGGAGATCGGAAACTAGCAAGGCAATGATGTTTCCTTGATAGGAGCGCAAGGTGGAGAACCGAAGCGTGAGAGTACTGATGGTAGGACTGACATACGGTGGGGGATAACTGGGCAAGTAGAGTGGATGGACTCAAACTTCCTTTGTTCATAGTATGATGGCGGGGATGATCGGGAAGCATATGAAACTGACTGAGGGGAAAGGGATCATAGCTGTAAGGGATCGAGGATAGTGACTGGGATGAGGGATACTCAAGCTGATGTAAAATGGCAGGAGACTGCAGAATACTCTGAACAAAGGCGACCTGATTGGGGGTGCTGCCGAGATGATCGATCATAGTTCCAGGAGGCACGGGGGGACTTCTTCATGGGTTAAGGAACTAGAAGAAGTGTGTGTATAATGGTACTGTCGTGTGGATTTATACGAGCCCAGGACAGTTCATGCTCGTGATTGCTTTCAATTTAAAGGAGTCTGAAAGCGATAAGAAGACTCTGAAATAATGGAATGGTACTGTCGTGTGGATTTGTATGAGCCCAGGACAGTTCATGCTCGTGGTTGCTTTCACTTTTAGAGAGTCTGAAAGTGGTAAGAAGACTCCAGGGGGTTGCTTTTTCGTGTGTTAGTCTCCAAGGCCCAAAGAAGCATAAAAGGATGCAATGAAGAACTCTTCTAGCCAGTGTGACTAGAGTATTCCTTTTTTGTAATTAGTCTACCAGGTCCAGAAAAGGGTTAAACTTATACCAGATAGATGCCCTTTCAGGTACTTTAACGAGCATGAAAGGAAGCAAGATTGCTAGGCGATCTTTTCATTGTTTTAGGAGTCAGAAAAGAGATTAACAGAAACTCCCTAAGTGCCTTTTTCGTAAAGGACTTGTCCGGCCTGAAAAAGGGATAAAATTATACCGAACAAAAGGAATGGCCAGGCAAGGAGGAAGTGCTCAATCAAGGAACATTAATGATGACCAAGAATGAGGGTGGGGGGGAACAATGATGGGCCTCCTTGCGGGATAATGAATGGTGGAAAAATAACGAAATAGTTGCAGTATGACAGGAGTGAATGGCTCATGTAAAAATGTGGAACAATCCGATGGCGGTTGATGTGGTGCGCAAACCGAGGCAGCAAGGTGTCGGGACACAATGTTGAAACTGTACCAAGTGAGAGTGAGAAATGATCTCAAGCATCATCATGGGCTCAGAAAAATGAATCCGATGATATAAAATATACCAAAAACAGAGAGCAACCGAAGTGGCATGCAAACCGAGGCGATGAGTGGTGTCTAAAAATGCTTAAAAACTGATATGGAAAAAATAAGAAAACAAGAGGACCATTATGACGGTCACGTCGTGCTGATTCCGATGGTGGAAACGGTTTGAAAAATGGACTCCCTATGGGTTCAGAATGGCCAAAACAAGAAAAAGTCAACAGACTATAAATAGTGAGTGGGTCCAACATGACAAGTGTCATTTGTACTATTTGACTTTGACTAGTGATCAGAGTCGACCAGAGCTGAGGTGGCGTTTCTGGACGATTCGACCGGCGGTTTTCAATTCCGAGAGTTACAGGTATTCCGTCAAACTCATACCTGCATTTTCTTTGGGTTCGGGGTAGGGGGTGGGTCCCAGGGGTTTTTATTGTACGGTCCACGTGGCTGGACCGCGGGTTTGTGGGGTGGAACCGTGGTGAGGGACCACGGGTTTCGGGGTAGATCACATGGCAGAGGACCGCGATGTTCAGGTCGAAATGCATGGTCTGGTACCAGGGATAATTTTAAGGACCCATAGTTATTTAAAAGTGTATAAACCTTGTCGAATCTTACCAATTTTTAAAATGTCAACTATAAAATATTTGGCGATATGTTTCTAAAATTATTTCAATTTATAAGGATTTTATATAGTTTATATAATAATTTGGCGATTTTTAGAGTGAAAAAAGTTTACCCCATCAAACTTGGGCGAAATGGGGCTTCAAAAAATGCAAATTGGCGAATCGTTTTTTGGAAAAAAACATGGAAAAATAGCCCATGGGCTAAATTTCGCCCCTAAAATTATCCTTGTCTGGTACCGCGCGATCCAAGGCTGAATACACGGTTCCAAACCACGAGTGCGGCCCCTACAGACGCGGTTCGAGACCGTGACTGTAGGCCCGACAGCCGCGGTCAGAAACCGCGGCAAGGGGCCCTAAAGCAGCGCTTGGGAGCAAGCTGTTAGGGCTTCCCCGGGGGGGGTTAGGTTGATTTCTTTGTCATGAGTTTGATGAGTTTGCCTTGTGTGATTGACAGGATGCCGCTAGTGTTGTGGCGAGAGCGGGGGGTCCTCGATGAGATAGTGGATGTCATCTGAGAGGATCGACATGTGCGGTCTGTGTTGGGATTATGCGGAATGCTGAAGTTCGCTCAGGTACCTATGATGTGGTCAGCAGGGTTGCTACTGAATAGGTTAGTGAGCTTCTGGGAGCTAGATATTCAGGCGTTTAGGGTGTAGGGTGAGAGGGTGGACCTCACCCTGACAGATGTATACTTCCTGATGGGGTTTCCCTGTCTGGGTAGAGTGGCGGATACGCAGTCGCGAGTATCCGTTGATGTAGATATAGAGGATATGCTAGAGCAGTATTGTGTTCCCGAGGTGAGGGTGCAGAGGAATGCACTCCGGGTGGTGGACCTTTAGGATCCATCAGTACATGCCACTGCGGCATGCATAGTTCGTGTGTTGGGGTCCCAGTCACCTGAAAAGGTGTCCGGGGGCCAGATGCAGCTAGTAGAGCGCATATTGGATGGGGTCTATTATGCATGGGGCCAGATGTTCCTCACCTGTGTGCAGCGGCAGCTGATATCGGTGAAGGAATCTGGAAAAGGATTCTGTTACAGATTCTTTCTATGTGCATTCTTCATGGAGCGAGTACCGACACTGCGGCCATGGGTGCCGGTGAGGGCAGGAGGATTGAGGGAGCCGCGCATGGTGTGGTGGGGGGAGATGATGCACCACCGTGGTGGCGGTGAGGTTGGTAGATACTTCACGCAGGAGCTGTACCTGTAGTGGCTATAGATACCATTGAAACTATATGATTTTCCATATAGAGATATGGATTATACCGGGGATCCAGAGGCACCACGGGTGCCAGGACAGGCATGGGGACCAGATGGTACGTGTTAATTTTACTTGCATATTATGGATATCAAGTTTTATGTATGATAGTTTTTTGATATACTGTTGCTGACTAATGGGTGATCTACAGATGTTGGCCTGAGACCACCGCTAGGGCATGTAGCGCGCAGAGGGCATGTGGAGGTACCAGCCTTACCAGGCCGAGGGGAGGTGCGTCGGTGGGATGCAGAGGGGACTTTGGAGTCCGTGCGGATGTTGCTAGATCGGTTGCTGGTGGGAGTGGCTGATGACGAGTGGCGGGACGTGGATCCAGAGGTGATCCAGGACTGTTTGAGGGCGCCATGGGAGTTCCAATCGATCACGATCTGGGTGGCCATCTTAGCGGACAGGGGATGGGAACATGAGCCCACAGGGGATGAGGAGTTGCCGGAGGAGGAGCAAGGGGAGGACTCAGAGGTAGCGGATGCAGGCAGTGATGCAGGGTATGATTCTCATTAGGGAGTGCAGGGGACTCCCCTCGATTTTGTAGCTACGGCATGTATTCTATGAGGCTTTAGGGATGTATAGATATCTTTGTATAGCTGAGTACAGGGGTACTCAGGACATGTATAGAAGATGGACATGTATTTTTTGATATATATATATGCACATGGATGCACCTTTTTTGCAATGATGATTTTGGTGTACGCACGTGGATGTGCTTATGGTTTGTTATATGTTTGTACTGCACGTGGATGCAAGTAGTATAGGATGTTGGGCACATGGATGCCCCTTGTGTATGTTATGTGATGGATGCAACATTATGTATGTAGGATTAGGCACATGGATGCCCCTGTATATGGATGTGTTTTTATTTTTATTGCACTTGGATGCAAATGTTTATGTGATGATAGGCACGTGGATGCCCCTTGCAATCTTTTTGGGTTTTTATATATTTTTATAAGATGTTATGGGATGATGATGCATGATGGAGGTTTTACATGGTGTGATTGATGTGCCAATATAGGATGTTGTTAGCCATTTGATCTACGACACTATTTTGAGCTCTTGGGACATGGGTGAATGTTATGGATTCAAACTGTTGGCTGAGTTGTTTTGTGCGTAGGAATTTTCTAAAGAGGCAGGGATCACGCACTTGGTAGTAGTTGTTGAGCTGGGAGACAAGTAGCTGGGAGTCAAGGAACACATGAAGGTGACATATGCCCATCTGGAGGGAAGCATTCAGGAGACCGGTCACAACATCATACTCCGCCTGTTTATTGGTAGTAGTGCCTACACAGATTCCGTCAAGGTGAATCATTTCATGTGAAGGAGAGTATAAGACCCATGCTGCAGAAGCCAGGTTAGGAGACCAACGACTTGCTCCATCGGCGAAGCCAATGTAATGAGGTGGAATATGGCCCATCTGTGGTCATGCAAAAATGATGAATGTGAGAGTACGGTAAAAAAGGTGAAAAACAAAAAGAGAGCAAACTATACAATACGAACCAATGGGGCCGCGACTTATTTAGGGATAAAAGCGTTTAAGATACAACCCATTACGAGGGTTGCGCAAAGGGCGACCTTTGGAGTCAATTAAAATGTATGCCCCATTGCCGAGGCAGGTCTGCACGATGTAAGGGCCTTGCCACATGGATTCAAAATTCCCTTTACTGGTTTTGTCGTGGGCTTGGTCATAGGCGAGGACGAGGTCCCCTTCATGGAAAGTTTGAGGGTGTATATGTTTGTCATAACTAGCCTTGGAGTGGTTCTTGGCGGCTTCAATGGTTTGGAGAGTGGCACGACGGTCTTCATCAGCTTGTTCAAGGGATAACAGACGTTGCTCAAGTGGGGAGGTGTCTGGGAGAAGCTCGACGGCGATGTGTAAGGCAGGTATCTAACACTCGATGGGGAGGACAAACTCTACACCGTAAACTAAATGAAACGGGGTAAAACCAGCGGCGGTCTTGGTAGAGGTACGGTAAGCCCATAAGGCAGGGAACAACATGTGGTGCCAATTGGACTGATGCCGGTCAATAGTGCGTTGAAGGATGGTTTTAAGAATCTTGTTAATGGCCTCTACTTGACCATTCCCTTGGGGGTAGTAAGCAGAGGAGTACTGATGTTCGAACTTGAGAAGGGTGGATAACTCGCGCCAAATGGAATCTTCAAAGTGTGAACCATGGTCTGAGACCAACTGTTTGGGAACCCCGAATCGAGTGATAACGTGGTTAAAAAAGAAATGGGCAGCGGTGTCAGCGGTACAATTGAAAGTGGGCATGGCTTCGGCCCATTTGGTGAAGTAATCGACGGCGACAATGATGTATTTATGGCCGTTGGCAGATGGGGGTTTACACTCCATGAAGTCGATGGCCCACTTACAAAAGGGACCAACGGTGACGACTGGGTGTAACGGAGCAGGTGGTGTCCGGGCCTTGGGGGCAAAAAGTTGGCAATTATGACAATGTTTGACCGCTGTGATGCAATCGGTAAAGAGTGTGGGACATAAATATCCAGCACTAACGACCTTTTGGGTGGTGGCCATTCCAGAGAAATGTCCACCGCAGGCACTGCTATGACAGTCATTGAGGACATGTTCGGCTTCCTCATGTGTAAGGAAACGACGAAGGATCGTGTCAACCCCTCACCAGTAAAGGACATCGCCTAAGAGGAGATACCGAGAGGCCTGGTGACGGATACGATGGCGTCCATCACGACGAACGTTGGGTCTAAAATTTTGTGTGCGAAGGTATAACAAAATATCACCGTACCAAGGGTCATCAGACGAGATGGTGAACAAGTGATTGTTGGATAACTGGTCGGAGATCTGGGGGGACGGCAGAAGGGATGGGAGATCGGTGATGAGCAGGGAAAGCGCAAGGGCTTTGGTGCTCTTAGGAGTTCTGAAAGTGAGGTCATATTCCTGGAGGATAATGACCCATTTGGAAAAATGACCTTGTAGGAGCCGTTGGTTTAGGAGATAGACCATAGGGTTGGAGTCGGTGAAAACTGTGGTATGACTAAGTAAAATGTAGTGTCGCAATTTTTGGATGGAAAAGACCACAGCTAGGGATAGTCTCTCCTCGTATGGGTAACGTAGGGGTGGTCCAGACAAGGTCTGGCTGACGTAATAAATGACATGCTCTTGGTGAGAGGCATCTTCTTGAACCAAGACTCCGGAGACGGCATGCTCGAATGCCGAGATGTAAAGGATGAAGTCCTGAGAGAAATCCGGAGGGGAGATCAAGGGGGCTTGTGTGAGAGATTTCTTGAGGGCTTCGAATGCCGCTTCTGCTTGCTCATCCCAAACAAAGGGTATGTGGGTACGAAGTAGGCATAAGAATCCATGAACTTTGGTGGCGTAATCAAGAATGAAGCGACGAAGGAAATTGGACCGCCCCTGCAGACTCTGGAGTTGCTAAAGCATGCGAGGAGAGGGGAGGTCTAAGATGGCTTGGAATTTCAGGGGATCAACAGTAATTCCTTTCTGGGAAACAATGAAACCCAAAAACCGTCCTGCTGGACCGCAAAAGACACACTTGTGTGGGTTCAAGCGGATTTTATATTTGCGACAACGCAGAAAAACTTGCCCGAGGTCATTAAGGTGGTCGGATCATTTCCGGGAACGAGCTGTAAGGTCATCAAGATAGACTAGCAGGATATGGACCAAGTCGTGAAAACAATAGGTCATGACCTACTGGAATGTGGCCCCAGCATTTTTAAGGTCGAAAGGCATGACGCAGTAGGCAAAGGTGCCCCATGGGGTGGTAAAGGCAGTCTTGTACTGATCCTCCTTACGGATATGAATTTGATTGTATCCAAAAAAACCATCCATGAAAGAGAGGACTTCATGCCCCGCACATGCATCGATGAGTTGGTCAATAAATGGCGTGGGGAGGTTGTCCTTGGGACAATCTCGGTTTAAATCATGGAAGTCAGTGCATACTCTAATGGTGCCTTGCTTTTTGTTAACGGGAACAGGGTTTGAAACCCAGGTGGTATAAGCAATAGGATAAATGAATCCTGCTTTGCAAAGTTTCTCAACCTTGGCTTTAGCAGCGGGTAGCTTGGAAGGATGAATGGGTCGCTATTTCTGACGAATGGGGGGTACATCAGGCCATGTGTCAATGTGGTGCTCTATAATGGTGGGGTCAAGACCGGGAATTTCGGTATAGGACTAGGCAAAGACATCACAGAATTCTTGGAAAAGTTTTTTGTATTCTTCAACCTCATGCTCACTGCAAAAGGCTCCTAAGGTAATGATTTCAAGAGCACCAGGTGGGTCAGAGATATCGATGTGGATGACGGGTGAGACATTGGCCATGTTACCTTCCTCAAAGGCATCAGGAGCAGGAATAGGATCCTTAAACCAGTCGTCTTTAGTAGGAAGGAAATCTTTGGACTCAACCGCGAATTGGGTAGCGGTGGTAGAGGAGGATTCATCTGGGAGGAAATAGGAACGATGGTACATGTCGTCCCAGGGATAATCTGGGGTAGTGAGAGCCTCTAGAATCTCCTCATCATTGTGGAAATTGCGAGTTGTCAAATCGATTGACAAGGGAGTGGTAGCCGAAGAGATCATATAAATGGTATTAATCTCTCTGGATGGGGATGATACCGGGGGGTGGATCTCCTCAATTGTGGGGGGTGCCGTCTCAAGGTCTAAATTATTCATCTCGTAGAGAGCTGCTCTGTAATCTGGGAGGTCAGGACAGTGATGTGAGTAGTGGCCGTAAATACCGCATATGGCACAAGGGTGGTTGGTACACAGTGATTTATCACGAGGCTTAGGGGTTGGGTCTAGTTCAACAACCGGGATGTTGGGGTCATCGTCAAGCATTTGCATGTGTTCTTGTAATGCAGGTAACTATGGACATTGATGAGTTGGATGGCCTAAATCATCACACAACAAGCATTTGGGGGGAGCACGAAACATGGGAGTGGGTTTAACTATCTTGGGAGGGGGGACAGCAGTGTATGGTTGTGGGCCTTTGCCCCCAGTGGGCTTGATAAGAGGAGGGGGATTCGCAGATGACGAAGGGGTAGCGACCCCGGGAGGTGGTTGACTAGTAGTGACAATGGGTTGCACCAGTTGGAGGACGACATTTGGTGTCGGCGGGGGAATGGGAGGTGAAAGATACCACACGGGTAATCCTAAGGTTAACCCAAGGAGGCTGAGGGTAGCCATAACCGGTGCGCTTACTACTCTTGAGGGAGGGATTAGGAAGGGGATTGTGTGGATGGGTGTAACACCAATGTGACTAGGTACCAATGGTTGTTTAGGTAACAAGGGCGGTTGATTGTTGGGTGTTTGTGTATTGTGGGAAAGAGTACAAAGGTCAGAGACTTCGGTCGCAGGTGACGGGGGTGGAATGGATTGAAATGTGGATGTCATCGGTGGATCTGAGTAAAATCCAGGTCCCACGAAGGAAACAAATGAGGTAGCGGGACCACTAACAGGTTGCTCAACCATGGGGAGAACATTTTTGGGTGCAGCAGGGGCATTTGGATCGTAGTAGGTGAGTTGGTTGACCTTGACCACGCGTCCGTCATGGGGGAACATCATGGTACGAAAAATGGAGGAGGCAACCGCCCGCATGGCATACATGTAGTTGCGGCCAAGTAAGAGGTTATAATCAAGTTGGGCATTGATGACCTCTATGTCAATGAGAACGGTGTTACCAGCCAGCTGGACGGGGACGTTAGCTAATAGGCCTTGGGATTGAGCCGAACGGCCGTCGTAGGCTCACAACGGAGTGGTGGACTGCTGGAGAGTAGAGGATCCCAACTTCTGCCAAATGAATGTGGACATAACGCATGTAGAGGCACCTTCATCGATAATGCACCGATGGATGACAAGATTCCGAACGGAAACAGAAACTTGGAATGCTAAAGTGGAAGGCAGGCGTGGTTCGGACTGGTCCAAATCGAATGCCATCAGTTGTGAATCATTTGGTTCAATAGCACCAATGGCGAAGAGCAAAGTCTTGCGCTGTGAAGGATAGGTTTTTAAGACTTCTAATGCAGACATGGCTGCGGGAGATTTGGCCAAGTCATCTACAATGTTATAATTTGACGCAGCGCAAGCATTGGGGTTATTGTTGATACAACGAAGTGGGAAATGAGGTGCTTTGGCGGCGCCATCAAGTGGAGCCGTAGGTATACGTAACGTTTGATCAGTGGGATGAGCGTTAGTGTTTTTTTCGGTGGGAGGGGCTTCAGGGGTGGAGCCGTATTGGTTTCGACGGGTTTGGTGGTTGACATTAGCAGACGACATCATCAATAAGTGGTGAGTACCTGATTCGAACATGGCTTGTTCAGGAGCAGCATAAGTGACCTATTGTTGTGGTGGCATGTTGCCCTGAGGAGGAGCCAATGGCTGATTGTTCACTACGCTTTGCGTTGGTAAGGGGTTTTGCAGTACCAAAGGTGGCTGCTGAGGAGGTGGGGGGTTGGGTGGTGCTTGAGGAGCTGCATGCCCTAGGCGATGGGCGTCATCAACCCAGAGTTGATGAGCTCGCTCTAAATGTGAGCAAGCATGTGTGTAGTGGCCATAGACCCCACAAATAGAACAAGGATGGTTTGTTCGCAAATTAGGATTTTTAGCCTGCTTGGGTGGTGGATCAGGATTTTGGTTGGCAGGTGTCGCGTTATTGTTGTCTGGGGAATTAGGAGGTTTACCACCTTGGTCTAGAGGAGGCTTGTTCCCACGGTTACGGCCTTTGCCACGGTTTTGCTGGCCCTATTGGTGCTAGTTGTTTTGGTTATGCTACGGATTTTGTTGGGCATAAACTTACCCTTGGGAAACAGGTGGGTTCTAGGGTTTTGCAGGTACAGGAGCAGGCTGCGGTGGATAATAAGTAGGTGGACGCCGTGGGTAGCCATGTTCTGTCTGCAAGATAATAGGATCTCAACTCCCACGTCATAGCGAACAGGTAACTGAAAGAACTGCAGGAAGGTCGAGGCAAGGGAAGTAAAGGTGGCATGGGTCCCATGGGGCTGCTTGATATACCACTTAGCTGCAGAGCCAGTGAAGGTGCGTTGTAACAGACGGAGGCGGATAGAGTCGTCCACTATGGAGTTGGAGGAACACCATAGATGGAAGGACATAATATGGTTCTGGGGGTCCTCACCTGCCTTTCCCTCAAACTTAGGGATGTCAGAGGGGAGCTTGGTGGGCATGTGAGGCCACGCAGTGTCGTGTCTGATAGGATCGTTAGTCAGTCTAGCTAAGTCAGGAAGGATGAGGCTAGCCATGAATGGAAAACTAGTAGAAGGATGTGACATACTAGTGGGTTGGACCATGTTAGGGCCAATGCCCCCAAGTGTAGGGGCAGGGTTTGGAAGGTTTCCCCCAAGTGTAGGGACAAACTTGGTATGGGACGGTCCTGCACCGCCAAGAGTAGTGTGAGTCACTGATGGAGTGGGAATAGGTATTCCAGCTACTGGAATGGGTGCAATGATTGGCATGGTAGAGGTGGGCCCCATCGAGGGCATACCCAAAGCAGGTGTGGTCGCTGATGTGGTGGTGGATGCTCCACCAATGGTCCCTGTTAAGTCAGTATTTTGTTTCTTCAGTTTGGTTTGATTTGCACTTTATTTTAAGTTATTTATTTTCCTTAATTTGATTTTTTCCTCCTTAGTAAGTTTTCCTTAGGCTTTATATAATATTTTGGTCTTTCTTTTGAATTTTTAGATTTTAAAGCTTTATTTTGGTTTTTGATGAGGGGTTTTAAAAGTTCATTATATCAAATAAGAAGCTCATAATCTTATTCTAAGTGAGGATAAGTACAAGTCTAATCCTGATAACCTCAAGATCCCATGCAAAATGATATAAGGTTGTTTAAAAGCCACAAATCAGTGTTGAAGTCTTTCTTGTAGCGCTGGAGCCGAAATTCAACAAGGAAGCGCTACAAGAATATCGAGATCACAGATTCTTCCTATTTTCTAGCAAAATTTTGTCACGCACGGGATAGTGAATGATTAATTATGGGTTTCAGAGGATTCATGACGTGTTGATGTAATAGGCATCATGATTTCAAATGCTTGCACGTCGTGAGAAGGTCGGGTTCATCATCAACACAGGTGGAGTTCAGTTTAACATCTATCCATACGATTTCAGGTAATGTGGCATGATGTGTTATCTACAAACTCATTCAAAGACAGAATATTTAATGAGATAACCATAACCATTTGAAAAAGCCGAGCACCGTTTCCAATTGGACAAGTAAGAGGCGTTGAGGGCATCACGGAAATTAGGGCTTCATAATTCCGGGGTGAACCGCTAAATTGAAGATTGTGCGACATCTGGACAACAAAGCTGACTCATCTAACAGTGGAGGTCGTGATTTCAAACAATCACATTGGAGAAATTTACAGGTATTCTTTAAAAACCCATATAAGAGCAGATTTGGGGCTTTTTCGTTTCAGCTTACTCTGATCAAATTAATCAAAGGATAGGTAAAATTGTGCTTTAAAACGCAATTTTAACCAGATAAGTAGTTATTTGATGATAAGCTGCAACACTAGTTTAAAGGAGGGTTGAAGATGATAACCTCATTTTTATATTTAACCCTGTCAGTGCTCCGAATAAACCTGTACAGTCAATAGTGTTGTTAACTTCCAGAATCCAGCTCCTGTTCACAAAAAATACCAGAGTATATATCCAATTTACAAGTGATTGAATCATAATGGGCAAGAGTGGCAGAATAAATAGGGCTGAGCCAACAGAGGTAGAATGGGTTGAAAAGCTACCAGAGTGTGTGGAGTTATTCAAACGAGCTGGCTGGATGGATTTCTTCAGAAAAATTGATGGATATAATGCACAGGTATCCTGCAGGTTTGCCCAAGGTTTTAAGAATGATATGGTAGTTTTCGACACCCTGAAATTCAAGCTGATAGTCAAATTGATCTCAGAATCAACAGGAATTGAAGATGAAGGTGAACATTGGTTTTAAAAGTTGCCCTTTGATTTTGATCCACAGAGATACCTTTTGCCCAATATCATACCTGATTGGAATAAATGTGTGCTAATCCAAAATGTTAAGAAAGAATGGGTGGAACCAATTAGAATTTTACAGAGTTATATTACTTGTGAGGGCAGGTACGCCTTCGTATACAAGTATCATTTTAGATTTCTTCAACACATGGTAGGAATATCTAAGATGAACTTGCCATTTTTCTTCCTGAAGAGTTTGCAGAAAATGGCAAACAAAGTGAAAGGGCCAGTAGATTCTTCTTCTCAATCCATTTTTCATCATGGATTAATCAAATTGATTGTTAGTACTGCCTTTCAACATGAGGGAAAGACCTGGGACTTTTTTGTTTTTTGGTCAGGTTTTGAAGATAAAAAATCCAAAAGACAAGCAGATAAGGGCAAAGTCTTACTCAGGAAATTAGGTCATAAGTTCAAAATGGAAGATATAGGAAAAATCAAAATTGAAAAATCAGCAGAGCCTGTAGAAGAAGAAAGTGAACAGAAGACACCCTTGGCCAGCCCTAAAAGCAGGTTCACACTGTTTGAAGACAAGAAGGAACTGCCTGAAGAGAATCCAGCACCTGTAGCAGATCCTCAGGAGGAGAAAAAAGTTGACATTAAGATGGTTCCTGTAGATAAAGAAGAGATCCACATTCAACCAAGAAGTCCCATCACAATTATTTCAGATGATGAAGGATATCTGTTGGAAGAAGAACAGCCTATTTCCGAGATAAAAGTCAAAGCTGAAATTGAAGAAGTTCAAGTTTCAGATAGCAAAACCACAAGGCCTAACAGGAAAAGAAACAAGCTGGAAGTGGTGGAATTAGCTGCTATTCAGTACCAAGGGAAAGAACTGAAGATGATGGGAGAGGCAACTACATTCTGGAGACCTAAAACTAGGTCAAAAAATAAGTTGAGATTAAACATGAAGAAGTTGTTAAATCCTAAATTGAATATAGATGAGGTGACTATCTTAGATGAAGGGTCCATGGATGATGACAAATCAGAAATAGATAAATTGCAGCCATGTTTAAAAGAAGAGATTAATTCAGTGGAAGCAGCAGGTGAAGAAGATCCAAAGCCCAGCATTGAGGACACTTCTGAGAAGCTGTTGATGGAAGAGACAGAAATATTCAAAAAGTTTGACACTCCTTGGAAACCTAATGAAGATCAAGATTCTGCAATGGATAAAATAGCTCATTCTGACAGGGAAAATTTACAGAAGACTGTCAAGCAATATAAGCACCAAATGAATTATATGCAGGAGGTCAACGATGGTTTGATGATGGCCAACAGAAGATTAAGAGAAGATCTCCAGGATGTTAATGACAATTTTCAGGAACTAGTGGCTGATGCAAAAGAAGCACTTAAAAGGAAAAGGGTTGCTGACAGTCAATGCACTCAGCTGGAGAAGACAGTTCGGGACTTGCAGCAGAAAAACAAAGAACTGACAAAAAGGATTAATGACATGGAGAAGGAACAAAAGAAGGCCAAGAAGAAGGAACAAACTTCAGATGGTATCGCCCTCTTAGCTGAGGTGGCAAAGGATCTATAAAACAGTTATGCTTTTAGTTAGTTGTCATTAAATAGCAAACTGATATATTAATGAGATGCTATTTTTGGCATATTTTGTAACTTGTTAATATTCTGTCTTTACTTTACCTCATCGAGGGATGGAAAACAGTTAGGGTTAGAGACCTAATCGATTTTGAAGAGCATAGTATTTAGACATGTGAGCAAGTCATTGTAAGGGTTCTGATTTTTGGGGGCAGCAGGAGGTCTGCAGATTGTATTGTACCTTCAGACTTGTTCAAGAGATAAGTACTGTGACTCTTATGAGCATTAGCTGATGAAATAATGAAACATATGACTTTTTCTCCTTCATTTTTGTTTGTGATTGGCTTTGTTGTTAAGCTTGTTTAGCTTCTTAAATGGTAAATTCATTGCTAGTTGATGTATATTTTCTGGTGATGCTTATCTTTTATGTATGAACCTCAGCACATTCTTTTTGTGGGATCTTTTGTGATATGTTATGCATCTTTATCAGTTTATGCTTATGATTTAGTTGTTACTTTTCTATTGGATGTATTCCCTGACTGTGCCCAGAGCTTACAACCATTTAAATCATATTCAAAAACCCTAAAAACTTTGTCTTATTTATTGAGTTTACTCTTGAGATTGTGTTAGCTTGTTTCCTTAGCATTAGAAACAATTTCTGGCACAAACAGTCCCTACAAAGAAAGGGGTGGAAGTCACACCAGCCATGGGGCTAGTTGGTGCAGTGTAAATGGGGTTCTCGGACTCTGCCTTAGAATCAGAGGTAAAATAGGGGGCGTCTAGCTCGGGCGATGGAGATCGATGCCGTTGATGAGTGGAGTCAAGTGACAAGGCTCGAGATCTATGATGAGTGGTATAAAGTGATGAAGATCTATGCCTATGACGGGTGGTGTCAAGTGAACCATGCTACGGTGGCTCGCCCCGGAGGCGCCGAGAATGTCTCGGGGACTTAATGGTGGCAAATGGTGTCAAATATCTGGGGGTTGTGTTGAGTGAAAAATAGCTCAAAAAACCCTAATGCAACCGAGTGTGCAGAAGGAGAGCTCAAAACATATGGCACTCAGGCCAACAACCAACTCAAAACACTTACCGTAACAGCTGTGCTACAATAAGTGGAGTATCAACAAAAATGGTCAGAATACCAACAAGCAGCAGGTTTCCTAAAAAATAAAAATAGTGGACTCACTAAACCAAAAGGAGGTAAGGGAGCATGCAAACACCTAACTAAATAGTATTCTGACTCAACTAGACATATCCTTTGCAAGGTGATGAAATCCAAGTCAGACAATATGGATAGGAGAGCCAAGTCGCTAAATATATCCCCCTATCGGGAGGGACACCGAGTAGTCAATCCTATAAGAAAGGAAACTAATATACCCTGTTCATGACACGTCCAGAAAAGGTGAATCTACCGTTTGGTCCTTTTACCACAGTATCCCCATACAGGGATACCCCGAGAACTGCGAAAGGTAGCCTTCGGTTACTGAATGGATTGCGGTATTCCACTCAGGCCTCCGGAACCAGTCTGGCGACTTCAACCCTCCTAGGGGAGAGGCCCTCTGATAAACTGGTTGTGACCGTGCCAAAAAATACTAGGGGATTTTGGTTCCCTAATGGACAACAACTATGTCTCAAGTGTAAGCAACCGAGGGGTGTTATTTGGATGCCTATCCCCCCGATCCTACCTAACTACAAAAATTCTTATGTGTTCCCCAATTGGGGTTAGAATGTTGGTTGTGTTAAGTAGTTTTTTAAAGCTCACTTGAATTAGGTGACAGAGTATGTGCGTGTGAGGTGATGAACCCAAATAAAAGTGCCACAAGGGGGGCAACTTTCTAACAGAATGTATACTGTGAAATGCAAAATTTTCTCTTTTTCAAGTAAAATGCTGAAATTTTTAAAAAACGATTATGTAAATGGAACAGAAATAAAACTGCAGAAAAGGCTGTAAGGAAGTATGGTTGCAGGTAGGACAGATGGCTGTGTAGGTGCAGAAAATAGTGCAGCAAAGTGTTGGGTTCAAAACAGGGAAAAAAGTGCAGAAAGCAGACCGCGGGTCTGTAGCTAATAGCGGCAGTCAGACCGCGGGAAACTGAGAAACAGTCGCGGACAAGTTGTGGGTTTTTGGCCGAAAGAGGCAGTAGGACCACAAAAAACAGGTAAAAAGCCGCAAGCGGGTTGTAGGAAAATGGCTGAAAACTGCAGGCGGAACGCAGGAAAAAGGCCGACAGACACAGTCAGGTTGCAGGAAAAGGGCTGAAAGCTGCAGTCGGGACGCAGGAAAAGGGCTGACAGATGCAGGCGGGTTGCAGAAAATTGGCTGAAAGCCGCAGGCAGGACGCCGAAAAATTTTTAACAGCCGCAGTCGGATCGCAACAAACAACCTAATTAGCCGTGGTCAGATTGCAGGTAACAGACTTGAATCTGCCGGCAGGTCACCGGAAACAGTCTGAGAGCCGCGGTCGGGTTGTAGGTAAATGCCTGAAAGACGCGGTCGGAATGCAACTGCGGGGGTAAAAGACGCAGTTTACGGCAGCCGAAAGGGACAGCCGAAAGGAAAAGACGGGAAAATATTTAAAACTATAACCAGAAATTCAAACCAAGGGGAGTCTCCAAACCTGTAGCTAGGGTTTTCACCCTAGCTTGTGCAAATGAGCACCTACTAAGGAGAATGGACTCCTTAGTAGCAGTTCAATAAACAATAAATTAAAATGCTAAAAAAAAAAAATTCTAAACTAGCATGAGCATTAAGAAGCATAACAAAACATGGAATATAAATGGTTTTCTTTTGTATTAAAATTTTACCTCAAGTGTAGAGGTTGGTGAAGTTCTTGCAATGATCCAAGAGGGTTGTTCCAAACTCCAACTTTGCTCCTTATCTTTCTCCAATGGTGGAAATGGGCCAAAAGGGGCACTCAATGGTGAAAGTAGCTCAAGGGTGAGCTAGGGTTTCAAGAGTGATTTTGGCAGAGTAAGGGTGTATTTGATTGTGGATATGAAATGAGGGGTCTCCATCACCTATTTATAGGTTTTTAGTGGTGGAGTGCTAGCCCATGGTTTTGGGAACCATATGGTTTAGGTCAGTTGTATAGGGTTTTTTCCTTCTTTTTCCTCTTTTTCCTCCTTTTTTTATATTTTTTATTCCCTTTTTAGAGGGTTTTTGCTACTTTGGAGGAATTTTGGATATTTTGGGGGGGGGAAAGGGGTTTTTTAGCCTTTTTGAGGCTTCTTTGATGGTTTTGTGGCCTTTTTGAGGCTTTTTAGGCCTTTTGGTGGTTTTTTAATGGGATTTTAGGGTTCTGAAGGTAAATATGGTAGGAAATATGGACAAATGAGTCATGTAATGGGTAGATGAGGTAGTGAGCACTTTTTGGGTGTTAACACGGGGAGACCCCTAAAGCATGTTTTGGAGTAACCCTATCTTCCCATAAATAATTTGGGAGAACTATGTGCCAGCTCCTTTGATTTTCAATCACGATTTTCTTAAGAATCCGAAATGAGGTTTTTGTTCGAAGATTCAGATAATCCGTTTCCTTGGGGATAATAATTGGTTGAATAGTGTAACTTAATTCCTCTCCCATAAACAAATTCATTTATCTTAAAAGACGAGAAGTAAGTTGCATTATCAAAGACTAGGGAAATTTGAACCCCAAACCTGGTTATGATATTTTCCTTTAAGAAATTGATAACTGCATCCTCGTTAATTTTGCACAATGGGACAACCTATGTCCATCTTGTAAAATAGTTTAAGGCTGTCAGGATATACCGATGCTGTAGAGAAGAATTGGTTTTATTTCTCCAATGACATCTATGCCTCATTGTTCAAAAGGCTCTGAGATAATCACTGGCTGCAATGGTCCCGATGCTTTGGGTAGTTTCCCAGCACTCCTTTGACACACATCACAATTTCTTGCATAGGCATGGGTGTCTTTGAACAAGGTGGGCCAATAGTATCCAGCCCTCAATATTTTGTGAGCTATCGTATCTCTAGAATAATGTCCCCCAGCAGGGCCATCGTGTAATTCTTTGACTACCTTACTTGCATCATCTTTCTTTAAGCATCTAAGAAAAATGCCATCATAATTTTTTCTGAAGAGTACTCCCTTAATGATTTGATAAGCTGCTGATTTCAAACGAGGTACCCTTCTTTGCTTAGAACTCCAATGCTCTAGTAAGTATCCTTGTTGCAGATAGTGTACTAGATCTCTGTACTAGGATTCGGGAGCGGTGAAAATAGGGCATACCTCGGTCAGGTTTAGTTCGGCTTCGTTTTCCCAACTCTATTCTTCACCAACTAGATATTCAGTGAGAAACTTACATAGGCCCTGACCTTTGATGATAGTAGCCGGTTTAAATTCTAAATCGTATTCGTCAAGAGCTGTGACCCAATTCCCTCTTCTTTCTCCCAATTCCTTTTGAACGAAAAGAGATCTGATAGCTGGATGAGGAACTATGACCTTAGTTCTACTCTTAAGAATATATGGCATGAACTGTTTTACCGCTTTGAATACGACGTAAGCTTGTTTATCAACAACAAGATAATTCAGTTCAGTGCCCTATAGACCAATGCTCATGAAGGAAATTGGGTATTCATCTCCTAATTCTACCTTTTGTGTAAGCACAACCGCGAGAGAGTCATCTGAAGAAAAAGTATACAAAATAAAATCTTTGTCAAAATATGGACTTCACAGAGAAGGAGCATTAGCTATGGCTACTTTGATATCTTTGAATGCATTCCTTTCCAAGTCTGTCCATTTGAACTGTACGCTTTGCTTGACCATTTGTTGCAAAGGTTTAATAGTTTGTGTGAAATCAGGAACAAACCTTCGAACAAAATTGATAGTGCCCATGAACGATTGCATAGATTTTTTGGTGTGGGGCATGGGGATTTTATTGATCACCTGCACTCTCTTTTGATCTATTGAAATTCCCTTTTTTGAAATGATGTGACCCAGGAGTTTACCCTCTGGAACAGAAAAATAAAAATAAAAATAAAAACACTTTTCTTGGGGTTTAAAGAGATACCATACGTTCGGCAACGATCAAAAATCTGTTTTAAATGAACATGGTCTTCTCTCTTCTTTGATAAAACCGTCACATCATCTAGATAGACCACGACACAATGACCGCTCAATCCTTGGAAGGAAATGTCCATTTCTCGTTTGAAAGTTGCTCCTGCATTTATCAGGATGAATGGCATTCTTCGGTAGGAAAAGGTTCCCCATTTAGTGCAGAAAGTAGTCTTAAGACAGTCTTCTTTAGCCACTAATACTTGATTGTAAACAGAGAAACCATCTAGGAGAAAGAAGATTTTTGATCCTGATACCATTTGTAGAATTTGTTTCATCGAAGGGACAGGGTAGTTATCTTTATCAGAGGCTCTGTTCAAATTTTGGAAATCAACACATAATCTTATTTCTCCTGATTCCTTTCTTACGGGAACTAGGTTAGGAACTCATTCAGAGTGCCGGACTTTGAAAATGATCTTAGCATCTAATAATTTCTTCAATTACTTTTGAATTAAAGGTTCGAGAATGGGATGCATTCTTCTCAGTTGTTGTTGGAATGGTTTAACGCCTACTTTCATTGGTATGACATGTTGA
Source organism: Larix kaempferi (assembly GCA_027924585.1). Lineage (NCBI taxonomy): Eukaryota > Viridiplantae > Streptophyta > Pinopsida > Pinales > Pinaceae > Larix > Larix kaempferi. The sequence goes on along the minus strand of BSBM01000637.1, from coordinate 16,878,883 downwards.
ATAATGCGGGTGTCATATGTTTTCAGATCTTCATAAGTCCATGCAAAAACATCTTTATATTGCCAAAAAAGCTTAATGAACTTATCTCTCTCACCCGGTGAACAACATTTACCAAGATTAACATATTTTGGTTTAGCCTCGGTGCCCAGATTTACTAACTCATACTACATAGAAGAGTTGTGAGTCTTGACGTTCGCAGGCTTCTTGAACTTGCTCTGCATATCGAACAAACCTTCAAGTGATCTCATCCCTTTGGGCATAAAATTTCCTTTGACTGTATCCTTGTTTTTCAAATCAAAATCACGTTTTTCCTCTTCTATGACAGCTCCTTGGAACATGTTTTCATTTGTTAGAAAATTAATGATCTGATCATCATCATTGAACACTCTGAGATTTGTAATATTGTCTGGAACCGAAGGCCTGAAAACCAATTCAATTGAACATTTATTATTGGTAGGAACCAACCTGGAAGCGGAAGTTGCTAATAAATCAACCGCAACATTTTGCAATCTAGGAACAGATTTTATATTAAAAGCGTCAAAATGCGAAATTAAATCCAATACCTCAGCCTGATAACCTTTCAAATGTGGTGAAATACAATGAATGGTATCTCTCACCTTCCTGACGACTATTTCCGAGTCACCAAATACTTTCAGGTATTTAACATTCAAACTGATGGCTTTCTTTAATCCGTGAACTAAAGCTTCATATTTAGCAGTATTGTTAGTGCAATCGAACTCTAATCGACACGACAAGAAATATTTGTTATTTTTAGGATCACGTAAAACACATCCAGCTCCGGATCCTTCCATATTTTTGGAACCATCAAAGTATAAAATCCAAAAAACATTCTTTGATCTAACTAAGTTAGTATATTTATCATCTAAGTCAGTAACTAAGCTAACTATGTTACAGTCGATATCATCAGTCTGAGAAAATTGAAGGAGATTGGAATGTTCATCTGATTCATGGCTAACATTGTCTGATTGATAGTTACCCGGCTCGATTTCTAAGAAACAATTTCCCAAAATTGAAGATGTAAATGATACTGCTCCATTCTTTTCCTCTAGTTGAGTTACATTTTGTTTCATGTGCGGTTCTCTCAAAACTTTAATCTGATTTTGCCTATTCTGATATGGTAACCATAAACGGGACCAATCAATTGCAAAGTAACCATTGATTTTTGTAGACCAGTATCTGCTTAAGATCAAACCATAGGCTTCAGGAATATCAACTACAATTATATCAATAAATTGACACACCCTAGGATCTACTGATAATCTAATAAGGACATCTTTCATTTCCCCAATGACTTTAACGGTTGTTCTATCTAGTTGGATAATTTGAGCTGGGGATGGAATTGGCTACCCATTAATCCTTTTGCAGATTGACAATGGCATGACATTCAAGGATGCTCCAAAATCTATCAAACAGTTATGCACATTGTGATTGAAAATTTAAAAAGTTAAAAGGAAAGGCAATGTTTGGGATTTAGATTTTCCGCCAATACTAGCTTCATTAATTTCAGGATCTTCCTGAGTATCTGCTAACGGCGCGCTAGATTGGAGTTCAAGAGCTTGTAGCAACTTCTTTCGTTACTAAGGCAAAATACACTTATCGAATATTGAAACATTTGTTTTCACCTTCTTGATATCTTCAACTATGTCATATCCCATGTCACATTCTTTTATGACCTTTAGTTTATTATCTATTCTACTCGAAGTGTTTTTGGGTTGCTGAGTTCTTGTCTCAATGTTTGGTTGTTTGGTAGGCATGTGATTAGCTTTAGGTTTTGGTGGAATAACCGTGATGTGTCTTTTAGGTACTTCTTTGGATATTTTAGGCTTGGGTATAGCCGAGCTTGAACTAGGATCAGCAAATGTACCCTTACTGCGAGTGTTAATGTTTACAGCTGAGACCTAGCTTTCCTCGGAGTCAACTTCTATTAACTCAGTCAAAGGGTCCCAGTCCCATAACACTATGGTAGTGTCTGGAGCGGGCTCCTCTAGTTCGAGAGTTGGCTCTTCTAGAGGATTGTCTTGATCTGGTATTTGTGCATCCAGCATTTGGTTCATTTCCAAGCTCATTGAATTTATCCAATGCGGACAGCTCTTCTCAGAGTTTGGTTCTTGATGAAAGGTATAGAAATGTTCCATTCCTACTTCATTTAAATTCAAAATAGGAGATTTGTTTGTAGACGAATGAAGCTTATCATTTTCTTCCCTTTTCTTGTATAAAGGTCTGAAAGGATTCCTATATGTGCTAGCCGCCTTATCCTTTTGAAGATCTACAATTTTTTTGGACAATTTCTGCATCTTTTTTACTATGTTCTCCATATCTGTTGATGATTCATCTTTATTCCTAGTAAGCAACAGGGTTTTCTTAGTAGTCATTGGTTTTGCTTCCATGTCTATAGAATGTTTAGGAATGTTGTCTACTTCTTCCTCTTCCTTCCTAGCTTCTTCAAAATTTTCTACTAAAGTAGTTTTCTTGGTTCTTTTGACAAACATTGCTATTGGAGGATCAAGTGCTGTAGTATAGTACTCAACTAAGGATTCTTCAGCTGGTCTAGTTGCTGCACTAAAGTTATTTAACAGTGTGGTGAATCTTTGGTTGAATTCTTGGACCTTTTCTTTCTTTTCCATTCTCATGGACAGCAACTCTTTCATGAGTGTAGCTACAATTTTCTGATTTCCATATTTTTTTTAAAAACAATTTTCAAATTCTTCCCAATTCGATAGTGACTATCTTGTAAGCTAAAATACCAAGAAGAAACTTTAGGTTCGAAAGTATATGGAAAAATCCTACAAATGACATCTTGGTGCTGTACATTTAAAAGACTTAGAGCTAAATAAAATCTCTTGAGGTGATCTTCAACAGAGATACCTTTACCGAGATCATACTTAGGCAAACCTTTCTCAGGGTTCTTAGGTAGATTGTGAAAAGGTCCAGCCAAATTTAGAGCTCCTCTTGTTCTCCATGCCGGTACAGCCATGGATCCTCATGGAGAATTAGGTGGAGAATCGTGTCGAGTATCTATTAGGATATTCCTATACTCCATCCTAGTCCTACTAGGATGGAGTATAAGTAGATTGTGAAAAGGTCCAGCCAAATTTAGAGCTCCTCTTGTTCTCCATGTCAGTACAGCCATGGCTCCTCGTGGAGAATTAGGTGGAGAATCGTGTGGAGTATCTGTTAGGATATTCCTATACTCCATCCTAGTGCTTCCCAGTCATTTTCATTTTCAGTCATGCATGCAAAATTAGGGTTTGCATGCATTCTAGGTCATCAGTCCCAGCACATAGTCCTCAGCAAACTAGCCCCCATAGCTTCTTTCATATCATTTCTAGGCCTCCCAGTGACTAATGCACCCTCCTTTGCTCCACTGCATGACAAGGGTGCCTTCTTCACCTACCAGTCCAGTTATATTCAGTTATATTGAGTTATCTTCAGTTATTTCCTTGATTTAAGGATTAACTGACTCTTTACTGAGTTTATCACTCTGTCGGACCTCCAGTGAGACTATATTGACCATTCTGACTCCAGTTAGAACCTATGGCGCCCTCCACTAAGCCTCCTTCACTATATTAGTGCTTCCATGTGCCAGTTACACCAACCACATTTAGTTAGACTCAGTTTGACTCCCGGTTGATCATTACTTGTGCATTGATGACTTCACTGATGAGAAGGTGGACTCCTAGTTAGGCATTAATGACTCTCCACTGATTATGGATCTGTGCATGAAGGCCAATTCGAATTCCTTCTAGTGAATTCGAATCCTCATACTCAGCATTGTATATTTACTAGTTCATTATTTCTGTTAATAGTAACATGTGTAATTATTCTGCCTCAATCGGAGTTTCTTTGGATCTTATGTGGGCAATTTCACAGTATCAAGTGGAGAATTCTTTGGAGTGAAAGGTTCTTCAAGATCTAGAGGATCTTCGAGTTCGATTTCTCCAAGGGGTTCTGTGATTTCCTCTAAAGATAAATCCACCAATTATTCAAAGCTCTGAACAAGAACTGAATCACATGTATATTGTCTTTCCCATCTAGGAGCTCTTCTTCTAGGAAGCAAAGGAATTGCACTTAAACCGCCAAGCTGTTTAACATAAGCACAAGTATGTATTCTTAAGTTTTCTACTTCAGCAAAAGGTATAGCATATAGTGTTTCTTGATTTTCAAATTCAGAGTTAATATTTTCTTGATTTGTTACTTCAAGCTTTGGATTGCTTGGGATTACTGTTTCAAGCGGGTTTCCAGTTGGATCTCCTCTTAAAGAAGAGTCTCCTTTATCATCCATGCACTGGTGGCCCTCCTTCTAGCACCAAAAACTATTGATGCCTCGGAGATCGCAGCATCAATTAGCAAGGGATTCTCCCCAGTAAGCAAGCCCAATCAGATCGCTCACTGTTTGGTGTGGGGAATCCGTCCAGTTAATGGTTCTGGCTACTATAAGATTTAAAGATTCTTATTCTCAACACCGGTTGCGGCCCAATCCACCCTTTATGTATTTTATTTTAAAGATGATATGAAAGTGCCCTAAGCTAAATGCAAATAACTAATCTAAGCTAATCTAAGATTGTATTAACAAATCTAATCTATCCTTGTAAGGAGCAAACTTTAAATATGACTAATAGACTAAAAGAAACATCTAAAGATCAGAAAAATAGCTATTTAATCATAAAGATGCATCCACATCAAAATATAGAAGATATTAAAGATAGCTTTAATTCAGTTAATGCATTCCATTACTCATTTGAGACAGACATCTTTGCACAGAAAATAGAAGAATCATTCATTACAAAGAAATAATTCACAGTAGTAAGGAAAGATATCATAGTAGTGTATGACTGATACAAGAGTAATCCAGCACACATTCAACACATCTTTCAGGCAAAAATGTAGTATCCTAGGCTTTCATTAGGAAAAATCAAATTCCTTATACATGCAGAGAAATGGTTCATGTACAAGATAGAAAAAGTCTTTCACCTGCCAAAAGTCCCTGTACTATTCACTAACTATCTATTTATAAGTTTACAAAATGCCTCCAGGGCTGCCACCTGTCTTCTCTCTTTAATTCTTTTAATTTTATTTTAAATGCATTACAAAAATGAAGTGACTTGTGGCACCCTTTTCATAACAGAAACAAAAAAGGACAGCTGTCCCTTTGAATTCATGATTCAATAACAGGAAAGGAAAAATTCGATGTGCTATGGTTGTTGAGCTAGCTTTGGGGTGGTGCCTCTGCTTTAGTTGGAGCAGCTATCTCAGAGGGTGCTTCTGTCTCGGCTGGTGCCTCTGCTGTAGATCATGTGCCTTTATCGATTAATGACGTTGTTGCTACCTTCTTATATTCTTCTGCAATATAGTTGAACCAAACACCAATGTCTCTGATAACAACATTGGCAGGTGAAGGGAGCAAGATTTTCTTAGAAGTCACATGCTTTTCAAGCTCTGCCTCGATGTCTTGCATTTCTGCTATTGCTATCTAGCAGATTTCATGGAGCATTTGATGTTGATGTATTTGTAACTTCAGAATGTATTTCACATATCTATATTGTACTCCTATAGAGATGGTGTTATTCCTCTATACGGAAGTGTCATCATTTATATTGTAAGTGTCATAAATTATACTTGATGGGTTATTAGACCACCTTGATGGGGTCATCCCTGTATAAGTCATGTGGGTCAAAGCGTTATTAGACCACCCTATTAGGGGTCTTCCCCATCAGCATTATGTTATGTGGTTAAGTTAAGGCCGACCTAGTAAAGGTTATTAGGCAAGTGAAGTCAAGTATAAATAGAGCGCGAGAGGCACTCTATTTGATCATTCACTTTCTCACTCATACTCTCATTGGAGAGTGGCGTACTTGTGCAGGAGGAGAAGCTGCTACTAGGAGGAATATCTCTTGTAATTGGGTTGTATCATTTCTCTATCTATCTCTGAGGAAGTTGTGGGGTTTTTCACCTTTATGGTTTTCCCCAGTGAAACTCTGTGTGTCTATTGTCTCTTGTGTGCTTGCATTATTATGTCCATGTTTGATATGTTGTAGTAATGCTAGACATGTTGTTCTCTAAGTTAAGATCCTAGATCATATTGAAGTAAATTTTGAAAAACTAACATGGTATCAGAGCTAGCCTGAAAGAAGGCATGGTATGGCATTTATGACACTTGTTGCACTTGCGAAGCTAAGGCTTGATATAGAAAAAACCAGTCATCGTAGCACTTTTGCTATAAATACATTTTGGTGAGATTTCAGGATCCAAAAATATTACATGTCAAAGAAAATATCCCCATGTACCTTGTTTCCAAAGGACAACCTCTAATTCATTGTACTTTGTGATTTATGATCAGTACAAGTTAGGGTTTCTGCCTCTTCTAGATCTCAGTCATAAATAGGTGACCTAGGAAAAAAGGTCACAACTTGGTATAGGAAGCTCCAAATGAAATTTCATAAAATGTGACAGGTAGGACATGGATTGTACTTTTACAGGTACATGTTTCAGAGGCCAAAATTGAACCAGTGACATGTGGCACTCCGTACAAATTCACTCTCCTGTTTTATCCCATAAACAGGTCACGTTGCGACACTTGGAAAAACACTCTCTCATAGAATCCTTTTGAGGTTAGACCTATGGGGTTGGAAAGATAATAGGTCAAGCTACCACAAGAAGAATTTTCAGACCCTGTACATCTGAAATTTAGGAGTTACACTAGAAACAATCAGGTGCATATTTCTGTAAAAACAGAATTGGATTTTGAGCACCTTCATTCGTTTTGGAGAATGTTGGAATTTTTGTATCGGAGACCACGGCTTAATTCTCCTCATCAAAATCAAAATTTAGATATCAAGATCAAATTTTTTTGTTGGGCAGAAGGTCGGTCTTGATCAAACCCTAGTTTGGGACTTTGACTAGAAAAATGGAAAATTAGGACTTCTGCAAAAATGGGAATTTTTAAATCTGTGACCATAGCTGGAAGATCCTTGGAAAATACGAAGTTTAGAGCATTGGATCAAACTATTTGGTTGGGTGAAGCTCCAGGAAACTCAAACCCTAATTCAGGGTCCTCCCTAGTGAATCCGAAAGATTGAAGAGCAAATTTGAGGGGTGAAACTTTGCAGTTTTCAAATTCTGAGTATACCAGGTTGATCTTCTCATCAAGGCACATATTTCTATCCTTTCAGAAGTTTGAAATTCAAAGTTTGAATTTTTAGGGTTTCCCTGACAAACCCTAATCCAGCTCTAGATCCAGTTTCTGCAAATCAAGTGGATTGGGTTAATCCTAGAAGAGAATGGATTGGTCACCTGCATAAGTGAAGAAGTTCCTGCTTTAGAGGGAGATGAGGCTAAGGACTTACATAAGAAGATTACAAGCAATCTCGACAGTTATGACTTATCTAGGTATGTTTCGAAATCTATTCATGATTAAGCTTATGGTATGTTTGTCTTCATTAAGGTTCGTACAATATTGATTAACTTTAGACTTGTCATATCACCTTAATAAAATTATGAATGCAGATATTCATTGATTAGGGTTTTGACACTTATGATTGTACTAATGCATTGTGGTGTTGTATGAGGTTGATGTTGTCCGCTAACATGAAAGGTACATCAAGAAAGACAAATCATGTTCTAGTTAAAGAACATATGACCATGGTGACATGAAGACAAAGATTCATCCATTGTCATGGATCATATAGAAGCTCTGCTTACGAGGTATGTATAATTTGGTTCTACAATGCTTAACCTATGAGATATGCAGGTTACTAGCACAAGTCATTGAAGAGAACAAGAAGACATTGCTAGACATAACTAGCAAATATGATAACCAGGTATGTTTTTCCTATATCAAGTTAGAATCATACCTTGTGTTAGGATCTTATACTGTTGTATGGTTGATAATGATTATTCATGAAGTTAGAAATGTAAGTAATCAAGGGTTTATGCATATTATGTCTCTTACATTGATTGATGATATGACTAACCAGAAAAGTCTTTTGGTCAAATAAAGAATATGCATGAGTAAATGAAGTATTCCCTGAAACCTTGAATACTAATGTTTATTATCTGTGTATGAAATATTGTTGACGATACATGTTTAAGATTACTTAGAATCATAATGTTTTTGATAGTATTAATATTATACTAATGAATGTATGTATGAGACCTCGAGGATAACACAATGATGATACTAGTAAGTATGCATAGAGATCGAGGATAGATATAAGTTCAAAGATAGGTAATCCAGGAAGCAAAGATCAAAAGGGAGCACACTCCAGTAGTTCCTGCAAGGAAGCAAATATTGAGAGGGAGTCCACCCTACAACCAAACAAAGATAAGTATTTAAATTGTCATTTCTTGCAAACTTGTTTGTTTAAATAATATTGTTCAATGATGTTCCTAGACTTAGGGTGTGTATTATGCATATTAGAATAATTGCATTAATGAACAATATACTACTAATATGCATGTGATGGGTGAGTGGCCTATGGCACTGTACAACATTCCATTGCTACTTATCTAGAATGAAACCTCTTTGCTGACATGTTGGGAGTTGTGCACACTCTTAACGGGATATGGATATGGAAGGCATCTAGAAAGTTCTGGTAGAGATTGGAAGGCATCTAGAAAGTTACGGGATATGGATAAATTTTGTATTGAAGCATTGTCTAAGATAATTGCATGACGGTATGACATATTTCTTTATGTGTAAGAATTTGCTCTGAAAACTATGAGATGTTTCTAATCATGCAATTTAACTTGCTTTGTAGGAAAGATCGTATGCCATCACCTACAAAATAAGGACTACAACATTTGTTCCAACAACGAAGTTCAAACTATCTATTGAAGATATTGAAGAATCTGAATTTCCCAGGATATGGGATACAGTAAAAGGATTCCATGATCAAGAAGTACCAATCGATCATGTTTGGGATGTGGTCCCAAGACCTGAAGGGAATTTTGTTGTGACTTCCAAATGGATCTATAAGATCAAGCATGCTGCATATGATAGCATGGAGAAATACAAAGCGAGGTTTGTATCTTGTGGCTTCTCTCAAAAAGAGGGATTGACTATGAAGAGACTTTTGCACGTATAGCCAACTACACTTCCACCAGATAAGTACTTTCTCTGGCTTCAGTGATGAAATGGAAGATACACCAGATGGATTTCAAGACAGCTTTTTGAATGGTGTAGTCAATGAGGAAGCGTATGTGGAGCAGCCACTTGGTTTTGAGACATATGACAGGGAGTCATATGTGTGCAGGTTGAAGAAATCCTTGTATGGCTTGAAGCAAGCTCCTAGGACTTGGTATGGTAGGATAGACAGCTTTCTATCCAGTTTGGGATATACCAAGAGTAAAGCGGATTCCAACCTTTACTACAAGGTTGAGGAAGGCAATCCAGTGATACTACCTTTATGTGGATGACCTGTTTGTTACAGGTGAGGACAGATTGATTGCTGACACGAAGAGGAAGCTTGCTGCAAAGTTCGAGATGAAGGAATTGGGGATGATGCACTATTTCCTAGGCATGGAGGTGTGGTAGATCATAGATGGAATCTTCCTTCAATAAGGGAAGTATGCAGTAATGATCCTGAAGAGGTTCGGGATGATGGACTACAAGGCCATGGCCACACCTATGGCATCGAATCCGAAGCTTCTGTGTGATGCTTCATCTGAGCCGGTTGATGTCACTATTTATCGTCAGATGATTAGGTCCTTGATGTACCTAACGAACACGAGACCAGATATTTGCTTTGCGGTGAACACATTTAGCCAGTTCTTGACGGATCCCAGAGGTGTTCACATGGTTGATGTAAAGCATATTTTGAGGTACCTGAAGGGTATAGTTGACTATGGGCTCAAGTATGATGGGAATCAAAAGTTTAACCTCCAGGGTTATGTTTATTCATATTGGGTAGGCAGTGCTGCAGATAGGAAGAGCACTTTTGGGTGTTTCTTCAGTATGGGATCAGGTGTGATCTCTTGGTTTAGCAGGAAGCAGTCCTGCGTAGCAATGAGTACATCCAAAGCAGAGTATGTTGCATCTTGTTTGGCTAGTTATGAGGCAGTATGGATTTGGAAGCTATTGTCTGAGCTATTTGATCTTTCGTTGGAGGCTACTGGTATCTTTTGTGACAACTAGAGTTGTGTGAAGCTGTCTGAGAACCCGATGTTCCACGACAGCTTGAAGCACATTGAAATCAAATATTACTATATCAGGGATATGGTGTAAAGAGGAGCAGTGAAGCTCTTGTACGTTGCAACGGATGAGCAGGTTGCAGATGTGTTAACGAAACCACTAACCAGAGTGAAGTTTGAGTACTTCAGAGAGACGCTTGGTGTTCTTCAGATTGATGACACTTCGAGGAAGAAGTGATGGACTCATTTGCAGGATCCATTCCAAGCATGGTGAGAGGAGGATCCTTCCCTGGTTATGGATATAAGCGTTGTGTGATGAGCATCAGGACAATGCTCCAGTTACTACTCTATATGCATCAGTTGGATGCTTGATATGATCAGTTGGATCATGCATTTGTATATGCATCATGTTGGATGCTTTATATGCTCAGTTGGATCATGCATTTGTATATGCATCATGTTGGATACATTGTATGATCAGGTCGATCATGGATTTGTATATGTATAAGGTGGATACATTGTATGATTAGGATGATCATAGATGATGAGCTTCAGGATGTTGCTCTAGATGATATGTATCAGGTGGATACATTGTATGATCAGGATGATCATGGATGACGAGCTTCAGGATGTTGCTCCAGATGATATGCATCAGGATGATGCTATGATGATGATCAGGATGATCATGTGATGATGTACCTCAAGATGATGTATGATGAGTATCAGGTTGATGCTCTCTAGTCGTGGACAGGTTGTGCAGATGAGCATGTAAGTTGACCTGGGAGATCCAATAGGTTGGGCTATGTGACCGTAACCAATCCTAGGATTCTCCTTCGAGGCATTGCTCTGGGAGGACATGTAATATTTCCCTGGGAGATCCGATAGGTTGGGTTGTGTGCCCATAATAAGTCCTGGGATGCTCTTTTGATGTTTTGTCCTATGGCATGTAATGTAGTCCTAGGAGATCTGATAGGTTGGGTTGTGTGCCCGTAATAAATCCTGGGATGCTCTTTCGAGGTTTTTCCATGACCACATGTAATGTATCCCTGGGAGATCCGATAGGTTGGGTTGTGTGCCCGTAATAAGTCATGGGATGCTCTTTCGAGGTTGTGTGGTGGAAATACTAGATTTGTTCTAGGTCCCATCTAGTATGAAAAAGGACTGGCTCTGTGGCAGAAATAATAGATTTGTTCTAGGACCCATCCAGTATGGAAAAGGATTGGCTCTATGGCGGAAATCCTAGATTTGTTCTAGGTCCCATCCAGTATGAAAAAGGACTGGCTCTGTGGCGGAAATCCTAGATTTTTTCTAGGTCCCATCCAATATGAAAAAGGATTGTCTCTGTAGCAGAAATCCTAGATTTGTTCTAGGTCCCATCCAGTATGAAAAAGGACTGGCTCTATGGCAGAAATCCTAGATCTGTTCTAGGTTCCATCTAGTATGAAAAAGGACTAGCTCTGTGGCAGAAATCCTAGATTTTTTCTAGGTCCCATCCAGTATGAAAAAGGACCGGCTCTGTGGTGGAAATCCTAGATTTGTTCTAGGTCACATCCAGCATGAAAAAGGGTTGGCTCTGTGATACATCCAGCATGAAAAAGGGCTAGATCTGTAGATGATGAAGACCTACAAGCGGCAGGCCTACATCTAGTATGAAAAAGGACTAGCTCTATAGAACCTCCTATGATGAGTAGATTGGAGATTGATTGAGATAGAAGCAGCAGTGACGATGACGATGATCCAGTGACGTTGATCCAGAGAAGAAGACTTGTGCTAGCATATCTATGTCGAGAAATACCTTCCTAGTTAAGAGGGAGTGTTGATGTATTTGTAACTTCAGAATGTATTTCACATATGTATATTGTACTCCTATAGAGATGGTGTTATTCCTCTTCACATAAGTGTCGTCATATATATTGTAAGTGTCGTAACTTATACTTGATGGGTTATTAGACCACCTTGATGGGGTCGTCCCTGTATAAGTCAGGTGGTTCAAAGGGTTATTAGACCACCCTATTGGGGGTCTTCCTTGTCAGCATTATGTTATGTGGTTAAGTTAAGGCCGACCTAGTAAAGGTTATTAGGCAAGTCAAGTCAAGTATAAATAGAGTGCGGGGGGAACTCTATTTGATCATTCACTTTCTCACTCATACTCTCATTGGAGAGTGGCGTACTTGTGGAGGAGGAGAAGCTGCTGCTAGGAGGGCAATCTCTTGTACTTGGGTTGTATCATTGCTCAATCTATCTCTAAGGAAGTTGTGGGGTTTTTCACCTTTATGGTTTTCCCCAGTGAAACTCTATGTGTCTATTATCTCTTGTATGCTTGCATTATTATGTCCATGTCTGATATGCTGTAGATATGTTGTACATGTTGTTCTCTTAGTTAAGATCCTAGATCAGATTGAAGTAAATTCTGAAAAACTAACATTTGAGCGTGTACTAAAGGTAGCACGATGCATTGATGGAGGTCGTCTATGGTTAACACATCAATTCTTCTCACATACTCCATTTGAATGCTCAGCTCATCTTTTAAATCGGAGAGGCGCTTCTCTTTACTTGAAAATTCATCACGGGTCTGGGGAAATACAACCTTCCACTTTACATGCACTTCTTGAAACTTTTGATAAAGGTTATTGCACTTTCCCATTGTAAACTGGATCACAGTAATTAGTTTGGCACCGCAGTTCCTACAAAATTCCATGAAGGCTACATCTTCCTTGAAATCAACTACAGATTTGAACTGGAGGTGCTCGGGGAAACCCAACTTCCCTTCTCTCCACTCCATCTGTCTTAAAATGTCTGCTTTTACCCGTGTGTACTTGTTTCTTAGCCTAACAGCTTCAGAGTTGATTTCCTTCATTATGTCTAGCATGGCCTTTATCCTGCAAACTTCTTCAGTAAGTAGTTCTTGCTTCTCATGCATTTTCTTAAGCACATCATAGGATTGCTTGTGAAAAGGAGTCATATCCATTGCTCTGTTGTTCGCTTTCTCTAGATTCTCAACCAGCAACTGCTTATCTTCTTCTAATCAAACAAATTTAGCTTCAGAGTCGTTCTTCTCTGCTTCAAGTACCATCATTTTTACTTCCAAGTGTTCATTTTCCTCCTCCAAGTGTTGATATTTATCTAACAACTCCTTATGATCGGACAAAAGGTGATCATGTTTCTTTACTATGATCTCCCTATAGGACTGCTCATTGGCCACAGTGTGCTGCAACATACGAGCCCTTTTCTTAGTTGACTCAAACTTATTGACTATGTTGATTACATTTTCCTTGCTTGCTTTGGCTGCTGCTACAACAGCAGATTCCATAGCCACAGGAGCTTGCTTCATGTTTTGCATGACGGTAGTTTCACGATGGGTGACAATGTCTGACTCAAAAAGTCTCTTTAACCTTGTCTCTGACTTCAAAACAATATATTTCCTATCTTTGTTATATACAAATCTGTTCCACTGGGATACAGTGTGATCCTTTGATGGGGTAAAAGGGATTAGTGGAATATTTTCTATGGGGATATCCTCTTCAGCGGGAAGGGTCTTCACCAATTGGGATGAACCTACATCCATGTCTTATGTATTAGAACCACCAGCTTGTGTATCTTCATTGGCCTTATTTTCTTCCTCGTATTTAAGCCGTCTTTCTTCCTCTTCAGCCCTTAGTTGATTCTCAACTGCTTCCCTTTCTTCTTTCTCTTTAGCAACTTGCTGCAATCTTTCCTCTTCTAACTCTTTATCGCGAAGCCTTCAGGCTTCTTCTTCTTGCAGCCTAAGATTTTCTTCCTCCTAAATTTTAAGAGATTCTTTTTGCTAAAGCTTAAGAGCTTGTTCCTACTCCTCTCACAACTTATCAGCAACTTCTTTCTGGATTCTATCAACTTCCTCCTTTAGCCTCAGTTCTTTATTGGCTAGAGCTTCTGCTACTTCCTTTTCTTTCTGGAACTTGGCTTCTTTGGAATCTTGCAAAGCAGTAGAGCTAGAACTAGCTCCACCTTTGTGATGGAAAATTTGCAACTCATTCATGTTGACGATTCCTCTATATACCTCCTCCTCTTGATCGTAGTAATGAGCATAATCAAAGTGGGCATACAACTCTTTACAATGTTCTACAACTTTGTTTCATCTGTCATTTCTATGAAATATTGCTTCTCCGAAATGAAAACCCTTCATCTCTTGAATGAATTCCTCGGTTAATGCAACCCATGAGAAATTATAGGCTCCCACATAGAATGGCAGAGAAGGGAACAAAGCCTTCTTCAATTTATTCAAAAATCCTCCGACTCCATCAAGAAAAACTTGCCTAACTGCTTCTTTCAAGACTATATAGTCAGTAGCATATCTGGGCAAGATATATGGTGGCTTGGAGCCTCCATACATTCTGATATAAGTGTCGTCTTCTAAAAAATAGAAATCACCATAATTTTCCATCATTGCCATGGCATTCTCTAATAATCAATTAGGTTCTTCACTAAACATTTGCTCATACAGAGGTATGATGAACTCCTCACAGATGAGTTTGTAATGCATCCTGTAATTCTGAGCCCACAGTATCTTATAGGCAATATAGAACGGGGTGTTGGACTGATCCCAAACGCAACCTAGCTTTGGAAAAGGGAGCTTTGCCAAAATGCAACCAAAAAGATATGAAGACATGTAGAATTATGACTTCTTCAGAGTCATTCCTTCTTTGGATACGGCTATGATGGATGATAAACTATCCGAGAGGATAGTTTCCCAATCAAAGATACTTCCCTTAAATGCTACGTAATGGATTATTGTACATCCCACTAATTTCATGACAATTTAAAAATATTTAAATCAGCAATAAATGTTATAAATTGCAAATGCGAAAATAATAAATGCTTGTAAAGACAACATTAATTAACAAAGTTGTTAATACAGGAACAATTAATTATTGCGACTTTTAACTAAAGACAATTAAAATGACTATGACATGTCATGCTTCGTTTAATAAGCTTACGACATTATTTTATTTGGGTTTACGGTAACTCACAGTATTTTGCGATAGACTATGATTGACTGCAGGTAAGAAATTCTACGACAGCATGAGGTAAGGGCATGTGTGTCCTTCAATTCATCGTCGAACTAAAATTACATTGCTAAGTACTTCCTTTGCGATTCAAGTTACTGGAGGTATGGATACCTGGTTCTAAATATAGCTTGTATATTGTTTTACACAATTCTGACATGTTAGAATTTCACGTCATCCAAGGATTTGTAATAATGTCGTAATTTTTATTATGTGACTATTATCATTACTATCAAACAGTGATCTCAACCTCTGTTCATGAAGTTATTGGAAGGCAGTAGAAATTAGTGTTCGTACTAAACGACTAACATTATGTCTTGATTCTACTGAACTTAGACTATTCTAAATCCTGAATTCATTATTTGATTATCAATACCATGTTATTATATGAATGGTCAAGTGATTAGTGTTGTGAGCTCAGCATTATGATGTATAATGTCGTCATTTACACCCTATCTTAGGTAATACACATATCAATTTGACTTAGCAAAACATGGCTAGCATTCCAACTATAACTATAGTCCCCATTAACAAACGATTTACAATATGTTTTTATGTGCTAACCTTGAATCTATAAATCTATATTCCAGCCTTCCTAAAGTAATATTATCATTATAAACGTATTGTATAATCCTACCAACCATAGGCATGAAATAGAAGCATTCACGATGCATGAAGTATAGACATTTAATATATAATACGATCTATGGTCTAACAGGGTAATTATTTGATGTTGACAGGGTAATAACTCGGCGTGGTTTCCAAGCTGGCATTGACAGGCCAAGCAACAACATCGTTCCCCGGTTACATGATGTGGAAGCCTAGTTGTAAGGTATTCACGTGGTTGTGTTTGTAAAGAGCATCGCCACAAGCCGACCTGTGCCATGCACTGGCTCTCGACTGCTTACTTGGCAATGGAAGTTGAAGATAATCAATGCAATATTGATTGTACTGTGGTTCAAAATTCGACGTGCCTCGGTTGGTAGGTCTCTCGCCGTTGATCTCGGCGGGATCTGGGGTTGTGGAGGAAACCCTATCCCGTGTTGGTAAGTAATGGGAATTGTTCCTCGATATTCATTGTTGCTTGATTTGGTGAAGGGTCATGGAGCCGACCGCAGCTGCAAAGTAGGGTTATAGAACTGGTGGTGAGGAGAAAGTTATGATCCGTGTAAACAAAATCTAGGGTCTGTACTATCTTAGGGTTTGATAATTACATTGACAGTAATTTGTATTTCAAGTATAAATCATATGCAATAGGTTGTAAATAAATAATATGCATGGATTTATAATAACCTGGTACAGAGCATAGTTTTTTTTTACAACTACTATATTCTCAAAATATAAATTCTTGCAAATATGAAATTTATGAGAATGAAACACATGCGATTACTATCTGAATAGATATGGCTGAAAAGAGAATTATAAATCTATACAAAAACAAATGTGTTTTTCTTCTATTTAAGAATTAAATGAATGCTATACTTCTGCATATATTTCACTGAAATTTTTACATGTGTTAATTGAGAGTATGTTGTTCTGAGATTTATGGTTTGTTATCTATGGATGATAATGCAGATAAAAAAAAGAAATAAAATAGTATTCATCAGTTCATTCAAAACTAGCATTCAACCTATCATCTTATCAAATCTAAAACTAACCTTCTCTGTACTAGAGTACAATGCAGAAACCAGCATGTCAAAAAAATACAGAGAAGGATTTTATTCTATCAGTTTATCTATTCATCAATGTAATACAGAATCCAACATCTCTAATGTAAAAACAAGGTGGACAGATATGAAAGATAGAACCTGAACCAGTAGATAAGAGGACAAACACCAAAGAAGCCTGTTCCACCCAACCTGCTCCTGAAAACAATCGATTTGCCTATCTTAGAACCCCCAAGCCTGTTCACTGAACCATCAGGAGGAAGAAACTTAGAAGCTTAGGTCCTCAATCTTGCAGTAGCAAGTAGTTATCCAGGCTTACAGACTCAGCAGTCAAGGAGACCTACACCAGTGCCTCTGGTTTTCCTTCTCAGGAATAATTTGCAAACTTACAATTGCACTCTCACATATCCTCCCTAATTCGAATCTCTCAGTCATCACCTGATGCACTTGAGGAATATTTCTGCAAAAAATATTGTAGGAGCTGCCTGCTCAATTCGAATTGCCTTATATAGGCTGCCTAGGCCTTTTATGATTTAACTAGTCATTAATGAGTTGCCTACTCACTTCCCACCTGGGAATAATGCCACAATTTTAGGGGTAGTTGTCCCATAACCAACAGCTAGTGGTGGAGTGCAAATGCTACCATCTGTCCCATGCCTTCGAGCAGCTTCCATTCCTCCTAGTGGGTCAGTGAACACTCTTGTAACAGCTTTCTTGAATGTTTGTCTCCTTTTCTAATTTATTAAACAATAATAATAAGTCATTACAGTTGTCTTTGACCAGCCTTGGTCATAATTACAAAAACTTTGTAATTATAATTTAACATAAAGTATTTTGCAACTAGAATTAAATATTCTCAAAATTTGGGTAGGTGACATACACCCCCCCTTAAGTCTCAACATCGTCCTCGATGTTGCTTCATTCACTCTCTGAGTGTTCCTAAAACAGAGTTGGGTATGCTGCCCGCATACTACTCTCCAACTCCCAGGTTGCCTCTACTGGGCTAAGGTGCTTCCATTGTACCTATACCTGCCCAATGGTGCGATTCCGAAGTAAAGTTTCCTTCCTTCCGAGGATACAGTCTGATTCCACCAGAAAATCGTCATCTTGTTCCACCTGAACATCATTCCAATTTACAACATGAGTAGTATCGTGCACATATTTCTTCAATAATGAAATGTGAAAAACATTGTGTATTTTTAGATTTGTTGGCAAAGCCAATTGACATGCCACGGGTCCAATTCTTGACAAGATTTCGAAAGGACCACAATACCTGGGTGCCAGCTTGGCACAGCTTTCTAATTTCAAGGAACTATTTTTCGGTCTTACCTTAAGAAAAACATACTCACCAACCTACAACTCTTTATGAGTCCTTCTAAGGTTTGCTTGACTTTTCTGCCTATCTTGGGCAGCTTTAAGATTGCTTTGCACCCATTTCAAAATTAGTTCTAACTCCTGCAACAATTCAGGTCCTAATATAACCCTGTTAACTGGATCACCCCAAGAAACTGGTGTATTGCATTTCCTTCCATAAAGAATTTCAAACGGGCTAAGCTTGGCTGATGCATGGTAGTGATTGTTATATGCAAATTCTTCCAGATGCAAATAGTCCTCCCACTTACCAGGTTGATCCTTAACATACATCCTTAGCATGTCTTCCAAAATCTGATTCACCCTTTCTGTCTATCCATCCGTTTGTGGATGAAATGTTGTGCTGAAATTTAAGGTTGTATTCAACCCTTTAAACAAGGAACTCCAAAAATTTCATGTAAACTTTGAATCCCGGTCCGAAACTATTACCTTTGGTATCCCATGCAGTCTAAAAATCTGCTTCATGAAAATTTATGCAATGTCTGGAGCCTTGTGAGTAGTCTTTGCAAGAATAAAATGGGATGCTTTGTTGACTTTATCCACTACCACCATGATAGAGTCATTATGTTTCTAATTCCTTGGTAGTACATCAATAAAATCTATACTTATAATTTCCCATTTCTAGCTAGGTATAGGTAATGGCTGTAATAATCCAACAGGATGTTGATGTTCCACCTTCACTTTTTGACAGTCAAAACACTTAGCTATATATTCTACCACTTCATCCTTCATCCTGGGCCAATAGTACTCTTTTCGTAGCATACTGATGGTTTTTTGATAACCTGGATGACAAGAATAGTGGCTATTGTGCATCTCATCTAAAATTAGAATTTTCACTGTCGGTATATTAGGTACGTACAGTCTGTTTTTGTACAGCAACAATCCATTTTCCTTCAAACTGTAATCGGCCATAGAAATTTCAGAATTATTTTTTGTTGTCTTTTCATGCAATTTTATGTATTCCTCATCATTTTTAATCCCTTCAAAAATCTGTTTTTACAAATCTGTTGTGTATGTACTGACGACTGAAATAAAGTTTATTCTTGCATTATGACTTAACGCATCAGCAACCTTATTCTTCTTCCCTCTAATGTGCTGAATTTCAAAATCATACTCACTCAGAAAAGTTAGCCATCTAGCTTGCCTAGCATTCAGATTTGTCTGATCTAGTAAATATTTCAGCCCCAAGTTATCTGTCATTAAGGTAAATTTTCTGCCCATAAGATGGTGACGCCACATTTTTAAAGCATGAATTACTGCTAATAATTCCATATCATAAGTAGAATAATTCTTCTCATGTATTTTCAACTTCCTAGATTCATAGGCTACAGCATGTCCCTCCTGTGTTAGGACTCCTCCAAGTCCGTCATTACATGCATCTGTACATACCACAAAATCCTTATTAGGATCTACAATCCTCAAAATAGGCGTTGTAGTCAGTAATTCTTTCAACTTTTTAAAATTGTTCACGCACTTTTGATCCCATACAAACTTCTTCCCTTTCTTCTGCAAGGACGTTATGGGGTTTGTAATGTTTGAAAACCCTTCAATGAATTTTCTGTAATATCCAGTAATGCCCATAAATGATCGTACATCCGACACATCTTTAGGGACTGGCCATTCATTAATGGCTTTTATCTTGGCGGGGTTAACTGAAATTCTTTCCTTAGATATTATGTGTCCTAAGTTGATCCAGGTGGATATCGGTGGCGGCCCACCTCTTCCAACTGGCTCAAAACAGTCTTCCGGCAATTTTGGTAAATTACTATTTTTAGCAGTTTTTCGGGTGTTGAACTTTCGGAGCCATTTTGAGGCCCTAAACGACCCTTTTTTGGCAATTTGGAGGGCCAAATGGTTGCCTTCGGCATGCATTCGGCCCCAGTCAAAAGTTGTAAATCTCGTATAGACCTTTCCAATGGGCTACCGAGCGCCCCAAACGGAGATCGTATGCAAAAGTTATGACCCCGGGAAGTTGATGTACTAACTTACCCAAACGGGGCCCACATGACTTTATGACGGTTCATCTTTTAGGGTTAGGTTTTTGGATGTTTGGGATTCTTTCCCTCATGCTTATGATAAATAGGCCCTTTCGGCCTCTCTTTGTATTCATCTTGGCACGAATGAGCATAGCGGCCACATCTCTTCTCAGAGATAGCTACCACCATTCCAGTTATTGTATTTTACAGTCTGTTCTATTTCCGCTATTTAATAGAATATGTGTTTACTGTATCATTGTGTTATTTGCAATATATCTCTGTATATGATTCTGTATATGCTATCTTTTGTTTCGTTCCCACATAAATCCGGATCATAAGTACTGAATCTTGTCTTTGTGAAAATCACACTTACTGAACTTATCATATAACTAGTGATCTCTTGGAACTTGTAAAATAATACGCAGATGTTCATCATGCTCTTCCTTGCTCTTAGAATACACCAAAATGTCATCGATAAACACAATGGTGAATTTATCCAAGTAATTGTGCAGGATTTTATTCATTAGGCACATAAATGTTGCCGGGGCATTAGTCAACCCAAACGGCATGACCACAAACTCATAATTTCCATACCGAGTTCTAAAGGTTGTTTTGAAAATGTCTTCATCCTTCGCACGAACCTGATGATACCCTAACCGTAAATCGATCTTTGAGAATATCTTTGCTCCGTGCAGCTGATCGAATAGATCATCAATGCAGGGAAATGGGTATCTATTCTTGATCATCATCTTATTCAATTGGCAGTAATCTATGCAAAGTCTTAAGGTGCCATCTTTTTTCTTAACAAAAATGATCGGTGCTCCCCAAGGGGACACACTGGGTCTTATATACTTTTTATCAATCAGTTCTTTCAACTAAGATTTCAACTCATTTAACTCTAGTATATTCATCCTGTATGGAGCTTTGGAATTTGGCACTGCCCCTAGTATTAATTCAATAGTAAAATCTAGATCTCTTTTAGGAGGTAATCCAGGGATCTCTTCAGGAATAACATCTTGAAAATCGTTTAAGACAAGTATGTCTTCTATTTTCAGTTCATCTGTTGTAGTGCTTAACTCCTCATTTACCACATTTACTGCAAACATTTGACATCCCTTTCTGATTTCCCTCTTTACTTGCATATCTGAAATCTGTCTAAGGGACATCTTTCTAGGAATGCCCTTCACTTCTACTGTCCTTCCTTCATCATTTAAACAAGTGAAACTTTTCTCATAATAGTTCAGGATAACATGATGGGCTTCTAACCATTCCATTCCAATTAAGATGTCATATGATCCTAGAGGTAAAACATTTAACTTGATCTGTGTTTTTAACTGATTCAAGGACAAAACACAACTTTCCACGAAATCAGAAACTTTTCTTTTTGTTCTTGTTGCTAGTCTAACTAACCAGGATTTGTTGAATTTTTTTGTTTTCAACTTAAAAATTTCTACAATATCTGGAGATATATAACTCAGACTAGCACCTGGGTCAATCAAAATAGAAACCGGATGGTTTTGTAGCATACCTTCAACCTCTACCATTGAGACTTGGTGTTCTGCTTGCCGATTGTCTAATGTTGCATTAATTCTGGGTACTTCTCTTGCCAAATCTCCTACAGTAGCTTCAGATTGTATGGAGTGAATATGGTTAGCAGTCTGCTTCCTAAGGGGACAATCTGAAGCATAATGGGGACCTTCACACTCAAAACATTTTATAGGTAGTTTCTGCTCATTGGCCTCGGCAACATTGGGAACATTTCTGGGGGCTGTAAATTTCTATTGCTGATTATTTCTGGAACTGTTCCCTTGAAAATTTCGATTCTGAAAATATTTATTTCGGAAACCATAATTCCCACTAAACCTGAAATTTTTCTTTTTATGCTCAAAGTTACTGGGTTTATGATTTTTCTAGTTAGACACTCCTTCTCTTTTCCTGTTCTGATCAAAGAAAAAATTTGCTTTGCTCATGGCTTCTTCTAACATTTTTGGGTTATCGTACTCTATTCTATCCTTGATGTTGAAGGGTAGGCAACTCAGGTATCTTTGAACCTTTGGTTTTTCTTCTGCCAGGTATGGCATATACCTTAGCAAATTTAGAAACTTTTTGTTCAGTTATTCCATGTTCATCGTTCCCAGTTTTAGATCATAGAATTCTTTGGATTTTTCTTCATAATACTGCTCAAATAAGAATTTCTTTTTGAAGTATCTTTTAAAAGTACTCCAACTCACCTCTCTGTCCTTTATGCATTTTACTCTTTTGAGGTCCTGCCACCAAATATCTGCCTTCCCGATTAGGTTGTAAATTGCCATTTTTTCCTTTAAGGATTCTGAGTAATCATAGATCTGAAAATAATTTTTCATGCCGGACAGCCATGCCTCATCTATCTCTCCTTTCTATGTTTCGCCATTGAAAGTTGGGGGTTTGGTTTTCTTGAACTCCCTAGATATTTGTTCGTACTATTTATGGCTTTTTCTCTTTGGCTTGAAACCTCCTTCACTGCTATCACTAGAATAGTCACGTTTCTTTTTACGTGGGTGTTTGGCAGTTCCTAACGATGTTGAGCTATTGTTTTCGTCGTCAGTTTTTACTTGCTTACTCTTGCCCTCATAAGGTAAATATTCAGTTTTGGAAGTATGTTCAATTTCCCTACCCTATTCGTCTGGTGGGTATTGATCGAACAGTACTTTCTTTAATTCCTCTTGTGTTCTCAGGATTCTCTCATTGTCCTGCTTTATTGATCTTATCTCTGCTTTCAATTATCATTGCCATGGACTTCTCTTTCAAATTGTTGTCCCGAACTATGGATGTTTGGTGGAAATTTGTCTTCCATATGTTCAGTTGATCCTTCCATACCTATAACTTAAAAGCAATTCTCTGAATATAACAATAATTTAACTTGAGTTAGTGAAACTTTTCGCAGTCAGAAAATTTCGGTTGCGTGTTTCTTGGGCCTTTTTAGGCCTAGAGTCCGAACATGAGCTCTGATACCATATGTAACATCTCGTTAATTTCATGACAATTTAAAAAATTTTAAATCAGCAATAAATGTTATAAATTGCAAATGGGTAAATAATAAATGCTTGTAAAGACAACATTAATTAACAAAGTCGTTAATACTGGAATAATTAATTATTGTGACTTTTAACTAAAGACAATTAAAATGACTGCGACATGTCATACTTCTTTTAAAAAGCTTACGACATTGTTTTTATTTGGGTTAACTGTAACTCATGGTAATTTGCAATAGACTATGATTGACTGGGTTCTGACAGTTGTTTTTGATGATGATGAAAGGGGTCCTGCGAAGTACCCTGAGGCTTACCTAGCTATGTTTAGCTAAGGCGTTTGAACCTTGTTTCCATGTGTAGACCGCAGGTAAGAAATTCTATGACAGCATGAGGTAAGGGCATGTGTGTCCTTCAATTCATCGTCGAAGTAAAATTAGATTGCTAAGTACTTCCTTTGCAAATCAAGTTACTAGAGGTATGGATACCTGGTTCTAAATCTAGCTTGTATACTGTTTTACACAATTCTGACGTGTTAGAATTTCACATCGTCCAAGGATTTGTTATAATGCTGCAATTGTTATTATGTGACTATTATAATTACTATCAAACAATGATGTCAACCTCTATTGATGAAGTTATTGGAAGGAGGTATAAATTAGTGTTTGTACTAAAGGACTATCATTCTGTCTTGATTCTACTGAACTTAGACTATTCTAAATCCTGAATTCATTATTTGATTATAAATACCATGTTATTATATGAATGGTCAAGTGATTAGTGTTGTGAGCTCAGCATTATGGTGTATAATGTCGCCATTTACACCCTACCTTAGGTAATACACCTATCAATTTGACTTAGCAAAACATGGCTAGCATTCCAAATATAACTATAGTCCCCATTAACAAACGATTTACAATATGTTTTTATGTGCTAACCTTGAATCTATAAATCTATATTCGAGCCTTCCTAAACTAATGTTATCATTATAAGCGTATTGTATAATCCTACCAACCATAGGCATGAAATACAAGCGTTCATGATGCATGAAGTATAGAGATTTAATACATAATACGATCTATGGTCTAACACAGTAATTATTTGATGTTGACAAGGTAATAACTCGGCATGGTTTCCAAGCTGGTGTTGACAGGCCAAGCAACAACGTCGTTCCCCGATCACATGATGTGGAAGCCTAGTTGTAAGGTCTTCACGTGGTTGTGGTTGTAAAGAGCATCGCCACAAGCCAAGTTGTGCCATGCACTGGCTCTCGACTGCTTACTTGGCGATGGTAGTTGAAGATAATCAATGCAATATTGATTGTACTGTGGTTCAAAATTCGACGTGCCTCGGTTGGCAGGTCTCTCGCCATTAATCTCGGAAGGATCTGGGGTTGTTGAGAAAACCCTATCCCGTGTTGGTAAGTAATGGGAATTGTTCCTCGTTATTCATTGTTGCTTGATTTGGTGAAGGGTGATGGAGCCGACCGCAGCTGCAAAGTAGGGTTATAGAACTGGTGGTGTGGAGAAAGTTATGATCCGTGTAAACAGAATCTAGGGTATGTACTATCTTAGGGTTTGATAAGTACATTAACAGTAATTTGTATTTCAAGTAGAAATCATATGCAATAGGTTGTAAATAAATAACATGCATGGATTTATAATAACCTGGTACAGAGCATAGTTTTTTTTTACAGCTACTATATTCTCAAAATATAAATTCTTGCAAATATGAAATTTATGAGAATGAAACACATGCGATTACTATTTGAATAGATAGGGATGAAAAGAGAAGTATAAATCTGTACAGAAACAAATGTGTTTTTCTTCTATTTAAGAATTGAATGAATGCTATACTTCTGCATATATTTCATCGAAATTTTTACATGTGTTAATTGAGAGTATGTTGTTCTGAGATTTATGGTTTGTTATCTATGGATGATAATGCAAAAAAAAATAAAAAAAAATAACATAGTATTCATCAGTTCATTCAAAACTGGCATTCAACCTATCATCTTATCAAATCTAAAACTACCCTTCTTTGTACTAGAGTACGGTGCAGAAACCAGCATGTAAAAAAAATACAGAGAAGGATTTTATTCTATCAGTTTATCTATTCATCAATGTAATACCGAATCCAACATCTCTAATGTAAAAGCAAGGTTGACATATTTGAAAGATAAAACCTGAACCAGTAGATAAGAGGACAAACACCCAAGAAGCCTGTTCCACCCAACCTGCTCCTGAAAAAAGTCAATTTTCCTGTCTTAGGACCCCCGAGCCTATTCAATGAACCACCAGGAGTAAGAAACTTAGAAGCTTAGATCCCCAATCTTGTAGTAGCAAGTAGTTATCCAGTCTTACAGATTCAGCAGTCAAGGAGACCTGCACCAGTGCCTCTGGTTTTCCTTCTCAGAAATAATTTGCAGACTTACAATTGCACTCTCACATAGCCTCCCTAATTCAAATCTCTCAGTCATCGCCTGATTGTAACGTCCCCTTCCATCAGATTCATGTGCAAGGAAGGAAACGTTAACCAAACCACCGAGCTTATAGGAAAAACTCAGACCCATTCAATTCTTTCGAAATGCATGGTTAAATAAAACTTGTGCATACCTATTCATACTCAACAAGCACAACGGAATTAAACACTATGTATGCACACAGTTTCATCATGCAATCAGCATGTAAACAGCAGTCATTAATTAAGACATTGCAGAACATGGAATTAATATACCTCAATTAGTAAACACAACAGAATAACCATAAGAACATACAAGTAGAAAGAGATGCTTCAGCTTATTTCCTTCAGGAAGAATAGTGAAACAATCACATAATAATCAATCCCATTCTCATGCTATGCATAGACATCATACCAACTAACTTAAGTTAATCATTTCATCCAAGTAACATGAGTAATTTAACATACAGGGCAAGGCACAGAATGAACATCATTCAAACCACAGAGAATACTTATCTTGAAGATGAAATTGTCCAACAATTGGCTATGTGAGAGCAATGTTCCACCCAACCATAGATCTCTGTCCAGCCTCTATTCTTTCAGCTGAGAGATCACCCCCGAGCTGGGTTGTGTATCCACTAAGGAGGAACTAGACAGGCTCACTCACAGCCATGGGTTCACTCAAATGGTCATGCCAAGCTAGCACAAAGCTAGCTTTATCAAGCAAACAAGAAGATAGAGGAGGGTAATGCTAAGCCAGTGAGCTCAACAACAGAGCTACAAGCATCCCAAATGAACTCAACAGTCAGGCACCCACATTACCTACCACATCTAACACAAGGAAGGTCCCCTTCTCTGCTACACAGTCCCTCAGGAAACTCTTCCCTCCAGTGCTCTTCAGGATGGGCATGGAATGGTCCAGCTGCTAGCTTCCTGACATTTCAGCCTTCACTGAGTTTATCAAGCAAACCCAACTTCTGCTCAATCATTCACACTTTGGATTTCTCACCATTCTATCAACGAATAACTCAAATCCGTCACTGGTTTTCTGGGCTGGAAAAATTGGGTTTTCCTATGGATTTAGGGGTAGCTAATGCTCCCAAATTCGCCCCAAGGTTCATACCTATGGATCCTCCATTGGATTTCACTGTCAAATACCAAATCTGGGCATTTTTTGCTCTGCAAAACGTAAGCTT
This sequence comes from Larix kaempferi, assembly GCA_027924585.1. Taxonomy (NCBI): domain Eukaryota; kingdom Viridiplantae; phylum Streptophyta; class Pinopsida; order Pinales; family Pinaceae; genus Larix; species Larix kaempferi. The sequence continues at coordinate 16,852,011 of BSBM01000637.1, read as the reverse complement.
TTGCAAAATTGCTATTTCTGGTTTTTCACACTGCTGGGAATTCGTTTTGGATGGAAAAGGATGCTGGGTACTTCCACAATGGAACAAGGATGAGGAATAAGTAATCCCCATGAGGTAGAGTGACTTGTGGTGCAAGAAAACAGATCCCATACTCTGCCATACGAATTTCTGGGCTGCCCATGCTCCATCAAAGCCATGGACTGTTTTCTTCAACCACTTCCTTACAACAGAATTAAATGTCAGCAAGGAAAGTCAAATGGGTTATCACAATGACATGTGGCAGCTTATGGCTCAATCCCACAATCCCCTCACCTCTCCCTAGTGGATACACATGGCCCCTTCTCATTCATTGCCTCCATAACCAGTTTTGGTATTTTATTGCTTGATGTTTATTTACATCATTTTTACAATGTTCCATGGCTAAATAGCACATGGGTAACATAATGTCCAATGCTTTTCCATTTAAATAAAATACGAACATACACTAGTGGGGCCTTGGCCTTGATCTCCACGCTAGGTATACATACGTCACATGTACACAGTATTTACATTGAAAACTAATATATCCTAAGGGTCAAAATGGAGTATTACAATCCCCTCCCCCTTAGAATAACACCATCCTCAGTGTTCCAAGACTTAGGAATACATATCCAATTTACACATCCAAAATTTTCAAAGTTTTTGCAAATCTGCCCTACATTCTAGCCTTTACTTTGAACTTTCAGGACCAAGTCCCTTGGCTTTCACGAGCTTCTCCTGTTGGTTCTCACTTTGCTCACAAACAGCACTTGCTCGTAATAGCTACAACCAATGGATTTAATTTCACCTGTGAAATTCATCATTACACATCTTGTTAGGCCAAGCATAATCTAAACATTAAAATCAGTCAATTGTTTTTCTCCAATTGACATGAAGAGCCCATGCTCTATTCATGAGACTTTCACACTTTCCATGCTTTCCCAGCATACACATGAATTCTTTCATGTTCATCCATTAGCAATTAACTACTTCAACATTCACAATTTATTTCAAACAAATAAACACACTCTACTTTCAGCCACACATGCATTCAACAATTTTCTGTGTTTATAGATGCATCAATAAAAAGGAAAGAGAGAGAAGTAAGAGTTTTCTTCTCTTAGTCTTGTTCCATTCTGGAACCCACACCACCATTGTGGTTTTCATGCTCCTGGCCTCTTTCACTTCCATGTGAATGCTTGACCAACCCTTCTTGGCTATGACACTTAATGTCTATGGTCTATTTCAGACCTCTCAACCATGGAGTCCCTCCACATGGTTTGTCTACAACTCTTGGCTACTAGGACTCACACAGTTCTACTAGCCCCATCTTCCATTACTGCTCATGCTGAGCTCTTTAGGATGGTTACATGTCCGCACGCATCCTTAAGATGCTTTCATAGTCATTGCTTCCAGCAATACCTACACTCAAACATTGAATTAATTCACATGTTTAGTTTATTTTCATAGGAAATCATAACCAAATCATATACACATGTATATTCATAAGCAAGAAATTGCAAGATAACCAAATACTTATCTGCATTGGATGTCTTCACTTTATTCCATAGTGTCCTTCCTTGCTTTACCAACCTTGGGCTCGCCTATGGACTTGGATGTTTGGCCAACGCACAGGCTGCCCCACAACATCAAATAATCTTGTATGTTTGGCCAGCACGCAGGCTGCTCCACAATGTCAAATGGTCTTGTATGGTTGGCCAGCACGCAGGCTGCTCCAAATCCTCAAATAATATTGCATGTTTGGCTAGCACGCAGGCTGCTCCAAATCATCAACAGTCTCGCATGTTTGGCCAGCACGCAGGCTGCTCCAAATCATCAATAATCTTGCATGTTTGGCCAGCACGCAGGCTGCTCCAAATCACCAATAATCTTGCATGTTTGGCCAGCACGCAGGCTGCTCCAAATCATCAATAATCTTGCATGTTTGGCCAACATGCAGGCTGCTCCAAATCATCAACAATCTCGCATGTTTGGCCAGCATGCGGGCTGCTCAAAATCATCAATAATTAATGCCCAACCAGTCACTCTCTGGATTTACCAAGCAATTTATAGCTCTTTCAGGGTCCTTGCTTCCTGTATGACCAAGGTTTCCAACAAAAAAACAATATTGCATCAGCTTAACTGTTACAAGACTTATACTTGTAATCTTCATTATTCCAAACAAGAAATAAATGAAATTGAATACTTATCTGTATTGTTCATTTCCTCTATGGTCCACAGGGTCTTGTTTTTACTTTATAAGCCTTGGGATCCTCCTACGGACTGGGATGTTTGGCCAGCACGCAGGCTGCTCCAAAACATCAAATAATTAATGCCCAACCAGTACACCTTCACACCGACTGGATTTACCAAGCATTTGGTGGTTCCCAACCAGTCCCATACCTGGTTAGCCCTCTCCATTGTTGAGCCAGCACATCCATCTGGGTCATCGACCAATGGAAGGTAAATGCACCACCGACCGTTATAGGTCAAGGCTCTACTGCTCTGCCTTAGTATTACATCATCCTTTCACATGTGTCACAATCCCTCAATGCGCATAACAATTCGTCGCCCACATAAGGGTGGCACTCATTCTCTTGTGTAAACCAGCGGTTCCCTTTAGGAACTCTTTAGGTGACTTTCTTAACTGTAGGCTATCATGGCCCCATGATACCCACTCACACTGCACAAAGGTTACCACTGCTCATACATTCCTCTTGAGTAACCTTTTTATTCACTTTTCCCTTCAATGTGCAGCACCAAATTTCATATGTATAAGCTGTCAACACAAAATGGACAAGCAAGCTCATCAGTATTGCTGCTCCAAAACTGTAAACATATTTCATAACATTCACTATCCAACATTGAAACACCAGGAATGCGTCCATTCCCTTAGGGTGTAATCAACATTGGCATCTCTAACATAATTCAGCACCAGAAAGGCGTGCACTCTTTACTGATGTGAACTATGCAGGTCCTAATAATACTTCAAGCAGTCTGAATAGTATAAACAAATGGAATATGCTCTACATAGTAATTCTAACAATTAGACTTGCACATATACATGTATATATATATATCAGTCAAGGTTTACAGAGCACTTATCCATTTGCAGATGTAGTCCTTCTTGATTAATGAGGAATGGGGGCTCCTTTTTTGAGTTGACAGTCCCTCGGTTTGCCATCCCAACTCCTTTTAATGTTACATAACTCTTGTATGTCTTACTGACATAATCTTTACCATCTCACTCATATTTTTTACCAATCATGCAGTGCAGATGAGACATTAATAATGTCTAATGGTGTTTCACCCAAAACCCATTTCCAAATCATGGAATCTCTTCCCATGAAGTTTGGGTTCTGCAGGCCCTCTCTCTTGGTCTTACTGCAATGTGTCTTCCTGGCACACTTATTAATTAGCCAAATAGTCAGCAACATTTAACATTACAATTCAATTCCGATTGTTCCATAACCAATCCATGGTACTAATAATTAAATTCAATATGAATTAGCAACTATGTCTACTACAGAAATTTATTTCCTTAGCCATGAGGCTATCCTCATATTGCTTGGCTCTTGTAAGTGGCACCATTCTGTCCATTATGGATTTATGTTTGCTACCATACATGAACATCCACCTACAACATGTCCTCCTGACACAACTTTACATAAGCCAAACAGTCATTAGCAGTTATAAGCAAGATTTCAAATCTAAAAATTTCCAAATCTAAGATTTACAATTCTTCTTTCTAACAGAGCTTAGATTTCTCAACCATGAGATTCCTTCTCATAAGCTCTAAATCTAATTTTCAAATCTTCTCCTTACAGAAGTTAGATTTGCAACCATGATATTATTCTCATAAACTTAAGTGAGAATATTTTTCAGATTTGTTTCATGCATAAGTTAAATTTCACACCCATGAGAATCTTCTCATAACCTTTGGCTTTTGCACATGGTAGATTCCAGCCTTCATCATGGACTTACCCACATTGCCATGCCCAGAACAATCTACCAGAAATATGAAACTTCAATAAGACAAACACTTGTAAGTCTCATTGCATATAATATTTCATCGCTGCAACAGTCACTGAATCATTTTTCAGAATTATAACACTCCATAATTCAAACGTTCTCCGCTACTAATATTTCAAATGCAATGAAATGTATAGGCCTATGTTATATGCACCCGAAGCACAATAAAATTATAGGACACCATCCATGCAATCAAATTAAAGCTTTTAAATACTCATTAATCCATAGACATATCATTTATACAACTTGTCCTTCCAACAGAGCATTCTGGAAGCCTGTCAATCATGACTACCTTCATGTAATTCTTCCCCTGCATTCATAGCAGCTCATGAAATGATCCCCGAATTACAATTAATTCATCATTTCATCTATTGTTCAATTGCAATGAAACATATACATATATCACAATCATGCATGCACACAATACAGCTCCTCAGGTGTAACTACCCACATGCAAGCATACTCACAACATTTACTCAAGTTTTTCATATGCATTCACTCAATGCCACCTAGCATTGGTTCATGAATGTTCTGCATTCAAACATATTATGACTTAATCATGACTATCTCGTATAACATGCATTACCATAATCAGGACCACCTGTCCTCAGTTGCTCTAGTTGTTAAACTCGCAATTGACATACTCATACGGCATGATATAATTTCATATGAATGCATTGAGATTTCTAAGCAATTATAGGCTGTAAGGATCATTGCCTTCACTTACCCACACCTCACCATACTCGGTAGGTTAACATTCCCATATGCAAACCAAATCAACATAGTTCAAACATAGTCGAAGGATCTTACCAAATTCTCTTTCAACATTCATGCAATTATGCATCGATAACCATTACCTGTATGGTTGTCATTAACATCACTTGATGTTACCTGATCGGTTGGCCTCTTACCAAGGCTACACAATCCTTTTGCAAACCTCATGATCACAGATTTGTTGCACCATTCTTTCTTCACAAGTTTGTTGGCTTTATGCAACAACATCATCATCATCTTTAGCCATGCTTCCGTTGTCTTTGGTCCTACAACCAAAACCAATCACCAACGGTGATTATCAACCACAATATTTATCATTAGTGGTTCATTGCATATGTGAAATCTCACTACTTTTACCAATATGTAATGTCATATGCATCCAAAACATATACTCATGCACTATGCAATGTTTATTAATATGTCAATCAATGCATCTTCATGCCACTCATCTAATCTCTTGCATTTTCAACATTCTCATGCCATAATTTTATGCGCATAAAGCTTATAAAATATAAATGTAGTTAGCAAGATAGGGGTTAAGGAATTCTCCCTTTCCAATCCCTCATCTTTGCATGAACTTCATCTTCCACATCATAGCTGGTTCGAGTTCCTAGCATGCTACTTGCAGGCATGCAATTCTAGAATCTGCCCATATTGACAACAATTTGCCAAACAGCCACTAACACTTTTCTGCTCCAGTTATCTATGATGCGAGATAGTTCCACTCGAATTCTGATTATGTGCCATTATTCCCTGCTGGACAAGCTTTCCAATTCCTGTCCCCTTGCTCCATTCTGACATCGGGTGTGGAAACTACATCACTTTAAAAATGACAACTTTTACCCCAATTCTGCGCATTTACACAGTGGTATTTTGGTCCGGAATGCCAACTTCAACCACCTGTGGAAGACAATCTATGAAGAATCATGAAAACTTTTCTACCGGGCGAAGTTAGCCCATATAACAAGGAACACTCATCATCTCGTGGATCTCTGTTCCGATGCACCATTCATCTTCTATGAATTTCTGGGTTTTACTACTTCTCACTTTTCACTTTTCCCCAAAATCTCAAAATTTGGCCGAACTCCCATTGTTGGTTGCGGCTCAACTTCTGCGACCATCGCCGGATTTAACCTTAATTTCCCCACCGTGGCGTAGGTTTTATCCTTAACTTCTACGCCCGTTTCGCCAGTTTTTAACCTTGAATTCGTTGTCGCGCGCTGTGTGCATCACAGGTTTTATCTTTAACTCCGTCGTCGCGCACCACGCCTAGCGCAAAATTTCAAAAAGACGCTTAAAATTTTTATTTTTTTATTTTTATTTTTTGAACACTAACTCTGCCACCAGCGTAGCGCAGAAATTAACTTAACACTAACTCTGCCGCTAGCGCAACGCAGAAATTAACACTAACTCTGCCGTCAGCGCAGCACAGAAATTAACACTAACTCTGCTGCAGCACAGCGTAGAAATTAACTTAACGCTAACTCTGCCACCAGTACAGCACAGAAATTAACTCTAACTTTGCCACCAACGCAACGCAGAAATTAATACTAACTCTGCCGCCAGCGCAGCGCAGAAATTAACACTAACTCTGCCGCCAGCACAACACAGAAATTGAATTAACACTAAATCTGCCACCAGCGCAATGCAGAAATTAACACTAACTCTGCCGCCAGCGCAGCGCAGAAATTAACTTAACGCTGACTCTGCCGCCAGCGCAGTGCAGAAATTAACTCTGAAATCATCGACAGAGCCTTTTCCAAAACTCATAAATACTTAGAAAAATTGCAATTTTTCACAGACAGACAAAAATTTTCACAGACAGTTAGAAAATGTTCTGGAATGTGCCCTTCATTCTTTACAGAGGTGAGTTACTACCGTTCAAACTTGCATAAAAACAGTAAGAGAATGGCAAGAACTTGCATCTCTAAAAAGGGATTTTCCTTTTCATTTCACATTCAACAATCCAACCAATGGATTCACAATTAATCTACAAGCATCCAACAAGCATGGGCAAGGAAAACTTATGAGCATAAGGGCATAATTCGCAAGCTTTTCTCACTTCCGAAAACCATCAATCGGCCACCTAAATGTTGGTTCATTGTAATTAACAAATATCATTAAGATATGGGGCTGTAACAACCAACTATTCAGGTTTCAATCATGAAATTAACACACAGAAACTCATTTCCAGCCATGCTCAACATTCAATTTCATGCATTCAAAACATCATGGACATCCAAGGGACAAGGAGTCATAATTAATCAAGGCCTCAAGCACATGATGCGTTATCTCATATGCACAGCAATTAACTACAAACAATAACCAATACACAACAACATGCCCTCTGCACAACACACAAAATCATATTTTTCATAATCTGTTGTGTGGATGTCGGCCCAACAGCCGTAGTGTTGAACCTTAAGCTTTGATACCACTCTGTAACGTCCCCTTCCATCAGATTCATGTGCAAGGAAGGAAACGTTAACCAAACCACCAGGCTTATAGGAAAAACTCAGACCCAGTCAATTCTTTCGAAATGCATGGTTAAATAAAACTTGTGCATACCTATTCATACTCAACAAGCACAACGAAATTAAACACTATGTATGCACACATTTTCATCATGCAATCAACATGTAAACAACAGTCATTAATTAAGACATTGCAGAACATGGAATTAATACAACTCAATTAGTAAACACAGCAGAGTAACCATAAGAACATACAAGCAGAAGGAGATGCTTCAGCCTATTTCCTTCAGGAAGAATAGTGAAACAATCACATAATAATCAATCCCATTCTCATGCTATGCATAGGCATCATACCAACTAACTTAAGTTAATCATTTCATCCAAGTAACATGAGTAATTTAACATACAGGGAAAACCACAGAATGAACATCATTCAAACCACAGAAAATACTTATCTTGAAGATGAAATTGTCCAACAACTGGTTATGTGAGAGCAACGTTCCACCCAACCATAGATCTTTGTCCAGCCTCTATTCTTTCAGCTGAGAGATCACCCCCGAGCTGGGTTGTGTATCCACTAAGGAGGAACTAGATAGGCTCACTCACAGCCATGGGTTCACTCAAATGGTCATGCTAAGTTAGCACACAGCTGGGTTTATCAAGCAAACAAGAAGATAGAGGAGGGTAATGCTAAGCCAGTGAACTCAACAGCAGAGCTACATGCATCCTAAATGAACTCAACAGTCAGGCACCCACATTACCTACCACATCCAACATAAGGAAGGTCCCCTTCTCTACTACACAGTCCCTCAGGCAACTCTTCCCTCCAGTGTTCTTCAGGATGGGCATGGAAAGGTCCAGCTGCTAGCTTCCTGAGATTTCATCCTTCACTGGGTTTATCAAGCAAACCCAACCTCTGTTCAATCATTCACACTTTGGATTTCTCACCATTCTGTCAACGAATAACTCAAATCCGTCACTGGTTTTCTGAGCTGCAAAAACTGGGTTTTCCCATGGATTTCGGGGTAGCTAATGCTCCCAAATTCTCCCCATGGTTCATACCTATGGATCCCCCATTGGGTTTCACTGTCAAATACCAAATTTGGGCATTTTTGGCTCTGCAAAACGTGGGTTTTTGCAAAGTTGCGATTTCTGGTTTTTCACACTGTTGGGAATTCGTTTTAGAGGGAAAATGTTGTTGGGTACTTCCACAATGGAATGGGGATGAGGAAGAAGCAATCCCCATGAGGTAGAGTGACTTGTGGTGCAAGAAAACAGAGCCCATACTCTGCCATATGAATTTTTGGGCTGCCCATGCTCCATCAAAGCCATGGACTGTTTTCTTCAACCACTTCCTTACAATAGAATTAAATGTCAGCAAGGAAACTCAAATGGGTTATCACAATGACATATGGCAGCTTATGGCTCAATCCCACAATCCCCTCACCTCTCCCTAGCGGATACAAATGGCCCCTTCTCATTAGTTGCCTCCATAGACAGTTTTGGTATTTTATTGCTTGATGTTTATTTACATCATTTTTACAATGTTCCATGGCTAAATAGCACATGGGTAACATAATGTCCAATGCTTTGTTATTTAAATAAAATACGAACATACACTAGCGGGGCCTTGGCCTTGAACTCCACGCTAGGTATACATACATCACATGTATACAATATTTACATTGAAAACTAATATATCCTAAGGGTCAAAATAGGGTATTACACTGATGCACTTGAGGAATATTTCTGTAGAAAATATTGTAGAAGCTGCCTGCTCAATTCAAATTTCTTTATATAGGCTGCCTAGGCCTTTTATGATTTAACCAATCATTAATGAGTTGCCTGCTCACTTTACAACTATGAATAATGCCACAATTCTAGGGGTAGTTGTCCCATAACCAATAGCTAGTGGTGGAGTGCAAATACTGCCATCTATCCCATGCCTTCTAGCACCTTCCATTCCTCCTAGTGGGTCAGTGAACACTCTTGTAACAACTTTCTTGAATGTTTGTCTCCTTTTCTAATTTATTAAATAATAATAATAAGTCATTACAGTTGTCTTTGACCAGCCTTGGTCATAATTACAAAAACTTTGTAATTATAATTTAACATAAATTATTTTGCAACTAAAATTAAATATTCTCAAAATTTGGGTAGGTGACAATTATGGGGGCCCATTGTATCCTATAAACGGTTTTGTCATCCATGCCGAAAATTCTACTTAACATAAGGGCGATCATCCGAAAAGGGTCCCTCATATTTTGAACTTCATGTTTATCACTGTGTCTTTTCCTGAGCTACTTTCTTGTAATTAGCAACTTCTTAGCCATTTCAAGATTCTCCGTTTTCCCCAGCCATTCATCATTCAATGGCTACTGAGAGTGCGGTAATTTGTAGGTTGCTGCAATGTAAGTTGGATGGAACGAGGCAAACACCTCTCCTTTCCTATCATACAACACTCTTGTTTCTGAGTTTGTGTGCTCGAGGATCCATTGAATCACTTCTGAGCAAGGAAAGAGCTCAGGACGCATGGAGGCTTTGCATATACCAGAGCTTCTTGGTCTCTGAGCATACGATAAACATCTTCCCATTTGACTTCAGGAGGGACACCTGTGGTGGACTTGGTATCCTCAAATAGAGTTTCAACTCTTAGCTCTGCTGGTTCTGGCTCAGCCACCTTAGCTCTCTTTCTGCTACCCTTCAGCATTTTGGCTTAATCCTATCAAGCAACTATGCATGAATAAAGATAAGATTGCAAAATAGTACAGAACATGGAGCAAGACACAAGAGTTTTAAAACATAGGATCAGCATGATAATATGTAACACTACCAAATTAAGACAAAAAAATTTGTTTCAGCAGAACTATACTTCCTCCATGCAAGATAAGTAGTTTCGGGGGGGCGCTAACTGAGTTTTTTCTTCGCTCAGGATTTCCTCAAACGAAAGCGCGAGTGGTGCGATGGGTAAAAGCCGCCCAGGAAGGTTTAATCTCGTAGGTTCAAGGGACTTAGGGGAAGCTGAAAGGGTCTATGGCTAGAAATTATAGGCTTGGGAATGGCCAAAATAGCAACACATGCAGAACGTCTACTGGCCATGCAGCTCATACGGGGGTATTGTTACCGAGAAAGGTTTGGCGCACTTAACAGTAAAAACAAAACAGTGGTAGATCCATCTACCTGGCAAAAGATTGTTGGTCTCGCGGAGGTTGACTATGCTGCGGGTGAGCTAAGCTGGAGCAGTCTAACAGCTTCAAATCGACGTTCTCCGATACAAATTCTATCAATAGAAACAAAACAAACTCCCCAAAACCTTATATAAGAGATGACACACATAGTTAATTAATAGGTTGGTGGAGGCTTTAAAATGGCATTAAAAGTGCATACAGCGGGGTCACCTCAGCACGTTTGGCATTTAAGCATAACCGCCAAAATCGGAAGGAAAATATGAACTCATCCGATGTTGCAGCGAAGACTCATAAATTTCATCCGCTATTTCGGCGAAAGTTGCTGAGTTTGTCCGCTGTTGCGGTGGGGGACTTGTAATTTCCACCCGGATTTGAAGGTTTTGCGACTTGAATAAAATGTCCGCTCATTGCAGGAGAGTTCCACAAGTTCTCCCGAAGTTGCAGGGGCACTTACCGGGTTGATCCAACGATCACTAGCTCCGAGGCTTCAAAAAGGAAAACGCGCCCGTTGTGGCTAAAGATTGGGAGTCGTTTCGATGTTGCAGCGGAACTTCGTGAGTTTTCAGCCATTGCAGGGAAACTTTCTAAGTTTGTCCGAAGTTTGGCTTTGCGCCTTAGCAAAAGAATGATGAGAACCTTCCACCATTGTGGCAATAATTATTGAGTTGGTCCGCTATTGCGGGAGGACTCACCGAGTTCGCCCGAATTTTCAGATGGACTTGGTGATTTTGCTCGAAAAGTACAAGGTAAAAAGAATTGATAAAAGAGATGCCCGTTGCGGCCGAACTTCATAAGTTCTTCCGCCATTGCGTTTGAAAAACTTGAGTTATTCCGCCGTTGCGGGTGAAAAACATGAGTTTTGACTTAGAAGAAAAAGATCAATAAACTCAAAAAGAAAGGTTTCTCTTATAAAAACTAAGTATAAAAAAATTCTAAGGAAATTAACTTTATAAAAGATGTAAAAGGAGAGGCCCCAATATCTACAAAATTTTGGGGGGGGTTGTTGCAGCAACAACAAATATGTGGGCCAAAATCGTCATTGCTTGCTTATTGGGTTGTTTGCTCAGTCTCTAGCCGGGATGCTCTGTTCAGTATAGCTCACTCATGAACTCAACGTTGGGTGCACGGGCAGGACGTTGAAAGGTAAGTCTTCTTTATGATTTTTTTTTGTTATATATATATATAATATGTGATTTTTGGATTGTTAGATTTTGTTATTTTTATATAATATATATGTGTGTGTGTGTGTGTGTGTGTGTGTGTGTGTGTGTGTGTAATCTTTTGATTTGTTATATTATATGTATATATATATATATAACAAATAAAAAAATCACACACGTCTAAATATGACTTTTTTTTGTTTTTTCAATATATATATATATATAACAAAAAAGACTCACCTTTAACCCTCCCACCTATATATATATTGAAAAAAATTTAAATTTAAATTTAAAATAAGATTTTATTTAAAAATTTGATAAAAAAAAAATTAATTAAAAATTTAATAACGATGTAAGTGATGATGACGCTGATGAAATCAATGTTGATGATGATGATGATCATGACCATCACCACCATCCCAATCATCATCATCATGTTAATCATTTTCATCATGATTATCATCATCATCAACATCATCATCATCAAGAACATCATTGTCATCATAAGCATCATCATCAATGTCATCATAATCATAAAAAACACCATCGCCATCGTCATCATCATCATCATCATCAACATCGATGCAATCACTAATCATCATTATCGTATTCATTTTCATCATCATTATCATGATCGGGATCATCATCATCATGGTCATGATCATCCTCATCATCACCATCCCCATCATAATCGTCATCATCACTACTCATCATCACAATCATCATAAACAACAACATCAACATCGTCACCATCATCATCATCAACGTCAATGCCATCACTAATCATCATCAACATCGTCACCATCATCATCATCATTGTCAATGCCATCACTAATCATCATCAAAATCATCATAAACAAAAAACATCGTCATCATCATCATGATATTCATTTTCATCAACATCAAGAACATCATCGTCATCATAAGTGCCATCATCATGGTCACCATCGGTATCATCACAACCGTCATAGTCGTCATACATATGATCATCGTCATCATCACCATCTTCACTATCGTCATCATTGCCATCATCATCATCATCATAATCATCATCACCATATTCATTTTCATCATCATCATCATGATCAGGATCATCATCATCATGGTGATGATCATCCTCATCATCACCATCCCCATCATCACTACTCATCATCACAATCATCATAAACAACAACATCAACGTCGTCACCATCATCATCATCAATGTCGATGCCATCACTAATCATCATCAAAATCATCATAAACAACAACAACATCGTCATCATCATCATGATATTCATTGTCATCAACATCAAGAACATCATCATCATCATAAGTGTCATCATCATGGTCATCGTCATTGTCATCACAACCATCATAGTCGTCATACATATGATCATCGTCGTCATCATCATCATCACCATCTTCACTATCGTCATCATCGCCATCACCATCATCATCATAATCATCATCACCGTATTCATTTTCATCATCATCATCATGATCGGGATCATCATCATCATGGTCATGATCATCCTCATCATCACCATCCCCAGCATAATCGTCATCATCACAATCATCATAAACAACAACATCAACGTCATCACCATCATCCTCATCAACGTCGATGCCATCACTAATCATCATCATAAACAACACCATTTTCATCGTGTTCGTCATGATGATGATGATGATGATGATGATGATGATGAAGATGTTGATGGTGGTGGTGGTGATGACGACGATGATGAGGAGGAGGAGGAGGAGGAGGAGGAGGAGGAGGAGGATGGAAGTGATGATGAAGATGATGTTGATGTATATGTAACTTCGGAATGTATTTCATCTGTGTATTTTATATATATTTATTGTACCCTTAATAGAGATGTGTTATTCCTCTATAAGGAAGTGTCGTCATGTGGATTGACAAGTGTCGCAAGTGTGTGTACTTGCTGATGGGTTATTAGACCACCTTGTGGGGTCGGCCCTGAATTATATATATTATAATGTGGATGTACCTAGCTAGACAAGTCGGCACCATAAGGTCACTGGGCAAAAAGGTTAGTATAAATAGAGATCGGAGATCTCTATTTTACTCACTCTTGGAAAAGTAACTTACTCTCAATCAGAAAGTGGTGCACTAGAGGAGGAGGATCATCTGCTACTAGGAGACTATCTCAGTGTTATTTGGTTGTACTTTGGTTGAGCCATTGCTCTCTCTATCTCTGAGGAAGTTGTGGGGTTTTTCACCTTAGGGTTTTCCCCACTGAAACTCTGTGTCTCTTGTCTCTTATGCTTTTGATTCTTGTGATGCTTGTCATATTGTGATTGTCATGCATTGATATACTGTATATGTTATTCTATCAGCAAAGATCCTAGAGTATTGTGAATTAATGCTCAAAATTTAACATGGTATCAGAGCTAACCCGAGAAGAAGACATTTTGCAGTGACGGAAGCTTGAGTTTCTTGTTTATTGGGTTTCTCTGCACAGATTTTGGAAAATCAGTATATTAGATTGACTCTACTCATCAAGGCACATCTATCTGTCCAATCAGAATTCAATTCCGAGCATTTTCAGATTTGACCCTAAAACTTAGGGTTTCCACAAAAATAGGAATTTCTGGAATCTAAAGACACAGCTGGAAGCTCCTTGCAAAAATCGAAGTTTAGAGCTTTGGATCGAGATTTGTGGCTGGGTAGATCTCCGGGAAACTCAAACCCTAATTCAGGGCTCTCCCCAGTGAACCCGAGAGGACAAAAGATCAAATATGAAGGGTAAAGATTTGCTGATATCAAATGCTGAATGCACCAGGCTGATCAGCTCATCAAGGCGCATCTTTCTATCCTTTCAGAAATTTAAAATTCACATTTTCAATTTTTAGGGTTTTTTTTACAAACCCTAATCCGGGACCAGATCCAGTTTTCAGCATTTCAAGTGGTAAGATCTAAATCTTTTCTATTTCCATTTGAAGTACTCTTTAAGATGTCTCACCACACCAAGCTTGAGGATAAGCTTGAAGGAGCTGATAACTTCCGGGCTTGGAAGTATAGGATTGGGTTAATCCTGGAAGAGAATGAGTTGGACTCATATGTGAAAGAAGACATCCCTATCCTAGAGGATGAAGAGGCCAAGGTATTGCATAAGAATAACTTGGTCAAGGCAAAGAGAATCATTGCTGATTCTATTAAAGATCATCTCATACCCCATGTGCCCTCTCTAAAGACACCCAAGGAGATGTCTGACTCTTTGACCAAGCTATTTGAAGGGAAGAACATAAATCGGAAGATGACCCTGCGGAACCAATTGAAAGGAGTAAAGTTTCAGAATGGAGAAACCATTCAATCTTATTTTTCAAGGGTCTCCCAGATCAAGGAACAACTAGAAGCAGTAGATGAAATGGTGGAGAATGGTGAAGTGGTAATGACCACTCTAAATGGCCTACCCAGGTCATGGGATTCCTTTATCCAAGGAATTTGTGCAAGGAAGAAGTTGATCTCCTTCAGTAGACTACGGGAAGAATGCTCACAAGAAGAAGCAAGGATTGTGGCACGAGAAGAAAAGATGGGGAATGAATATCAAGCTCTCACAGCTCACACCAAGAAAGGGAAGTCCAAGAGAGAGCCATCTCACTCCAACAAATCTTCACATCACTTCAAAGAAAGAAGAATATGCTTCACCTGTAATGAGAAAGGAAATATTTCCATAAATTGTCCCAAGAACAAGAAGGACAACAACAACTCCAACAAGAAGAAGAAGGGCAGCAAAAGAAGGTTTCATGCTCATGCTGCCGAGGATGATGAACCATACAAGAAGGAGGCTAGGACAGAAAGTGATGATGACTCATCAAGTGAAGAAGAGTATGTTCTAATATCTGCTCTCACAGGTAGCATCTCCCATGGTTGTAATAATTGGTTGATTGATAGTGGGGCTTCCAAACACATGACTGGGTTTAAGGAATCTTTTGTGAATCTATCTGAACATGAATCACCCCATAAGGTGAAACTTGGGGATGATTATCAATACCCAATCAAAGGAAGTGGTGAAGCCTCCTACAACCTAAATTCTGGAAAATATTTGAAGATGAAATAAGTTCTTTATGTACCTGGGCTCAAGAAGAACTTACTCTCAATCTCTGCATTGGATGCAAAAGGTATGAGGGTTGCATTTGTGGATGGCCAAGTCCTAATGTGGCCAAAGGGAAAGACCATAGATGATGTAGTAGTGATTGGAGAGCAAGAGGGAGGTTTGTATAAATTGAAGAGACAACCTAAACATGTCATGGTGGATGAATCCATGGAGCCAAGTAAACTTTGGCATAGAAGACTTGCTCATATGCACTATAGAGAACTTCCAATTGCAAGAAAGGCTGTAGAGGGTCTTCCTGAAATCAAGACCAAACATGAAGGTGTTTCCAAAGGATGTGCAAAAGGTAAGAACATTAAGAAGGCTTTCCCAAGCAGTGAAAGAAAGGCAAAAGACATCCTGGAAATCATCCACTCAGATGTATGTGGTCCTATGTCATCCAGTTCTCTAAGTGGGTATGTTTACTATGTCTCATTTATTGATGACTTCTCCAAGAAGACTTGGGTATACTTCTTGAAGAACAAAGATGAGGTGTTTGATAAGTTTAAGGAATTAAAAACCTTGATGGAGAATCAAACTGACAAGAAGATCAAAACATTCAGATCCGACAATGGTGGAGAATTCACCTCAGGTGACTTCAAGAAGCTTTGCAATGATTCAGGGATTAAGAGGGAGTTGACTACTCCTTACAATCCACAACAGAATGGAGTTGCAGAAAGGAAGAACAAAACAATCATGGAAGCAGCAAGAGCAATGCTCCATGACCAGGATCTACCTATGCATATATGGGCAGAAGCAGCTAGAACAACTGTATATGTGCAGAACAGAACACCCCACAAGATATTGGACAACAAGACACCAGAAGAGGTCTTTTCTGGTAAGAAACCTGAACTCATCCATCTCAGAATATTTGGTTGTCCAGTATACACTCATGTCCCAAAAGAAAACAGGACTAAACTAGATCCTTCAGGAAAGAAGGGTATCTTCGTGGGTTACAGTGAAAGCTCAAAGGCTTACAGAATATACTTTCCAGGGTTCAAGAAGATTGATGTCAGTAGGGATGTAACATTTGATGAAAACTCAGCATTCATCAAATCAAGGAAGGCACCTATCGAAGTTTATGAAGAACCTAAGGAAACCAGATTTCAAGACACTACCATGACTGAAGCAGTTCCAGAAGTTGTTCGTGAGTTTGAAGATCCACAAGAACCTGTAGATCCACCCCGTGAGGATAACTCTCACAAGAGCAAACTTGCATGGGCTAGAGAGCTCATTCAAGATGCAGAAAGATTTGGCATTCCAGAAGAAGAACACAGAGCAAAGAAGAGAACCATATCACAAACCAGCTATGTTGCTTTACTCTATGACATTTTGAACAAAGAACCTTCCAGTTATGAAGAAGCAGCGGAAAAGAAAGAATGGAAGGGTTCCATGGTTGAGGAATACCAAACAATAATGAAGAATGATGTTTGGGATATTGTCCCAAGACCTAAAGAGAAGTCTGTTGTGACTTCTAAATGGATCTTCAAAATCAAGCATGCTGCAGATGGCAGTGTAGAGAAATACAAGGCAAGATTCGTAGCTTGTGTCTTCTCTCAGAAAGAGGGAATAGACTATGAAGAAACTTTTTCACCTGTAGCCAGGTATACTTCCATCAGAACAGTACTTGCCCTGGCTGCAGCAATGAGATGGAAAATACACCAAATGGATGTCAAGACTGCTTTCTTGAATGGTGTAGTTGAAGAGGAAGTATATGTGGAACAGCCACTCGATTTTGAAATACATGACAGGGAGTCATATGTGTGCAGATTGAAGAAAGCTTTGTATGGCTTGAAGCAAGCTCCCAGAACCTAGTATGGTAGGATGGATAGTTTCCTATCTAGTTTGGGCTTTACCAAGAGTAAAGTGGATTCCAACCTTTACTACAAGGTTGAGGAAGGGAATCCTGTGATTCTACTCCTATATGTGGATGACTTATTTGTAACAGGAGATGACAAACTGATTGCAGATACTAAGAGGAAGCTTGCTGCTGAATTCGATATGAAATATTTGGGAATGATGCACTATTTCCTAGGTATGGAGGTGTGGCAGAGTGCAGGTCGGATCTTCCTTGGTCAAAGGAAGTACACAGTACATATCCTGAAGAGATTCGGGATGATGGATTGCAAGGCCATGGCCACACCTAAGGCATCGAATATGAAGCTTCTATTTGATGCTTCATCTGAGCCGGTTGATGTCTCTACGTATCGTCAGATGATTGGGTCCTTGATGTACCTGACAAACACGAGACCAGATATTTGCTTTGCTGTGAACACATTGAGCCAGTTCTTGAAGGATCCGAGGAGTGTTCACCTGGTTGCTGTAAAGCATGTTCCGAGGTACCTGAAGGGTACAGTGGATTTTGGGCTCAAGTATGAAGCAAATCAAAAGTTTAACCTGCAGGGTTATGTTGATTCAGATTGGGCTGGCAGTGCTGCAGATAGGAAGAGCACATCTGGGTGCTACTTCAGTATAGGATCAGGTGTGATCTCATGGTTTATCAAGAAGCAGTCTTGCGTGGAACTGAGTACAGCTGAGGCAGAGTATGTTGCAGCCTGTTCATCTAGTTGTGAGGCAGTATGGCTACGGAAGCTACTGTCTGAGTTATTTGATCTCCCGTTGGATGCTACTGGTATCTTCTGTGATAACCAGAGTTGTGTGAAGCTGTCTGAGAAACCAGTGTTTCATGACAGGTCGAAACACATAGAGATCAAATATCACTATATCAGGTATATGGTGCAGCTTGGAGCTGTGAAGCTCCTGTATGTTGCGACGGACAAGCAGATTGCAGATGTGCTGACGATGCCACTAGCCAGGGTGAAGTTCGAGTACTTCAGAGAGAGGCTTGGCGTTCTTCATATCGAGGACACTTCGAGGAAGAAGTGATGGACACATTTGTTGAAGCCATTCCAAGCATGTTGGAAGGAGGATCCTTCACATGGCTGTGGATGTAAGCGCTGAATGATGAGCATCAGGATGATGTTCTAGTTTCTATTGGATATGATCAGTTGGATCATTTTTATGTATGTATGTATGCATCATGTTGGATGCTGGATATGATCATTTGGATCATTTATATGTATATATGCATCATGTTGGATGCTGGATATGATCAGTTGGATCATGTGTATGTATTTTGTATATGCATCATGTTGGATGCTTGGACCATGTATCTGTATATGTATCAGGTGGATACATTGTATGATCAGGTAGATCATGTATATTGATATGTATCAGATATGATCAGGTAGATCATGTATGTTGATGGATACATTGTGTGGATCATGTATCTATTTATCAGGTGGATACACTATGTATGATGATATGTATCAGGTAGATACGTGGTGTGCATCATATGGATGCATTGGATGATTAGGATGATCCTGGATGACGAGCTTCTCCAGATGACATGCAGCAGGATGTTGCAGTGATGATGATCAGGGTGATCATGTGTACATCAGGATGATGTATGATGAGTATCAGATGATACTTTGTGGCCGTGGATCAGGTTGTGCATGTAAGCATGTAATTTGTGCCCTGGGAAATTTGCAGATGGTCTTTCGAGGTTTTGCCTATGGCATGTAATTCGGTGCCCTGGGACATCTGGCAAATGCTCTTTCGAGGTTTTGCTTGGGAGGACATATAATTTGTGCCTTGGGAGATCTGCAGATAATCTTTCGAGGTTTTTCCTATGGCAAGTAATTCGGTGCCCTGAGATATCTGGCAGATGCTCTTTTGAGGTTTTGTCCTATGGCATGTAATTTGCTCCTGGGAGATCTGGACAGGATGAAAAAGGCCTCAGATGCTTCGGCTAGGTTTTTCCATGACCACATGTAATTTGCTCCTGGGAGATCTGGACAAGATGAAAAAGTCCTCAGATGCTTCAGCCAGGTTTTGTGGTGAGATCACATGTAATGTCCTCCTGGGAGATCCGACAGGTAGAGCCGTGTGCTCGTAACAGCCTGGGATGCTTCAGTCAGGTTTTGTGATGGGTCACATGTAATGTGCTCCTGGGAGATCCTATAGGTAGAGCTGTGTGCTTGTAATAGCCTGGGATGTTGTAGCCAGGTTTTGTGACGCACGTAATAAGTCCCGAGGTTTCCACAGTATGGCCAGTGATGATGAAGACCTGCAGGTGGTGGCCCTACATCCAGTATGAAAAAGGATAGGCTCTGTAGAACTTCCTATGACGAGTAGAGTCAGAGATTGGTTGAGATAGCAGAAGCAGTGACGATGATGATGACGATGCATCGATGATGATGATCCTGAGAAGAAGACTTGTCTAGCAGATCTGTGTCGAGAAATACCTTCCTAGTTAAGAGGGAGTGTTGATGTATATATAACTTCGGAATGTATTTCATCTGTGTATTTTATATATATTTATTGTACACTTAATAGAGATGTGTTATTCCTCTATAAGGAAGTGTCGTCATGTGGATTGACAAGTGTCGCAAGTGTGTGTACTTTCTGATGGGTTATTAGACCACCATGTGGGGTCGGCCCTGAATTATATATATTATAATGTGGATGTACCTAGCTAGACAAGTCAGCCCCATAAGGTCACTGGGAAAAAAGGTTAGTATAAATAGAGATCGGAGATCTCTATTTTACTCACTCTCAGAAAAGTAACTCACTCTCACTCAGAAAGTGGCGCACTAGTGAGGAGGAGGATCATCTGCTACTAGGAGACTATCTCAGTGTTATTTGGTTGTACTTTGGTTGAGCCATTTCTCTCTCTATCCTTGAGGAAGTTGTGGGGTTTTTCACCTTAGGGTTTTCCCCACAGAAACTCTGTGTCTCTTGTCTCTTATGCTTTTGATTCTTGTGATGCTTGTCATATTGTGATTGTCATGCATTGATATACTGTATATGTTATTCTCTCAGCAAAGATCCTAGAGTATTGTGAATTAATGCTCAAAATTTAACAGATGATGATGAAGATGAGGATGATGATGATGATGACAATGATGGTGATGATGATGATGATGAAGATGGTGATTATGATGATGAAGAAGATGAGGAGGAGGAGGAGGAGGAGGAGGAGGAGGAAGAGATGATGATGATGATGATGATGATGTTTGATCCTGGAAGATGATGATGATGATGATGATGATGTAGGAAGAAGATGATGATGATGACGATGATGATGAGGATGATGACGATGATGATGATCACAATGATGATGATGATGGTGGCCGTGACGACGACGATGAACATGATGTTGATGATGATGATGATGATGAAGATGACGATGATCAAGATGATGAAGATCTCAATGAAGAAGAAAAAGATGATGATGATGAAGAGGTTGATGAGAAAGAGGGTGATGACGATGATGATGATGATGATGTTTTAGTCTTGACAATTGAGCATTTCCTTACTAAGCTTCTCTCTGTTTTGAGAATAATTTAATATTATCTACTAAACAAGGCCAGCCACATGAAGGTGGAAGCTCTTATGGCCCCTCCCCCCCCTCACATCACTCTCAATTCCCCATAACCCAACAAAAATATCTATGTACAAAAAAATTAAATGTCTTTTTTGTCATACTCTATAACAAGCAATGTTTCTAATTATAACATACAGGAAAATGGAAACTCACTAAGAAACAGTTAATTTATTATTACTGCATACCTCGTAAACTGTTAGGATATTTAGATACTTAGGAGTTAGTTAAGATCAACTTATGTAATATATCCGTTAGGGATAGTGTGTTTCTTTAGTATGCATTAGTATGCATTTGTAAATACTTAATCCGACGGTCACGATGTGTTTCCGACATAGAGTGATCCGACGGCTCAACTTCTCTTAGATCAAACCTAACCTTGATCCGTGGCTTAACACCCGATTGGTCCATGATCTCTATTTAAAGAGCATGGAGGGTCATTGTTTAGTTGATCGATTATGAGAAGCTCATTTGTAACTTTCTTTCTTTGCATAATAAATTGTCCCGTAGAAGCTATTTGGCCGGGGCCGTGGAGTGTTTCCCTCAAGAGGGTTTAAACCACGTCAAAACATCGGTGTGTTGATCTGTGATCTGTTTGTGTGAAGTGGTTTCTCTTGGTGTTCGGTCCTTTGGTAGTACCCTGTGTACCCGAACATGGTATCACAGCTTTTATGAAGTGCCGCTTCCGGTTATGATCTAGATCTTGAACTATTGTTGCCGAAACTCGAAAGGGTTTCTAGTTCTGGTATTTCTGTATTTTTCTGGGCTGTGGGAGGTGTTCCATTGCATCCGGAGCGTCGTTTCCATTGGGAAATAGTTTTCGTTTGATCGAAAACAGTTCCCGGTTGCTCCAGAAACGCGTATTTCATTAGATCTGAAGGTATAATGTTACAGTGACGCATTTTTTTTATTTCGTTTTTTAATAAGAAAAAAATCTCATATTTCATTTTTTTTTACTGTTAGATTTTTTTTGGGTTTGGATTGTTGCTTTCCCGTGTGCGTATTCTCTTTGCCGTGCACCTTGAGCGATCTCGGCAAATCAGAAACAGAAAGGGAAAGGGTTTTTTCTCGGCTGCGTATGCTCTTTGCCGTGCACCTTTGCGCGATCTCGGCAAATCAGAAACAAAGAGAAAACGTAGACTTTCCGGGCAAGCTAACAAGATCTAACTCCACAAGTGTGGAAAAGTTTTTTTTTGTTTCGTTTTGTGGTCTGTTTTGCAGGAAAAAGGGCAAGCACGCAAACCGAGCAAGAAGAGTAAAAATAAATAAAAAATAAATAAAAATAAAAAATAAAAAATAAAAAAAAAAAGCCCCCTTTCTCATTCCCATATTTTACATACCTTTTAATCTAGCTCACTTGGTTCAAAGTTGCTTTATTCCTTAATAGGTCTTGAGTTCAAGTCTTAGGAAGTTACTTTTAAAAGGAAAAGTGCATGCAATTTCTATTTTCAAGTTACTTTATTGTAAAAGTGCATCTCACTTAAATAATAAAAAATAAAAATACAAGTGAGTCACTTAAGTTTTTTATTTATTGTTGCACTATTTAAAAAGTAATATCATTGTAAAAGTGAAATCACTTATTTTACAAAAGTGATTCACTTAAAACAACTTTTTTAAAGTGATTGTCAAAAGGCTCATCTTGGGAAGAGGGGGGTTCTTTTTTTTGCTGGACATTCTCTAGCTGCCACGTCACTATTGGGGACGTTTTCAACAGTTTCTTTGTTCAAGCATAACTTCATCATACAGAGTCATTTTTCAGTGCCGTTTTTTTTAAATCGTCTATTTTTTCGAGCTCTTCACATCCAGACTATTGGTTTCTGCTTTTACAGCCATTACTTTACAAATATGGCCGCCCATTGTGATATTCTACTTAACAGTTCTAACTATTTCTCATGGAAATCTCGTATGGAGGATGTTCTACGAAGTAGGGGACTTTTCAGAATTACCACAGGGAAAGAAAAAGAACCCACTGATGATGATAAGAAAATAAAATGGGCAAATAGATGTGATGAAGCTCGTGGATTGATTGGGATGTCAATCTCTACTAATTTGCGATTCCACATATCTGGAATTGATGAACCTAATACTGCTTGGGACAAGTTGGAAACTGTGTTTGGTAAACACAATGAAATTCGAGGTCACCAACTCGAAAATGAGTTGATTTCTTTAAATCCAAGTGACTTTTCATGCATTCAATATTATTTATCTAAGTACAAAACTCTCAAGCTTTTATGTGCAGAATGTAAGATTGAGAAGGAAGACAAACAGTGCATTTATCATATTCTTTCCAAACTTGGACCTGCATATTCTGTTTTTATATCTACATTTTACTCCATGAAAGCATCCTTGAATGCAGCTAGCTATCAAGAGCCTAGTCTTGAATCCTTTTGTGATTCCTTGATTAGAGAACAAGATAAACTCATTCACCTTGGAATAATCAACAATGCAGATACATCTGGGAAAGCCTTATTGTCCCAACAGAAAGAAAAGTCCAAGCCTCCTAAGAAACAAAATTTTCGCAATAATAAGTCAAACAAGGGTCCCAAACCCTCTCAGTCAGCTCCTTCTTTAAAAAATGACAAAGGATCCAAGCCAAAAGGCAAGAACACTGAGCGGCATTGCAACTATTGCGGGAAAGATAATCATGATGAATCAAAGTGTTTCAAGAAGATGGCAGCCTTGGAAGTAGCAATGAAGAAGCACCACATCAGCCTAGATTCGCCATCAGAATCTACCTCTCATGGACATGCACTTTGTGCTTCTGGTTATTCTTATAATGCATCTTCTTCTTCTACTTCAAATGAATGGCTCATTGATTCTGGAGCATCTTATCATATGGCTAAGGATCAAGCCATCTTTTCTACTATGCATGAATGTAACACCAAACAAATATTTGTTGGTGATGATAGATCTCTAAGTGTTGTAGGAGCTGGAACAGTTCCAGTAGATAATGGTCATTTTAGTGATGTACTATGTGTTCCAAGAATTTCCTGCAATTTGTTATCAGTCTATCAGATCACTCATTCTGGTGAAGGAAAAACTGTGACCTTTACACCTCACCAAGTTGTAATCAAGGATTTTAAAGATCCTCAACAGGTTCTAGCTACCGGAATTGTTGATGATATTACCAGGTTGTACAAGTTTAACAACTTTGGGTCATCACTTTTCCCTTCAGTTTTTGTTGCTCATAGTGATAACTTGAGCAAACTTTGGCATGAGCGATTTGGTCACTTAAATTATCGCTCATTGCAACAACTATGTAAAGAAAATATGGTGATAGGTCTTCCGATGGTATCTTGCAGAGATGGTGTTTGTTCCGGTTGTGTACTTGGAAAACATCATCGGGACAGTTTTGACAAACGTGCCTCTTGGCACGCCTCGGTTCCCTTGGAGCTTGTGCATAGTGACTTGTGTGGCCCTCTTCCATCTGCTTCCTTTTCTGGTTTCAAGTATTTCTTAACTTTCATTAATGATTACACCAGACGCACTTG
Source organism: Larix kaempferi (assembly GCA_027924585.1). NCBI lineage: Eukaryota > Viridiplantae > Streptophyta > Pinopsida > Pinales > Pinaceae > Larix > Larix kaempferi. The sequence continues at coordinate 16,827,328 of BSBM01000637.1, read as the reverse complement.
GATTTATTTCCTAAAACTTAAGAGCGAAGTATTTAACATGTTCTTGGCCTACAAGGCCCTTGTTGAAATACAATCTGGTCATCAAATTATTAAGTTAAGATCTGACAATGGAGGAGAATATGTTAACAAACAGTTCACTACTTTATGCACTGAACAAGGCATCCAACAACAGCACACTATTCCATATACACCACAACAAAATGGTGTAGCTGAGCGGAAGAACCGCACTTTAAAAGAAATGGCTAATTGTATGATCCAATCTAAGGGACTAAGTCTTCAATTTTGGGCTGAAGCCATAAATTGTGCAAATTACATAGTTAATCGCACCCCCACAAAAGCATTACAAGGTATAACACCGGAAGAAGCATGGAGTAAAATTAAACCTGATGTAAGTCACTTTCGTGTGTTTGGTAGTGAAGCATGGGCTCACATTCCGGATGAAAAACGGAAAGCATTGCAACCTAAAAGTGAAAAGTGCATATTTGTTGGATATTCTGAAGATGTAAAAGGTTATAGACTTCTTCAACCACATTCTCATGCTATAATCATTAGAAGAGATGTTAAATTTGATGAAAATATCTTGGCCTGCGAGCCTAACTCGACGAGTGTGCCATCTTTGGCCTGCGAACCTGATTCGGCGTTTGTGCCTTCTTCTTCTTCTTCCAACTTCCTTGACAGGTTTCCAACTTCAGTTTCTGATGATGACAGTGAGGATGAAAATCCACCTCCGCCTGCTCATGTTCCTCCAGTTGCACCAGCACAAGTGCTTCCTCGATGGGTTCGTTCAACATGTGAAGCAGCTGGTGATCTTGCCAGTGATCCTAGAGATCAACGTCGAACACGTTCTCAGTTTCAGCGAGCCTCTTCTCTTTTGGCTCAAGTTTCCGAGAATCATGATCCAGAAACTTTTGCAGAAGCTTCAGGGAATCCATATTGGGATGCAGCCATGGATGAAGAATATCGTTCCTTAATGGCGAACGATACTTGGGATCTTGTACCTCTTCCAAAAGGAAGAAAACTTGTCAGATGTAAATGGGTCTACAGAACTAAGTATGCATCAGATGGAAGTGTTGAAAGACTTAAGGCAAGTTTAGTTGCCAAAGGTTTTTCCCAAGTTGAAGGGATTGACTACAATGAAACTTTTGCTCCCGTCGCCAAAATGAACTCCATCCGCCTTGTTCTTTCCCTTGCAGCCTTACACAATTGGGAAGTCCATCAAATGGATGTCAAGTCTGCCTTCTTACATGGTGATTTATAGGAGGAAATTTACATGGAACAACCTCCTGGCTATGTTCAGAATAACTCTAGCCTTGTCTGCCGCCTTAAGAAATCCTTATATGGCCTTAAGCAAGCTCCTAGAGCTTGGTATGCCAAAATGGATAACTTTCTCCTTGACACTGGTTTTTCTAGATGCCATTCTGACCCCAATGTCTATACCAAGAAAGTAGGAAACCATCTCATCATACTTGTTCTATATGTTGATGACCTTATTCTTACTGGTAGTGACCCTAATCTTATAACCCATGTGAAATCCAGTCTTAAACAAACTTTTGAAATGTCAGACTTAGGACATTTGCATTATTTTCTTGGCCTCCAAGTTCTGCAAACCAAAGAAGGAATCTTTCTTTCTCAGTCTAAGTATGCTTGTGACCTTATCCGTCGCTTTCACATGGAAGATTGTACACTAGCCCCTTCTCCCTTCCAGTCTGGAGTCAAACTTTATGCCACTTGTACTTCACCTGAAGTAGATGCCACCTTGTATCGTCAGCTTGTTGGTAGTCTTTTATACTTGACTCATTCCCGTCCTGACCTTTCCTTTGCCGTTGGTCGAGTTGCCCGTTATATGCAGACACCTCATGAAAGTCACTGGAAAGCAGCTAAAAGAATACTTCGATATATTCGAGGTACAATTCAGTTTGGGATTCATTACAGTACAGGGGGGAAACCTTTGTTGGTTAGTTTCACTGATTCAGATTGGGCCGGCGATCTTGATGATCGAAAGTCTACTGCAGGTTATGTTTTCAGTCTGGGATCTGGACCTATTACTTGGGCTTGTAAGAAACAACAATCTCTTGCTCTTTCTTCAGCAGAGGCAGAATATCGAGCAACAGTTAATGCCAGTCAGGAATCTTTATGGCTTCGACAGATCCTTTCAGAGTTTGGATTCAAGCAGCAGCAGCCTACTCCACTTTGGTGCGACAATCAAAGTGCCATCAAGCTTGCCAAAGATCCAGTTCTACATCAACGCAGCAAACACATTGAGCTACATATGCACTTCATCAAAAATCTTGTTCATGATCGTGTTCTTGAAGTGCTCTTTTTCCCTACAGATGATCAAGTTGCAGACATCTTCACCAAGTTTCTTACAGAAGCGAAGTTTTCTAAACTTCGATCTATGTTAGGAGTTCAGGAACTTGTCATTAAGGGGGGATAGGCTCTAATGCCTCCTTCCTTCTCCTAATAGTGTCACTTTTGTAAATCCTTCAATCCTATCCCAAGTTGTTCTTAAGGGGGGATGTTAGGATATTTAGATACTTAGGAGTTAGTTAAGATCAACTTGTGTAATATATCCGTTAGGGATAGTGTGTTTCTTTAGTATGCATTAGTATGCATTTGTAAATACTTAATCCGACGGTCACGATATGTTTCCAACATAGAGTGATCCGACGGCTCAACTTCTCTTAGATCAAACCTAACCTTGATCCGTGGCTTAACACCCGATTGGTCCATGATCTCTATTTAAAGAGAATGGAGGGTCATTGTTTAGTTGATCGATTATGAGAAGCTCATTTGTAACTTTCTTTCTTTGCATAATAAATTGTCCCGTAGAAGCTATTTGGTCGGGGCCGTGGAGTGTTTCCCTCAAGAGGGTTTAAACCATGTCAAAACATCGGTGTGTTGATCTGTGATCTGTTTGTGTGAAGTGGTTTCTCTTGGTGTTCGGTCCTTTGGTAGTACCCTGTGTACCCGAACATAAACTTCAATGGTCTTCATCATCTTCTTCATCCGAGTCATCGTTTGTACTATCATCCGATTATCCAGATTCAACATTGTAAGGATTGGCCATATCATCATCGTCGTCGATGTGAGTTACGATCATCATGTCATCGTCGATATCATCTTCATGGAGTACATTGTCTGATACATCATCTGATTCAAGAAGTTCTTCGACGTCTTCTTCTGGAACATGATCATCTAACTCATGTTGAGAATGATCATCTTCAACGACATCTTCTTCTTTGAGAACTTCTTCATTACCTTCATCTACGTTATACTTTACCGTCATTCCCTTTGGATCGTGTCTCACAGCAAATGACCAACCCGCTCTACCTAGAACCTCAAAGTAAAATACCTATTTACATTGGGTTGGAAGAACATAGGGCTTCGTTCCTGGCTCAAACAACCTTGTATTTACCATGGTAAATCCATTATCATGTTGAATAATTGTTTTATCGGGATCACGTTGATTCAATCGACACCTGTACCATTTGACAATGAACACAAATACCTTGAAGGAGTTAAAGTCACACAAAAGAATGTCTTCCAGATACCCATAGTATCAATTTTCAAAGAGTTCTGCACTGCAAATATCCCACAGTCAGATGTTTTCTTTGTTTCATCCAAATTTTTGATGCGATATCTAAATCCATTGCACCACATAGCCTTATGGTGTTTTACCTACAACAAGCCATACAGGAAAAGATTACATAATGATCCAATATTTATGATTAACTAGTGCATGTTTATAATGTCATAGAAGGATAAAAATCAGCGTGACATACAACGACATTATTTTTTACAAACAAAACAATATTGTGGATGATTAATATGCTTACCTGATTATCTTTTAAACCTCTTCCTAAATCGATTTCCATTTTTGTTAGATTGGTGTCTCCATTGCGATGCACAGCTTTAACCAATGAAGCCACACCTTCCCATGATATTCCATGACCATATTGTTCACATCGTTCGATCCATACCTTCATCTAGTCAAGATTGTTTGTCATGTATAAATGAATTGCATCCCACTCTCAACCAACTATTTGATGACAATAAAATTAAAATTCAATACATATGTATAGTAACTTAACAAAGTATATTACACTCTAAATTTATGCAAAATACTGAATATAAAAATAGAATATGTATGATATTATATATACATAAAAATCACCACTCAAATGTGTTATATTACCTTTCACCTTCCTCGATCTACCTTTCCCCTTCGGGTACTCCCCTTAGAAACTCTTATCGGATTTCGGATCACAAATGCGACGTAAATTGAGATTTCTGCTAATTTAGGAAGATATTCACTAATATACAACATGTTTTGGTATACCATATATCCCTCCATCATAGAACCCTCATCATATGCTCGTTGTCTAACCAAACCCTTCATAAATTTCAAGTGCCTCTCAACCATCCACGTGCACCTTGAGTGCACAGGTCCACACAATTCAATCTCCTCAACTTGGTGTATGAGGTAGTGTTCTTGTGCATTGAAAAATGTCGTAAGGTAGATGCTTCTGCATTTCACACATGAGACAAGGAATTTCTCTCCTCCAATACTTTATGTCTTCTTTATGGAATTATTTAGATGACAACCATCTACAAGTGACATGACAACCAAATCAAGAGATTAAAGGAAAAAAACATTATATTATGTAACATGAATTACAGAACGAAAATCAAATATAGGTTCTATGTTTAATTAAACAAACACTAAGTGCATGGAAAAAATCACCACTTACCTCATGTATTTCCTGAGACTATATATTATTTGCTTGACATTGTTGTCGAATTTGTTGGGGATAGAGAGAGGTAGAACATACTGTAACAATAATATACAAATCGTTTCATTTTATCAACAAAGAGTAGAAAAACAAAAAATATACCAACCATATTCACTGGAATAGGAAAAAAAAAAATCCATACCATAATAATTACCTTCATGAAGACATGCCAATCGTGAATTTTCACCCTCGCGAAATCACCTTTTTTTGTTATGATATTCTTCATGTTCGCACAAAATCCAATGGGAAATTTCATTTTTCGAATGACTTCTTTTACAACATTACTTTGCTGGTCCGTTAACATCCATGGAAGTGAGTTTATATTAATTTTCTCTCCATTGCTATGAAATTGAATGATGTCTTTCATTGCATGGTTGCTATCTTGAATGTCTTTTCAAATTTTGACAATTTTTCCTTTGTCACTCCTTCCATCCAATATTCGCCATAATGTTTCGGTCACATTCTTTCCGATATGCATTGTATCAAATAGATGAGCAATTTGTAGTTGCTCATAGTAGGGCAACCTACTAAATTGTCTAGGATAACTTTTCATTCCTCATGGAAGCCCATTAATGCCTTCATGATCACATGAACGACAATCATGAAATTACATAAATCAATGTCAATTACAGTAAACAACACACAATATAGAAAATACAATATAACATATCATATACAATGATTCATTATACGTGCCTTGACGATTTCTATTATATTGCAACTTCCATAGGTGAGGTGTCATTCTCTGTGGTTTTAATGTAGTCTCTTGCTTGCCATTGAACAGATGTCTTTCGGTAGTTCAATAACTGTGATTCGTAGAGAGGAAGTGCCTATACTCATCAAACACCTCCTTTCCTAAGATTTTTGAACGATGAGATTTGATCTTAGGACCACAAAATGGACATGCAAATTTCCCCTTTGTCTGAAGACCTACATAAAGAGATGGAATATCTATGTCAATTATAATTATATACAAAATGACTGGATTATTTAGAAAAACATGCATGCGTAGTATATTAACTACTAGTTCGTATAATTTTTTGCAAATAAAGTGGAACTTATAATTACATACCACAAAAATGGGTTAACCCTGGGGAATCATGTATTGTCCATACAAGCATTGCATGGAATTGAAATTGCCTTTGTCGAATTGGTCTAGAGACGTCATACATAGTGATGCCATTCCATAACTTAAGTAGCTCGTCAATAAGAGGTTCAATATATACATTCATATCTTTGACTTGGTACTTACCTGATTGATTTGAACATATAAAAAATATAATTATGAGACGTACCATTTAGATTATATATATTAAACCATATTGCACAATAGAAAATATATATATATATATGACATTATGCGACAAAAATATGACAAATGAGATGCCACTACATTAAAAAAAATACTGCAGGGTTCGTACCTGGAACAATCATCGACAACATTATGTGCTCCCTCTTTATTGTCAACCATGGAGGAATGTTGTTGTTCATAATAAAAATAGGCCACACCGAGTAAATGGATCTCATCTCTGCAAATGGATTGACACCATCTGATGCAAAAAAATCCTAAGATTACGAGGTTCTTCTTTAAAGTGAGTCCATTTGTCCTCCATATATCTAAATGCAGACCCATCTGCAGGCATCCTAGTAATGTCATCTTGACTTCTGTTCCGTGCATGGTAATCCATAAACTGCGCTATGTTTTTGCACATGAACAGTTGTTGCAAACGTGGAATAATGGGAATATAATGTAGAACCTTGCGAGGCACCTTTTTAGTTACTTGATCTGTGCGATATCTACTGATATGACATTCAGGACATTCTATTGAAAATTCATGTTGATTGTAATATAGAACATAGTCATCAGGGCATGCATGAATTGCTTCATATTGCATTCCAATTTCTTTCATGATGGCAGATAAATCTCAATATGTGCGAGGTAAAAAATTTGACGGTGGTAACAAATATTCACATATCATGCGACAACAATTTAAAATAAAAATCTAGTTAATATAATATAGAAATAATATTAATGAAACAAATTTCATCTGTAATAATTTGACTTATATATGAATTAACATTAAAATACACAATCATATATATTTTTTGATGGGATATATTACATACCTTAACATCGATGTGACTGATATGTTTGAAAGACCATTCATAACCTTCAAGTTCATTATCAACAATATAGCAGAGAGAAGATTTGTCTTGGAGCCCTCATAAAGGGGTTTGTATGCCTTATCAAGAAGAGGTATATCATGAATATCATCAAAATGTTCATCATTTTCATGATCATAATCATCATCAACATCCATTCCAACATTAAATGAATCATGGATCAAAGTATTTGTAACATCATCTTCAACTATGTTATCAGTATGATCATCTTCTTCAATGTGATCATTATCTTGTTCTCCATTAATATTCATAGCTCCATGTTCCTCCGGTACTTGTTCTAGAAGCACTTCCTCCAGACGATATGCCGTAGGATGTCTTTCCTTTATAATTACATGAAACAATCAATAGATAAGAGTTAATATAAGAAATTCAAACGCAAAATGGAAACATTTATGTGATCCATTTAAAATGTAACAAATTTTGTACTGTTGGGATGAAAAGAACAACGACCAATTGTACTAGTGTTGGTCAAATAGGTGCATCCAAACTATCCAAGAGACATAATAATTGACCTAATTACTGATAAAAGCTACTCAAAATTTCTCATATTGTCCACTAAGGTAAGATAAAAGATGTTAAGGTAAGATAAATTACAACATGCCAATATAGTCGTTATTTCTATTATCATGATGGAAAGTGTCACAAATATAGAGAGTTAAGTGCTTTCCCCGGTGAGTGGGTTAGTCTCACTAACGAACAAATAAATGATTTATTCTACTATACCCTAGATTCAACATGCACAAAAGAAAGAAAAAGTTATAATAAATATTAAATATTAAAATAATATTTATTGTCCATGTTAGTCCCCATCTATTGAAACCACAATCAATAGAAATATAAGTTAATATAAGAAATATTAAAATAATACATAAATTTACAAAAGCAATCAAAATAAAAACATATATAATGCAAAACTTACAAATGGATGGTATTCATGTCCCCCCTCAACGTGCCCATGCTCCCTACAATTTTTTGTGGTTGTTGTGATCAAAATTCTTCTCCTGGCTTAAAGCCCCTACATTGACTACATGGACAATAGCATTTCCCTTCACCCCTTCTTTCAACTCCTTCCCACAATCTAGCAAGCAATTGTCGATTTTGTTCGTCTAGATCAGGAATATTGCTAGTTGACATTTTCTCATAAAGAGCTTAAATGAAGATTATCGATCTTAGAAAACGAAGCTCCACAATTCGCTCGCTTGAATGACAAAAACAATGGAAATAATGAAAAAAAGTCTGCCGAATAAAAAAACTTCCGCAAACCGTCGCTTTTATGGAAAACATGTCAGAATGTTTCGATATTTATAGATTTTAATAGTCATTTGTCCGTCAAATATCTGACGACTTCAACCTAGTTACCGTTTGTGAATTGGTGTCATATATCCAACATCCTTGGGTTTCAAAAGACGTCAAATGTCCGACGGATTAGGGCTTAACATGATGTCGGATATCCACAGAGCTGTCGGATATCCACAAGGCCGCCGTATATTCCAGGGGTCTCGTCAGATATCCACAAAGTCGTCGGATATCCGATAGTTCCTTCTATCCATTTAAGAAAAAAAATCAAATTTTATAATTTTTAAGGTGAAATCCGACGACATAGTCCTTTTCGTCGGAGGTCGCCGTATTTTCTCATCAGATTTTGGGTTCAAATCTTGTAGTGTAGGAAGGAAATTTAGTGTGGTCATCACCACTTCTCCATTCTCTATATATTCTCCCACAGCTTCAAGTTTTTCTTTTATTTGGGATACCCTTGAAAAATAAGATTGCACGGTCTCCGCATTCTGGATCTTGACATTCTTTAGTTGATTCCTCAAGGTCATCTTCTGATTTATGTTCTTCCCTTCAAATAGCTTGGTCAAGCAATCAAACATCTCCTTAGGTGTGTTTAGAGATGACACATGTGGTATGAGATGATCTTCGATAGAATCAACAATGATTCTCTTAGCTTTTACCAAGTTCCTTTTGTGTAAGGCCTTAGCATCATCTCCCTCTGGAACTGGAACCTCTTAACTTATATAGGTGTACAACTCATTCTCTTCTAGGATTAACCCAATCCTATACTTCCATGCTCAAAAGTTATTAGCCCCTTCAAGCTTATCCTCAAGCTTGGTGTGGTGAGACATCTTATTGAGAAACTCAAATGGAAATAAAAGATTTAGGTCTTACCACTTGATTTGCTGAAAACTGGATCTGGAGCTGGATTAGGGTTTGTCAGAGAAACCCTAAAAATTCAAACTTTGAATTTCAAACTTCTAAAAGGATAGAAAGATGTGCCTTGCTGAGTTGATCAAGTTAGTATACTCCAAATTTGAAACTGCAAAATTTGACCCCTCAAAATTGCCTTTGAAACTTCTGGATCTACTCGATAGGATCCTGAACTAGGGTTTCATGAAGCCCGGTCTTTTGCCCAACCAAAACGTTCGATCTTGTGATCAAAACTTTGATTTTTTTGAGGAGCATCAATCCGTGGTCACATAATCCAAAAATTCCAACCTTCTCTGAAATCCTAATTTCCCGCAGTAGTGATAGGCCAAAAATTGAAAGTGCTCAGAATGAGATTCTGTTTCGACAGAAAGATGCGCCCTTGCTAGGAAAGTCAATCTAGCCTCCTGCCTTTGAATATCTGTGGAGAGAAACCCAAAAATCAAGAATCCCTAGCTTCCACAGCTGCACAGTGTCTTCTTCTCACGTTAGCTCTGACTCCATGTTAGATTTTGAGCATTAATTCAAAATGATCTAGGATCTTATTTGAAAGAATAACATGTACAACATATCAATCACAAGAGACAATAGACACAGATTTTCCTCGGGGAAAACCAAGAAGGTGAAAAACCCGGCAACTTCCTGAGAGATAGAAAGAGCAATGATACAAAACCCAAATACAAGAGATAGTCTCCTAACAGCTTCTCCTCCTCCAGTAGTGCGCATCTCACAAGAGAGAATAGATGAGTAAGTGAATGATCAAATAGAGTGACACCCTCACTCTATTTATACACAACTTGACTTTCCTAATAACCTAACTGGGTCGACCTCTCTAAGAGTGTCTAATAACCCATGGTAACTCAACTCAGGGTTGACCCCACACTTGGTGGTCTAATAACCCATCACATATAAGTTGTGACACTTGTAATGCAACTTGCGACACTTGTAAATACAAATGAAAACACTTCCATATAGAGGAATAATAACATCTCTGTAGGGAATAATATACATATATGAAATACATTCCGAAGTTACATATACATCAACAGAAGGGTTGGAATTATGTTGAATATTGTTACACTGAGAGAGATCTAAGAGAGGATAATGACTCTGCAGTTGTGTGCATAGAGATCTATTGTAGAGAAGAGTCTGCAGCTATATGTGCAAAGATCTATTGTAGAGAAGAGTCTACAGCTGAGTGCATAGAATGGAACTGTTACCCCTTCCAATTAATATAATAACAGTTCCCATGGACGTAGCTCCCATTTGGGGAGTGAACCACGTAAATATATGTGTTGTGTGTTTGAATATATAGTATGGTCTGTGTTCATGTACATTTATGCTTATATATGTATTTTCATTTGAATGTGAATGAGAATAATATGTTAAGAAGTGGAACATACATGTAGGAACATTACAAAGTTATGTTAAGTATGGAAAATGCATAGTTATCCGATTAAAGGTCGCAACGATTCAACGAAGTCTGTAGGTTGTTGATAACTATAGAGTGTGCAATAACATATTGGTAATAGTTTGTTAAGTAGATGTTGGGAACATGATGTATAAAGAAGTTCGCATAATCTAGCCGTGCATCAGCAAGTTGCAGAAACCTAATTCTGTAACCACCCATCTTCGCCTTGGGTGAGACTTCATCCTATTCGTAGGTTGATATCGAAAGGGCCGGTGAAAAGAGTATTTTTTTGAGTTTACCAATAAGGAACTACACCAAACCCGGGTCAACCAAAGAGAGAAAGAGATAGCCAACATGAAGTTTGTTCATGTTTTGGACTTCTTCAAAAATGAATTTTTTAACATGTTCTTCTCCAACATGAGAAAAAATTTTCAACTCAAATTTGTGTTGGATTTGAATATATTCCATATACTTAGCTACTTCTCTAGCATTGAAGAAGTTTTCAGGAGGATGAAAAGGTGGAAAATTCCATTGCTTGGATACATCTTCAACAAAGTACTAAATTTTAATGCAACTCAGCCAATGCTATTTGATTACATTCTAAGTTACCGTGGTCATTCTACCCCAGTATTTGACATCACACTCATTTTCAAGGATTTCATCTTCAGTAACAATTTTGATGTCACGTTCTTAAAATATGTGATGATTTTGAGCCTGTTTGATGAAGCTTACATGTTCTTTAGTTTTTTCTTGTAATTCTTTCCATCTAAAACTCTCCTTTTAAATAATTGAGACCTACATGTTTTATTCTTGTAATTTGAATGCTCTTAGGTAAAATTCTTGGGTAATATGAAAGTGAGATTTTGTTTGTTTAGGAGTATATTTTAGAAAGGTAGTGAATCAATTCTTGCCCAGATTAATAGTATGAATCTTGATTTTCTAGATGGGCTACTTGTTGAAATTTCTTTATATCTTCATCTTTTGTATTTGGTTTATCTAGATCATTCTGAGTAATCAACAGATTCACAAGAAGTATGTTTAACAAATCATCCTTACCATTATTGATTATATTTTCTTCAATGATATAGATGAAAAGCTTGCCTACATCTACCAAGTTTCTTCGTTTATGTACCTGCATTACTTGAGTATTTTTCCTTTGATTATATGTGATCTATTCTAAGTTAGTGTTATATCATTATTTATCGCCCCCTTGAGATCATTAGGAACCTTTACCAACTTTAAGTTGTTGAGACACTTTTATCTTCTCATAACTTATTATTATTCAATAATAATAATAATTTATTAAGTTATTGAGAAGCTTTATTATTTTATCCATTGGAAAATTACACCTTGAAGAACCATTGGTGAACGTTGTGAGGAGATCAGATTCATGTGTTGGATCCTACATGTTATGATATAACATTGCTAAGTTCTAGGTGTCCATGTTCATCCCCTCTACCTTCACCATCCTCCTATATAACGAAGGTCTTCCAAGAGAGAAACGGATATTTTGGGAGAGAAAGTAAGTAAATGCTGCCCAATTTTCAGAGAGAGCCTCTTCCTTCCTTGTGTGATCATCATTGAGAGAGCCCAACCTTTGGTGATTGAGGGTAGGAGGATTTTGGGTCAAGGAGTAAAGGAGATATCTCATCATGAATCAAGATAAATATTGTTTGATGTATTGATTTCCATTTCATTTATATAGACATTGATGGTTTCCCCCCATATTCTGTGTGTTATTTCCATATTATGCACTATTGATATTGGATCTTGTTATATATTGAATTAACTAGATTATATCTATACCTTTTATGTATTCTATATTGTTGAAAAGGTTTGAGGAAGGTTTATTTTTTCTCTTTGTGTGTAGATAGCATGTGTTTAGAAGCTCGAGCAAATGATCTCTAGGAACTACACCAGCCAGGATCATACGAAGGGCAACCGTCGAAAAGAAGGAACGCTTGAATCATTATCTTTTCTATTACATGAATATGGTAAAAGGGTTAGATATAGAAGGGAAATTGTTGATATATACCACTCCTGTATTGGGAATGCCCAAGGGAGGCCTCTCCTATATGTACTAGGGATTTTCTCCATAACAAAATTGGCAACTTCGTTGGGGACGAATCTGTTTGATTTTTTCCTCATATCTTGAGTTTACATTATTGTTGAGAGGGCCATTTAGCTTCCTTTTGATATCATCCTATATTAATGTGTGTTTAACTAATGAGCGGTTGGAGTAGTTGTAACCACTCCAACCTCTCCACTTATTGTATAAATACTACCTCAATGAATGAACAAGATGACTGAACATTTCGTCCATATCGTGATCTTCTTGATGGTTTATATGTGTATATTCTTATGTTTTGCTTGATTATGTATTGAATCCGAGCATTCAACAGTGGCGTTGTTGCCGCTTCCATCTGGATAGGTGACAGCAGCAGCGGGTGGGAATGGTTCAAACCTGGAAAAGAGTGTGTTGTGAAAAGAAGCCTGCAAGAAAAGACAAGGTGCAATGCAGATCAACTAAAGTAACCCCTCCATTCTTGGGTAGTTTGAAGACAGAGTAATGAAAAGAATACTGCCGACCGTGTCACCTAATTCACCATTTCGCAATCTGAATATGTTAACCATGGATGTCGTAACCGAATATGGATGCCGACCAAGATGCTTACCTATCGACCATACTACTTGTCGCTCACGCTGATTGTAATTTCTTGGCCTTCGACCAGAAAAGGTGAGACAATATGTCAATATGTTGATTAGAGCTCATGGATTAGAATAATTGTTGTTCAAAGGATATGTCGACCGAAGCACGCAGAATTTGTCAACCTTCTTTGTTTATTGATTCATTGGCCACCGTCGATGTCAGTTCTGTTGGTTTATGTGCTGTTATTCTTGTCCTTAGCAGTTGTCCATGTAAATATGTTTGACCTTGGGGAACAATAATGCTGGTTATAATGCTGGCTTTGATCGAACATTAAGATCGAAGGTGCTAGCACATCCCAATATCTTTGTTGGCAGTTCAACTGCCATTGAATTTTGTTGAATGCTGTCGATTTCAAACTCACCATATTGTATCAGACATGTTGACCTGACATAGCCGCCGACATGAACAATGTTTCGACCCGTAGATCAACTACTGGCCAGCAAATGGTCCCTATCAGCCAGGAAAGTCGAACATCCATGAATTCGATGATAGAGCTCGCTGCTTACCTATTGTTCGACCTCGTCATTTATTGACAGATAAATCAAGGATTGTCCATTGCTTGAGACCGACGACCAGCATTTGCTATGCAGAAGTCTATATAGTTGTCACTCCATTGAGTCGACGAGTTAATATACCGATTTAGTAAACTATTCCTGAAGACGACCATTGATGAGAGGAGTTCATTGGCCGCCAGTTTTTCAAGAGCCGATCACTGAAGCAAAGAAGCTTGTTGCTAAATAATGATGTTGGTCACCTTGTTGATGATACAACAATCATCTGTATTTAAGAGTTTTCTGTAGATAGTATATGGACAACGATGCCCGACATCCTTGGTCAAACAGTGATTCGTCTGCCATAATCATCCAATGTGAGCACCGACTTCCAAGCTCGGTAATAATCTACATAATCTGGTTTGCTCGACATCTTCCATCTTTGGTTGATAGAATATGTGCGATATGCTCTTTTATCTATTTTTTTAATGCTTGCTTCGGTGATTGATGATACACTTTATAAAAGAAAGTATAGTCGATTACCTTTGGTTGATGCGGTTGGGATTATATTTCAGTGGAATAAAAATCTTGTCGACACTAAAATTTGGTCGAGGTTGTCAAATGGAGCCCTGTGGTCGAGTCTATAAAATCTAGTCGGAAGTCAATTATTGATTCGAGACGATTGAAGAGAGGTCGACTTTGATATTTATTGATCGGTCTTAAAAGTTGAGTCGATGTTCTTTTTGGTCAAAGTATTATTAGTTGAAAATTTATATTATTGTCGATTCGTCATATGGTTGAAAATTTAAAAATGGTCGGTTGATGTTTTTGGTCGAAGTTCGACATGTACAAGTTGTAATTTTTATTTTTTATTTTTTTGGTCGAAGTTGATATGTATGGTCGGTGTAATTGTGTTTTTCAAATATGGTCGATGGTTATAGTCAAAGTGGCCAATTGAATTTAATTATGTCCATTGATTCATGTATAATCATAAGTGACTCTTTATTAAAATTTTGAGTCGAAGGGGATGAAACTTACGTCTTTTCAAGGAAGGAGATCCGTTCCACCTTTGTAAATCAAATCGGTCTCTTTCCGACCATTGTCAGTCGAGTCGAGTCAAGTCGAGTCGACCATGACCAATATCCGTCGGTATCGACCACAAGCAGCAGACCACTTACAAACTTGCAGGAATCCTCACGACAGATGAAGTCGATGAAGACCATATTCAAGTAGCAGCAATTTTACATCACACACAAGAAAGAGCTTAATGATCACATGATGATGCCATAAAGAACACTTGAACTGATTGAGCTCCCGGTGCTGAAATACAGAAACATCTCTTCAGTATGGTTTCAAAATTTTGAAGGCAGTTGGTGAGTTGGTGTAAAGGTAGAGTGTGGAAGCCCAGAAGTTCCTGGACCAATGGAGATGAAAGTCGGAAGGAAGGTGAAAGGGTGAGGCTCGATTGACCACTACTATACTACTGACAAAGGATAAAGAAATCACGACTCATGGTTGTTTTTGCATGTCTTCTTCGGGACGAAGAAGTGCTTTGTTGGTGGGGGAGATGTTGAGAGGGCCATTTAGCCTCCTTTTGGTATCATCCTGTATTAATGTGTGTTTAACTAATGAGCAGTTAAAGCAGGTGTAACCGCTCCAACCTCTCCACTTATTGTATAAATACTGCCTCAATGAATGAACAAGATGACTGAACGTTCCGTCCATATCGTGATCTTCTTGATGGTTTATATATGTGTATTCTTATGCTATGCTTGAGTATGTATTGAATCAGAGCATTCAACAATTATCCTTTTTTAAATATGGGAACCAGTTTGCATTCATTGTTATCTCCTCTATTGATTTGGGCAGTCACATCTCTTGGAAATCTTAGATCTGATTCATATCTAAGTCGAATTATAGATTTGGGTTTGCCATGTGTGTTTTTTTTAAGTATTTGAGGTTGGATTTTGTAATGGTTGCAGCGTACAATCTATTGACCGAAGGCTTGACATATAGTATATCAAATCAAACCCCTGGAAATTTTCTATCCAATGGCATTGATCTGGTTGAAATATGGTCACCCGATGAAAAGATACCATCTCTGCAATATTTCCATTTGCGTGGAAAATTTATGAAAAAGTGCAGATTTTAAACAAAAATATCTTTGCTTCCTAGACTCAAATTTGAGTGATTTTTTTCAAATTATGTATGTTTTTTAGAGGAATTCATATTTATAATTTGCTTCTGAAAATTATGATTAGAAAGGTACATAAATCAGTTTGAGTTTCGCTGCCCTCTTTTGAGAGGATCCAAGCGTATTAAGTCTTTTGTTTGTGGGGTGTTTCTGATTTGAATAAAGGGTTATTGGGTTTGCTTGCTATAGCATTATTTTAGCTTTATTTATATGTTGGAGATTTATTTTGATCCTCTTGTGAGTGTATTTTCAAAGGAACCTTTGCATAGTCTTCCCCTTTCATGAACTTGGACTTGTGAGCTTGATTTGGTTTGAGGAAAATCTTTTTGGCATATTTTTTCTTCATGTGGTTTTTCTTGGTTAAGCACTTTTAATCTTTAAGTTTTGGGATTTCTTGAAAAGCAAAGTGAGTTATATTTTGATTGTGATTAAGTAAAAAATACAAAAACATTAGAAAATTCTTAAAAACATTTCAAAAAAAGAAAGAAAGATAAATCTGCATTTGTATTTGGGGTATAAATTAGATGTGCATTAGAGAGCATGTTGCATTTCATTGCATTGTTTGGGTGAAAAAGATCTATTTCCTTCCTTTAGATAGTGTTCATCGAATGAAAAGAGATAATCTTCATTATTTTGCATGATTTGGAGTCAAGTCAAAATACATCATTGAGTCCATTTAACCGCCTAAAAATAAAATAAAGCGCACTCCAAGGTAAAATATTTAGTAACATTGTATGATAGGCTAGAAGACGTGTTCCGACATTGTTAAACATAGGAGTTGTCATTACTTGTCAGCACTACAAACCAGGGACTGTGAATTTCTTCCATGTACCTATAGTATATAAGAAGGCCCCTTTCGAATGATTAAACATTAGACAAAAATACCATGGATTTGAGCTCCCATTTACCTTGAGTATATCAGGAGACCCCCATAGAATCCTGGAACCAACCAAGTAGACATATTGGATGTCTTGCTGAAGCAATACATCAAGAAAAACACTCAGGGAGATTAATACGCACGTACTCCCAGGTATTCGGGTAATACGGTTAAGGGTACGGTCCCAAACCTCCTTGATTAGTGCTCTAAAATATTGGGCCGAGTATTACTATTGTACCCTGCGGTATATCATGAGTTACGAAAACTTAACACACCCATGACGATCCGTCTATTCATCCCACCTGTCCACATGTTTTATTGTTGCCTTAGCTGAGTAGGCATTTTTTGTGTGCTTTGTTTAGAATGCCATAGAGTAAGTTATTTTGCTACGGTCATTGTGTCTAACAAACCTCTATGTCGTTCTAGGTGGTTATGTGGGGATTCTCTTGAGTTCGAGGGTCCACCAATCTGACTATGGAGGTTTAATACTTCGTTGGAATTACCTACAGCTAAAGAGTTTGAAGCCCACCTCATTTCCACTCCGCATACAAATATACCTCATCTTAACTCTTTTACCCCACCATAGGTTGAAATAATTGAAGAGGGAAAAAATTTCCATTATAATTCCCCTTTGATAGATCTTTTTGGTCATGTCCTTGTCCAAAATGGGAGTTTACCTTCTTATTAAACTGAGGAATGAATTGAGTCCTTCCATACAATGACGATTTTGGGTATGCCATTCAGTCCTGGGGAGACAACCCCAAGTGTTACACAATTGCAGAGGGAACCTATGCGCAGTTCCCCTACTACCCATGTGACTAACACAACGATGGGTTCATCCTTGCCTCCTTTTTCTAGCAACCCTTTCACGAGTATACCCACTGGACCACATGGTCTTGTGACTCAGATTCAATCTTTATTTTCCTCCTCATCTTTATCCTCTCCCATGGTGCACTCTACTTTTCCCAATTCTTCCTTCGTATTTGGACAAACCACACCCCTTAGTGTTGGGACTAGCATCCCGATGAGTTATCTTCTGAGTTCTCTTCCTAGCTCTACTCAAACAACAGTCAGTTTCCCACGTAGCTAGAGCATGATTGTTGGTCCTGGATCCTCCTTTGCTTTGAGCCATCTTTCTCCATCCTTTCCTTTGATCCTTCAAGAGCCTTATTAAAGATGAGCTTTCCAACCTGTCCAATCTTCCAGCATGCCTTTACTCCCACTTTATGTATTTTACTATGCCCCAAATTCCTTTCTTGTATAGCATTGGGAAATGGGAATTTAGGATTCAACTTTCAATGTGGGATAATATATTTTCTTGATTTTTTATTATTTTCACTCAAAAACCCACTTTTCCATTATTTTTAGGGCTTTGACATTAATTTCCAGAATTTTTAGGACAATTAATACACATCTTATGTATTCTTTCCACACTAGGAGTTGTAGAAACTGGGTTTTTTTCCTTCAAGTGGTCCTAGACTTGGCCTCTTTAGAGCAACCTTTGTCTCCACATAATTCTTTCCTTTGCAAAAGAAGTGGTTATATGAGAGATTAAAGCTCTCAATTGTTCCATATTTTTGGTCTTCATGTTGCGGGTGATTTTCAGTCTTAAAGCTCTCATGTTGCGGGTGAATGGTAAAATGTGCTTCTTCCTTCACTTGTTAAGGGTGTTAATTTGATTGTTAACATATGCCCCCTAATGTGTGAGGTCCAAAGTGGAGCTAAGGGATGAAATACATTATTTATTCATACTGATACTCTTTATTGAACAAAGAAAGGATAAAAACGATTAGCTCATGGGCATAAGATTCAGGAGAACACCTGCAAGTCAAACATATAAATTTCTCAAATATACAATATCTTCCTAAGGCGAGCATACCCATGCTCAGTAGTAAAAAATCATGGCCACAAACAATACACAGTGGATCCATGTCAAAAGTAATTTTTTTAGAAGTATAAGCATGCACATTGATGAGTGCGAGAACAAGGTCTTCATCAAATTTCCCTTAAACACATAACATGATGCAATTTGTCGTGTTATGGTAGTTTAATCTTGCACAGCTTGAGCAATGCATCGATGAGTGATACAACTATTTTTCCTAAGGTATTAAATACAAACCAATGATAGTATGATTTTATATCATGCGAATGAATGAACTGATGTCGAGCATAATAAAAACCATCTGATTACCGGTCATTAATGAATACCGTTAACAGATACAAAGATACCCACTAATAATGATGATGGACTCTAAGGTGATGAGTACAAACTAGCAAGTGTTAATATATGTTATGAATTCAAATACTTGTTAGAATCAAATAATTAGAGGTCATTGATGTATACCCACTGTCATTTGCGAGGAAACCTGGAACTAATGACTACAAGATACAAGGTACTCCTGGGTTTCTAGATCCATCTCCTAGATGATGATTTGGTGTCGATAGGAATAGATCTGTCGGAAGGAGGGAATTAATGCATCCCACATTAACCGATATGAAACAAAGATCAATAGTCTGACATAATTTGGTAGAAATGTGAGATCTAACACTGTATACTTACACAAGGAAGGCCGACATGATTGGGCAGGAATATTTGAGAAATGGATGACGTTGTTTGAACTTCCCTTGAACACATAACTTGACGCATAATGGACACTTTGGAAACATAGGAGTTTGAGTAACTAACCTTAATGAAATCCTCCAATTCCATATGCATTAACGGAAGCTACATTGATGATGGGAAGGATAACCCATCGATGGATACATGTTCAAAATATTGGTACAGTTTCCTAAGGAAAATGTAGATGGTGTACTGACAACAGATACCAAATTATATGCCATGTTCAAGGGCGATAAGAAATGACTGTTGCCATTTTTTCAAGGATATAATATGAAACGATTCAATTATCCCCCTTTTCGTATTTTTTTGTTTTCCAATTTTTAACCTTTTTCATTTATTAGCTTGAAAAAAGAATAACGCACGATATAATACATTAGAGGAAACGAGTGTCTCAAGAGCATGTGCCTATATTTCAAGGGCATGGATCAGGCCAAGTCAAAGAACATATTGCAAACAAGAGTTGAGTTAGTTATGTACACTCTTATGGGTGTTTCATCCATGGATATGGGTCAACTATACAGAAGAAATGGTTTATAGGTATCATGTAACAAAAAGTGTCTGCAAAGGAAATTACGCAACATAAGCAATAAGCAATGAAGTAGTAGGCATAAATTTTCAAGTGGATATTTTAACACATGCTTATGTAAAATGACACAAAATTGGGAGCCCATCAGGATATGGATCAGAAAGATCAGAAATGTATGAAAGAGAAATATGTAGTCTCAAAATCCAAAGCATGATGGTACTAAAAGGGCTCCTGGGGCTATGAAAATAACTCAACATGGGCACCAAAATGGAAATGGGGTGCTGGCTAGAGTGTCCCATGTTTGGTAGGCTCTTCTATCGGAATGGTGGAAAATACAGATATGATGGGATGACACACTAATTTCCAACAGATTTGACCCTAAGGAAATTTTGGGTTGCAAAAGGTTCAAATGCATCGTTACAGAGGGATAGACTAAACCTATATGCAAGCTTCCAAATATACCTGATCAGATCGAGGAACATGCCAATAATGCTCCTATAATTTGGTATATTTAAACCAAGTATTCTCTTAGTGTTAGTGGCCCCACAAAAGATGTCCTTAGGTGGGTGCAAACGAAATGTTCATAACTTCAAAGATAGCTTCATCTGATGATAAAATATAGTCCAATAAGTCATGTGAGCTGGGAGAGCTCACAAGCCCAATAGGCCAAGTAACCAAATCATGTTCCTCCATCAATGGAATATTTTGATCTAAAACCTCCAAATCCATTTGAATAGCTTGGTATGAAACTTCTATGGAAGATAGGGGTGATCCTAATGCTTTCCAACATTCAAATGACATTGCAAAAGCTGAGGCCCCTTCATCTGCTATGGTTCAAAAATATTCTTAGGATGATTCATTATTTTAATCTGAAAAGAAAAATCGGAAAGGATCCTACATATTGAATGGTCCATGTCTGATGTGATCAAAATTGCATCGAATGGATCAACAACGCCAATTGTAGAAAATAGTTCCTTTCTTTGTGCAGGATGACATTGCAATACCTCCAAGGCTGACATAGCACATGGTGCTTGAGCTAGGTCCTTAATAACATTATCGTTATGAGCAACTCACGCTTTAGTATTATGCATTTTTCTACGTATAACACCTTCGGGGGGGGTGGTACTAAGTCTATGGTTGGTTTCTCATTGGAGAGATAAATACTTGCTTGTGATACTGATTGATCCGATGTACTAGGAAGGACATCATCAGAATCAAGTCTTGTTTGAATGTTCATCTCATGATCATACATGAATACATTAGCATTGGTATCATTACCCCCATGCGAGAGGGTTTGATGATTTCTCCCTAGCAGGGGTAACGGTGCCATAGCAACCATTTGATGATGGTGTTGTGGAAGGGGTTGCATCAAAATAGTGGGTTGTTTTTGCCCACCTTATTGAGCCATGTTTGGTGCATTTCCCATCTCAAAGTTAGCATTTTGCTTACTCTTGTATTTATTCTTCTTTCATATAAGGTCTATGGATTAGACTATAAGGATTTCGGAAGTTTGGGAAGGATTGGCACTTTTATTACCCTTATATTTATTCTTCTTTCCTCTAAGGGGATTGTAATATATGGATTTCAGAAGTGTTGGAAGGGTTCACAAGTTACTAGATTTCCTGGCAAACTGTAGGTTGCGAAGTTTGAATATAAATTTGTCCCATTTGTTGTATAATGTGCTCAAGTCGGTTGACGGAATCTATCATACCATTGGAATGAGGTCCATGTGGTGGCCTAGCTAGATCAAACACAGGTTGTGCAAGTTGGTTCCAAAAATATTGGTTACTTCCTAGAACCTGACCACTCTATTGCAAAATGGGGTTAATGGGTGGATTTCCCCCTTGCAGGGTTAGGCCCCAAAAATATTGGTTACTTTCTAGAACCCGACCACTCCATTGATGTGGTCCTTGGGTGTGATAAGCATTCCAAGGTGGGTTACTCCCTTGCATATACTGACCCCAAGAAGATTTAGTACTTCATGGAACATGACCAATGGGTGGATTTCCCCCTTGAATAGGTGGGAACCAAGAATATCGGTTACTTATTGGATCCCAACCACACCATGGTGGTTGTCCTTGGGCTTGAAAATCATTCCAAGGTGGATTTCCTCCTTGCAGAGGTTGCATCCAAAAATATTGGTTACTTCCTGAATGTTTTCCATTCCATTGCGGGACATGATGAATGGATGTATTTCCCCCTTGTGGAGGTAGGATCCAATAAGATTGGTTACTTGATAGAACCTATCCATTCCATCGATTTTTTCCTTGGTTTTGATAAGCGCTCCAAGTTTGATTTACCCCTTGCAGAGGTGGTCCCAAATAAGATTGGTTACTTCCTAAAACTTGCCCACTCCATTGCGGAATGGGGTTTATAGGTGGATTTCCCCTAGGCATTGTGATAGGATAATTCAGAGGATAACCCCCTAGGGAATTTAGACTAATCGATGGATCATAACCCCAATTGGAATTAATGTTCCATGGCCCATTGCTTCGACCACTAGGAATATTACCATTCCATGGTGAAGGGATGCCCCCAAAAGTAGAATTTCGACAAGTGTTAGGTATACCACGAGGATTTTGGTTTACTCCTTGTGTTGTTTTACCTTGATTAGCCAAACCATATGGAAATTCCATGTTTAGTAAATCACACCCACCAATAGGGATCCCTGCAGATGAATTGGATGTACTTCCGGGATTAGAACCAGAAACTATACCAACTAGCACTAAAGTGCTAGTTGAACTTGTGCTACTAACATGTGTACTTACTGTTGGGATTGATGTTGAGGTCAAAGTGGAAGCATTACTTCCTCCTACAGCCATTTTGAGGTTGCATTGATGTGGTCCCTTGAAATTCTGAAGAAGCCATAGGGTCAAGTGTTGTATTCTGCATGTTAATCAAACTTTCAGAAAGAGGGTTAATATTACCTAGTGACTCATGGATAGTAAGTACATCTGGTTCTGAAAGGATCAACAAAGGTGGAATTACATGAGTGTTTGTGTTATTTTTTTAATGTCCCAATTTCAACTAGAGTAAGATCATCAACTATGTCTATATTCAGTTCGTAATGTGACGATGAATTCTCAAGGTTTGTTTGATGTTGTTCCTCTCAAGTAATATTTATTGAGTTTAAAATCAATTATGTTTCTAAGTCATAAGGTTGTGATTCTTATATTTGTCTCCATAATGTAGTAAGGCCTTCAAATTCTGGTGACTCACCTCACTGCCGCCGTGACTAATGAAATAAGAGAGTAGCCACTTTGAATATTTTGATAAAAGGATTTGTTTAAATTGGTATTCTTAATCAAAAATAGAATCAAACAATATTAAAGGCAATCTAGACTCAACAAAAAGAAAAGTATTCACACAGTAAAAAATTCATATGAATCCAAGAAAGCAAATATACTTTTCCAAATAACTGGAGCTCAGTGAAAAGATGGATTAGAGGGCCTTCCAAAACTAGTAGTTGATGAGGTATCTCAAGCCTCAAGCAATTACTAATCACGAAGGTTTGAGAAATGGTTACAATAAACTTTAATCACCAAAAGCGCAAGTATTGGTTCTTGACCAATCACCCTCCCAAGGAGTAAAATATTCAAAGTCTGTCTCAGGCATTGCAAGTGTCGCCCACTCACAATATCCTATGTAATATCCTAGGAATAACAACTAAGGTTACCACTTCACAATCGATGGTCAAGTGGAACAGTTGTAAGTCTAGGACAACTCTCATAACTAGGTACTCCAGAAAAGTGATGTCACCCCAAGGAATTTCCACTTACATGGAATTCTGTGATGAGCTCATATCCCACTAAAACCGAAAGAGGGGGGTACCAGCTTTACTTATCCAGATTGACCTCATGATTGATGCATGTGTTAGATGCGCTTTCCCGACAAGCATTTTTTCTACTAATGGATTTATACTCTCAATAATCAATGTTAGTTTCAAAAAAATTGTATCCCAAGAGTGTTAACTCTCCAATCTTAATCCAGGGCACTAGCCTAACCTTGTTGGTGATAGAAAATCAAATCGTGGTTAGTTTTAGATTAAGTGCCAATTTTAAGGGTGCTTTGCTAGTTTCAGAGATGGAAGTGAAACTAATGGTGTTTGTGACTCGAAATGTAGAATCAAATAATGCACAAATGCTCACTACTCTACCTTTCAATTCGATGAATGCACTAAACTAATGAAAAGTTAGAGGTTATTGTAAGTATTTCAAACATGCAAGTTGCAAAAATAGAATTATCTCTATGATTTTGAAAAAAGAAATTTTATAAATAAATGACGTTTTATTGTCACAAATTAGTTGATTTCTTTATTTCAATTTATGTTTACAACATTCATAAAACTCTTTTCAAATGTTTGAATGGGTTTCCAAATCTAGTAAATTTTTGGTGATACAAATTTGTTGGTAGAATTTTTTATGTTTTAGGAACAGTTCTTCTTAAATATGGCTAATTATTGATTTCAAAAATCTATGTAAACCAAACCATATCTCAACTAAAATGATTTCAACTTTGTTACACGGTGGACCTATGTTTCTCATTTGTAGGGCCACCCGAAAGTGAAAGCAAAGAGGATACACAGAGCCCTTTGAAGAACTATGAAGTAAACATTACAAATGATATCTACTTTCTCATTCACAAGATCGCCTAAAATACCAAGTGAAGAGGATACGCTATCTCGAGAACTGTATGCAAAATTTAAAATCTACTCTATTAAAAATGAGATCAACTTTCTCATTCACAAGAACGCTCGAAAGTCCAAGTGAAAAGGATACGGTGGCTCAAAAAGAAATTGCTTGAAAAATGAAATCCTAAACTATTACAAATGAGATCCACTTTATCATTCACAAGATCGCCCAAAATCCTAAGTGAAGAGGATATGGTGGCTCGAAAACAAATTATCTCAAGAAAATTGAATATTAAATCTACAACTCTCTCTAAGTGTGCATGAGGAAAACGAAATATTATAGATCCAAAACATAAATTTACTAATTAAAGTTGTTTCTTTGGTTTTGGAGGGAAATATTTTCAAATTATCTCAATGTGTAATGTTCAATTTTTTTAATTTTAATGCAAATTTTCTTATGGATTTTTTTCAAATGATATTTTAATGTATCATAGTTGTGATTTTGTTTCTTGTTTCGGGATGGAAAGCATGTGGAATTCAAAATTCAAAAGGCCTATAGGTTCTTGAAACAATTTTTCATGTTCTTCCAATCTTTACCATTTGCAAACTACGAATTTAATAATAAAAAATTATAAATCAGTCCTAATTTCATCAAATCAGGGATCTAAGTGCTGAATATGACCTCAAGCAATCAGATCTAAAACAAATTATGAGAAAATTTTGAAAAAAATGTCAAATTAAGCCATTCATAAGGGTTTTGGAGGGAAAATTCAACTTTAAATTTTTCAAATCAAAGCCTCCCAAAATTTTACAAATATATTTTGAATTGATCCTAAAATGTTTTTAATATGATGTATAGGTCTTAAAACACAAAAATCATTCCTAAAAGTGGCCCTAAAACAATGAATTCTAACAACTAGTTTTTGACAATTTCCTTGCAATTTTTTATCAAAGTCTTCAAAATATTTAAAATTTTACCAAATATTAGTTAATTAAGATGAAAATAATGTCTAATAACTAATTTTTGGCATCCCTAATCCAACTACTGCAAAACGAATCACTGGAAATGATGAAAAGATGAGCAATTTAAGCCAAAAATACCAAGATTTCATGCATTTTCTAATATTTCCGCCCCATGTACACTGAGTACAGAGAAACAAAATGAAATTTTCACCCCCAAACACTAACCAAGAAGGGAAAATTTCCTAATTTTTGCTCTGTATACACTTGCAGAGGCACATAAATCAAGTTTCTTCGAAAATTTCCGCTCTGTAGGCAATTGTGCATTCACGGAAATCAGGGATTTTCACGATGTGTATAAGTGGAAAGGCACAAAAATCTTGAAAAGCCTTTAAATATCCGGGATACAAGGCTAAATTCTCTCAAATTCGGTAAATTCTTGAGCGGTTTGGGGAAATAAAGACCCTAAATACACTCAAAAATGAATATATGACATAATTAAGTAAGTTTTAGGAAGATTATTAAGCTTTAGAACACCAAAATTTTGAAAAACAATTCAAATTAAACCCAAGTGGAGTCGCCAATCTGTTAATGGTGATTATAGTAGGGATGTATCTTCTCTAAGTATCCATCTTACTATGAATTGGTGAGATTCAATTGACAGAAATGAAGCAATTATCGAAACTTTCCTAAGATCCTTAACCATTTTGAATTTGAAATAAACTTGGAGGGAAAAACTTATAAATGGGAGGGAAATTTGAATTGCTTCATATAACATCAAAGAAGAAATGATACTTACTTACAACCTTGCTTGAGGTGAATCCATCCTCCTTTTCTTTGAGCCATCCTTCTCCATCCTTTCCTTTGATCCTCCAAGAGCTTTGTTGAAGATGAGCTTTCCAAACTGTGCAATCTTCCAGCATGCCTTTACTCTCACTTTATGTATTTTACTATGCCCCAAATGCCTTTCTTTTATAGCATTGGGAAATGGGAATTTAGGATTTAAATTGCAATGTGGGATAACACATTTTCTTTATTTTTTATTATTTTCACTCAAAAATCCACTTTTCCATTATTTTCAAGATTTTGACATTAATTTCCAGAATTTTCAGGACAATTAATACACATATGATTTATTCTTTCCACCTTAGGAGTTGTAGAAACTGCATTTTTTCACTTTAAGTGGTCCTAGACTTGGCCTTTTTAGAGAAACCTTTGTCTCCACATAGTTCTTCCTTTGCGGAAGCAGTGGTCATATGAGTGATTAAAGCTCTCAATTGTTCCATATTTTCGGTCTTCATGTTGCGGGTGAATGGTTAAATGTACTTCTTCCTTCACTTGTTAAGGGTGTTAATTTGATTTTTAACACCACTATCTAAGCTTGTAAAAAATCCTATGTATTAAAAATAGATTGATAAGTTATTTCATATAAATGATCTAACAAATCAACAAGATACCATTAATTTAAGTGATGAATCTCTGATTGTTCAATGTGGCCCTCACATTGATGATAAAGATGAACCAACTGCTCATTTTTAATTCACCCTCAGTGTGCATGATAAGATACTCCACAATTGTATGTTGGACTCTGTGTCCTCACACAATTTTATGCCAAAGATCATTATGGAGCAACTTGGACTTGAGATCACAAGGCCATATTAGGACCTTTACACTCCAAAAAGGTAAAGTGTGTGGGTATGATAAAGGATTTGGTAGTGACTCTTGCCCAATTTCCAAACAAAAGTATAATGATGGACGTGTTAGTAATTGATGTGCTTGCAAAATACAGAATGCTACTATCAAGGACTTGGGATAAAAAGTTAGGAGGTACCATGCAGATGGATATTAAATATGCCACAATACCCTTATTTGTAGGAGAAACCAGACGTTTATATAAAGAAGCTATGTGTTCCTATGTTATAAGTGACCAGAATATCCCTATAAACTATCCTATATATGCTAATGATGAGGATATGGGATGCTACATGCTATCGGTAAATGAATCTTTTGAAGAAAAATATTTTGAATCTCCAGTAAGAAAGGTTCCAGTTGAAGATCAAGCAAATCAAGTATGGAAATTACATTTCGATGGAGCCTCAACAAAAGAAGAATCAGGAGCTAGTGCATTATTGTTCTCTCCTACAAGAGAAGAGATTACCTTGTCATATAAACTAGAATTCAGAACCACCAATAATGTGGCCGAATATGAAGCCCTTATCTTAGGCCTTTGAGCAGCTAAATATCTCAAGATCACTAAGTTAGCGGTCTTTGGAGATTCATAATTAGTGGTAAATCAGATAAAAGGTGTCTATCAGAAGAAGCATCGAGCCTTAAGGAATACAGAAATATCGTCTAGTACCTTATTGAGAATTTATTTGACACTTTTAATATAAATTTTGTTCCAAGGGAGATAAACCAACAGGATGATGCACTGTCCTTGGTGGCCAATTCTTTCAAACCCCCAAAGAAGCCGAAATTAAAATATGAAGTAGAAATGCGATACAAACCTTCCATCCCTAACAACATCAAACATTGGAAAGTCTTTGAGGACGATCTGCAGATCAAGCGCTTCCTTTAGATAATGGATGAATTTTTAGCCACTAATATAGATACCGATGAAGATTATGAAATGGATAACATCATTCAGGAAGAAAGGGAAACAGCCCCTAAATTAATGCAACAGGTAGCTAGACATAAAATCCTTCAATTTAAAAATAATTCCATTCCCAAAGGTTTAGTGCCTCTAGAAGAATTGTTCGATAAAAATGAGGTTCCTAGCAAACTAGTAGTTCAACCCACCACAGAATCCATGCAAGAAGTTAATATCGGTACTCCTAAAGAACCAAAACTCATCAAGCTCTCTCAAGTATTGATAACAGAGCAGAAGCAGAGGTATGCAAATTTATTCAAAGAGTACACAGATGTTTTTGCTTGGAAGTATGAATATTTAAAAACTTATGATACTTATGTTATACAACATTGAATCCCTCTACAACTAAACGTTAAACCAGTGAAACATAAGTTAAGGCAAGTAAATCCTATTTTACTCCCTATAATTGAAAACGAAGTAAGAAAATTACTTGATTCCAAGATTATTATTCCCCTCAGATACTCATACTCTGGGTATATAACCTGGTACCAGTAAGGAAAAAGAATAGGGAGACTCATTTATGTGTGGATTTCAGAAACCTAAACAAGTGTTCCCTAAAAGATAAATACCCTCTACCAAAAATGGACCATATTCTTCAAAAAGTGGTTGGGTCAACCTGAGTTTCTATGATGGATGGATTTTCTGGTTATAATCAAATTGCCATGCATTTCAATGATAGACAAAAAAAAGATTTCACGACACCATGGGGAACATTTATGTATTATAAAATTCCCTTTGGTCTCATCAATTTTGGATCAACATTCCAAAGAGCCATGGATATAGCATTCATAGGAAAAAAAGACAAATTTATCGTTATATGCCTTGATGATATGACAGTGTTCTCAAAGTCAGATGAAGATCACCTACAACATCTTCAACAAAAATTTAGAAAATGCAGAAAATTTGAGTTATCCTTAAATCCTAAAAAAACATTCTTCACAATGACAGAGAGAAAATTGTTAGGTCATATCATCTCCAAATATGAACTGAAAATAGATCATGAAAGGGTGTCTGCTACAAGACTAATTGATCTCCCAAGGAATAAGAAAGAAGTACATTCTTTTATTGGAAAAACAAACTTTCTCCATAGATTCATTCCTAATTTTGTTGAGATAATGAAAGAGATCATAGACATGTTAATAAAGGATTCCAAGATCAAATGGACTACAAAAGCAAGATATTATTTTAAACAAATAAAATATGCCTTAGGGGAATCACCTGTCTTAATCATTCCTAACTACACTAAAGAATTCCTTATATTTTCTTTTTCCTCTAATGTCACCATTGCAACCATCCTTTAATAGAAAAATGATTTAGGACATGAACAACCCATCTCCTTTTTTAGAATATCATTGAGGGATGTCGATTTAAAGTAGAGTACAATGGAAAAGTAAGCATATGCATTAGTAAAAGCTATTAAGTCATTCAAAAGTTACATCTTACATTCCAAAATTATTGCTTACGTCCCAAGGAGTACCATTAAGGATATCCTCTGTCAACCAAACAGTGAAGGCTGGAGAGGAAAGTGGATTTCCAAAATCCAAGAACATGACCGACAAATTAAGCCTACCAATAATGTAAAAGGACAAGGTCTGGCCAAACTTATGGCAGAATCAAATTATCAAGATCTGGAGATAAATTTGATAGATCAACTCCCAAACTAGGAAGAAGAAGATACTCAACAAAATCTTCCTCTTAACATTTATGAAAAGTTCACTTATTCTAAATAGTACAAAGATACTGTCTACTATATTCAACATTTAACCTGACCTCTTGATCTTGATAAGGCTAAAATGAGGTCCCTTAAGCTCAAAGATGTTAAATATTGCATTCTCAATGGATACTTGTTCTGGAAAGATCCTCTTGGAGTTCTACTAAATTGTGTAATAGAAGAAGAAACTGAAGGTATAATAATAGAATTCCATAAAGGTATATGTGGAGGGAATCATGAATGGAGAGCCATTGCTCACAAAGTCCTAAGAGATGGTTACTATTGACCAATGTTTTTTATTGAAACTAACAAAATTGTTAGAGCCTATGTCGAGTGTCAAATGTTTGCAAGAAAGCATAAGCTTAAACCACTTCCTCTCAAACCAATGAAGGTCGAAGCACCTTTACAATAGTGGGTTTTAGACCTTATAGGAGAGATAAATACACATTCCAGCGGACAACATAAGTGGATTCTTACTGCTATGGACTACTTCAAAAAATGGGTAGAAGAAATACCAACAAGAAATGATAATGATACTATAATCATTAAATTCCTAGAAGAGAATATTCTGGAAAGATTTGGCTTCCCTAGAAGGATAATTATAGATAATGCTCAAGCTTTCAAGTCTTCCAAAATGATGAGTTTCCATCAAGATTATAACATTGAACTGGTTCACTCAATAACATATTATCTCCAAGGAAATGGCTTGGAAGAATCCTCTAATAAAATTTTAGTGACTATCATTAAGAAGATCTTGGACATCAACAAAAAATCATGGGACTCTCAGCTAAAATTTTCATTATGGGAAAATAGAATTAGTGTTAAAAGGGCCATTGTTGCTTCTCCCTTCCAACTTGTATATGGTAAAGAGGCAGTCCTTCCCATTCAGTTGGGTTTGTTGGTAATGAATTTATTGTAACCAGAGCAAGATGAGCCAAGCGACATGGAAAGAGGGATTCATCAAATAATAGAGGTTCAGCAAGTCCGAGAACAACTAGATGATTTGACCAAGATGCATCAAGAGAAGCTAAAAGAAACTTTTGACAGGATGGAAATAGCCAGGGATTTTCATCCTAGTGATCTTGTTTTAAGATGGGATGCTAGAAGAGAGGAAAGTTCAAAACATGGAAAGTTCGACAACCTCTAGATCGTCCCATTCAAAGTGGTCTTTGTTCTAGATAATAATACTTATGAATTGGCATAGTTGGATGACGAGGCACTTGGGAGTCTTTTCAATGGAAGGTTATTGAATCGTTTCTTCCAGTATTGATTCTTCTCTCTACCCTCCTCTATCGTATCATTATGTAACATATTTCCTTTCTTTTTCCAAGTTTTATTTTATATTTTCCAATTAATCTATTTTCTGAATTTATGAAATAAAAGATTAATATGACTCAATAGCCCAATGGAATTTAAGGCACTAGTCTACAGTTCTTAGCCTCTTCCAGAGAAAAAGGTTGTCCTCGTTGAAGCCAATGTTAGTACCAGTATTTTCGTAGCATATGACAAGCAGCGTAGTAGATCGCAAGTGGAATAGATCTTCTTATCATGCGTCCTCATGCATAATCCAAAGCACGATGAGTGAGGAAAGCACCACGGAGAAGATAAAAAAGTTGGCAACATAGGCACCAAGCAATTACTAGAACTTCTCAAATCAAGGTTAGATCAACAGTGGAGATCCATCCAGGGCTCAAAGATACTCGACAGTTAATTCAGGAGCATGGGCCCTAAAATCTAAACTACTCAGCCACATGGCACTATCATATTTATTCAAGGCCTAAAAAGCAGTCTTCCGAAAACGCTTCCATAGAGCCATAAAACTGCCCTATGAGATCATCAATAAAGTGGCATAGTCAGAAGACTATGGGTTATAATGTCAAGGTGAAGGAAAAATCCATCATGTGTCATGAAGGTTCTCTTCATTATGAATCCTAGAGATTCAGTTCTTTTTCTAATCAATGGTTCACAAGGCCTTCAGGCCTCTATAAATGCTCGAAGTTTAATACCTTCCCAGGAGCCCGAATCTGAAACCACCTGGACACGTGCTTGAGTGTGGTAGATTCAGGGCCCCAAAATTGGTCTGATTAAACGGCTTCAATGCGAACTTGAAACTTCTCTCCTCAATATTGGTGGAAAATTAAAAGGCTTCCACCTCTTGACAGGTCAGTCAGACGAGTGGGCCAACGACTTGATAATCCTTGCAATCCAACGATGATCCTGATATGATAGATAATCACGATCTACTCCTGTGAATATTTCAGGCTTCTATAACTGCTCGACCTTTAAAACTCCCTTCATGACCCTGAACAAAAAACACTCACTCCACATTTCAACTTCACAGCTCTTCAGGCTCCCAATAGCGGGTTCCCAAAACCATTTTATTCTGGCGCTGAAACCACTCTTATGTATGTTTCCTCTATGGTGGGAATGCATGGGTTTTACCCAATGGATATTACCACCTCCACTCTTCCGATAAGGGTACCCATGCATTAAAATCCCCCATGCCCCTCACCCAAACGGGAAATCGTACAGTTCCACCTGGTCATCTCACCTAAGTGCCTCTTTCAAATTCCCGCTATATTATAAGCGTGTCATTCAAATTTCCCGAGACATTGAATTAGTTCCCTCTGTGAGATCTTACCTTAACAAGGAAGAGCCTCTAGGGGATGACCACTTCGACACCCATGACCCCGTGCTTTCATATCATAATCTACATTAGATATCCTGAGAGGCTGAACACTAGGCGAAGGGTGGAAACGACTCACTTAATATCTGGACCTCTGGATTAGCGAAGATGATTTTACCACAAGCTCGATCTTTCCCGGAGCTAGTGCAGTGGTGCGCAGAGAGATACGTGCTAGAAAATAGAGTCGTCACCTCTTGGTTAGGATTTCTTATATGTCTGATTAAAAATGAACTTCTCATGGAAATGACAGATACTGAAGAAGATAGTTCCGTCTTTGTATTCAATGAGGAGGATCTGGGTGTGAAAATCAGATAATTGTCATCGGAGAAAAGAGAGGTGTTCGTCAGAATGATGATTCCTCTAGAAGCAGGCATGCTAACAATGCAATCCATGTACAGTATGAAGGTTTTTTCTGAACAAACCCGACCTACATTTTCCATGGTATGAAAAATCCTCGGGTATGACCACAACTTAGTGATTGATGATGTTTCCATAGGATTTATTTTTCTAATCAATTTATCACAACATGAATCACCAATAAAGTTAGATATTTCATCCTTCCTTTCTCAATCCATGCACTTGCAGTTTAATATTTTTGCTATAAAAAATCTATTCAAGTACCCTCCTATTTTCTTTACATGATCATGTACCACAACAAAGATTTCTTTGACCAAACAGACCTTCAGAAGCCAATTTTTTAACCAAACAATGAGGTTTTTCTGAGTTCATATATAAAGTCATGACTAAGGTCTACCCCTTATTATTTGATGCTCCTCCACCCAGAGTCTTTCCAGAATGAAAGAGTTTACTTCAGCTAAATCTGGATGACTCGGTGGGAGATTGGTTTTGCTTTGAGAACCATACTGAGATTTGAGTATATGGAGCAGAAATAGCCCCATATAAGTTACATGTTTTTCTGATTCCTAGAATTTTTGCTCTAGAATACATTCACTAGAGATTCAATTGCGATGATGTGCATTTCATGAAGGGAAATAGACCTAGGACCTTCAAAGTTCCAAGTGAAGTGGGGCCCTTTAGAGTTATAACTAGGTCCAGACAAGTGGTCGAAGAGACGATAGACACCTTTAATCTCACTACAAGTTTTGCATGGAAGCGTGATCCTAAGGGGATTATATCACAAGAGGTAGGCTGCAAGGTCGGCTGCTTATACTCATTAGCCGCATCTAATTCTAGACAAATTTTCCAACTTGGTGATTGGGAGCAGGCAAATATGGCCATGGATACAATTTAGGTAGTAGTAGGTCATGTTATCCCACACCACATAAAGTATATATTTGGGGGAAAAGGCCTACGACTGAACCAACATCTGATATTGACAAAGACAAATCTGAATGTGTTGATTACCAATCAAAGAATTCTATATCTAAAAAAGTGTTCAGCATGTACTTGCAGCTAAAACCGACTCCCACATCACTGGAACTTGTCATTCTTAAGAATTTTCCCTCTATAGCGTGGCCATAGAAGCAAGAGACAACCTCTCAACAGGATGCTTTGGTAACAATGTCTCTAGTTAAAGATGGATTATTTGGTTTTTATTCCTAGAAAAAAGATGATAATATATATCTCCAGAAGACTCTTTTTCCAGATAAGGATCTTGATACGGGACACCAGACTAGAATGTTGTCTGCGTTGGACTTGAGGAAAGGGACCCTAAAGATGGCCATCCTTGAAATAACTGCACCTAGGGGTAAAAAGGTACCCTAGAATTATAAAACCACCCAGGTTGCAGTGAATCTTAATGCATTCCCCTCTAAGGATATAATGGAACGTCACTGGTAGACAGGTGAAGGTGTATATAGATATGTGATGAAATATACAATGATCACCAACAAACTACAGGCTGCAGTCAACATATTAGAATGGAAGCTGAAGAACGAAAAATCATCATAATAAAGCTAAGCTTTTAAAGATTATTGAATTGAAGAAGCATATTACCAAGTTAGTAAAGGACCCACATGATTCGGCTCAAAGTCGAAGCATGTTGAAGGAGGAAGATAAGGAAATCATAGGTCTAAAGAAGAAGCTCAATATTCCCATTATTGAGCATTCTCAAACAAATGAGATTTTTGCAATCCAATCCGAACAAGATCAATCACTGGCAGATAGCCAAACACATAAAGAAAGAATTGTCTCTCTAGAAAAAGAAGTGGAGGAACTTAAAAAGCAAAATCAAGATATCCCGCTTCAAAAAGCGGTAACCTTGCAAGCAACATCTTCAGCTGACCCAACAAAAAATATTGCCCAATCCATAGCTAAGATGAGCCTTAACGACGCTCAACTGAATCAAGTACAAGAATAGATAAAGCGGAAACGTGAAGATCTAAGGAGATCTACTGAAGAGGTGACCAAAAGAGACATCGCCATTTCTGAATTGCATCAATCTAAGGTGGACATATAGAGGAGCATTCAAGAGTTTTCTACGAATCTAATGGAAAAACTTTGCTAAAGAATTCGAAGTACATACTATGGGAGAAAATAATGACACTCATAAGATCTTAGTGGAATCACTTCATTATTTCACAGGAAGAGTGGGAACTCTATGTGATAGCTTCACAGGATTCTCACACTATCTTAAATAGTGTAGATAAAAAGACAGAAATTTCCAAGACTGTAATCAACTTTCCGAATGAGAAAACCTTTTATGAACTCCAAACTTATGTTATTTGAGATAGAACTAAGGTCATAATAGAGGACAACAAGATAATTACAAAAGGTATGATGGCTTAGAATGTTAACGACATGGCTAACTATGTAATGTCCCCAGTTTGACCCCATGGCATTAAAATTGTAAATGATGTAATATTGTTATAACATCGTGGTGAGGAGCTCAAGCCCAAGGCCCCACCATAGATTTATCAATGCATATGGTTCACATGCTAGCCATGCGCAATGGAATTGCGAACATTACGTAAATATGCATTTTAAATAAAATACCCACAACTAGCTATGCAATGCAACAAGAGATGGGGGCATGATTTTACAAGGAATTGGGAGGGAAAACATTCAAACCCTTGATCCAATCAAGTAAAGCCAAGTGTCAATGAGATAACCCATCAAACACTCAACTACCCATGTTGACTTTGGTACCCAATCATTCATTCTCCCAAGAGTTGGTTGAGGTAGTTAATGCCTTGGGGAATGAGAGGTATGGCTGTCCAAAAATTCGAGTATGGGAAACCACCCTGCATGGAAAAACGTGTTTGTCTTCCTTGGCAAGAAAAGAGCCATGAATTTGCTCCCCCAGCCATTACCCATCAACCAGTTTTTCCTCTCTCACGTTTTTGGAGCTGCCTGAGCATTTCTCCTCCATGTTTTCTTGTATTTCCCTTGTTTTTCAGTTGGGAAGAGGGAATTTTTGTTTGGTTTACCAATGGTGAAGAGAACATATCATTTTGGGGTTTCAAGGAGGCCGTTTTGGCCATTGGAAACGCCCATAACCTGTGGAAGAAATTGGGTTTCTCCCTGGGGACGATTTTCCCTTTTTACAGTTCGTTTGGTGAGCCACGATTTCGGGAAAACCCATGGCCTTCGCCCTCTCACACAGTCTAAGCTAGCTGAGCTTTATCCATCACGTTTTTTCACCATTTTCCTGCATTTTCCATGCCTGGGAACTCGTTTTTGTATTGCACAATGGCTGGGAGGAAGGGAGCCACGATTTAGGGGTTATGGAGGTCGTTTTTGTCCCTTGAATGCCCATAAACATTTTCTGGAAACGATTTTGCTCTCCCAGGGTTGATTCCCCAATTGCGATTTTTTTTTTGGTGTGCCCACGATTTGGGAAAGTCCATGGCCATCTTATTTGTAAAATCCCATTGCTGAAAATGGGTATCCATGCCCAGTTTGAGTTGATGTGTGTAAAAGAAGGTTGGGATTGATATGGGTTTCTATTGCTTTGGCTGTGAATGAGCTGGAATGTTCCCTTTTCCTTGTAAGATTCATGCCCAGCTCGGGGGTGGAAGTTGTGTCGAGAGATCTATGAACACAATTGGCCTATGGTTGGGTGGAACATTGCAGCAACATAGCTAGTTGTTTGGGGGCAATTGCACAAATGAAGATAAGTGTTCTCTATGTACATTTTATTTCTGAAATGTTTTAATTTGATGTTTATTATTGATATGTTGAATGCATATGAAAGATGTGTGTGGGTGATGTTCTTATTCCGTTGTGCATATATGTTTGATTTGCATCTACACACATTTATTTTATGGCTATGATTCTAATGAATGGGATGAGTTTTTGTGAAAACCCCGTAGATTGGCATCATGTTCCCTTCCAGGAATTGGATAGATGGGTGGGGACATTACATTTGGTATCAGAGCTGTTTGTTGCAGCATTGGGCCTTCATGGGCTCCCTATCACAGTTGCAAAGGTAAGTATTGTTAAATTTTCAGAATTTACTTCAATCTGATCTAGGATCTTAACTGAGAGAACAACATGTACATCATATCTATAGCATATCAATCATGGAGACAATAATGCAAGCACACAAGAGACACAAAGATTTACTTAGGGAAAACCATAAAGGTCGAAAACCCCAATAACTTCCTCAGAGATAGATAGAGCAATGATACAACCCAACCATAAGAGATAGACATATCCTAGCAGCAGATCCTCCTCCTCCATAAGTGCGCCACTCCTCCTTGAGTGCATGAGTGAGAAGTGAGTGATCAAATAGAGTGCCTCCCGCACTCTATTTATACTTGACTTGACTTCCCTTTTACATAAATCATGTAGGCTCGAACTTAACCACATAACATAATGATGACTAGGCCGACCCCCAATAGGGTGGTCTAATAACCCTTTGACCCACATGACTTATACAGGGCCGACCCCAACAAGGTGGTCTAATAACCCATCAAGTATAAGTTACGACATTTACAATCTAAATGACGACACTTCCGTATAGAGGAATAATACCATCTCTATAGGAGTACATACAACATACATATATGAAATACATTCCGAAGTTACATATACATCAACACTCCCTCTTAACTAGGAAGGCATTTCTCAGCACAGGTCTTCTAGCACAAGTCATCTTCTCTGGATCGTCGTCACTACTGTTGCTATCTCAATCAATCTCTGAATCTACTCGTCATAGGAAGTTCTACAGAGCTAGTCCTTTTTCATAGTGGATGTAGGCCCACCACCTGCAGATCTTCGTCATCACTGGCCATGTTGTGGAATCCTCAGGACTTATTACGTGTGTCACAAAACCTGGCTGCAGCATCCCAGGCTATTACGAGCACACAGCTCTACCTGTAGGATCTCCCAGGAGCACATTACATGTGACCCATCACAAAACCTGGCTGAAGCATCCCAGGCTGTTATGCACACACGAATCTAATTGTCGGATCTCCCAGGATCACATTACATGTGATCTCACCACAAAAACCTGGCTGAAGCATCCCAGGCTGTTACGAGCACACAGCTCTACCTGTCGGATCTCCCAGGAGAACATTACATGTGGTCCACCACAAAACCTGGCTGAAGCATCTTAGGCCTTTTTCATCCTGTCCAGATCTCCCAGGAGAAAATTACATGTGGTCATGGAAAAACCAGGCTGAAGCATCTGAGGCCTTTTTCATCCTGTCCAGATCTCCGAGGAGCAAATTACATGCCATAGGACAAAACCTCGAAAGAGCATCTACCAGATATCCTAGGGCAACGAATTACATGCCATAGGCAAAACCTCGAAAGACTATCTGCAGATCTCCCAGGGCACAAATTATATGTCCTCCCAAGCAAAACCTCGAAAGAGAATTTGCCAGATGTCCCAGGGCACCGAATTACATGCCATAGGCAAAACCTCGAAAGACCATCTGCAAATCTCCCAGGGCACAAATTACATGCTTACCTGCACAACCTGATCCACGACCACAAAGTATCATCTGATACTCATCATACATCATCCTGATGTACACATGATCACCCTGATCATCATCATTGCAACATCCTGTTGCATGTCATCTGGAGAAGCTCGTCATCCACGATCACCCTGATCATACAATGCATCCATCTGATGTACACCAAGTATCTACCTGATACATATCATCATACATAGTGTATTCACCTGATACATAGATACATGATCCACACAATGTATCCATCAACATACATGATCTACCTGATCATACCTGATACATATCAATATACATAGTGTATCCACCTGATACATAGATACATGATCCACACAATGTATCCATCAACATACATGATCTACCTGATCATACAATGTATCCACCTGATACATATATAGATACATGGTCCAAGCATCCAACATGATGCATTCATACATACATAAAAATGATCCAACTGATCATATCCAGCAGAAACCAGAACATCATCCTGATGTTCATCATCCAGCGCTTACTTCCATAGCCATATGAAGGATCCTCCTTCCAACATGCTTGGAATGGCTTCTGCAAATGTGTCCATCACTTCTTCCTCGAAGTCTCCTCGATATGAAGAACACCAATCCTCTCTCTAAAGTACTCAAACTTCACCTTGGCTAGTGGCTTCATCAGCACATCTGCAATCTGCTCGTCTGTCTCAACATACGGGAGCTTCACGGCTCCTCTCTGCACCATATCCCTGATATAGTGATATTTGATCTCTATGTGTTTCGACCTGTCATGAAACACTGGGTTCTCAGACAACTTCACACAACTCTGGTTATCACAGAAGATACCAGTAGCATCCAATGGGAGATCAAATAACTCAGACAGTAGCTTCTGTAGCCATATTGCCTCACAACTGGTTGAACAGGCTGCAACATACTCTGCCACAGCTGTACTCAGTGCTACGCAGGACTGCTTTTTGCTAAATCAAGAGATCACACCTGATCCCATACTAAAGCAGCATCTAGATGTGCTCTCCTATCTGCAGCACTGCCATCCCAATCTGAATCAACAAAACCCTGCAGGTTAAGCTTTTGATTCGCTTCATACTTGAGCCCATAATCCACTGTACCCTTCAGGTACCTCAGAACATGCTTTACATCAACCAGGTGAACACTCCTCGGATCCGTCAGGAACTGGCTCAATGTGTTCACCACAAAGCAAATATCTGGTCTCGTGTTCGTCAGGTACATCAAGGACCCAATCATCTAACAATGCATAGAGACATCAACTGGCTCAGATGAAGCATCACAAAGAAGCTTCAGATTCGATATCATAGGTGTGGCCATAGCCTTGCAGTCCATCATCCCGAACCTCTTCAGGATCTCTACTGCATACTTCCCTTGTCCAAGGAAGATTCCATCACTCTGCCACACCTCCATGCCAAAAACAAATAATGCATCATCCCCAAGTTCCTCAACTCAAACTCGGCAACAAGCTTCCGCTGTGTGTCGGCAATAAATCTATCCTCACCTGATACAAACAAGTCATCCACATAGTAGTATCACTGGATTTCCTTCCTCAACTTTGTAGCAAAGGTTGGAACCCGCTTTACTCTTGGTAAAGGCCAAACTGGATAGAAAGCTGGCTATCCTACCATACCAAGTTCTACACATATATGATTTCCTGTCATGTGTCTCAGAACCAAGTGGCTGCTCCACATACACTTCTTCTTCAACTACACCATTCAAGAAAGCTGTCTTGAAATCCATCTGGTGTATCTTCTATTTCATCACTTTTATATTTCTCTATGTTGCCATCTGCAGCATGCTTGATCTTGATAGATCCATATGGAAGTCATAACAAACTTCCCTTCAGGTCTTGGGACTACATCCCAAACATCATTCTTCATGATCGACGGATCATGGCATTCCATTTCTTCATCCCAGATCCTGGGAACTTCAATATCTTCAATATCTTCAATAGATATCTTTGTTGCTAAAACAAATGTTGTAGTTCTTCTTTTGTAGGAGATGGCATATGATCTTTCCTACACAACAAGTTAAATTGCATGATTAGAAAACATCTCATAGTTTTCAGAACAAATTCTTACACATAAAGAAATATGTCATACAGTCATGCAATTATCTTAGCCAATGCTTCAATACAACATTTATCCATATCCTGTAACTTTCTAGATGCCTTCCAATCTCTACCAAAACATTGTTAAGAGTGTGCACAACTCCCAACATGTCAGCAAATAGGTTTCATTCTAGATAAGTAGCAATGGAATGTTGTACAGTGCCATAGGCCACTTACCCATGCATATTAGTAGTATACTGTTCATCAATGCAATTATTCTACTATGCATAATACACAACCTAATTCTAGGAACATCAGTATATACATTATTGAACAGTATTATTTAAGAAATGACAATTCAAATACTTATCTTTGTTTGTTCGTTGGGTGGACTCCCTCTGAGTCTTCGCTTCCTTGCAGTAGCTACTGGAGTCCTAATCTGAAGTAGCTTCTTCTACACCTTTTTGATGTGGAATGTAGAGAGATGGTCAACTCCCTCTGAATATCTGCATCCTTGCAGAAACCACTGGAGTGTACTCCCTCTTGATCTTTGCTTCCTAGATTACTTGTCCTTGAACTTATATTCATTCTTGATCCCTATGCATGCTTGTTAGTATCACCATTGTGTTATCCTCTAGGTCTCATACGTAATCAAACATTCATTAGTATAATCACAATAATCTCAAGCATGTATAGTCAGGATCATTTCAAACACAAATAATAAACATTAGTGTTCAAGGTTTCAGTGAAGTCTTCTTTTACTCATGCATATTCTTATTTGATCATAGGACTCTTTTGGTTAGTTAAATCACCAATCAAGATAAGAGATGTAATATGCATAAAATCCGTGATTACTCAAACCTATACCTTCATGATTCTTCTGGTTAGTCATATCATCAATTACAATATGCATACAACCATGACTATTCAAACATATATCTTCATGAATAATCATTATCAACAACACAACAGTATAAGATCCTAACATAAGGTAGGATTCTATCTTGATATAGGAAAAACATACCTGGATTAGCATGCTAGTTCGTTATGTCTAACATACTCACATGATGTCTTCTTGTTCTTCTTCAATGACTTGTGCTAGTAACCTGTATATCTCATAGGTTAACCATTATAAAACCAAGTTATGCATACCTCGTAAATGGATCTTCTATGAGATCCATGACAATGGATGAATCTTTGTCCTCATGTCATCATGATCATATGTTCTTGAACCAAAACATGATTTGTATTTCTTGGTGTACCTTTCATGTTAGTAGACAACATAAACCTCATACAACACCATAATGCATTAGTACAATCATAAGTGTCAACACCCTAATCAATGAATATTTTCTATCGTGCATTCATAATTTTATTAAGGTGATATGACAAGTCTAAAATCAAGATTGTACTAACCGTAATAACATGAAGACAATCATACCATAAACTTAATCATGAAAAAATCTCAAAACATACCTCGATGAGTCATACCTATCGAGATCGCTTGTAATCTTCTTATGTAAGGCCTTAGCCTCATCTCCGTCTGAAACAGGAACTTCTTCACTTATGCAGGTGACCAATCCATCTTCTTCTAGGATTAACCCAATCCACTTGATTTGCAAGAACTGGATCTGGAGCTGGATATGGGTTTGTCAGAGAAACCCCAAAAATTCAAACTTTGAATTTTAAACTTCCGAAAGGATAGAAATATGCGCCTTGATGAGCTGATCAAGCTGGTATATTCGGAATTTGAAAACTGCAAAGTTTCACTCCTCAATTTTGCCTTTGAAACTTCCGGATTTACTAGACGTGACCCTGAACTGGGGTTTGATGAAGCCCACTCTTCTTCCCAATCAAAAGGTTTGATCCAAAGCTCTAAGCTTCTATTTTTCTGAGGAGCTTCCAGCCGTGGTCACAGATTTAAAAAATTCCCATTTTTACAAAAGCCCTAATTTTTCACTTTTCTGATCAAAGTCCTGAACTAGGGTCTGATCAAGCCAGGCCTTCTGCCCAACAAAAAATTCTGATCTTAGTCTCTAAATTTCTATTTTGATGAGTAGCATCCAGCCGTGGTCTCCGATTACAAAAATTCCAACTTTCTCCGAAGCCATGAATGAAAGAAATATGTACC
This sequence comes from Larix kaempferi, assembly GCA_027924585.1. NCBI lineage: Eukaryota > Viridiplantae > Streptophyta > Pinopsida > Pinales > Pinaceae > Larix > Larix kaempferi. Next base: position 16,784,606 of record BSBM01000637.1, on the reverse strand, counting down.
TGATTGTTTCTGGTGTAACTCCGAACTTTTTGAACCACAGCGTCTGAAAACGTTTTCTAAGATAGCCAGACCTGTTATCTTTCCATCTTGACAGGTCTGACCTAAATTGGATTCTCTGAGAGAGATTTATGCCAAGTGTCGCAACGTGACCTTTTTATAGGATAATATAGGAGAGTGAACTTGTACGGCGTGCCACGTGTCCTTGTTTCAAATTCGGCCTCTAAAAACATTTCCTAAGATAGCTCGCCCTGTTATCTTTCCATCCTGATACGTCTTACCTCAATTGGACTCTCTGAGAGAGAGTTATTCCAAGTGTCGCAACGTTACCTGTTTATGGGATAATACAGGAGAGTGAAATTGTACGGCGTGCCACGTGTCACTGGTTCAACTTCGGCCTCTGAAACATTTTCCTGCGATAGTACAGTTTGTGTACTACCTGTCACTTTTTACGAAATTTCATTTGGAGCTTGCTAGCCCAAGTTATGACTTTTTTCCCAAGGTCACCTGATTTTGACTCAGATCTGGAAGAGGCATAAACCCTATATTGTACAAATCATAAATCACAAAGTACAATGGATTAGAGGTTTTCCTTTGGACACAAGGTATATGGGGATTTAATCGTCGACCTGTAAAGGTTTTAGAGCCAAAAACTATGCCAAAACAGATTTATAGCGAAAGTGCTACGATGACTGGTTTTTGCTATATCAAGCCCTAGCATCGTAAGTGCAACAAGTGTCATACATGCCTTATCATGCCTTCTTTCAAGCTAGCTCTGATACCATGTTAAATTTTCAGAATTTACTTCAATCTGATCTAGGATCTTAACTGAGAGAACAACATGTACAACATATCTACAGCATATCAATCATGGAGACAATAATGCAAGCACACAAGAGACACAAAGATTTACTTGGGGAAAACCATAAAGGTGAAAAACCCCAATAACTTCCTCAAAGATAGATAGAGCAATGATACAACCCAACCATAAGAGATAGACCTATCCTAGCAGCAGATCCTCCTCCTCCATAAGTGCACCACTCCTCCTTGAGTGCATGAGTGAGAAGTGAGTGATCAAATAGAGTGCCTCCCGCACTCTGTTTATACTTGACTTGACTTGCCTTTTACATAAATCATGTAGGCTCGAACTTAACCACATAACATAATGCTGACTGGGCTGACCCCCGATAGGGTGGTCTAATAACCCTTTGACCCACAGGGCCTACCCCCAATAGGGTGGTCTAATAACCCTTTGACCCACATGACTTATACAGGGCCGACCCCAACAAGGTGGTCTAATAACCCATCAAGTATAAGTTATGACATTTACAATCTAAATGACGACACTTCCATATAGAGGAATAATACCATCTCTATAGGAGTACATACAACATACATATATGAAATACATTCCGAAGTTACATATACATCAACAAGTATGCCTCCTGCCCAGCACTAAACATCAAAAAGAAGGAAAATATTTCAGAAAATTTTCTGACTGTTTTTGAAAATTTGAAATTTTTTTCTAAGTGTTGGAAATTTTGCTTAAGTCTCTGTCGCCGATTTTAATGTTAAATTCTACGACGTGGTTGGTGGGTTTTAGCGCTAACTTTGGTGACTCTGTCGGTGATTTTAGCGTTAATTTGTGTGACGCGCGGTGGTGGAATTAACGATTAAGTTTGCGCGGCGACGACAATTTTAACGCTAAAAACTGCGATGCGCGTGGCACGCGCAGCGAAAGTAATGTTAAATTCTGCGACTCGGCGGCGATTTTAAGCTTAAAAGTTGCGACACTACGTGGCGGCTTGAAGCTTAAAAATTGCAACGGGCGGCAATTTCAAGCTTGAAAGGTTGCAACACGATGGCGACTCAGCAGAAATTTTAGGCTTAAAAATTGCGCGGGCGGCAATTTTAGCCTTAAATTTTGCGACGCAATCGCAGCGACGGAGGATTGCGAGTGGTGAAGAGAAGGCTAGGACCGCCGCGATGGGCACAGAAGTTAAGGTTAAAATCTGCACCGGTCAGCGGCAACACTGGAGAAACGGCGGCAACTTTAAGGTTAAAACCTGCGATGCGGCGGCAGTTTTAGAGTTAAATCCAGCTCCAAGGTCGGCAATTTTAGAGTTAAATCCAGCGCCAAAGTCAGCGATTTTAAGATTAAATCCAACGATGGTCGTAAAGGAAAAAAAAAAGTATAGAGCCAAAAACTTGATTTTTGGATAGAAGGAGCAATCAGGCTCAGAATGGGATGATTCGTATGGGATTCAGAGGCCATTAACGAAGGCCATGAAAGAACCAAAGGGTCCCGAACCCAGTATGCTCCAATTTGACAAAAAATGGAGAATAGTGACTTTTGTAAGACGGTGTCCCGAGGCTTGACAAAAGGTCGGATTGAGCTGAAATTGATATGGCGTGGTCATGGAGCAGGCACAGTGTTAAGTTTGGAATCTTGGAGCCGAACTCCAAAGGATGTGGAGTCAGGGTGAACCAGAAGGCCAAAAAGCATTGTTGTGTGCCACTTTTTCAGGATTTTGAAAAGCTTGTGGACAATAAAAGTGACCCTAGATGTTGGAATCATAAATTTTACTGAACTAGACATTTCATCTTCTCATTAAGACGGACAGTTTCCGTTAGACGAAAATTTTCCATAAATGCATAGTTTGGGAGATAGCCATTTTTTGCCAAATTTTGAGATTTTGGGGAAAAAGTGAAAAGTTAAAAGTAGCCAAACCCTGAATTTTATAGAAATTGACTGGTGCATCGGAACACGGACCTGAAGGTTGTTGAGTGTTCCTTGTTATATGGACTACCTTCTCCCAGTAGATAAGTTTTCATCATTCTTCCTAAATTTAATTTTGCAACTAGCTGAAGTTGGCCTTCCAGAATAAAATTGCAGCCGTGTAAAAGTGCAGAAATTTGGGCAAAGTTTTTATTTTTGGAAGAATGTAAATTCCATGTCCTGGGTCGGAATGGAGCACGGGGATAGGTGTTGGAAATCGTGTCCAGAGGAGAACAGGGATGCATGACCAGAATTTGAATGAGGTCCGCATATATCATAGATATTTGGTGCAGGAAAGTGCCAGCGGCTGTTTTTGACAAAAAAGAATTGTTGTCAATATGGGCAATTTCTAGAATTGCATGACTGGAAGGAAATCATACCAACTATGATATGGAAGAGGGATTCCATACTGCGATGAGGGTTTGGAAAGGGAGAATTTCTTAAAACCTATTTTGCTATCGTATTTATAATTATGAAATTGTCATGCATATAAGCTATGGCATAAGAATGTTAAAAATGCAAAAGATTACATAGATGAATATGCACTAGATGGCATATCAATAAACATTGCACAGTATATGTGAAAATGTTTTACGTGTATATGATATTGCATATTGGTAAAATAGTGAGGTTTTACATATGCAATGAACCACTTAAGATAATGATTGTGATTGCTAATAATCAGTTGTGTTCGCATTGGTTATAGGACAAAGGAAATTGAAGCATGGCTAACGAAGTTGATGACGTTGTTGCACATGACCAACGAACTTATGAAGAAATGATGGTGCAACAAATCCGTGATCATGATGTTGGAAAAAGGACTGAGTAGCCTTGGTAATAGGCCAACTGATCAGGTAACATCAAGCAATGTTAATAACAGCCATGCAGGTAATGGTTAATTGTGCTTAATTGCATGAATGTTGAAAGAGGATTTGGTGAGATACCTTCACTATGTTTAAACTATGTTGAATTATTTGCATGTGGTATTGAGTGCCCGAATGGGAACGTTAACCTACCGAGTATGGTGAGGTGTGGGCAAGTGAAGGCAATGATCCTTACACCCTATAATCGCTTAGAAATCTCAATACATTCATATGAAATTATATCATGCCATTTGTGTATGTTGGTTGTGAGTTTAACAACCAAAGCACGTGATGACTTATGGTTGTGTGGTAGTGTATGCCATATGAGACAAGCATGGTTAGGCCATAATATGTTGGAATGCATAGTATTCCTGGATTAATGCAAGGTTGCATTGATGGGTTATGCATTAAGTGAATGTACATCAAAATATTATGTAAATGTTGTGGATGTGCATGCATATGTACGGGTGCACATGTTGAGATGTGTTGCGTGAATGCATGGTTGTGATATATATATTTCAATGCAATTAGATGATAGATGAAATGGTGAACTATTGTTAGTATTGAGACCATTCCATGAGCTGTCGTAAATGCAGGAGAATGATTGCATGAAAAAGGTAGACATGTGATGGGCTACTAGAGTGCTATGTTGGAAGGACATAATTGCATGGAATGTGAAGTAATGAGTATTTACAGTTTATTTAAATTTCATGGATAATGTGACTGTGTCTTGCAATTTTATTGTGACAATGATGCATATATAGGAATGTATATATATTTCATTGCATTTCGAATGTTAACAGCTGAAGGTGTTTGAATTATTGAGTGTTATAATTATGAGATCACTTCAGTGACTGTTGTGGCAATGAAGGAATTATATGCATAGATACTCACAACGTGTTTGGCTGATTGAAGTTTCAGTTTTCAGGTAGAAAAGTCTTACGTATGGCAATGAGGATAAGTCCATAGTAAAGACCGATATCTACCATGTGCAGAAGCCAAAGGCTATGAGAAGGTTCTCATGGTTGTAAAATATGCATGAAACAAATCTGAAAATTTTATGGTTTAAATTTATGAGAATAATCTCATGATTGCGAATCTAATTTCTGTAGGAAAATAGATTTGTAGATTTCAGATTTGAGAATTTGCTTATAATTGTTAATGATTGTTTAGCTTATATAAGATTGTGTCAGGAGGACATGTTGTAGGTGGATGTTCATGTATGGTAGCAAGGGTGAAACCATAATGGACAGAGTGATACCACTTGTGAGGGCCAAACAATATGATGATAGCCTCATTACTAAGCAAATCAATTTCTGTACTAGACAGAGTTGCAAATTCATATTGAATTTAATTATTAATGACATTGATTGGTTATGGAACAATCAGATTTGAAGCTTATTGCTAAATGTTGTTGACTGTTTGGCTATTTGATAAGTGTGCCAAGATGACACATTGCAGGAAGACCATGTGTGATGGCCTGCAAAAGCCAATCTAGATGGGAAGGATCCCATGCTTTGGAAATGGGTTTCGGGTGAAACGCCATATTGATAATGTCTCAACTGAACTACATGTTGGTAAAGCATGTGAGTGAGACAGTAAAGTTATGCCCATAAGGCATGTGTAGGTTATGGAACGTGAAAGGATTTGGGTGGCAAACCGAAGGACTGTTGACTCAGAGAAGGGAGCCCCCATTCTTTGCAAATGAAGAAAATATACATCCGTGAAACGAATGAGTATTTTGTAACCCTAACTAAGAATATACATGTCTAGCTATCAGATTTAATATGCAGATCATGTTTTATTATTTCAGTATTATTTCAGACTGCTTGAGTACGATTAGGGCCTACATGACTCACATCAGAAAGGGATGCATACCTTTTAGGTGATGGGTTATGTTAAGGTTGTCAATATTGACTGCACCCTAAGGAAATGGACGCATTCCTGGTGTTTCAATACTTGATAGTGAATGTTATGAAATATGATTACAATTTTTGAGCAGCAATACTGATGACCCTGCTTATCCTTCTTGTGCTATCAGCTTACACAGATGCAATCTGGTGTTGCACGTAAGAGGCAAAGTTAAGAAAGAGTACTCAAGAGGGTTGTATGGGTAGTGGTAACCTTTCTACGCTCACACTAAAGGACACTAGAAGAGATGGATAGGCCCGAGGAGCTGTGTAGCAGAAAAGGGGTATCATCCTTGTGTAGTGTGAGTGGGTATTGTGGGGGCCATGCTAGCCTGCAGTCAAGTGAGTCACCAATGGAGTTCCTGGAGGGAACCACTAGTTGCATAAGAGAAGGAGCCACGTAATCATATTATATTGTTCTTATTACCTGATAAACCCAGTCAGTGTACTGGCTTAGCAATGGTTGTTGTATGCCTGATAAACCCAGTCAGTGTACTGGCTTGGCATTGGTTGTGTGGACATTGTGGTGAATGGTTGTTGTATGCCTGATAAACCCAGTCGGTGTACTGGCTTGGCATTGGTTGTGTGGACATTGTGGTGGATGGTTGTTGGATTCCTGACAAACCCAATCAGTGTAATGGCTTGGCATTGGATGTTTGCATGTTGTGGAGGTATTGGTAAAGGGTGTTATTTCCTAACAAACCCAGTCGAAGAACTGGCTTGGAAATGGTCATTGTATGCTTCATAAACCCAGTCAGCATACTAGCTTAGCATACTGATCTTCGAAATGCTTGATAAACCCAGTCGGCGTACTGGCTTAGCATACTGATTTTAGGGATGCCTAATAAACCCAGTCGGTGTACTGGCTTGGCATTGCCTATTCGGGTGATGTTGTGGAGCAACATGTGTGCTGGCCGAGCATCCACCCCACAGGTGATCCAAGGCTTATAAAGTAGAGAAGGAAACCTGTGGAGTAGCACGAAAAATGCACAATACAGATAAGTATTCATTTTCATTTATTTTCTTGTTTGGAATAATGAATATTTCAGGTATAAGTCTTCTAACAGCTAAGCTGATACACTATTGTTTCTTTGTTGGAAACCTTGGTCATTGCAAGAAGCACAGACCCTGAAAGAACTATAAATTCTTGGTAAATCTAGAGAGTAATTGATGCTCGATAAATTCAGAGAATAGTTGGTGGGGACATTAACCACTTGATGTTGTGGAGAAGATGGCGTGCTGGCCAAACATTCTTTAATTAATTAATAAAACCAGTCGGAGCACTGGTCTAGCATATTGCTAAATGAGATGATTGATGAAACCCAGTCGGCGTACTGGCTAGGCATTGCCTATTCGAATGGTTGTGGAGTAGCCTGCGTGCTGGCCCAACATTCATTATTGCATCCACGGGAAATCCAAGGCTTATAAAGCGAAGGAGCTTGTGGAATAAAGTGAAGACATCCAATGCAGATAAGTATTTGGTTACATTGCAGCTTCTTGCTTATGAAATACGTGTGTATATGATTTGTTTATGATTTCTTAAACTCTTGTTTGGAGACAAACCCTATGGAAATAAACTAAACATATGAATTGACTCAATGTTTGAGTGTAGGTAATGCTGGAAGCAAGGACTATGAAAGCATCTGGAAGATGCATGTGGACATATGACTGTCCTAAAGAGCTCAGTATGAGTAGTAATGAAAGATGGTGCTAGTGCACATATGTGGGTCCTAGCAGCCAAATGTCATGTAGGCAACAATGGGAAGGACTCCCATGTTGAAAATCCTTAAACAGACCTTAAACACTAAGTGTCATAGCCAAGAACGGGCAAGTCAAGCATTCACGTTGAAGTGAAAAAGGATAAGGAGAATGAAACCACAGTGATGGTGTGGCTCCAGATTAGAACAAGACTAAGAGGGGGAAACTCTTACTCTTCTCTTTCATTTTTGATTAATGCATTTATAAAACAAAGAATTTGTTGAATGCATGTCATGACTGAAAATAGATTGTGTATAATTACTTGAAATGAATTGTGAATGTTGAAATAGTTATTCCCTTGTGAGAGGATGAACATGGATGAGTTCATGTGTATGTTGGGAAAGCATGAAATGTGTGGAAGTCTCATGAGTAAAGCATGGACGTTCCAAGTCAATTGGGAAAATAATTGACTAATTTTAATATTGTGTTATGCTTGTCCTGACAAGAATTGCCATGATGAATCTCACAGGTAAGATAGTGAAAGCCATTGGTTTTGGCTGAAAATCTTCCTCAAGTAGTTTCCAGGACAACAAGAAAGATGGCAGCCATGAAAATTCCAGACTTGTAGATCAGTGGGAAGGTGAATAAAAGGAAGGGATTGCTATGGAGCGATGCCTGCCTACAGAGCTGGAAGATCAAAGCCAGCAGGAGCAGCTTGAGGAAGCAAAAGGACTTGATCTAAAAGTTCAAAGTAAAGAGATGAAAGCAGGACAGACCTACCACATTTTGTGATTTTTGAGACATGTGTAAAGTGGGTATTTATTCCTAAGTGTTGGAACACCGAGGACGGTGTTATTCCAAGGGGAGTGGAATGTAATGTCCCTAGTTTGACCCCATGGCATTAAAATCGTAAATGATGTAATATTGTTATAACATCGTGGTGAGGAGCTCAAGGCCAAGGCCCCACCATCGATTTATCAATGCATATGGTTCACGTGCTAGCCATGCGCAATGGAATTGCGAACATTATGTAAATATGCATTTTAAATAAAATAACCACAACTAGCTATGCAATGCAAAAAGAGATGAGAGCATGATTTTACAAGGAATTGGGAGGGAAAACATTCAAACTCTTTAGCCAAGTGTCAATGAGATAACCCATCAAACACTCAACTACCCATGTTGACTTTGGTACCCAATCATTCATTCTCCCAAGAGTTGGTTGAGGTAGTTAATGCCTTGGGGAATGAGAGGTATGGCTGTCCACAAATTCGATTATGGGCAACCACCCTGTATGGAAAAACATGTTTGGATTCCTTGGCAAGAAAAGAGCCATGAATTTGCTCCCGCAACCATTACCCATCAACCAGTTTTGCCTCTCTCACGTTTTTGGAGCTACCTGGGCGTTTCTCCTCCATGTTTTCCTGTATTTCCCTTGTTTTTCAGTTGGGAAGAGGGTTTTTTTGTTTGGTTTACCAATGGTGAAGAGAATATATCGTTTTGGGGTTTCAAAGAGGCCGTTTTGGCCATTGGAAACGCCCATAACCTGTGGAAGAAATTGGGTTTTTCCCTGGGGACGATTTTCCCTTTCTACAGTTTGTTTGGTAAGCCATGATTTGGGGAAAACCCATGGCCTTCGCCCTCTCATGCAATCTGAGCTAGTTGGGCTTTACCCATCACGTTTTTTCACCATTTTCCTACATTTTCCATGCCTAGGAACTCGTTTTTGTATTGCACAATGGCTGGGAGGAAGGGAGCCACGATTTTGGGGTTACGGAGGTCGTTTTTTACCCTTGAATGCCCATAAACGTTTTCTGGAAATGATTTTTCTCTCCCAGGGTTGATTCCCCTATTGCCATTTCATTTTTGGTGTGCCCATGATTTGATTTGGGAAAGTCCATGGCCATCTTATTTGTAAAATCTCATTGCTGAAAATGGGCATCCATACCCAGTTTGAGTTGCTGTGTGTAAAAGAAGGTTGGGATTGAGATGGGTTTCTATTGCTTTGGCTGTGAATGAGCTGGAATGTTCCATTTTCCTTGTAAGATTCATGCCCAGCTCGGGGGGTGGCAGTTTTGTCGAGAGATCTATGAACACAATTGGCAGTTTTATTTGAAAGATAGATTCAATGACTTCTTATTGGAAGCATATAATTCTAAGATCAACCTGGAATATATTCATGGGGATTTGTATGGAAATACATTTGTGGAAAAACTACATCTAGAATTTAAGATTCGCAGTCGTCTTCAATCAATTTTCAAGTCTTTTCCCAAGCCTACTTTCGAACATTATACTGAACTAGATATGGCCCTGAGAGAACTAAAAAAATTTCAGTATCCACTAGGAAAAGAATGGAAAAATATAACCATATTCCTTCAAATCAAGGAGCGGGAAAGGACTAAAACTATACAGTCACTAGCTGGAGCATCATCATCACAATAGTAAACTCCTCCACCTAAGAAAGGAGGATCTCAAGCTCCACTACCGACCAATCAACAATAGTTTAACAGATAGTCATTTTGTAATAATATCTTACTTAAACAGTTAGTAAAACTAAAATATGTTATTTGAAAATAGAATTTTGTTATAAATTTTGTAAATCCTGCGAGGCTATAAATAGGCCAAAATGAGCTATAGGCAAGGTTAACTCTTTTTGTAAGAAGTGTAACTTCTAAAAAAATTTGTCTAATCAAGTAATGGGAAGAGAACATTCAAGCTCTGATCTAAAAATTATCCAGGATCTTTATAACCAATATTTGCATGTGAATGTTAAATGCTAAAATCCATTAAAGAGGCTTAAATGACAAATTTAAAGAGAAAAATTGAAGCACATAAAACACATAAAAGAGCTATGCAAACCAGAAAATGAAGACAAGAGCTAATAACAGAGTTCACCCTTCTTGGGGTACATCTCTAGGCCGCTTCCAATGGGAAGGCCGATCTTATTAAGTCTTCAAAGATTACAAATTGAGTGTTCTGGAAACACTTCTGAAATCTAACTCTCAAACGCAAAAACAGACTGCACCACTGTGACCATCTCGAAATTCTGAGAAAAACGAGTATAAACTCGAATACCTTTGGCTGAAAAATCTTCTGGCACACAAATCGAGACAACAATCCTGCAAATAAGAAAAAGTAACACCTTGTGTACAGATTCTTCCTCGGGATCCATTCCCATTAATGGCCTCTATGCCTTGGGAATCGTGCATGTACTTTGTCTCATAAACTATGCATATTGCGAATGGAACCCGCGCTGTGTAAAATTCCGAAACCTAAACATGGTCGTGGCTTGGTTTTTTGTGGCCCTTTTATAACCTGGGCATTGCAACCTTAAAAGCAGTATCCGCCTCTTCCACCTCAATGAATGGTCGGTGTCCCAATGGTAAGGCGTATTGTTGATGAGGGAAAGTTCCCGAGGTCAAACCTAAGGGCCTCTCCTCCTTCAATGTTCTTTTGGAGTGGTGGGCATATTATATGAGAGCACGTTATTGTATATGGTTATGATAGATCGGCGGGCATATTATATGAGAGCACGTTATTGTATATGGTTATGATAGAGCGGCGGGCATATATTATGGTTTCTATGTTACATAGTTGGTTACATGGTATATTGATATATGGTTATTTGTTTCGATATATAATATGGTTTGGTGGTATAACATAGCTCCACGTTACAATATGATAAGTTCCACGACTTGCATTAGAGCTATGGTATAACACTATGGTTAAATAAATGGTTATAATATGGTACATTAGATATGGTTTGTAATGTGGCCGCATAATGGTTCTATACTATGGGTTATAATATAGTTGGGGGGCTCGGTGTTGGCATGTGTTAAGATCCTAGTGGATGGCCTTCACTAGATGTGATGCACTTGCAACAATTAATTACTAAGAATATGTGAAATAGCAGAAATAATAGAACAGAATCACTTTTATATTGATCACGGGCCACTTCGAGGGGGCAACCTCCTTTGAGCAAGCTCAATACAATTAACTTCACGGTGCCTTCATAGGTCTCAACACACACTTATATACTAATTCTAGGCACCAATACTATGGGTCGAAACCATGGGCCGTTACAAACTATGGATCAACAATACTACGGGCGACTTACAAAGCATATGCGCCAATAACAATAACACAACTATTGATCATCAAATACTACGGGATGAATTACAAAGCATATGCGTCCAACAACAACATACTAACAAAGTAAAGACATGGGTTCCTAACATCGCCTCCCCCTTAAAAAAAGCTTTGTCCTCAAAGCTTTAGATGTGGAAATTGTTGTTGAATCTGAAGGAGTGGTTCCCATGTAGCATCCTCTGGTTGCATGACGTGCCACTGAATTAAGACCTCTGTGATAGAGCGAGAGAGAAGCTGACGCGTGCGCCGATTGAGGATGGCCTTTGGCTCCAAAAGGATGGATCCTTCATTATCCAGTTCGGGTAAAATCGTTTGTCCGCTGATGTTGGTTCCAAGAACTTTCTTCAGACAAGAGACATGAAAGACTGGATGAATGCGGGAAGAAGGAGGAAGGTCCAATTTATAAGCAACAGACCCAATCTTCTGAAGAATCCGATATGGCCCATAGAACTTTGGAGTGAGCTTATGACGCCCTTTGAGTTTCAAGGAGGATTGTTTGTACGGCTGGAGACGAAGAAAAATCATATTGCCGACTTGAAAAGTGCGCTCCGAACGTTGCTGATCAGCTTGTTGCTTCATGTGATTTCTTTCCATGTGAAGATTGTCCCGCAAAATGCAAAGAATCTGATCGCGGTTGCGAAGGACCGTGTCAACTTCCTGAACTGGTGAACTGGTGGGGCTGTATGGAAGAAGAATTGGAGGTGCCTGAGCATAGACTGATTCATATGGGGTCATTTTAGAGGCAGTGTGGTAAGAGGTATTGTACCACCATTCAGCGAGAGGGAGCCACTTTGCCCACTGATGTTGTTGTTCCGAGGTGAAGCAACGAAGATAATTTTCCAAGCATTTATTGACAATTTCAGTCTGACCATCTGTTTGTGGGTGATACCCTGAACTCATATTTAGTTTGGTGTCAGTGTGGCGAAATAGTTCTGTCCAAAAATGATTGGTGAAAGTCGCATCACGATCCGAGACAATGGAAGAAGGGATGCCATGAAGACAAAAGATCTGGTCCAGAAAAATTTGAGCGATGGAGGAGGCTGTATAGGGATGGCTGAGAGCACAAAAATGACTATATTTGGAGAGGTGATCAACCACAACGAGAATCACTGTCTTCCCGCCAGATTTAGGGATCCCTTCAATGAAATCCATAGAAATATCTGTCCAAATCCATGTAGGTATGGGCAAGGGTTCAAGCAATCCTGGAAGGAGTGTTGTTTCACCCTTATTGCGCTGGCAGGTATCACATTCAGCCACCATCTGTTGAATTGTCCTTTTCATTCCCTGCCAAAAGAAGTTACGCCGTGCTCGTTCATATGTTTTGAGGAACCCAGAGTGCCCTGTCGATGGAGAAGCATGGAGTTCATAGAAGACATCCTGTTGAAGATCTATGCTCTGGGGAAGCACCAGACGACCCTTGTATCACAGAGAAGCACCATCCCAAGAGTAATGTGGTACAGCAGAAGGGTTGTTGGTCAAGCGTTGGATGATTTGAGATAAGGAAGAGTCATTGACATAACCCTGTTGAACAGATTGCAACCAATTTGGAACCGGCATAGAAATAGCTGAAAGAGAACCTTGGGCATCAAATGTGCGAGAAAGAGCATCTGCCACAATATTGTCTTTACCCTTCTTGTAAGTGATCTCATAGTCATAACCCATGAGTTTGATAACCCATTTCTGTTGTGCTGGGGAGGAGACACGCTGTTCCAAGAAATATTTCAGACTCTGGTGATCAATCTTGATGCAGAAATGATTCCCTAATAGGTATGGGCGCCACTTCTGTACTGCATGCAAAATAGCCATCATTTCCTTCTCATAGGTAGAGGCAGCTAAATTCTTACCTGAAAGGGATTTGCTGGTGAACACAATGGGGTGTTCATCTTGAAGGAGGACAGCACCAAGTCCATTGCCGCAAGCATCACTCTCAATAGTGAAGGGCTTGGAAAAATCGGGCATAGCTAGCACAGGTGTAGTACATATAGCTTGTTTTAGTTTGTCAAATGCACACTAAGCAGCAGGTGTCCATGTAAAAGCATCCTTTTTCAATAGAGCAGTTAATGGAGCTGCAATCTTCCCATAATCCTTGACAAACTTGCGGTAGTAGTCAGTCAACCCCAAAAAACCATGAAGGCTCTTGAGTCTCTGAGGCTGTGACCAATTGTTCATGGCATCGATTTTGGCAGGATCCACACGAACCCCTTGTGCTGAGATAATGTGCCCGAGATACTCAACTTCCTTCTATCCAAAAACACATTTAGACTGCTTGGCATGGAGATGATGGTCAGAGAAAAGTTGCATGACAAGATCCAGATGCTGGAGATGTCCATCCCATGTTTTACTGTAGATGAGGATATCATCAAAGAATACCATAATGAATTTCCGCAAGTAGAGTCGAAATATTTTATTCATTAAGGCCTGGAATGTGGAAGGAGCATTAGTGAGGCCAAAGGGCATGACCAAAAACTCATAATGGCCATCATGTGTGCGGAAAGTTGTTTTAGGAATATCCTCCTCATGAACCCGAATTTGATGATACCCAGAACGAAGATCCAACTTGGAGAAAAAGTGAGCCCCATGAAGCTCATCAACAACAGGAATTGGAAACTTATCCTTGATGGTGAGGTGATTAAGTGCTCGGAAGTCAATGCAGAGGCGCCATGACCCATCTTTTTTGTGGACAAGAATAACTGGAGAAGAAAAGGAACTAGTGCTTGGACGAATAATACCTTGCTTCAATAAGTCCCGAACGAGCATTTCAATCTCTGTTTTTTGGTTAAATGGGTAGCGATAGGGCCTGATGTTGGGAGGAACGCTGCCAGGAAGGAGTTGAATACGATGGTCTTCTGGCCTGGAAGGTGGTAATCCCAGTGGTTCAGCAAAGACACCTGTATATCGATCCAGAATTTGTTGTAGATCCAAAGGAGTAGTGGAGACCGCTGATGGTTGCATCTGGATGGAATGGATCTGAGCGATGACACAATGTGAATTCTTCTTGAGGATTTTTTCCATGCAATGTGAACTGATGATGCTGAGAGAACCTGGTTGTAATCCTGTCAATGTGTGTTTTTTTCCATTGAGGGAAAACTGCATCCAAAGTTCAGCAAAATCCCATAAGATAGGGCCAAGTGTGCGTAACCATTGAGCGCCCAAAACCACATCACATCCACCTAAGGGCAAGGCAAACATGTCATAGCGCAAGGTATAGTCTCCCATAGAGATAAGCACATTTCGACACTTCCCTTTGCAAGGTAAGGTGCCCCCATTGGCAACCATGACTTCAAAGTTGGAGCAAGGATGGATAAAACAATCAGCTTGTTTGGCGATCCAAGGGTCAATGAAATTATGAGTGCTACCAGAATCAATGAGTATTGTAAGAGGAAGCTTCTTGAAGTAACCCATGACCCGCATTGTTTGGGGGGTGGTGATTCCAGCTAAAGCATGGAGAGATATTTCTGGCTGGTCATCCTGAGACAGAGGGTCAATAGGCGGTTCCTGAATGTCGACCGAAGCATCCAGTGTTTCTGGATCTTCGTCACCAATTTCAGAGGCAGGTGGAGACTCCACATCCAAGAGATAGAGTTTTTGATAAACAAATCTATGTCCCCAAGTGAATTTCTCATCACAATTATAGCAAAGCCCCTTTTCTCTGCATGCTTGCATCTCTGTTTCAGACAAACACTTGATAGGAGTTGGTCAAGGAGCCTGCAGTATAGGTGGTCGCTGAGAACCCATATACCGGAAGGGAACAAAAGTGGGCTTGGAGCGTTGCTGGGCTGCAATCTTGTCTTCTGCCAACTTAGACAACCCTAGGGCTTCCATCATTGTGTTGGGACAGAACATTTTGACCTCAGAGCAGATGGAATCCTTTAGACCACTGATAAAACAACTCCGGTAAAAGTCATCAGACAGTCCTTCGGTGTGGTTGGCTAGATTCTCAAATTCAGTTTGATACTCTCTCACCGTGCCAATTTGGCGAAGTTTAGTGAGGTCTTTTGTGAAGTCATCAAAAGCACTAGGACCAAATCGTTGCAAAAGGAGTTGGCAAAAGTCTGGCCATTTGGGCTCTGGATGAGCCTTGATGTACCAAGGGTACCATTGAAGAGCTTCCTGTTCCAAGTGAAAGGATGCCAGTGGAACTTTGTTGACATCAAAAGTATTATGCAGACTGAAATACTGTTCTGCACGATAGATCCATCCAGTTGGATCAGCACCATTGAAGTGAGGAAAATCAAGCTTCGGACCACGGAAATTGCTGGAAGAGGAGAACCCATTGTCTGATGAAGACTCGGACTGTCGTTTGTTGTTCATAGCTGAATGTTCAAGATGGAGGCCGAGAAATTTTTCATCCAAATCCTGGAGTTTGGCTTGGATGGCTGCAAGTGCTTCCTCCATGGTTTTTGCTCCTGCACGGGTGACAACCATAACCAGGATTTTTTTTTTTTCGGTTGACCGGGTAGGAAAACAAAAATAGAAACTACTTCAGTAAGGGAAAATCTGGACTAGGGAAAAAATTTGAAGGGTAATTGGGGTTTGACTAGATTTTGGACACTGTCGACTAGACAAGGAAACAAAAATGAGGATTTCAGAAGCGGGGTGAAAGAATGGGAAAATTTGGCAAAGGGGGACAAAGAAGCAGAATTCAGAAAGGAACTCTGTGGTAAAATTTGAAGGTGATTGGGAGAAATCTGAGGAAGTTATGGAAAACCCTAAAAATAGACAAATGTGGGATTTCGGGCTTTGGGAAGGGGAATTGGGGATAGGGTCCTC
This sequence comes from Larix kaempferi, assembly GCA_027924585.1. Lineage (NCBI taxonomy): Eukaryota > Viridiplantae > Streptophyta > Pinopsida > Pinales > Pinaceae > Larix > Larix kaempferi. The sequence goes on along the minus strand of BSBM01000637.1, from coordinate 16,768,440 downwards.
AAAACTGAAATATGTAGAATGGGATTACAGGGGTTCCCCGAAAATTTCAAGGGAAACAGAGTGAAAATAAGGGATCTGGAACAGCGCCGAATGGATTGAAAACGGCTGAATCTGGAACGGCTTGCAAAATGGATCTGAAACGACGCAGCAGTGATCAACAATAGTTCAGCTGAAAGTAGATATGTACCCCAAGTATGTGCGGCTTCCTAACAGTTCAGGGGTTTCACTTGGCCACCAATGTTGTCTGACAGCTTGTGTATTGGGGCAGTACCCCTCACTCCACGGATCAGGTAAAACTGATAGCCGCTTTGCCACAAACGACAGCTCTTGGTTTACCTCACGGGTGGGAACTAGTCAATCAGGTAGGGGTCGTTGCCCTTTTCGCTGGCAGGTCCTCTCAATGGGCCAGCTACTTCGGGGTTCCTGTGGTACTCCTCACAATGAGTTTTAGGGATTATGCCCAAGTACTTCCCAAAGTTAAGCGGATAGGGATTATTCCCAAATCTGAACCTGCAACAGATGCGAAAAAAAAAAAATTGGCAGAAATTTCACCCAGCGAGCCCAAGAAAGTGCTCTAATACCAGATGTGATACACCTGCAACAATTAATTACTAAGAATATGCGAAATAGCAGAAATAATAGAACAAAATCACTTTTATATTGATCACGGGCCACTTCGAGGGGGCAACCTCCTTTGAGCAAGCTCAATACAATTAACTTCACGGTGCCTTCATAGGTCTCAACACACACTTATATACTAATTCTAGGCGCCAATACTATGGGTCGAAACCATGGGCCATTACAAACTATGGATCAACAATACTACGGGCGACTTACAAAGCATATGCACCAATAACAATAACACAACTATTGATCAACAAATACTACGGGACGACTTACAAAGCATATGCGTCCAACAACAACATACTAACAAAGTAAAGACATGGGTTCCTAACAGCATGGGTCAAGGTCTATGCCATCCCACCCCATTTTTACACTTTTTTTGACCATATACATTCATGGGGTCATGGTGGCCTTAATACAAGGTTTGGGTTCGATTCCCATAGCCCCAAAATAACTCTTTAAACCATATTTTTAACCATTTTAACCATAATTGACAGAACTTCAAATGTACACAACTTCTTCATCTTGAGGTCGTTTCACGCGAAACGAACGTTGACAGAAATCTGACGAAGAGAACTTTACCACTGTAACCTTTGAACTGATGTTTGAAGAATTTAAACCTGATCGGCGATGAGATGATCCTCCTGGATCAAACCTCCCCACTGAGAAGCTTTTGGACCACCAAAAGCATGGAATCATCCTGCAATCAAGTGAAGACATGTTCGTCTCACTTGTCCCGTATCACGTGTCCATTCTTGGAACCTGTACATATGAATCAACATGACAACAATCAACACTGCACAGATATTGTTAAGTATATTAACCCCTTTTTCAACAAAATATTCATTCAATATTGTAGGGACCAACCATATATTGTTGATCAGTAATAAGATAAATATCAACATTGAACATGTGAAAGAGTTTGTACTTATATCATGCTTATGCTTTATCATAGGAACACTGTCAACCATATTAGATGTATTGTGATGCAATGACACTTCCTCTTCATGCTTAGGATGATTTTCTTCCTTAATTTTCATAGACATAAGTGCCAAATGTCAACTTGCATTAACAACCCTTTTTAATTTTTATGTAGTTCCCAATGATTTGTCATTTTTATATGAATGTGAATGTACTATGTACTCAATTCCTTCCTTAAACAAATGATATTGATTATGTTCTTGATAGAAGATTGCTTTTCGATCATACAAATACGGGATACCCAACACAATCCCATAGATATCTAATGGAACCACATCAAATTCAACTTCATCTAAAAACTTGGATGTAATTGCAAACTTGTGATCACATTGTCTTGTTACTTGTAATCTATTATCTTTGCATACCCAACCTAGTGGATAAGGTTTATTATTTGGTTGTTTAGTTATTAATCCCAACTACTTAACTACTTCTTCTGAAATAATATTAGCTTGAGATCCACTATGTATGAGTGTGTCAATCTTGGTTTGTTTAGTGATTACCCTTCTATGAAATAGTGCATTTCTTTCTCTATCTTTAGAACCATCATTATCTTTAGATGTAGAAGCACATAAAGAACCAATGTTAGAATTACCAACAAGAGATTTACCTTTCATACATACGATTGATATCTTGGTTTCATCCTCGGAATCCGATCCAAGGTCCTCAACAATAACCGTAGCTTTCTGCTTCCCTTTACGATCCTTAAACCACTTTGGTTTCATTTTTGGATGTAGCTTCCAGAAATGCTTTGCATCATGTCCATCTCTTTGACAATGAGAACAAGAAATCTTTGTGTCCCCTTTCTTCACGGTAGAAACATGTTTTCTCTTCCCTTTTTCCTTTCCTTCTTTTGGATGACTGGATTCATCTAAAGAAACATCATGAACACTCTTCCCTTTGGATTCAATGTGCGTAGCTTGTACACATACCTCATCAAGGTTAGTAGGATTAAACATAAGTATTGTATGACGTAAATAATGATGTAATCCACCTATGTACTTGAGAAGAATTTCTTGGGTGTAGAGAGGTATACCAAGTAGTAAAGCTCTCTTCTGAAATTCTTGTGTGTACTCTTGCACACTTTGACCCTTACCTTGCCTCAAATTTTGCCAATCCATCATTACTTGTTGTATGTAACCCAATGGATAGAATTGATTCTTTAATGCTGAATTGAATTCATGCCAAGATGATATAATATTTCCTTTTGAGGCCAAATCCTTTTGAGTTCTACTATGAAGGTTGGAGGCAGAAATAAAACAAAAGATTATGCAGAATGAGCTACGGCTCTTCAATATTTATTCATAAACGAAAGATCAATTGATGTAATACAAACCAAAATGTAATGTGTATTTAAACACTTATGGAAACCCTAAAAACTCTAACCTAGCTTTCGCATGCATGCAAATCATGTTGTTGCATTTATTAACTGAACTTCAAAAATAGGAACTAATGTAAAGCTAAGTTAACTGAAGTAATTACTATTTCTAACACTCCCTCTTAATTACTACTGCTGACTACTGTAGCTTTTACAATGCCGAAATTATTTCTATGGATTTAAAAAATATATTTTTCCAATGGCTTTGTGAATATGTCATCCAATTGGTCAATCGATTTACAATGCTCAACATGAACTTCACCATTGTTCACAAGTTTTCTTATGAAGTGATATCTGGTATCAATGTGCTTGCTTTTCTGGTGAAAAACACAATTCTTGGATAGAGCGATTGTTGAATTGTAGTCACAATAGATTGTTGTTGGTCCTTCTTGTTTCTGTTGAAGAACTTCTAAAACTCTGCGTAACTAGACTGCTTGACATGTTGTTGATGTCGCTACTACAGACTCTGCTTCTGCTGATGAAAGTGTCACAATGGGATGCTTCTTGGATGCCAATGAATTCACACCTGATCCAAGATGAAAAACATGACCGGAAGTGCTCTTCCTATCATCCAAACTTCTTGCAAAATCACTGTCAGTGAAACCTATCAAAACATCATACTAAGTGCTTGAGTATAAAATTCCATAGCTTGAAGTCCCTGCAGCATATCGTAAGATCCTTTTGCCAACTTTCCAATGCGAGTCTTTGGGAGACTCCATGAACCTCGAAATCAAGATGACAGTAAATATAATATCTGGTCTCATAGCTGTGAGATACATGAGACTTCCTACAAGTCTCTTAAACAATGTTGGATCTACAATGGGATTGTCATCTTCTTTGCTCAACTTTGTACCTGTTGTCAATGGTGTAGGTTTCATTTTGCAATTAAGCATTCTGAATCGCTTAAGAACTTCATTAGCATATTTATTTTGAGAGATAAATATACCTTTTTCTGACTATTCTACTTCTAAGACAAGAAAGAACTTCATTAATCCAAGGTCTATCATCTCGAACTCTTTCTTCATAACTTCCTTGAACTCATCTACTGACAAGTCACCTATAAAAATCATATCATCAACATATAAACAAACTATCAAAATTTGTCCTTGTTGATTTACCTTTGTGTAAAGTGTTGGTTCGTTGTTGCTTTTGCTAAAACCATTTTTTATTAGATAAGAATCAATTCTACTGTACCAAGCTCTTGGAGCTTGCTTGAGCCCATATAGAGCTTTATTCAACTTGTAAACTTTATCTTCATGTTCTTTTATTTCATACCCATGTGGCTGCTCCACATAAATTTCTTCTTCAAGAATGCCGACTTGACATCCATCTGATACACTTTCCATTTTTTTTGGGCTGCAATTGCTAGGACTGCTCTTACTGTGTCCAATCTTACCACTAGTGCAAAAGTTTCTCCAAAATCAATTCCTGGTTGTTGCGAGAAACCTTTTGTTACTAACCTTGCCTTGTACCTATCAATCTCACCTTTTTCATTGAGTTTGGTCTTATAGACCTACTTCACACCAATGGGTTTCTTATTCTTTGGTAGGTCAACTAGATCCCATGTATCATTTCTCTCAATGGAATCTATCTCTTTGTCCATGGATTTTACCCAATGCTCTTGTTTTACAGCCTCTTCATAAAACACGAGTTCACTGGCAATAAAAACATAATTGGTATTTTCATCCAATTCATCATAAATATCTTCCAATCTTCTAGTCTTTCTATTACTGTGATTAGATTCATTACCTGATTGTGGACTTGATGCTTCACCTCGAACTGAGTTTCTAGGTGTTCTTTCTGGAGTATTTTCTACTGGTGAAGATGCTACTGGGCCCTGTTGTCCAATCAGCTCCTCTTCTTCTCCATCTTCTGGTTGGGGTATTGCAGCTCCCACACCCTTGTCTATGGTTCCATTCCATGACTCTTCCTCCTTGAACAAAACATCTCTGTTGAGGATAACCTTTTTGGTAATAGGGTTATACATCTTGAAGGCTTTAGTTTCTTCACCGTATCCAAGAAATATAAATTTCTCACTCTTGTCGTCTAGCTTTTTTCTTAGCTGTTTAGGAATATGATCATAAGCAACACAACCAAATATTCTGAAATTTGAAACATTACAACTCATACCTGTCCATGCTTCCTTTGGTACTCTGTTCTTCACAATTTTGGTGGAAAATCTATTCATCACATGAACAGCACAAGCCACTGTGTCTCCCCAAAATTCATGGGACAAATTTCTTCCTTTCAACATGCTCCTTGCCATATTCATGATGGTTCTATTCTTGCGTTCTGCAATACCGTTCTGCTAAGGTGTGTATCTTGTAGTGAATTTCCTCTTGATTCCATGATGTTTACAGTAATCATGAAATTCCTTTGAGTCATACTCTCCCCCTCCATCTGATCTCAATATTTTGAGTTGATAACCACTCTATTTTTCATCCAAAGCCCTAAATTCCTTGAACTTGCCAAAAGTTTCAAACTTATGACAAAGGAAATACACCCATGTTTTTATACTGAAAACATCAATAAATGTAAGAAAATAATAGCTTCCACCAATTGATTGAGTTTGCATTGGTCCACACAGATCAGTATGAATAAGTTCTAGAGGTGCATGTGCTCTTCAAGACATACCTTTAGGAAAGCTATCCATGTGCTTCTTTGCAATGATGTAATACTCACACAACTGCTTTTTGGCTCCTTCATAGAGGGTAATCCTTTTACCATCTCTTTCTGCTGTAAAAAATTGAGTCCACCAAAGCGAAGATGTCCATATCTAAAATGTCATAACCAATAATCATCCATGCAAGTGGCTTTTTGAGCAAAAGAGGTTACCTTGCTGCTGCAATTCATGACTAGTGGATACATCATGTTCCTAGTCACTTGTATTTTGATGATCAACTGTCTATTTGGGGGTTTGTCATAAATTTGACAGTCTGATCCATCAAAGACAAGTATGTATTTCTTTTCAGTAAATTGTCCAATGCTAAGCAGATTATGCTTCAATCTTGGAGCATAATATACATATGTGATTGTCTTTTGTTGGCCTTGTTTGGTCAGAATGTTGACCACTCCTTTGCCAAGAACTAGAACTACCTCATCCGTGCCGACTTTGACCTATGTCCTCATTGATCCATCTAGGTCTGCAATTAGACCTCTATCACCTGTCATATGGTTACTGCAGCCACTATCTAAAAGCCAAATTCCCTTTGGGATTTCGTGTGCAGCATGACATGTAAGAAAAAAAATATACTCTTTATCCTTGGAGGTATTAGTCACATTAGCATTATGATTTGCTTGATCGGACTTTTTCTTTCTACATGCATGAGCATAATGCCCAAATTTATTGCAATAATAACACTTAATATTAGATTTATCTAACCTTTTTTTGTCATAGTTCCCGCCTTCATGGTTATGATGGTGATCTTGATCTTCATTGCCATTACTTTAGCCACTTCTGCCTCTTCCTCTTGATCCTCCTCTGCCTCTGCCTCTGCCTCTTCCTCTACCTTTTGAGAATGAGACATGTGCTTTGAAAGCATTCTCTAGAGAGGACTCTTCATTCCTGTTGATTCTGGATTCGTATGAAAGTAGAGATCCGGTCAACTCGTCTATAGAGAGAGTACTCAGATCCTTTGCTTCTTCAATCGCTGCAACTTTTGAATTAAATTTGTGGGCTAGGGATCTCAGAACCCTTTCAACCACCCATTGATCTTCGCTCTTTTCACCATAGGTATTCAGCTGATTAACAATCCCCATGACTTAGGTCATGAAAGAATCTCTGAGTTTGATTCTTTCATCTTCAGATATTCAAAATCTCTTCTTAGGTTTTGGAGTGTAGTTGTTTGTACCTTACCAACACCCTAATAACTGGTTGCCAAGGTATCCCATACTGCTTTGGCATGTAATGAAGTCGATATCTTTGGAAATATGTTGTTATCCAAAGCGTTCATTATAAGATGCAGTGACCTTGCATCCTTTTTCCTGTTCATTCACAAAACATCCTTTTTTGCATTTGAAAGGGCTTGAAAAGCTACATCATCTACAGGTTTGGAATGGCCATTCACGACATATTCCCACACATCTTTTGACCTGAGATAAACCTCCATCCTCGTGGCCCAAACATCATAGTCCTTTTTTCCTGTAAGAGGAGAAATCTGAGATTGATTGTTGTTGCTAGAAGCCATAGATGCTGTGGAGTCTTTCACTGGCTTTTTTAAAACAATCTCCTTCCTCTTTTTTTCAAAAAATAATGTCAATTTTTTTTATTTTTTTTAAATATCTTCTTCTCTTGTAAAAAAAAATTCTTACTCAAAGAGTCTCGTAAAAGAAAATAACTTCATGAAAGTCAAAAAACAATCACTCTAATCTTCTTCCTCTTGCCCTAATTGTCGCAGGTCTTCACAAATTATCGCGTCTTAGCCTATAGAGAGGCCGCGATAATTCCCAAATATGTTTTACTTTATCTCTCTAAATTATCGCGCTTTAGACTATAGGGAGGGAGCGATAATTTCTGCAAAAAAAAATATTGTAAAATTATTCAAAGCTACGGCTTTGGCTTCTCTGGAACTCTCACAATGGATCTTCTCCTAAGTTATGATACCAAACTGAAGGTTGGAGGTAGAAATAAAACAAAATATTATGCAGAATGAGCTACGGCTCTTCAATCTTTATTCATAAACAGAAGATCAATTGATGTAATACAAACTGAAATGTAATGTGTATTTAAACACTTATGGAAACCCTAAAAACTCTAACCTAGCTTTCGCATGTATGCAAAGCATGTTGTTGCATTTATTAACTGAACTTCAAAAATAGGAACTAATGTAAAATGTAAGTTAACTGAAGTAATTACTATTTCTAACATACTCTCCCACCATATGAGAGCGGTCCCTCCAAGTCTAAGAGAAGCTGACTGAATTTTCAAGCTATCTTCATTAAACTTTTGAATCCTACAATAGACTTCAATTTGATGGATCCAATTATCTAATGTTTCAGTATTAAGTTCTCCATTATAAACAGGTAACTCAAACTTAATATCAAGCTTTAATTGAGGCATATTGAGATCAATTTTCTGTTTAGGTGAATAATGTAAAGAACCATCAAGAAAAGATGGTGATGGTGGAGGAGATTTAGGAGGTTCCTCACCACCTTCTTCTTATTTACCTTTTGCATGAGAAGAACCACCTTGTTCGCCCTTCTTCCGATCTTGGTAAAGTTCTTCCACCATACTTTGCATCCTCATGAAAGATTTAAGAAAATCCCCTTCAGAAATAATTGAAGAAGTCCCATCATCTCCTCTTTCTGAAGCCATTTTCCTTCTTCTTGATCCAATCTCAGGATCAAACTCTTCAAGCTCTCCTTCACCTCTCTAAAGCCTAGATCTTGTTAACATAAACAAACTCATAATGCAATCGTTAAGCTGCTCTGATACCAAACTTGATCTGAAAATTATCCAGGATCTTTATAACCAATATTTGCATGTGAATGTTAAACGCTAAAATCCATTAAAGAGGCTTAAATGACAAATTTAAAGAGAAAAACTGAAGCACATAAAACACATAAAAGAGATATGCAAACCACAAAATGAAGACAAGAGCTGATAACGGAGTTCACCCTTCTTGGGATACGTCTCTGGGCCGCTTCCATGGGAAGGCCCATCTTATTAAGTCTTCAAAGGTTACAAATAGAGTGTTCTGGAAACACTTCTGAATTCTGACTATCAAATACAGAAACAAACTGCACCACTGCGACCGTCTCGAAATTCTGGGAAAAGCAAGTATAAACTCCAATATCTTTGGTTGAAAACTCCTCTAGCACACAAATCGAGACAACAATCCTACAAATAAGATGAAATAACACCCTGTGTATGGATTCTGCCTCGAGATACATGCCCATTAATGGCCTCTTTGCATTGGGAATCGTGCATGTACTTTATCTCATAAACTGTGCAAACTGTGAATGGAACCCACGTTGTGTAAAATTACAAACCTTGAGCATGGTTGTGGCTTGGTTTTTCGTGGCCCTTTTATAACCTGGGCATTGCAACCTTAAAAGAAATATTCACCGATTCCACTTCAATGAAGGGCCCGTGGCCCAATGGTAAGGTGTAACGTTGATGGGGGAGAGGTCTCGGGGTCAAACCCGCAGGCCTCTCCTCCTTCCATGTTCTTTTGGAGCGAAAGGCATATTATATGAGAGCATGTTATTGTCTATGGTTATGATAGAGTGGCGGGCATATATTATGGTTTCCACGTTACATAGTTGGTTACATGGTATATTGATATATGGTTATTTGTTTCAATATATAATATGGTTTGGTGGTATAGCATAGCTCCACGTTTTTTTTTTTCCAAAAGAAAAAGAGTTCCCTGCTATTCATAGGTGAATCAAGGAAACTGCTAGAACTCCTTTCAAAAAGATGATTACAATAAAACTGGTTTGGTGGTATAGCATAGCTCCACGTTACAATATGATAAGTTCCACCACTTGCATTAGAGCTATGGTATAACACTATGGTTTAATAAATGGTTATAATATGGTACTTTAGATATGGTTTGTAATGTGGTCGCTAATGGTTCTATACTATGGGTTATAATATAGTGGGGGGCCTCGGTGTTGGCATGGTTCAAGGGCTATGCCCTTGTCCCACCCCCCTTTTACATATTTTTTGACCATATACATTCATGGGGTCATGGTGGCCTTATTACAAGGTTTGGGTATGGGAGCCCTTGTCCCACCCCCTTTTTACACATTTTTTGACCATATACATTCATGGGGTCATGGTGGCCTTATTACAAGGTTTGGGTTTGATTCCCATAGCCCCAAAATAACTCTTTAAACCATATTTTTAACCATTTTAACCATCATTGACGGAACTTCAAATGTACACAACTTCTTCATCCAAAGGTTGTTTCACACGAAACGAATGTATACAGAAAGCTGACGAAGATCTCTTTACCACTGTATCCTTTGAACTAATGTTTGAAGACTTTAAACCTGATCGATGATGAGATGATCCTCCTAGATCAAGCTCTATCATGGATTTGTGTGGATTCTAAACTCTGATATGTGCAGTTAGTATGTTATCCTTTTGTATTTTCATCTCTTTCAACTTTTATATAATTGGAAAAGTTAATGATGGCCCTGATAGGATAATATTCCACTGATATTTGATTCAAATATAGTTGTGGGTATCTTTTTCATTATATGTTGTTGAGTATTCATGATATATAATTCAAAACTGATTGGTTTATTCCTATAAAGACTGGGTTTTACTTTGTCATTATTCTATTCATAACTACTGAATTCATTATGCTCGGTATGTTTTCTATAAACATGGGATAAATATTTACTTTCATAGTACCTTTATTCCTGCCATTTCATTACACATTTTGTTCTAAGTTTGTACTAGCATACCAAAAGTGCTACCCACATTTTGTAAAACATGACTATGGTTTGTCTATGTATTTGTGATTAATGCAAATGACATGATTCTTAATTAAAGTGTTGGATAAAAGATAAATTGTAAGGAATCGAGATTATTGATGCCCAGGAATAGTTCTAAAATATAGCCTTAGAACATCTCTGAGAACAACACTCATCACAGCTAAGCAATGCAAAAAGGTAACATCCCAGACAAGGAAATTCGTCCTCTTCATGGTTCGTTATAAAGGTGAATGAAATATAGCAACAACATCCACCACCTCCACAAAGAACCCCTCTATGCAACAGAAACAGGTGGAAAAGATTGTGGAAGCATACAAATATATCTTCACCAAACTTATCGGGGTGACAGTACATTGCCAGGTCAAGCATTCCATTGATTTGATACATGGAATGCCTTTACCTGATGAGCCAGTATATAAGCATTCCCTCATGGAAAATGAAGAAATCAAATTTCAAATTCAAGATTTAATCCAAAAGGGGCACATTCAACCTCGCTCCTCACCACGGGGGGTTCACTCAGTGAACTTGTTACATAGCACGATCGTTCACATGATATTAAATAATACCCCTAATTTAACTAAATATTGAAAAACTCATCCTAAAATTGTATTGTTGAACCCCCCTCCCAATATTCCTTTCCAATTAAGAAAACCCCTAGTTTCACCAGATATTGTAGGTATCCATTTTTATCAACCCATTTTTAACACCCCCTTTATATCATATTATCAAGTTGCAACAAAAAGGAGCCCTAACACATCTTAGTATAAGCAAACAAGATGCTAAATACAATAATAGTATAATGCTAATAATGATCCCACTAGGATTGCGAGGTTGGCTTATCAATTTGTAGCATTGGATAGTGGAACACCCAAAGAAATAGTACTAGGGAAGCCAAAATGCATAAAATGCAACCTAGTAAAGAGATCAACATAACAAAGAATGTAAAATATTTAGAGTCCAATTGTTAGTGCAATGCTTAGAAAATATGAGAATTACAGATGTTTCGCACCACAACCTACCAATATACCAATTTTATATCATGTAAATATGAATATAACCATAGAGAACTCACGTTTTCTATAAGCTTAATAAATTAAACTCCATAAAAATTCAAAATTGACACCCTTTTGTGATGGACGCCCCTACCTTCCTATAAAAACAAACATCATTGATGTTTGAACCCAAATGAACATAGAAAAATTCCTTTTACTTTTCAATAACACCATATGATCATGTGCAAAGCTTGGATTTGGGTCATTCACAAGATCCAATGAATTGCCTCCACTTCCTCTACATTTATTCTTGCAATCAAGCGAATTAACAAAATTAGTTACCTTTTCTTGGGTTGTACCTAGTTTTTTTAATCTTTAAAGGATAGGGAAATATCTCCATTGTTAGGTTTCAACCATGCAATATTTATAAATATACATAGATGGTGAAACTGATATGATAACATTTCATGGTAATGATAACACATAGAGTATGTAAATAAAGATTTATATTTTCACCTATGTGAATCATGTTAATTCCAATGCAATATTAAGATAGATGCCTTGCATATAAGAATTGAAATTACAATTATGACTGTGCCAAATATAACTCAATCTAACAAGTATTCCTAACTAGCAATGTGAAAATATTAAAGAAGAATACAAAAAGTTGAAAGAAATAATTAGTCAAGAAACATTGATCTAACTTTTCTTGGTTCCAGTGAGCCAAGAATGATTGATCTCACTTTTCTTGGTTGTCGTGGAGCGAGGTTTAATTGAATATCAGTGCCCACCTAAACCCTAACCTAAAAAATGAAGAGTTAAATCTTTTACTTGAATGCCTACAAAAATACAATACAATTGTTCAAGTCTGGAACTCTCGATTAACTACATCTCTTAACTTAAAGATGAAAAACAATATAACATCAATTCAAACCAAGCCTAAATAATCTATTAAATGAGGATTGCTCAAGGCCAATAATCCAAAGAGACTTCTATCGATATTATCATTGGTACACTATTATCATATTTATACAAAACTTAGGATCATAAGCAATATCAAATAAAAATGGAAGGTACTTAAGTTTTAGGTAGGTATGAATTGAGCTTGTGATTTGGAGGTATGAATTCATCCCATGATTTGGAGGTTATTGCTCAGCACACCCAAATAAAACAACCCCCAATATTTATATTACTATGTGAAATTAAAAACCCCCCCTTGACCCCTTAATACAGGGCAATATATTTTTTAGGTTTTTAAGAGTATTCAACCCCCCAATATGAATGGACGTGATATGATATTGCCTCACTAGTGAACCCCCCGTGCTCCTCACCTTGTGGGATCCCAATTGTGTTGGTACATAAGAAATATTGGAAATGGCGACTCTGTATTGACTACTAATATATAAACAAGATCATTGTCTGGAATCAATATCCCATTCCCCGGATCGACGACCTTCTTGACCTGCTCAAGTGTGCCAAATATTTCATCAAGATTGATCTAAAGTTTCGTTATCATCAAGTGCCAATTGAGCAAACGGATGTCTGGAATACTGCCTTCAAATCTCGGGAAGGCCTTTTTGAGTGGTTTTTCATGTCTTTTGACTTGACTAATGCTATAGCAACCTTCATGAGGATGATGGACAATATCCTACAGCCATTCACCAATTCTTTTGTGGTTGTATATTTAGATGATATCCTCATCTATAGCAGAACATGGGAGAAACATTTGTAGCGTATCCACCAGGTCCTCAGCACCCAGCGACAGCACAATTTATATGCCAATCTAGAGAAGTGATCATCCAGCATGGAGAGGGTTCAGTATCCCGGATACATCGTGTACGAACATAGTGTGCATGTGGATCCGTCCAATATCCAATCCATTCGCAATTGAACAACCCCAACAACTCTCACAGAGCTTCACATCTTCCTAGGCCTTGCCAACTTCTATCATAGATTTGTGTTGGGATTCTCTAATATTGCTTGGTCCCTTATTCAGGTGACAAAAGGGGGATCTAAGGCCAATTTTATCTAGTCCAAGCCATAGAAACTAGCATTTGGGTAGATGAAGCAACGCTTATGTTCGACGCCTTTCCTTTCCTTACCATATCTGCAACAATCCTTTGAGATTGAGACAGATGCTTTGGACTATGTTGTTGGTGCATTCCTGACTCATCATGTCCATCCAATGGCATATCACAGTGAGACACTTTCAGATGCAATCCATAAGTACCCCACCTATGACAAGGAAATGTATTCCATTGTCGAAGACTACCTCTATTGGAAGAATTACATCCTTGGAAAATAAATGGTCATCCACACGGATCACAAGCCCCTATAGTTAATGTAAACCCAAGCAAAGGTACAGAATTACCGCCACCAGAAGTGGTCCACTTGCTTGCAGCAATTAACACCTATAGAGCTTATTCCTGAATGCATGGAACATGAAACTATTGATCATATCATGGAAACACAGGTTAAGGACACCCACCAGTAGAATATCCAACTATATCGAGTTTTCAAAGCAGGGAAACTACTCCACCAAGGAAAGTTGCTCACCACGAGTCAAGTTTAGCAAAATATTCCCCATTTGATGGGGAACTCAACGCAATGGATACCATTATTTCCTAAGGGGAGAGGACTGATCCATAAGGATATAGGTGGCCACCCACCTATTCCACTGGCTCAAAACAATTTTCTATTTTGGCAGTTTTCTAGTAATTTTTCTACATTTTTTCGGGTCCTGAACTTCCGGGGCCGTTTTGAGGCCCTAAATGACATTTTTTGGAGATTATGGGAGGGATGGGGGGCAATGGTTTCCAATGGAATTCATTATTCTCTAGTATAAATTTGTATATCTTAGATAGACCTTCCCAACAAGCTATCGAGCACCCCAAACAGAGATCATATGCAAACGTTATGACCCCGAGAAGTTGACTGTTCAATTAACCACCTTAGGGCCGTACAATTTATGACGGTTCATATTCTAGGATTAGGTTTTTCGATGTTTATGGTTATTTACTCATACTTATGATAAATAGGCTCTTTCAGCCTCTTCGTGTATTCATCTTGTCACAAATGAGCATAACCGCCACATTTCTTCTCAAAGATATGGCTACCACCATTCTAGTTACTTTTATTTTACAATTTGTTATATTTCATTCATTTAATAGAATATGAGTTTACTGTATCATTGTGTTTCTTGTCATATATCTGTGTATGTGAATATATATATATGCTCTTTCATTTCGTTCTCACATAAAATTTGGATCACCTTGGTTCCAAAATCTGGACTAATACCATAGAGTTTGGATTAAAATGTTCCCAAATTATTAGCCTTTGAAATAATACCCAAAAAGACGTTTTCTTGACGTATTATAAAATAATACCCATTTGAGTTAACTTCCAAATTATACTACCAAACCTCATGGAAATGTTTCTTAACCTATTTCTTAAACTTATGGCCCTTAGTTGGAAGTGTCTCCTCAATGACATTGTCCTTTCATTAAACTCTCGCGGCTTGGAAAATTGGACATTTTTGCCCAGGCTGCGAGCAGGAAAATTTTTAGGGGTGAAATTTTTCCAATTGGATAGTTTTGGGTTTTTTTTCAAAAATAAATTCTCTCTTTGGTCTTTTTTAGTCTCTAATATCGCCTATATTTACATAAAATTTGTTTTTTTTATAGTAATATTTGCCAAAATTTACAAGTTTTAGTAGTAAATTGTATGTTTCATATTTAATATTTTCCTAGCAATCTATATATATATGTTTTTTTGTATCCAAATTAATCACCTAGAATACTATACTTAAGTATATTTTTATCATCCTTAAAAAATATACTGGCTGCGAGCCTAAAATATAATTGGACATTTTTGCCTAGAAAATTTGATTACTGACAGGCCCAATAACTTTCTTGTAATTTTCTAATTTGAGTGAGCACCTAGAGAAGGCACAGTTTCCCTTCTGCACAATCCATATTTATTTCGAGAAATCTCATTAGTTTTTCTAGAGCCAAAAAATTAGTTTGACTTTTTTAGAGAGTCAAAAATTGTGTTGACTTTTTTAGAGAGTCAAAAATTGTGCTTAAGTTAGAAACACATTATCCTGAGCTTTGAAATTAATTAATTATTATTATTATTATTAAGGCTAATTTTGGAACTTTTTAGTCTAGATTGGTTGAATTAGTCTAGATTTTCCTGAATTGGTTCCTTCTTATTAGTAACTTCAGGAGAGAGAGTGCTCTTTCCTCACCCTTCTTCCATTCCTAATAAGAGGAGGAAAATGAGCATGGGCCCTTTCTGACACTTACTAGTCTGAGTGAGATAGAGAAGGAACATTGGACCTTTCTCCCGCTTTAGTAATTTCTGGGAGGAAGAGAAGGACCACTAGATCACACTCTCCACTTGAAGGAGGAGAAGGAGTATGGGCCCTTTCTTTAAATTTTCTAATTTTAGCCAGTCGTATGAGAATTTCCCTTTTGCACACACTAGTCGTTTTTTGAAGGAAAAGAAGGATTAGTGGCCCTTTCTAAAACTTTACCCATATTTTGGAAGAACAGAAGGAGCATGGCCCCTTTATCGCAGCTTTGAAATTAGAGTGGCAATGATGTGGAATTCCTTTAATTTTCTCAAGGAATAGTAACTTCAGGAGGGAAGGGTATCCTTCCTCACACTTCTTCCATTCGTAATAAAATGAGGAGAAGGAGAATGTGCCCTTTCTGACACTTCGTGCTCTTTATGACACTTCCGTAATAAGAGGGAGATAGGGAAGGATCATTCCAGCCCTTTCTAAAGAAGTCAAGTGGCACTAGCCTTTCCCACACTTGTTCCATTTAGAAAAGTAGCATGGACATTCCCTTAGATTGTTGGAAGGGGGTGGCAATATTGGTCCTTTCTCACTTATTCTATTTGCACTGGCCCTTCCTCCGACTTCTAAAATTTTAGTTAGGAGGAGAAGGAGCCCTGCCCCTTTCTCACCCTTATGTGGATACAATGATGATAAGGACATGGAGTGGCCTCACTTTATGTTGAAAGAGTAAGTAATTTTAGGACATAGTAGGTGGAGAAGCATGTTCCTTTTCCCAAATTCTTGGTATTTGACTAAGGAATTGTTGGTCGGATTTTCTGTCCTAAGGCCAACAAGGAGAGAAATCCCACACAAGGCACTTAATACAACCCTCGGTGTGTTTGAGATAGCTAACTCTCGCAGGGTCTCGGTCTTGCTACCTTTATAGTTTTCTCTCAATTAAAAAGTCCCACAATCGTATTTTAATAATTTCATAAATGATAAACTACTCTAGAATGAAATGTAAAATTAACTATGATGCAACTTCCAATAACTAAAACAAATAATTTAGTAGCTGCTAAACTAAAAGACAGTTTAACAGGTGCTAAAAACCTATAGCTTTCCACTATGAAATAAAATTGTAATTCCAATTTTAAAACTAATTCTATCTAATCTATTTTCTAAAATATCATGCACACGAGCATGATTGAAGTTAACAATACTATGTGAATCTGAATATAAATATTAAGCATGTTATAATTGAATTCAAAAAAGGAAAACCATGTTTAAATTGGAATCACAACATATTAACAATTTCAACTACATTTGTCATTACAATAACAAAACAATTATTATCATATGAGAATAAAATTGTTAAACAAATTCATATAGAAGAAGATCAATGAGTAAACAAACATGTAAAACCAGAATTCTAAGATTATGGCAAAATCAGAATGAGCACAAGGAAACATAGAGTTCCATATTACACAAACTAATTTCATAAATACCATAGTAGCTTGCCTGTGAAACAATTCTGAGCAAATAAAATAAGAACAGCAGCTGCTTACAACTCCTCACGATGTCTTCTAATGCTACCCATTGAACTATTACAAGAGAATTCACACTGAAATTGTGAAAAAATAATTTCTGTCGAATTTTTACAGAGCCTCCTCCATCACTCTACTTTCAGAAACAACTGAAACTAAGAAAATCACAGAGATCAGAAAGGAAAATATTATCAATCTCTGTGGAGAGTCCCCATGTATTCCTTAGCAATCGAATCTCCATCCTTTATATAGGCGATCAGGAAGAATAACCATCTCTGAAATTAGCTTACAGCTGGACGTAACATAAATTTTCTGGAAAACTCTAGTTCAAACGGGCCCAAAAATATCTCATATCCAGTTTCATCTCCATCTAATTCTTAAACCATGATTTGGGATTTATGGTCGCCATAGCTTTGAGCTTTGCAACCTGTATTTTAATCTTGATGTGATTCTTGATGTAAAGGAGAAATGACCCATTATGCAAGTAATTCGTAATCAGGTAATTTGGTAAATAGGTGGCCAATGTGAAAATGCCTTGGCAAGATTCCCTCATGCAAGATCGTGGCAAATTCTCTTCAATATTTAATGTGATCCCTTAAGCAATTATGAATGCCCAATCTCTCTGCAGATTTGATAAGATTTATTTTTACGATTTCTGGATATGACTCCATGGAGAAATTGGTTCGAAATATGAGGCAAAGAATACTCAAAAGTTCATAACGAGCATAACTAATTACTTTAATGACTTAACAACATCTTCAGTAATCAAATCGAACCAACGCATGAGACTTTACATGGCCTCTTCTCCATTTATCTTGAGGTAGAAATCATAGCGTGGCTTGGTCTTAGTGACTTGTGCATTTCAATATTTCTCTTGCAGAATGTTGGTGGATTGTCTCTTTAAACATATTCCTTTTCAAACATTTTTTTTTTTAATCTCTCGACACCATGATTCATTCTGGATTCCATTTAATTGTGGAGTGTAATGGCTCCTCCACTGCATCTTTTTAAAATTATAACCTGCACAACATAATTTCATTACACTGTGATATCCTCTGAATTTTCATTATGAAAATAAAAGATGTTATACAGACATGTAGCAACTCGAGAAAATTGAAGATTGATGGTGCGGTGGTAGCCAAATCTTCTAAGCATTGTATTTATATTTTAATGAGATTTCCCTTGAAAAATTGTGCGCATTTGGGCTTCTTAATATGTTGGCAGTCTTGCCAAGATATCCTGTTGCTTTCTAGAATGGTGTGTGGTTTATTAATTATGGTAAAGACGTAGCTTCATTATACACTATATTCAAACTTTTAGTGCATTAGGTATCAAAATAAAAGTTTGTGCGAGTTTATTTAATCTAAGATTATGTGAACAACCAACGTTATAATCAACGTGAAGCTCATCATTATATTGATAAAAGTGACATCCTTTAAAAGTCCAAATGTATCTCAAAAGATCTTTATAAAAATAATACATCCTCATTGATAATCCACTATTACTTTAACGACCTTCCCAATAAGTATTAACACAAACTTGTTATAGTGAAAGGTTTGGAGTTGATCAAAATAAACAAGTGAAAATTTAAAAGTAAGCTTGAATTATTTAATTTTAATCCAAGTCTTTCACTAATAAAGATTGAAAAAAATAGATATCTTGAAAGGTGTGCAAAATATAGAGAGTCTATCAACAAAGGTACCCAACCCTAAAATGCACGCAACTTCACCTTTTAATATGGATATTCTCAAAAGAGGTCTGCCTTTATTACCATGCATATACAAATTTAACCTTTTAAACATCTCTTTATATATATATATATATATATATATATATAAGAAACTCTTAGAGGTGTATCCAATATGCATAATAAGATAATAAGATTTAAAGGGTGAAAACATAAAGTTGGGAAACAATTTTGGCTTGTTTTTGACAAAACAAACTGCTAATTTTTATGTTTTTCAACTTTGACCTATTTAAACCCATATATTCCTTAGAAATTTGAACTTGAAGTAAACACAAAGGTTTTACAGAATTGAATTAGCTTTCTACTCATATTTTTTTTTTATTTTTTTTATGGACATATCGTGGGACAATTTTGTTGTCAACCAACGGCATATATTTGAAAATTTTAGGTATGGATAATGAGTAACCCGTGTTGACCATGGTTTTTTGATATATGGTTATTCATTTTAGGGAAACAAATTGTAGACTCATATTCTACACACACTAAACTTGATCCTGGACTATATTTTGAGTTTTTTAAGACTTGGGAACTATTTTTTATTATTTATCGAAATAGCATATGTTCAAAAAATGGTACATTATCGACACATGTTTTTGTCTTCTCATTTTGTTTCAAATGTGACTCTTATCAAACAAACTAAAACCAACCCATTGAAGAGGACAATTCAAGGAACATCCCTGTATTTTTTTAAATTTTTTTGGCTTCCGCATTGTGATGATATTGAATTTTCATTGTGACTGATTTTTAAATCACTAAATTTTTTAATGATAAAGTTTAGTAAAAAAATAGTAATCCTAAACGAAATTCAAAAAATTTTATATTATGAGAAAGTAGATTGAATGACGAATCTACTGGTATAAACTCCGACATGTAATTCTCATGTTTTGCAGTGGTCCGACCTTGTTAAAGTGACACATTTCTACATTCTGTTGGAACTGTTGACCAAAAACTCTCAGCCCAAAAAATGTCTCGGGTGAGAGCTTTAAAATGTCTCGGGCGAGAGTCGTTCCCCGCTCTAAAATTAACCCAGAGTTAACGAAAACTCTCGACTGAAAGTTGATTTAAACTCTCGTCGCAGACATTATAACATTTCTCGCCCGAGAGTTTTGTTACATAATACCCCGAGAATCTTTTAGGCCTCGACACATTAAATATTAAATTTCCTTGATTTGTGGGCGGGATTCCACATTATTTGGATGGGATGCCCATGATTCTCGGTCGAGAATGATATATATAATCTCTCGGCTAAGAATAGTATATATAATCTATCGTCCGAGATATTCTTCCAAATTATTTCATCTGAGGGTTTGTTTTCAGCTGAGGTTTTTTCAGCCGAGGGTTTGTTTTCAGCAGATTTTTTCATGTGAGCATTCTTTTCAGCCGAGAGTCTATTCATTCAATTTCAATTATGCCTAATGCTGCACTTGCTCTCTTCTTGATTGTTGAACCTTGAACTCATCTTATATATTTACAAAATGGTAAATTTCACTTGAAAAGGGTTACAAATCACCACTTCTATCAAGCAAGGTTTGGAGATTAAACTCATTGGTATTTAAAGTAAATTTTTAGTGCTTTTAATGAAGACTATTTTTAGTTTCATAAGCAAAATATTTTAGTACATTTCCATTGAGAAGGTTTTCATCACATTATTCTTTATTTTTTAGAATTAGTACTTGTGCGAATTGTATTCGTTGTTGCATGGTGAAATATTCCCTAAAAGAGGCCTCGTTTGTTTGTATTCACTTACTTTTCACTACTTTTTCTCTTGAATCACCCATAATGAGCATTTTGATTACATTCAGAATTGTTTTAAGATTTCTAGTATCACATGTCTTTGATGAATATTTGAGATCTAAAGAATTGAGACTGAAGCACATAACAAGTTTTGCACTATTTTGAAATTGTTGTTTTATATGATCATGGTATTCTTGATATAAAGGTAAGGTTAGATCAATCAATGCTTTGTATTCATTTTACATGCATAATAACTATTTCATGTTGAAGAGGTTTTTGGATACTATTTGGCCATAACAAGAACTATTTCATTTTGAATGAATAACACTTATTGGGTCAATGTATTGTTCTTTTTTTTTCAGCATATAACTCTCAATTCTCATATGTTTTCATGCATTGGATTTTAGGTCTTTATTTATTTCAATATGGGAAACCAAAAGAAACGTGAATGAAAATATGATCGCACCAGAGTTGATGAAGAGGCAAGGAAAGAGAGATCTTGTGTTTCTATGAGAAATTTAAGAGCAAAAAGAGCAATGGAAATAAACGTGGAGGCACATGGCAATGACGAAGAAATGCAAAATGTGAATGCACATGGCAGTGACGAAGAAATGCAAAATGTGAATGCACATGGCAGTGATGAAGGAATCCAAATAGTCGAGGAACACATTGATGAAAGAAATGAGGAACATGGAGGTGACGAGGAAATGACAAATGTGGAGCAAACTATGGGTAGCGTTGATATTGAGACCATGAGTGGTGAGTAAATATTTTTTTATATGTTTATAATTTACTTTATAACACTTGAGTATATATATATCTGATTTGAAAGTGAACAAAATCTTATAAATTTATATTTATTTTTATGCAGGGTTGACATCCAACATACAACATCCTACCACAGTTAGCAATTTACAGAGATTAACTGGAAGATGCAACAATATCGTCATTGATAATATTTTTTTGGAGAATTTGGATCCAAGTAAAATTGAAGAAATGGGACCGCAGATGCTTGATCGTACAGCTCGTTATAGAGTAGATAAGATAGTCAAAAAATATTTTGAAGGTATTTCTGTCATACAACAAGCTCAATTGTTGCATAAATTGTTAAAGCAAAAATGTCTAAGTGATGCAATTACATTATTGGGCATTCTAAATGCCAAAGAGGCTAAGTCAAATCAAATTGTATCACAAAATTTGACCTCGGTCCTTGCATCACTTACAAAAAAACGATCTCACAATTTCATGGTTGCTCGTAAAGCAATTCTAACAGGGGTTGTGGCAAAAAACACTACAACCAGTCATTTGTTGTCTACGACTACAAGAACATTAAAAACATCAAGAAAAATTTTATGGAAGCATAAAAAGCTTCAGTTTCAGTTAGATGAGGATGATGAAGTTGCATGTTAGGGTGTTATCTGTAGGCAACCTTATCAAGATAGACTTCCGGATAATGTGAGGGACATGGTGAAAGAGTTTTGGGATGTAAACTCGCATGTCTTACCAAATGAAAAGGATGTTGTTCGACGTCGTATATCAAAAGGAAACTATGAAACTCATGCCAAACACATAATAGCGATCACTCAAGCGGAAATGTTCAAAACTTTCATGGAGAGTAATGTTGATGTGAAGATTGCCCTTAGCACATTTGTGAAGCTTAAACCATGGTATGTCAGGCCCATCGTTGTTCACGACACATGTTTTTGTCGATACCATGTAGAATTTGAATTATATTATGAGACATTTCTAACTTTTGGCATGCAGTGTTGGCCAAATAACCCCCCTCCTTCGAGTGTTCGTGAATTTGTATCTAAAATATTATGTGCTCAAGAGAATCATCAAGTATTCTATAAGAAACAATGCGTCGGAGGTAAAAAATGTGAGGAATGTTCTAATTTGGCCCTTTTTAATGCTAACTACCCCATTGATGCAAACGATCCTCAATTGTCAAATCGCATTGTCAAATGCAAGAGATATGTTTATGTTGACTATATTGCATTTACAAATTCAATTGCAACATCAAGAAAGCTTAATTTGGTTGAAAGCGGTATCTCTTTGACAAATTTTATGAATTTGTTCAGGGATCAAATATATAAATATATCAAGCACTCTCACTCATCACGATGGCAGGACTTACAGTTCAAGCAATCACGAGATGTATTTCCAAAAGGGACAATATTATCCATTGTTGATTTTGCAGAAAATTACACTTTCACTCCGCAAAAGGAGATACAAAGTGAGTATTATCATTCAAATTGGGTATCTATACTTGTGCATATTACGTATAGACATGCAGAGCTTGATGTCGATGGTTTTGATAGCAATGAAAATAATTGTGAAGTGATTAAGGAGTATCATTTCTACATCAATGATGATTGTACACATGATACATGTTTTGTCCAACATTGTTTTGGTATGCTTTTTCAAGAATTAAAAAGAAGAAGGGTCACTTTTAAAGAAAATTGGGTGTGGTCAGATGGTTGTGCTGGTCAGTTTAAATTGGCACAATCATTCTTATGGTTGTCTCGCTTTCATAGAAACACAGATGTTCACCACACATGGAGCGTTTTTGAAACAGGACATGGAAAAGGAGAACATGATGGTGCTGGGACCTGCGTGAAACATGCACTTATGAGATATCAAATGAATCATTCTGCTGCTTGCCTTGCAAATTCAAACGATGTTGTTAATTGGTGCAAACAAAATATGAGCCATGAATCCAATGAAAGGATGGGTAATGTGAGAAGGTTTTTCTGAAATATTGCAATGGGAAATGTTGACAGATCAATGCCGCATAATTGTACTGCAATCCCGAAAACAAGAGGCTTACACTCCATTAGGAGTAAGACAAAGGAAAATATACACGCAATCGAGAAACGGAAGTATTCTTGCTTTTGTCTTGCATGTATTGATGATGTAGAGTCTTTGGATGAGTGTCAAAACCAAACTAACAAATTTGTGAAACCATGGAGACATCAAGAATTGACACCATTGCCCCCATTTGGAAATATCAATGATGTAGAGCACGACAATGAAGATGTTGTGATTGACAAAGATTATGATCGTGTTTCTGATTTAGTTAGAGAAGGCGATGTATTTGCAGTCATTGCACCAGCAGATAATCCAGAAAATGTGCATTATTATTTATTGAGATGCACTAGGTCGAAAAGCACGTTGATGCAAGAATTTAAAGACTCGTCAAATTATACGTATGCAGTGGGTTCAATGGTTTTAATGGGACATTTCTTTGCAGAAGTAAGGAAATGTAAATACCATATTCTTTTTCAAGACTACGAGTCAGATGTTATATGTGCTCAATACACTCTTTTGTTCATAGCATCCCGATTGCAGTTGAAGGCAGTGAAGAGTAGGAAAAATTCCAAGCATCGATAATGGAAATTGTCGATAGAAGATCATAATGCCATTCTTGAAAATACGCCACTGGCACATTTCATATGATTCAAGAACACATCAAGGTTGACGAATGTTTTCTTTGATTCTAGGGTGGGTGGGTGGGTGGGTGGAGCCAAATGAGCTTCCACCTTCACGTGGTTGGCCTCGTCAATAGAGAATATATATAATTCTCAAAACTAAGAGAAGCTCTTTTTAACAACATAACCAATGATAACTCAAGGCTTAAGGGTCTTTTCTCTATATCTTGGTGTTATTCTTATGTTGAATGTCTTTGGTTATTTATAAAGTATAAGGGTTCTATATATTTTTTGTGTTCAATTTCTAGGTTAGGATCACTACAACTTCCTCCAAATTGTTTTCCTCCTTAACAATCATAGTCCCAACCTAGAGTGTCCCACCTTGAGTGTTAATAGGGGGAGTGGAAGCATATCGAAATCCCTTCAGGGACATGCATGGAAAATTTGTTATATGATCAACCCTATAAGAAAATGAGCCCATTTGTCTTTATAGTTCCAAGTATAGAGACTTTTGTGCTTTCATGTGGACTCTGATGCTTTTTTCATCTCCTTCAAATCTTAGATTTATACCGCAACATATACCATATGTCTATTATGTTCCTACACCTCTACAAAAATATTTTTCTCCTGCATTTCATGCCATTTGTTCCATTGCAATACCTATCTTGTCACCTCTTGACATTTATCTCTTATTCCCTGCTCATAATTTCTCATGTTCCACCTAATATCTACCATTTCACACATAACATGTCTCCTATTCTTGTAATGTGCCTGCCACCTACATACTACACCACCAATCTATTGTCCGATGCCACAAAGCAAAAATTCATGATCATTTCTCAGACTTATGACTCTTATGAAACATGCAACCTCCAACATAGGGATGATGAGAAGAATGGTTGTGATGAATCCAAAGATAATGGTGAAGACAAGGGTGAATAGATCTCTTGATAAATTGAAGGATGTATCACCTTGTCTTTGTCATGCAAAAGGTCAACAATAATGAGCATCCTCAATTTGCATGGAAACATGTGGAATATTATGAATAGAATATATTTCTCACATCAATATGCCTCCAATTTCAAACCCTAGAATTTTATTTTTACTCCAACATAAATGGTCTCCAAGGTTACATAGTCCAATTATCCTCACATAAAGAAAAATTATAGTAATAGGTCTATATATCTCTTTCGCTATAACAAGTTTGCAACCACCTACTTAAATTTTATGAAGTAGTACATGTTGGTAATGCCAATTAATCTATAGGCATGAGAGAGAGTGAATGTATAGAGCCATTCCTATTTGTTTGATAAGGATTTGGTAACTAAGGAAATATTATTAAAAACATTTTTAAACATAAATATCATATTAGAAGAATAACCCAAAATATGGCTATTTTATTTTTTATTTATTTTAAACATTGTAATCACTTGCTTAGTAAAGGATAAATAATGAAATAAAAATATGGACTATCATCTAAAAATATTACTTTGAAAAAAAAATATTATCTTTGGATGGAAGATGTATAATTTTGTTGCGAGTAAGGGTAAATATGTATTTATGAAATACCCATGCTCTCTATAAGATAAATATAGATTTATTTTTCACATATTAATTTGTTGTAAATGGGCAAAAATATAATAGGAGGTTAGATATTTGTGTTATGGGTTTACAATGTGAATGATGGTGATAAAATAAAATGTCCAATGTTTGACCTTTATTTTTTTAAATTTTCACAATGTAAAAAAGTATCTCATCTTTTATCTATTTTTAAATTAATAATTATTATAACATTCAAAAAACAAACTAGAATAGATCTCTCTCAATCTAATATCTTCAAATAGGGGATAAGTTTACACCTTTGTATTCTGTCTTTCTAAATGCTCATCGAAACCGAAGTTAAAAATGCCCTGCTTTAGCATACTGTGAGGCATCGGTCTCAAGCTCAAAATGTTGTTGTAAATTGAGCAGAGAAAGCATTGGAGTGTAGCAAATAGTGTCTTTCCATACAATAAAACAATTGTTGGACACCAGGTGAAAGTCATATGATTTTGAAGCTAATGAAAAGGGTGGATGATATAAGAATAATTGCAAATGAACTTCCTTGATGATTTTGATTTTGGCTGGATCCAAATAAGCTCCATCCTCATTGATGAGGAAGCCTATAAATACATGACGGATAACCAAAAAAGTATTCATCTTTCCGAAAGTTTGTGCTGGCAAAGCAAATCCAACATTGTACGTACATGTCATAACTGATCCTCCTGAGTCTTACTAAAGTTTGTGCTGGCAAAGCAAATCCAACATTGTACGTACATGTCATAAGTGATCCTCCTGAGTCTTGTTGTTTACCAAAATATCATGAAGATCACCTATCTGGGGAAAGGGGTAGTGGTTCTTCACTATTGTTTTTTTCAATGCCTAATAATCAATGCATAATGATCAACATTATATTCTTTTGTATGCACAACTAGAGCGAAAGAGTCATGATAAGAGGTGCTAGGATGCATTTTTCCTTCCTCAAGCAACTATTAGATTTGTTACTCTACCTCTACACTCTCAATGGTTCTACTCTATCTTTTCACTCTCAATGTTCCGGTTTGATAAGGGGGGCATTGGGAAACTAGGATTCTAGCACAACAGTGATGGAGTGTTGGATGGACCAAATGGGAGAGAGCCCTCTTGGTTTATCAAAAACATCAGAGTACAAAAATAGATATTATAATCGCAGGAGGGAGCTTATTAGCATTGCCTTCCTTAGCTTCACGAATGATACAAAGAGTCTTGAACTGTTCATATTTACTTGTTTGACAGCTTGCCTACCAAAAATTAAAGAATTGGAAGTAGAATAAGTGAATTTATATACTCATTATGGAACTTGTAGGTATTGTGATACTCATCAAAGAGAGCCCATAAATCATACTAGCAAGGAGTGCCAATGTCATGTCCCCTCCCATTATACTAGTGCAATGGAGAGGATCGTGATCCCAAACCGGGCATCTAGCCCCATGTACTTATGAAGTAAGCATACAAGACATATGCTATGAATAAAATAATAATAAAATAAACATCAACATATATATATATATAAATAATAATAATAATAACAACAAACAAGAATAATATAATTAATTAGTGAAATGGTGTAACTCTTTATGAAGAGTTGCATTAGACACCCTTTAAACAATTATAAATACGGGAAAGTCTATCTTATAAAAGACATCATCTTTATATCATCAAATATATTATTCTTATCTTATCCAATATGAGAGTCGGATTCGACTATTAACCTAGTGAACGGATTCGTTCACCGCAACATATGAGGATGCATAAGTATTTGGTTATACACAGCAGAAGTAATTTCAATTACTCATTCAATTTACATTCAAGATATTCATCCATTAAACAATTGAAAGATAGCACAAGAGGATACTTATCTTAATGAAGTAGTCCCAAGCAACCAGCTACGCTTCTGCAACGTTCCACCCAACCTTAGGCCAGTGTGCTCCTTAATCTCTCAGCACCACTGCCACCCCCGAGCTGAGCATGATCTCCACAAGGAACTAGGGAACAACAGGGTCTCACATAACCATAGATACACCAGAATCAGCCATACCAACAAGCAGTTGGGTTTCTGAGGTTGCTAGGAGAGGGATGCATATAACAGCAAAAGTGTAAGTGCTGGGCATGAGAAAAACGTTTCAACAGTGGAAGGCATGAGATGGGGTTTCTTGAGCTTCAAAAAAATGTGGGTAGACTCAAAACGAATTGGCAAACTGGGTAAATTTGACTGGGAGAGCAACCCATTCCAGAAAAATGCCCCAATGGCAAAAACGACCTCTCCCTCAGCCCAAAATCGCGTCCCTCTTTTCCCAGCTACTACACAATACCAAAAACAAGTTCTTGGACATGGAAAAACACAGGGTTATGGTGAAAAACGTGAGGATCAACTCCAGTAAGCTCAGTCTGCGTGAGAGGAAGAATGGCCATGGGTGAAGAATGGCTTTGGGCCAATTTCGTGGGGGTTTTCTTGCCCAACCAACCCAAAACTCGATTTCCCAGGTTGTTGTCTTGCCCATACACGAAAATTGACAGCCATACCTCTCCCATCCCAAGGCATTAATTGTCTCAACCAATTATTGGAAGAATTAAATGATTGGGTGCATGAGGCCAAATGGGTAGTTGAGAGTTCATGGGTTTCCTCAATGAAATGGCTTAACACCATGGCCCAAGGGTTTGGTTATTTTCCCTCCCTATTCCTTGTAAAGATCATGCCCCCATCTCTTTGTTGCATTGTGTAGCTGGTTGTGGGTTTTTCATTAAAATTGCATGTTTACATGATGTCCGATTTTACATTGTGCTCCGCTAGCACAAGAACCATATGCATCTATTCTAATTGCCGATACATAAAACGATAAATCAGTGGCGGGGCCTTGGCCTTGAGCTCCTCACCATGACTAAATGACAATATTTACATAATTTACAATTTAATGAAAAAGGGGGTCAAAAATGGGGACGTGACAGCCAAGAATTAGACTACCACAATTGAGTGGAATAACATCACAATAAATTATACTTAGGAAGGGATGATTACAAAATACAAATGCAATGATACATTTGTGAGAAACAAGTGTTGGTTGTCCCACCTTCTTGATCCATACCAAGTAGTATGGGTATGGCTGCACAGTAATGGGCAATTGAAGGTTGTCGACCAACTTTGTTGAAATAAGATTCTTCTAATCCCATTGTCAATGATAAGCTCTATCACTCAATCCTTGTAGAAAATACACACAGGTCGGCTTAGCTTGAACAGCCCGAAAAAAAATCCAAAATTTTGGAAGAATTAATATAAATATACTCCAAACAATACA
Organism: Larix kaempferi; assembly: GCA_027924585.1. Lineage (NCBI taxonomy): Eukaryota > Viridiplantae > Streptophyta > Pinopsida > Pinales > Pinaceae > Larix > Larix kaempferi. The sequence goes on along the minus strand of BSBM01000637.1, from coordinate 16,739,407 downwards.
TTGTAGCAAGGCCAAAATAGATCAATGGTTGCAGAGGCACTATTGCATAGAGAAATCATTGTCAACGCTATAGCAGAAAGATTGCCATGAAATCCAAAGGGTGCACTGAACAAGACATGAGCTACAACATTTACATAGTGAAAGGATGCCTTGAACAGCAGAACAGGACATCTAACTAAGTAGTTGAAGTGGCATGCTTGTTATAGACGTTGAAGCCATAGATCAAGGGCCACTTGACAAAAGAAAAAGGTCAAGAATGTCTGCATTTCCTTCCCTTTCAACTCAACATACATGGCTTTTGTGCAGGTTTCATCTAGAGACTGAATATCATATAATGCTAGTTCTTGTTGAATATAGTGATACAATCATCCATAATCCTTTTCAATTTTAGCCTTTGTATCTCAGCAAGAGTCAGTTAACAATTGCTAGTTGAACCATGAGATGCTTGAGATCCAGCATGCAATGCCAAAGTTAAAACTGGCTGATTAATGGATGTATTTCCTGCTTGTCCTCCATCATTTGCATTGGTGTTTCCAGAATCAAGTGCTCCACTCTTCAATCTTCAATCCAGATTTATTATTTTACCCCCAGAATTTGATGATTGCACCAACGTAGAGTTTTGGGATGATTGGGTAGGTGGGATTGCATTTAAAAGGCATACACCAACATGAGCCTGCAATTGTTCAAAATTTTGAATGAGTCATCGGTGAAAAAACAATCAGCTCTATTTTGCATGCTAAAGTTATTGATGCAAAAGAAAAAGATCACCATTCCCTACTTGTTTGAGAGCACCGACATCATTTGTACCATGACCACACATCAATTTCATTCTTCCAACTATCTTCAGAGTTGTCAATATGATTTCTTTCTGCTCAGGGGAAACTCTTGCAAAAACCTACAATAGATTCATCAAGGTCAGTTGCAATGGATAACATTACAAATTATCAAGGTAAAATTTATCCATGAAATATTCATGCCAGAGAGTATACATGTTCATACCTTTACATGTGGGATCACCGAATGTTTAGAATTTGTACGTTTCAACATCATGAAACAATCACCACCTACACAGAGGTCATGAGAAACTGACAATTCCTCCACATTATCTTCACTGGAGATGAATTCAACAATTTCTATTAGGTTAGAGTATGATACAGATAAAACAAATTTCAAAATGGATAACAGGAACTATGTAGTATACCATAAGACTATTATTTATATTAATAATTATTAACATAAATAATAGTAATTAAATACACTCATACTCTCTTTTGCTGCTGCAAGATATTACCTGTTTATCCAATCATGCAGAATATATTGAAGTTTTTTGATATATTGTTTGTGACTAAATTCCTTCAAAGCTTTAGAAAAGAAAATAATTCTTTGACAAAGGAAGTGTTGTAGTAGCTGAACAGTTTAGGGGCTCTCCATTCTGCTGTAACTGCTAGCTAATTCAGCGTTGATTGGGACTCATTCAATGTACTGTTTTTGCTAGCTACTCACATCATCCCTAGAAATTGGCAGTTCTATCCTGTAGCTACTGTTTTTTTCCCAAATATACTTGAAACTTTGTTTTTTAATCTACTTCTAGTGCTGAACTAACTACAATAACCATAACACACTGCTGGAATACATGTTATCCCAGTGATCCTCTGCAAATAGGAATCTTCTCTTAAATTACGTCATGAATCCTTTCATGATCTGAAAATATGCATAAAAACAGTAAGGTTCAAGTGTTGTAGCAGCTGCCTTTTACAAACCACTTTGGACTCTGACAGTTTCAACCTCCAACAATCTTCCATCCTTCAAGCATATGTTGATCTTTGTCTTCTTTAGCAGTCCAAAATCTGAAAGCTTTGATTGGCAGAAAGGATCTGGAATACCTGTGCTTGTGTATGCTACCTCCACTCTGTTACTTAGGGCATTTGGGGGGGTAACAGGAGCTTCGAGATGCATGTCATGCAAATCATGAGGTTCATGATCATCCTCTTCCTTTCCAGATGTGAAGTCAAAATCAAGAGGAATATCCCATGCAACTTCCTCTTCATCCTCATCATTGTCATTAGGGCCCTCCAAATGACAGCCCATAATGAATCAATACTACTTGCACAAGTAAATCCTTATACCACAAGTTAGAGACATCATAACAAACTGCATCAACACATCTTCATGTACAACATTAAAATGGCCAACTTATCTATCAAAAGCTCTATGATGGACAACAACCGATGAATATATCACTTTGCATGAAGCTCCTTTTACGATGGGGCACAATGAAAATGGAACCCTCATGGATGGCTGAATACTCCACCGAATTCATCGTCAAACCCTCCCATTTGGATGGGGCAGACCACAATGAAAATGGAACCCTTGTGGATGGCTGAATACTCCACTGACTTCATCATTGAACCAAGGCTCCTGTAGGTGGTCAATTTCATTAGGGATTAGCCTATTGTTACCATAAATTTTGTTGGCAATTTCATTACAGATTATCCTGTTGTTACCGTAAATTTGGAATTTAGTAATTTACACTATACCTTGATGTTTACTTTTCCATCAAAAGAGATTCCATCCATATTAAGTGCAATGCAATTGAAATACATGACTACAACAATGGAAGCATGAACAAGATTGGGATGAGCACTGCTACATTCCATTATCTTCTCAAAGCAAAATTACCACCACTATTGGCGGGTAAAGAAGGCCGCAACCTTTGACTTCTCAAAAGCATAATGACAAAGAAATGGAAAATGTATTAGAAGCATTCATCTGGGCATTTGCTCCAGTTAATAATAAGAAGGATATGACTGAAGATCAGCCATCATCGACTTGCAGATTTTCTCTCCCCCACACTATAAACATAATCCTAAAACAAAACTAAAAAAACCCTAGCTCAATTAAAATGATGAAAAAAAAACCCTCTCAATCACTACGATATCACAATACAACCTTACCTACATTATTAAAATACAATTCAAAATCAATTCTTGTACTCACAAGAGACCTATATAATTAAAAAAGTTTATCATATGTTAGAACATATATGATCCTACATAACTCTCCTAAAAAATTTTGGTATATGATATGTGATCAAAGAAAATAAGTATGATCATGTTTTGAATCTTGACCATTTTCATTAGCTCAAATGTGTTAGTGGGCAATAGCCATGAAAGACACCTTACATAAGCCATTTTCCAAAACATTTCTTTTCTTGAAAATACATGTTTTAGAAAGAGGTTTTATAGAGCATCAAATATGTTGGTTGGTTCAATGGGAAATCTGATTTGCAAGTGGCCAAGTTAGAATGTACATTATTTGATGAAGCCACATATAAAAACAACTGAATTCTATTATTTATGATCTATCAAAGAAGGAAGTGGGTCAAAAGGAAAGGCAACTTTTTTTATGAAGAACATTTGGATGGCCCAGAGTTGTTTTTTATAGTTAGTTTAGGGCTAAGATAGATAACCATTTTGAACAATTAGATATATGTATCTTTGATTCACTATGAATAACAAGATGCATTTCTTATTAAAAAAAATCACAATTTCTAAATTATTGAATATTTCAATTTTTAAAACACCATTTTATATCACTAATATTAAAATTGTTTTTAAATTACATAACTTTTTATATTATTTTTTTTAAATTTAAAAATATTATTTATTTTAAAAAATAATTATATATTATTTAGTAATCTCACTCTCAGGATGTTTATCAAATTAAAATGTTGGCTCAAATATAACCAAAAAAATTCAATAAAAATCATCTTAAAACTTTCCTAAGATCTCCCATAAGAATCCTTTCATTTTAGTATTGCCGTAATGGCTAAAGCCAAAAGTTACCTTTGTCCACTGGCCACAATTTTGTGTCTTGGCTTGCTCTTCTAGTCGTAGTAACTCTTTTAAATAAGGGCTAGCGTTTTTCTTCTGTTGTCCTTGATCCCTAATCTGTCATTTGCAACATCACATTATGTACCCAAAATGAAGTAAGTGAGCTAATGTCATGTCAAGATTGAAGATACAACTCCTGTGATACCCACTAAATTGATGAGTATTTTAAAGAACCGTGAATATGGAAATCACGAATGTAAGAATAGTAGTACCTTTGCCCAACCTTCAGATACAACCAACAGTGCAACATTTTTGTCACCAAGAAACGCCTGGCCAAATTCCCTTCCGATTAAGGGCATAGTATAATCTACTTGAAAGGTGACTTCCTGCAAGGTACCAGGAAAAAAAATTGAAAATTACGATGATATTTATAGTAGTTCTAAATAAAAAATGCAGGCCATGCACAAGAGCCAGCCTTAACACATGGAAAAGCAGATCAAAACTAACATTGATAATCATCCAGGGTGAAAAATACCATAACAGCTGCCACAAGACCATAAAACGGTCGCAAAACTTGAAATAGGACAGATGACAAGGATTCACTCGAGATGCTGCAATAGGAAGGAATAAGATGATCAAATATGCGAGTAACCACATAGTTTCTAACCATACTTGACAAAAACGAAAGTGATATTCCAATACTTGCCATAACCAAATAATTTGATCACCAGTAGCTCAGTGGCAAGGAAACTATGTTCAAGTAAACAAAAAAGATCATTCAAGTAACCAAAAATGATCGTCATGCCCTTGGTCATTTCTTACTATCGCAAAAAATGGTGACAATTTATTTACAAGTAGAGCAGATCAATCTCAACCTTCGGACCGGAACACCAATGGCTCCTGGTTTTCTATGGGCTGCAAAGTCAAAATGAAAATTTAATATATATATATATACGTATACAAGTTTTGGGACAAACTATAATCCTGTAGGATAATCCTTTACACACCCTTTAAGGAGGGTTCCATGGACAAACTAAGCTCCTTCATTTTTGATACTGGAGGCGATTTTGTTTTTTGATGGTGTTAAACATCTCATTAAGCAATTAGTACCAACAATCATAGGAGACGTAAACTATGGGGATAAATACCTATTCGAAGACATATTTCTAGAGGTTGGCTCTGCTATAACAATCATCATCTTTCACTCATAGGTAGCCCTAATGTGTAGTGAAGGAACCTATATAAATAAAAGGAAAAGTACTCACAAAACTCAAAATTCAAAATGCAAAGTGCGTTGGGACTGAAAATATGATTTGTCCACCCTCATTAAAATGATTACAACTTGGAATCTATAAGAATACATTTTGATAATCTGAACACTCAAGGTTAAAGGGGTAATTCTGGGTAGCATTTTGTGACAGCTTGTATAAGACATGGATAATCAACAGCGTTCATGTTCCAATCATGCAATCCATATAGAAAAAGTAGTAATTAAATGAACCCTTAACAAAAGGATCATTATTTCAGGCCTATTTAGAGAAGAATGATAATGGGAAAATGGGGTGCTCATTGTAGAACTGTCGATACACCATTTTTAGACAAGTCTTACTATACCAAACAATAATGAAATAATGGAATTTCCAGACCATCAAACTCATAATAGCAAGCATAAATTCACCTAGATGTGAGAGCATTCCAATGAAAAGTGAAATGGTAGCACACAAGAAGATACAAGCTATATATTCATTGACCAACATTTAAAGGAGCTTTGTTTCATAGTTCTGGGTAAGTTCTTTGAAGAGTCAACTAGTTGTTCTTCATATGTAGTCCAAGGGAAACATCTGCACTAGTAGATAAGACACATGATTGTACATAATAATGAAACTGTTGAAGGAACACAAGCATAATCCAAGTATGCAATTGCTATCACCATCCTATAGCAGCGATAACATCATTTGGAGGCCTAAATTTGACTAAACTGAAGACTTATCATGAAAAATTTTAAGCATAAATGTGATAATAAGGACAAGACCTTTTGAGTTATCATTAATGTCAAGTCGAGTTACTAAGATAAGTTCAAAGACAAGTGTGAGCTGTCATTAAAGCAAATTCAAGTTGCAAGTGTAAGTTGCTAATTCAAGTTGCAAGTGTAAGTTGTCATTGAAGCTAATTCGAGTTAACCAAGTCATGCAAGGATAACTCCAAAAGAAAAGTCTACTTAGTGCTATTATTCTATTCACATCATTTTTACTCATTCTAAGTTGTTGATCGAAAGACTATTATCTATTGCCGTTCACTCTCTCTATTGTTGCTGCTACAAATAATTTTATGATCAGATTTTCAGTTCATGGCACTTCCTCAGAAAGTATGCTAGCATTCTGCTAGACTTGAGCAACATCTTCTCTTTTGAATGTAAGCCAATGTAGCTAGGTTTATATTGTACTTCCAGCTCTATCATCTTTGCAAATAAGAAAGATTTTTTCTGGGGTTTTCTCCCACTTTGGGTTTCCCCAGGGTAATTTCCTGTGTCTTTGTGTGACTCTCTATTTTGTGCACTATCTACTACTGCTCTACAGTTTTCAGTTTCCGCATTATTGCTGATAAAAGTTCTCAGATCTGCACATTTATATAAAGGAAATTTTAAAGTTTATTGTATCCTGAATTAAGCTTGAAAATTTACAGTTGCAAACCAAACACTATAAGCATTGCAGAAGCCAAGTCTAAGAGTGGCACTTGGGCAAGACATTTGTAAAGGTAAATAAATGAATTTTTAATGAGAATGAGCATACCAGTGCCATAACCTATGTCCCTCACTATTTATACTCCATCTTATTGCAATATGCAATTAAATTTAGTCAGCACCATCCAATTTTGATGAAACTGCCAAATCCAAGCCTTGAAATATGGTAGAAAAAGTTCAACATGGCTAATCAATGACTTCAGCTTGAATGGAGGGTATATTTTTGCTAAGGGAATGGCAAAGGAGTTCAACAATCAGCACCATCAACAATGAGGGGAATAAAGGGCTTGGTGCTCTTGATTAAAGGCCAATCCCATACTCTCATACATGATAGAATCCAATGAAAATGCTGCAATCCTGCCAATCCTGAAATCATCAAAACTGCTAAGTCTGCTGAGTTTTGAATGGGATATGAAATTCTACTTTCTCCATATGAAGTCCCATGAGGTTGGAACTACTATCAAACATCTTGAAACAATTAATGGTAATGTTAAAAAGTTGGCATTTCCTCTATCTTTCCTTTTTCTATCCTTTTACTTAAATTTTTAAAATTTCCATTAAAAGGTTAAATAAAAACGATAAAGGAAATGTCAACTTTTAAACATTACCATTAATTGTCGTCATTTTTGGTCAAACACAATGAAAAACAGAGTAAACAATCAGCTAAACCTTTTTCGAAACACGTCATATGAACACTAGTACAGCCCAGAAACACGTTTTAGGGCCATACCACACACATTTCAATGCTTTGGTATAGAAACACACATGGTACAACCCTATACAACACATTTCCTACAACTAGGGTTACTCCCTAAAACCAAGGCAATTAACATATGCCATGAGCTACATTACGCTGTGAAGATAGAAGATGTCCATTCAGTTAACTGAGCTTTGCATCTAGGAGGAGGCACAGTGGGGAGCGCAAGGATGCCTGGGGGAAAGTATTTAGACACTAAAGCATAACATCTGATATTAACTATCTTGAGCATGAATCATGTAATGTTCCATACATCAGCAATACTTCCCAAAAAGGTCACTTGTCATGATATTACACGAATGAACGGGCTTAAGAATGGAATTTCATCATAAAGTTTTTTGAATCGACACCAGGAGATAATTTTCCATATCTTATTGAGTTCACCATTGTATTATAATTATAGATACAGTAGGATATATTACACTCATTGTTCAGAACCAGTGGCCAACGGGGCATTGGTTCACTAATGAGGTCATAGTGTTAATCTGTCCACCAGTATTTATTCCCATTGTTCCTACAATTCATGATTTGCATGATCCACTACATTGTGATGAGATCTGTTACGATTTAAGGGATTTATGATAGGAAAAGGTATGGATCATTCTTGGTGAATCTATGAGGGAATATCTCTTCTTCAACACCTTACACAAACATATATCCATGGGTATTTTGGGTAGCAGCTACAGGCAGCATGTAGGGCATATTTGTGACACCTTTTGCTTGTGATAGTACCTTCCTCATACCCTAAACTACAATTTCTCATTTTGGGCAAGGTATATGATATCAATCTTAAATTTAGTGTTGTTGGCAGTTAAGTAATGTGTACACCATTCAAATAACACGTCTCTGCATGGATGAAAATGCCTACAGACATATACCAGCCATCAAACAAGCAGTTACATTAATTTTGTGCAGTTCTAAGCTTGTTTTGGATAGTTTTATGGATCATAACAGTAATGAACCTCTTAATTCTAATTTATGTGCACATTGGGAGCTATTTTGGCTAGTCTTCTAGCCATGAAAAAACCCTAATCTCATAGTCTGGGCATGAACACCCATTTTTAATAGTAACAAATGCACAGAATACCCAGAATACCATGAATATAAATTCAATATTATGTATATAACACAGAATACCCATAAAACCAAGAGGTAAACCTTTTAAGCTAAAGCTAAGACAAATGATTAGAAGACATGAAACAGGAATATCCATACCTGTGTCCCTTGTGGAAATTGAGAAACTACAATTTTCTCAACATGCGTATTTGTGCCACTAGCCTCTGTTTCTGACCGGTCAATAAAATCCTTATCTTCAAAGTTGCCATCATTCATGAATCTGGTATACTGCATAAATTCCATATAATTTATAGACATTAGATTTGGAGAATAAAAAAATTAGATTTCATATAATAAATTGAAAAATATTATTGCATACTTACGTACCATGCCTCTGTTTTGATTTTGTCCAGAGATGACTCGCTTATAATTATCTCTATAGTACGTTGCATACTGCCGAAGCTCTAATCGAGTCATCCTACTCAAGTGATCATCAGAATAATCATCAAATGGGATTTCATCCATACTGGTTGAAGATGACAAAGTATTTATGCCGATTTCCACCCCTTCCAATGCAGCCCCAACACGCTCTTTTATCTATTCCCTCACCCCTCTTGCTATTTGGGATGTCATTTACAAATCCTCTGGAAAAGCAACGACTCTAGGATGTGGCTATAATAACCGAGGCATCGGACGCCTATACTGAACATCTCATCGTGCATCAGGTCGTTCATATGTACGACCTTTGCCAGCACCATAGAAACTGGATCCCGTATCTGTATAGTTGGGTTCCATGTGAAACCGGAACTCTGCAATTAGCATCTTAACAAAATACTGAGGAACCTCGTCATTATTAGGCAACTTCCCATATGCACACAGGAACCTGGAATAAATATGGGGTGCAATCAGTGGATCATTGAATCTTGCGATCTTTAGATGTTTTTTTTCTTCAGGCCGCAAGTCAAAACATGAAAATACCATTTCTTTTGTGACAACTTTTTTTATTTCTTCAAACTTGTGGCAACCCATCACTGACAACCGCCTCCTACGCATCATGTCATGAAAAATATGGGCTGATCGTCCAACCCCAAGATATGTCTCGATCAAACTATTCAGATTGTGCAAAACAATCTGGAGACACTGTTGAGAACCAAAAGAGATATTTGAAGTGTCAAGTTCTGCCTGCAATCTTGATGAATGCTCCTTCATCTCTTCCATAGTCAACATAGCAATGTTGTCTTCCCAAGGAGTCTCCTCGGGAACATCTCTAGGATGACTGTAAAGAGGATCATATCTTTCATTGCGAGCATGCTGATGCACCTGATAACCTCTCCTTGTCTAGGGAGGTGGATTAGGATCAGTAGTAGCAAACCCTGTAAGAAATAAAATGCATGTGCAAGTATTAAAAACTATATATATAATTTGTCAATCAAATTATAAACATTTAAATAAAATGTGTTCATTTTAAATACTTGATGGAAGCTATGCATTATCATGAACATGGTGAGAAATAGAAATAAAGTCTTATGAACCATCATTATTGTTAGAATGTCCAGAAGCCCCTGTTGGAAACCAAATATTGGCAATCACATGTAAGTTTACAGGAAAAATCATGTAATCTTTCACAAATAAAACATGCATGTCAAACAAAAATTATAGTCAAAATGTATGTAAACAATCTCTACCTAGAGATGGCGTATCTGAAGAATAAGACACTAAGGGTGCCATCTATGGTTGTCCAATGGCCCCTGTAGACCCACCCTCAGACAGACATGTGTCATTTTGAGAGCCACCACCTGTGCACAACAAGATCTTAGAAAGATCTGTGTAAAAGAAGTTTTATGTTTATATAGACTTGAGCGTGAAATGAATGACAATTTAATTTACCTGAGGATGACCTCAGGGAGTGAAGCTACATACTAGCCAAGATTGCTTCACCCCGAAGCTTTGAACCTGTGCCTGATAAGAGTTTTCTACAGATTAAACATGTCAAATAAGAATTCTAGTCAGAATGTATGTAAACAATCTCTACTTGACGATGGCGTATAAGACACTAAGGGTGTCCTCTGAGTTTTCCCACCGGCACCTGTAGACCCCTCAGACAGACGTCTGTCATTGCGAGAGACACCACCTGTGCACAACAAGATCTTAGGAAGATGTGTAAAAAAATATTTATGTTTATATAGACTTCAGCAGAAATTGAATAACAATTGAATTTACCTGACGATGACCTCACAGAGTGTTGTTGCATAGAAGTCAAGTTTGCTTCACCCTGAAGCTGTGAAGCTGTGCATGATAAAAAATTTCCACATATTAAAAAACATATCAAACAATAATTCTAGTCAGAATGTATGTAAACAATCTCTACCTGGCGATGGCGTATAAGGTACTAAGCATGTCCTTTGAGGTTGTCCACCAGCACCTATAGACCCCTCAGATAGACATCTGTCATTGTGAGAAACACCACTTGTGCACAACAAGATCTTAGAAAGTTGTGTAAAAAAATATTTATGATTATATAGACTTGAGCATGAATTGAATAACAATTGAATTTTCCTGACGAGGACCTCACGCAGTGTTGTTGCATAGAAGTCAAGTTTGCTTCACCCTGAAGCTATGAAGCTGTGCATGATAAGAATTTTCCACAGATTAATAAACATGTCAAAACGTGTCAAACAAGATAAATATATTTCAGATTAACAATCGAATATACCTGACTGCATCACATGTCTTCGTCTAACACTGATGGTAGATGTCTCTGGACGATCCATGTGTCCTTGTTAAGACAAAATGAGAAATCAACCAGGTTAATCATAAACTTATAGATGTAGGCACATGAAATGCAAGATTAGAACCTATTCTAGCCTAAATTAATGCTAGCAAGCACACTTCAGAATGTAATAAAACCAAATCAAACAACAAGGTAAACTAAAACCATAGGATTAGCTTAGAATTGGACCACAAGATCATATCTCCCCTGTTAGATCTTGATCTTCGATGTCTTATTCTGGTAGAGGTTGACTAAGCTACTAAAGCAAACTACAAAATGCAAGAAAAGGAAATTTGGAAATGACTTTCAAACAACTAATCTCTTAGAAATCTTCTATAATCAAAAGTGTTATATTGCATATATATAATACGATGTTCTAATGCCAATGGACTTGAGAGGATCAAATGTCTAAACCTATAAGAAATAGATTCCAATACTAGAAATGAAGCGATCAATACTAAGTATTCTTGTGCAAAGAAAGAGGTAGAGATACTAAAAATCAATTGTCAATTTCTAAGTATACCTAAAGAGGTGAGAAAAAATGAACGATGCAAAAAAGCTCTGGAAGATCAAGTACCCCTCAAAATACAAGACTTGGAACTCATATGAATGGAGGGTGAAAGGAAAGGATCCATAATTTGGAATAGTTCTTGCAAAAATAGCGATATCATCCAAGAACATTGCTTCTAGAATATTAGAGATGGGAAGAGATCTATTTTAAGTGATGGTGTCACTCCCTTGCAAGTGTACAGGGAGGGATGGTAGATTGACCATCGCCCCCCTAGAATCAAATAGAGGGTGATGGTGGAAAAAAAGTGGGAAAAATGAGGCTAGGGAAAGGTGTAACGGTAAGTGTCTCATATAGGCAATGAAGTGGGGTCTCCAATGAACCTAAGGTGGAAAATAAAGGTATAATATGGATTTTGAAAAAGTTAAACTAAATTCAGTGTTCAATGATCAAATTTAACATTATAAAATACATTGCAATGAATTAACTTTAATGGAAATATATTCCAATACGGGGTACTACTACTACTTGTGTGTATTCATACAATTGTGGTTCATTTCTAAGTGAAATATTTTATGGTTTATGGCCATTTCTATTAAATGTTTAAATATGTTTAGGTTAATTGATATCCAATTTATGTCATCATTATTACTAGTTCAAGTTATCTTTGGTTGTAATCACGAAGACCCACATTTTGGGTGTAATTCAAGTGAGATATTTAGAATTTGGTGATATTCCTAGTTAAATATTTGAAACCTAACAACCTTGGAGCCTAATTATTACAATTTGGTTTAGAATTCCGAAGCGATTTGATCGATTAGAGTTTGTATTATCCTTGTGGATAATCTTGAACACATATTTTAGTGATTGAGGGTATAAAGCTTAATTTATAGATTGCAAATAAGGAGTATTGTGAGTAGTTGGATGAGAAGAAATCATAGAGAACTATAAGGAAAGGAATAATTAAATATTGAAGAATGGGAATGAATAGAGAAACAAAGAATTTAGAGTTCAATATAAATAAATTTTATCAAGGTTAAATTACTCATTTTTGGCAAACACATGTGATCTTTCTTTTAAGGTTTGAAACTTATTTTCAACTTGTTTGGACTAAATGATTTCTAGGTTGGACTATTAAATATTTGAACATTCTTTACCTCCTCTTTCCCTTACATTGCAAAGAATGTACGAGACATTCATTTCTTAGTGTTTTGGGTAGCTTGGGAAGTTGTGTCCTTTTGATGTTGAAGCTTTCTAAGGCTTACTCATTTCTATTGGACCATTAGAAACATGGTACTATCTATGTTTCTCTCCACCTCAATCCAACCTTCAGTATGAATGATATTTTTCTATGGTTTGATGTGAGAGTGAGATAATATGGCCATAATATATTTCACTGTGGGAAATACTTTGGGAAGTTGATTCTATGTCATTCTTTGATGATTGACAATCAAGAGCTTGATACATTCTCTTATTTTTTTCTAATTGAACCTTCCACTTGGTGCAGGCTATTAGTTTCAATTCCACTACTAAACAACTTCATAATTTATGAATATTTTGTTGAATCATAGTAACCTGAGTGCTACTACACATATCATCTAATATTCTTCTCCATACACCTCCCTATAAAGTATGGAATGGAGCAACTATGACAACATTTTGGGTTGAAAATGTAGCATTGACTATCGATGCCATACCTATTGTATAAAATCCTACAAAGCAGTGCTGAGTCATTTTAAGATATGAAATTGATATATGATATCCAAGAGAATTAACATTTTAAAAGATTAGTACTTGGTTAGCTAAGACTCCTTTCTGGTCAAAATAAAATAACTATATAGTGCAAGGAAAATAAGAATAATTAAATAGTGAAGAATGGGAACGAATAGAGAAACAAAGAATTTAGAGTTCAATATAAATAAATTTTATCAAGGTTAAATTGCTCATTTTTTGCAAACACATGTGATCTTTCCTTTTAGGTTTGAAACTTATTTTCGACTTGATTTGGACTAAATGATTTCTAGGTTGGACTATTGAATAACTGAACATTCTTTCCCTCCTCTTTCCCTTACATTGCAATGAATGTATGAGACATTGATTTCTTGGTGTTTTGGGTAGCTTGGGAAGTTGTGTCCTTTTGATGTTGAAGCTTTCTATGGCTTACTCATTTCTATTGGACCATTAGAAACATGGTACTATCTATGTTTCTCTCCACCTCAATCCAACCTTCGGTATGAATGATATTTTTATATGGTTTGATGTGAGAGTGAGCTAATATCACCATAATATATTTCACTGTGGGAAATACTTTGGGAAGTTGATTCTATGTCATTCTTTGATGATTGACAGTCAAGATCTTGATACATTCTCTTATTTTTTCTAATTGAACCTTCCACTTGGTGCAGGCTATTAGTTTCAATTTCACTACCAAACAACTTCATAATTTATGAAGATTTTGTTGAATCGTAGTAACCTGAGTGCTACTACATGTATCATCTAATATTCTTCTCCATACACCTCCCTATAAAGTATGGAATGGAGCAACTATGACAACATTTTGGGTTGAAAATGTAGCATTGACTATCGATGCCATACATATTGTATAAAATCCTACAAAGCAATGCTGAGTCATTTAAGATATGAAATCGATATATGATATCCAAGAGAATTAACATTTTAAAAGATTAGTACTTGGTGAGCTAAGAGTCCTTTCTGGTCAAAATAAAATACCTATATAGTGCAAGGAAAATAAGAATAATTAAATATTGAAGAATGGGAACGAATAGAGAAACAAAGAATTTAGAGTTCAATATAAATAAATTTTATCAAGGTTAAATTACTCATTTTTGGCAAACACGTGTGAGCTTTCTTTTGAGGTTTGAAACTTATTTTCGACTTGTTTGGACTAAACGATTTCTAGGTTGGACTATTGAATATCTGAACATTCTTTCCCTCCTCTTTCCCTTACATTGCAAAGAATGTACGAGACATTCATTTCTTGGTGTTTTGGGTAGCGTGGGAAGTTGTGTCCTTTTGATGTTGAAGCTTTCTAAGGCTTACTCATTTCTATTGGACCATTAGAAACATGATACTATCTATGTTTCTCTCCACCTCAATCCAACCTTCAATATGAACGATATTTTTCTATGGTTTGATGTGAGAGTGAGCTAATATGGCCATAATATATTTCACTATGGGAAATACTTTGGGAAGTTGATTCTATGTCATTCTTTGATGATTGACAATCAAGAGATTGATACATTCTCTTATTTTTTCTAATTGAACCTTCCACTTGGTGCAAGCTATTAGTTTCAATTTCACTACCAAACAAATTCATAATTTATGAAGATTTTGTTGAATCATAGTAACCTGAGTGCTACTACATGTATCATCTAATATTCTTATCCATACACCTCCCTATAAAGTATGGAATGGAGCGACTATGACAACATTTTGGGTTGAAAATGTAGCATTGACTATCAATGCCATACCTATTGTATAAAATACTACAAAGCAGTGCTGAGTCATTTTAAGATATGAAATTGATATATGATATCCAAGAGAATTAACATTTTAAAAGACTAGTACTTGGTGAGCTAAGAGTCCTTTCTGGTCAAAATAAAATACCTATATAGTGCAAGGAAAATAAGAATGATAAACATGTGCATTATCTTCCCTCATCTGACTCTTGTCTTTAGCTCCCTTATTAATTTGTCATCATTCACATCTACATTAATCCATTTTCATTAACCCATTATACTTATCTCACTTTTGATGTGAACATCACTTTGTCCCCAGCTAAAAATATTGGCCGACCTTGGATCATATGATATATGGTTGCAAGGAGTGGGGTTGTAAAAAATGTAGGGGATTGTAGTAAAAATTGATACAACAGAGCAGAATGAACAAGGCATTAAAGGAGATGATAGCCAAGGTTTTCTAACTAAAAACATCTTAAAAATGATGAATTGTGGTCAATATTCAAGGAGAAAGTGAATGGAAAACTTGAGTTAACTGAAGAAGGGTGTTGATGGAGTGCAAAGAAGTCGAACGCTAGTAAGATGTGGTTGGTAGCAGCACTCTAAAGTACTTTGGAGTAGGTAGGAAGTATTCTGCAACTTTATTGAATTATGTAGCAGCAAATGAAGAAGTATTTCGAATTCAGCAATGCAATTTCACACTCGATTGATGTCGGATTCGACAATGGTGAGCCTCAGGATGCGGGTTTATCAAGGTAGATGCCTTATATCATTCTCAAAATGGTTTCAAAACAGTGAAATCTCCCAATGCACTAGGGACACATTCACATGGATTCTTTGTTTGCACTTAAGGTTGCTCAATGAAGTAGAAATCCCCGACCCAGTGAGGGAAGTTTTCTTGGCTATTGACTTGGTAGGTGGTATCTTGGCTATTGAATACACTCAATGTGCTTCTAGTTGGTGTCACGTCCCCACCCATCATGCCGGTGCAATGGAGGGAATCGTGATACTAAAACTGGGCCATTAGCCCTATAATCACTAATTAAAAATGTCAACATAAAATAAAAGATAGGCATGCAAAAGTGGAAATCTAAGGTAACACAGCGGAAGTAAAACATGTGCAGAATGAACACACACCTAACATTTTCATGAGAGAATAAACATTCATATGGAGCGAAGATGGACATATGGGATAGCATAGATAGCATAGATAAGAGCAAAAAGAGCAATGGAAATAAAAGTGGAGGCACATGGCAATGACGAAGAAATGCAAAATGTGAATGCACATGGCAGTGATGAAGAAATGCAAAATGTGAATGCACATGGTAGTGATGAAGGAATCCAAATAGTCGAGGAGCACGTTGATGAAAGAAATGAGGAACATGGAGGTGATGAGGAAACGACAAATGTGGAGCAAACTATGGGTAGCGTTGATATTGAGACCATGAGTGGTGAGTAAATATTTTTTTATACGTTTATAATTTACTTTATAATGCTTGAGTGTATATATATATATATATATATATATATATATATATATATATATATATATATATGATTTGAAAGTAAACAAAATCTTATATATATATATATATATATATATATATATATATATATATATATATATATATATATATATATATATGATTTGAAAGTAAACAAAATCTTATAAATTTATATTTATTTTTATGCAAGGTTGACATCCAACATACAACATCCTACCACAGTTAGCAATTTACAGAGATTAACTGGAAGATGCAACAATATCGTCATTGATGATATTCTTTTGGAGAATTTGGATCCAAGTAAAATTGAAGAAATGGGACTGTAGATGCTTGATCGTATAGCTCGTTATAGAGCAGATAAGATTGGCAAAAAATATTTTGAAGGTATTTCTGTCATACAACAAGCTCAATTGTTGCACAAATTGTTAAAGCGAAAATGTCTAAGAGATGCAATTACATTATTGGGCATTCAAAGTGCCAAAGAGGCTAAGTCAAATCAGATTGTATCACAAAATATGACCTCGGTCCTTGCATCACTTGCAAAAAAATGATCTCACAATTTCATGGTTGCTCGTAAAGCAATTCTAACAGGGGTTGTCACAAAAAACACTACAACCAGGCTTTTGTTGTCTACGACAGCAAGAACGTTAAAAACATCAAGAAAAATTTTATGGAAACATAAAAAGCTTCAGGTTCAGTTAGATGAGGATGATGAAGTTGCATGTTGGGGTGTTATCTGTAGGCAACCTTATCAAGATAGACTTCCGGATAATGTGAGGGACATGGTGAAAGAGTTTTGGGATGTATCCAATATGCATAATAAGATAATAAGATTTATATATATATATATATATAAAAGAAACTCTTTATATATATATATATATATATATATATATATATATATATAAGAAACTCTTAGAGGTGTATCCAATATGCATAATAAGATAATAAGATTTAAAGGGTGAAAACATGAAGTTGGGAAACAATTTTGGCTTGTTTTTTACAAAACAAACTGCTAGTTTTTATGTTTTTCAACTTCGACCTATTTAAATCCATATATCCCTTAGGAATTTGAACTTGAAGTAAACACAAAGGTTTTATAGAATTGAATTAGCTTTCTACTCATTTTTTTTTATTTTTTTTTATGGACATATTGTGGGACAAATTTGTTGTCAACCAACGGCATATACTTGAAAATTTTAGGTATGGATAATGAGTGACCCGTGTTGACCACGGTTTTTTGATATATGGTTATTCATTTTAGGGAAAAAAATTGTAGGCTCATATTCTGCACACACTAAACTTGATCCTGGACTATATTTTGAGTTTTTTAAGACTTGGGAACTATTTTTTATTATTTATCGAAATAGCATATGTTCAAAAAATGGTACATTATCGACACATGTTTTTGTCTTCTCATTTTGTTTCAAATGTGACTTTTATCAAACAAACTAAAACCAGCCCATTGAAGAGGATAGTTCAAGGAACATCCCTGTATTTTTTTAAATTTTTTTGGCTTCAGCATTGTGATGATATTGAATTTTCATTGTGACTTATTTTTAAGTCACTAAATTTTTTAATGATAAAGTTTAGTAAAAAAATAGAAAAAAATAGTAATCCTAAACGAAATTCAAAAAAATTTATATTATGAGAAAGTAGATTGAATGACGAATCTACTGGTATAAACTTCAACATGTAATTCTCATGTTTTGCAGTGGTTCGACCTTGTTAAAGTGACACATTTCCACATTCTGCTGGAACTGACCCAAAACTCTCGGCCCAAAAAATTGTCCGAGGTGAGAGCTTTAAAATGTCTCGGGTGAGAGTCGTTGCCGCTCTAAAATTAACCCAGAGTTAAGGAAAACTCTCGGCTGAAAGTTGATTTAAACTCTCGTCGCAGAGGTTATAACATTTCTCGCCCGAGAGTTTTGTTACATAATCCCCCGAGAATCTTTTAGGCCCCAACACATTAAATATTAAATTTCCTTGAAATGTGGGCGGGATTCCACACTATTTGGAAGGGATGCCCGTGATTCTCAGCCGAGAATGGTATATATAATCTCTCGGCGAAGAATAGTATATATAATCTATCGTCCGAGATATTCTTCCAAATTATTTCATCCGAGGGTTTGTTTTCAGCTGAGGTTTTTTTCAGCCGAGGGTTTGTTTTCAGTAGATTTTTTCATGTGAGCATTTTTTTCAGCCGAGAGTCTATTCATTCAATTTCAATTATGCCTAATGCTGCACTTGCTCTCTTCTTGATTGTTGAACCTTGAACTCATCTTATATATTTACAAAATGGTAAATTTCACTTGAAAAGTGTGATGCACCTGCAACAATTAATTAATAGGAATATGCGAAATAGCAGAAATGACAGAACTCATAATCACTTTTATATTGATCACAGGCCACTTCAAGGGGGCAACCTCCTATGAGCAAGCTCAATACAAATAACTTCACGGTGCCTTCATAGGTGTCAACACACACTTATATACTAAGTCTAGGCGCCAATACTATGGGTCAAAACCATGGGCCGCTACAAACTATGGATCAACAATACTACGGGCGACTTACAAAGCATATGCGCCAACAACAATAACACAAACTATTGATCAACAATTACTACGAGACGACTTACAAAGCATATGCGTCCAATAACAACATACTAACAAAGTAAAGAGATGGGTTCCTAACATCCCCTCCCCCTTAAAAAAAGCTTTGTCCTCAAAGCTTTAGATGTGGAAATTGTTGTTGAATCTGAAGGAGTGGTTCCCATGTAGCATCCTCTGGTTGCATGCCGTGTCATTGAATTAAGACCTTTGTGATAGAGCGAGAGCGAAGCTGACGCGTGCGCCGATTGAGGATGGCCTCTGGCTCCAAAAGGATGGATCCTTCATTATCCAGTTCGGGTAAAATCATTTGTCCACTGATGTTGGTGCCAAGAACTTTCTTCAGACAAGAGACATGAAAGACTGGATGAATGCAGGAAGAAGGAGGAAGTTCCAATTTATAAGCAACGGACCCAATCTTCTGAAGAATCCGATATGGCCCATAGAACTTTGGAGCGAGCTTATGACGCCCTTTGAGTTTCAAGGAGGATTGTTTGTACAGCTGGAGAGGAAGAAAAACCATATCGTCGACTTGAAAAGTGCGCTCAGAACGGTGCTGATCAGCTTGTTGCTTCATGGGATTTCGTGCCATGTGAAGATTGTCCCGCAAAATGCGAAGAATCTGATCGCGGTTTCGAAGGACCGTGTCAACTTCCTGAACTGGTGAACTGGTGGGGGTGTATGGAAGAAGAGCTGGAGGTGCCTGACCATAAACTGCTTCATATGGGGTCATTTTAGAGGTGGTGTGATAAGAGGTATTGTACAACCATTCAGCAAGAGGAAGCCACTTTGCCCATTGATGTTGTTGTTCCGAGGTGAAGCAACGAAGATAAGTTTCCAAGCATTTATTGATAATTTCAGTCTGACCATCTGTTTGTGGGTGATACCCTGAACTCATCTTCAGTTTGGTGCCAGTGTGGTGAAATAGTTCTGTCCAAAAATGACTGGTGAAAGTCGCATCACGATCCGAGACAATGGAAGAAGGGATGCCATGAAGACGAAAGATCTGGTCCAGGAAAATTTGAACAACAGAGGAGGCTGTATAGGGATAGTTGAGAGCACAAAAATGACTATATTTGGAGAGGCGATCAACCATAACGAGAATCACTGTCTTCCCGCCAGATTTAGGGAGCCCTTCAATGAAATCCATAGAAATATCTGTCCAAATCCGTGTAGGTATGGGCAAGGATTCAAGCAATCCTGGAAGGAGTGTTGTTTCACCCTTATTGCGCTGGCAGGTATCACATTCGGCCACCATCTATTGAATTGTCATTTTCATGCCCTGCCAAAAGAAGTTACGCTGTGCTCGTTTGTACGTTTTGAGGAACCCAGAGTGCCCTGCCGATGGAGAAGTGTAGCTAGGGTTTTACCCCTAGCTTGTGCAAATGAGCACCTACTAAGGAGAATGGACTCCTTAGTAGCAGTTCAATAGATGTAAATTATTAAGCTAAAACAAAGATATAAACTATTGTAAACATTGTGCATTAAACATAAACAAAAGATGTAAAGAATGGCTTTTTTGTATTAAAGTTACCTTCAATGTGAAGGTTGATGAAGCTCCTTGCAATGTCCAAGAGGGTTGCTCCAAGCTCCAATGTGCTCCTTCTCTTTCTCCAATGGTGGGGATGGGCCAAAAGAGGCACTCAAGGTGAAAGTAGCTCAAGGGTGAGCTAGGGTTTCAAGAGTGATTTTGGCAGAGTAAGGGTGCATATGATTGTGGATGTGGAATAAGGGATCTCCATCACCTATTTATAGTTTTTTGGTGGTGGAGTGCTGACCCATGGTTTTGGGAAACACATGGTTTTGGGCAGCTGTATAGGGTTTTTTCCTCCTTTTCCTCATTATTTTATATTTTTCTTCCCTTTTTAGGGGTTTTTTGCTATTTTTAGAGGAATTTTGGATATTTTTGGAGGAAAAATGGGTTTTTGTGGCCTTTTGGAGGCATTTTAGGCCTTTTGGAGGCTTTTTAGTGGGATTTTTGGGGTTTTTAAGGGAAATATGGTAGGAAAATGGACAAATGAACCATATAATGTGGTAGATGAGGTAGTGAACACTTTTTAGGTGTTAACAGATTGCCCCCTGATGTGCGAGGGCAGGAGCTCATCGTATGGCCGATGGACATCATAAGTCATGAATGGTTTTTCTGGGGATTGGAGAGAAGAGAAGAAACAAACTGAAGCCCGGAACAACGATCCCGAACGACTGCAAGAACTAAAAGTACATAACCTCAATAATGGATGAGGAATCATCTGATCATATGGACGAGGCGGGCATACCCATGCTCGTATCAGGATATAACATAACAATAACAATGGGGTCCAAAACATGGGGACCTGAAATATACATGACCTCAAATACTGACTGAGGAATAATCTCAATATATGGACGAGGCGGGCATACCCATGCTCGTATCAAGATACATAAACAGAACTGTAAGGCCCGAAAAAAGGGGGACCTGTAAGATACATAGCCACTGTGTACATCATAGGTGTCTAGAGGGGACACAAAGATGGGACATACTGCTGGGCGGACCATGTGTAAGCTGAAGAACTGGTGCACTGGAACATCAACAGTGCTGCTGACTGTGGTACCAAAGGAACTGATGAGCTGCTGGATCATAGTGACAGGAGTCATACTCTCAATGGTACACTGAGCTGGAACTGAAATGGGTACTCAAGGAAGCATATAACTGGATGGCTTCCGAATACAATCGCCAACGCAGCCCGGACATCAACGGGAACATATAACTGGGCGTTCCGAAGTGACTCACCAATGTGCTAGAGTCGGGGGAAATCCGGGGTCTTTGACTAAAAACTTATGGAATATAATCCTACGCGATCCTCAACGATGCGATCAAGGTGCTGAAGTCGAGCATGTGAGGAACAACCACTCAGAGAGGCAATGATGACTCCTCTCAGAATGATCCGTAGGCACTTACCACAGATGGTGATAAGTCCAAGGCGTAGGGACCTCTGGGCCTATCCTGTGGAATAGAGGAGCTGTCATCGACAGAGGGAGACCTGCAACCATCAAGGCAATGATGTTTCCTTGACAGGAGCGCGAGGTACAAAACCGAAATGTGATAGTACTGAGGACAGGACTGACAAACTGTGGGGGGACAACTGGGAAAGTAGAGTGGGTGGACTCAAACTTCCTTTGTTCAGAGTATGATAATGGGAATGATCTGGCAGCATATGAAACTGACTAAGGGGAAAGGGATCATAGCTGTATTGGATCTGGGAAGGTTACTGGGCTGAGGGAGACTCAAGCTGTGGTACAAGGGCAGGAGACTGCAGAATACTCTGAACAAAGGCGACCTAATTGGGGGTGCTACCGAGATGATCGAGGAAAGTGCCAGGAGGCACGGGGGAAAACTTCTTCATGGGTTAAGGAACTAGAAGAAGTGTGTGTAAAATGGTACTGTCGTGTGGATTTTACGAGCCCGGGACAGTTCATGCTCGTGATTGCTTTCAATTTTAAGGAGTCTGAAAGCGATAAGAAGACTCTGAAGTAATGGAATGGTACTGTCGTGTGGATTTTACGAGCCCAGGACAGTTCATGCTCGTGATTGCTTTCAATTTTAGAGAGTCTGAAAGCAAGTAAGAAGACTCCAGGGGGTTGCTTTTTCGTAGATTTAGTCTCCAAGGCCCAAAGAAGCATAAAAGGATGCACTGAAGAACTCTTCTAGCCGGTGTGACTAGAGTATTCCTTTTTCATAATTAGTCTACCAGGTCCGGAAAAGAGTTAAACTTATACCAGATAGACGCCCTTTCAGGTACTTTAACGAGCATGAAAGGAAGCAAGATTGCTCGGCGATCTTTTCATTCTTTTAGGAGTCAGAAAAGAGCTTAACGGAAACTCCCTAAGTGCCTTTTTCATAAAGGACTTGTCCGGCCCGAAAAAGGGATAAAATTATACCGAACAAAAGGAATGGCCAGGCAAGGAGGAAGTGTTCAATCAAGGATCAATAATGATGACCAAGAACGGGGGTAGGTGGGAACACTGGTGGGCCTCCTTGCGGGGTGGATGAAATGGTGGCAAAATAACGAAACATTTGCAGTATGACAGGAGTGAATGGCTCATGTAAAAATGTGGAACAATCCGATAGCGGCCGATGTGGTGCGCAAACCGAGGCAGCAAGGTGTCGGGACACAATGTTGAAATTGTATCAAGTGAGAGCGAGAAATGATCTCAAGCATCATCACGAGCTCGAAAAAATGAATCCGATGATATAAAGGATGTCAAAAATGGGTAACGGCCAATGTGGCACGCACACCAAGGTGACGAGGGTGTTTTGGAAAAAATACCCGAAAAATCGAGGGGTGAGAGCGAGAAATGATCTCTAGCATCATCACCAGCTCGGAAAAATGAATCCGATGATATAAAACATGTGAAAAATGGAGAACGGTCGATGTGGCACGCAAACCGAGGTGACTAGTGGCGTCTGAAAAAATGGGCAAAAAATGATGGGGTAAAAATGATGTAACAAGGTTACCATCATGACGGTCTCGTCGTGCTGATTCCAGTGGTGGAAACGGTTCGTAAAACGGACTCCGTATGGGGTCAGAATGGCCAAAACAAGAAAAAGTCAACTGACTATAAATAGTGGTGGGTCCAACATGACATATGTCATTTGTACGATTTGACTTTGACTTGTGATCAGAGTGGACCAGAGCTTAGGTGGCATTTCTGGACGATCCGACCGGCCGATTTCAGATCCGGGAGAGACAGGTATTCCGTCAAACTCATACCTGCATGTTTTTTAGGGTTGGGGGTTGGGTAGTGGGTCCCAGGGTTTAGTTGTACGGTCCACGTGGGTGGACCGCGGGTTGGGGGGTCGAAACAGCGGTTGGCGACCGCGCGTTTCTGGGTGAACCACGCGGTTGGGGACCGCGTGTTTCTCGGCGGAATATGTGGTCGAAGACCGCGCGTTCCAAGGAGGAACACGGGGTTCCGGACCGCGAGGTTAGGGCTGACAGTCGCGGTGAAGAACCGCGACTATATGCCTGACAGCCGCGGTCGGAAACCGCGGCAAGAAGCCCAAAAGCCACGGTTTTGGGCCGAGCTTAGAGGGTCTTCCGGGAGAGGGAAAAGGTACTTATTTAGTTGACATGAGTCTAATGAGTCTGTTGTGTAATTGACAGGATGCCGCAGGTGCTCTGGAGAGAGCGGGAGATCCCTGATGAGATCATGGCTGTGATCCGAGGGGAGCGCCATGTACGATCTGTGCTGGGAATGTGCGGACTACTGAAGTTCGCACAGATCCCCATGATACGGTCAGCAGCATTGCTGCTGAACCGGCTGATCAGCTTCTGGGAGCCGGACATACAGGCTTTCCGAGTACAGGGTGAGAGGGTGGACCTCACCCTGACCGATGTATATTTCTTGACGGGGTTGCCCTGTCTAGGCAGGGTGGCAGACACACAGCCGCGGGTCACCGCGGACGTAGACATGGAGGACATGCTAGATAGGTACTGTGGTCCAAAGGCACGGGTGCATAGGAATGCACTCCTAGTGAGGGACCTACAGGAGCCGGCGGTGCAGGCCATGGCAGCATGTGTGGTCCGGGTATTGGGGTCCCAGTCACCTGAGAAGGTGTCTTGGGGTCAGATGCAGATGATCAAGCGCGTACTGGATGGGGTGTACTACGCGTGGGGCCAGATGTTCCTGACCTGCGTTCAGCGACAGCTGACGGCAGTGAAGGAAGAGGGCAAGGGCTTTTGTTTTGGTTCCTTCTTGTGTGCCTTCTTTATGGAGAGGGTACCCACACTGCGGCCACGGGTGCCGATCAGGGCAGGAGGTATGAGGGAGCCGCGGATGGTGCGGTGGGGTGAGATGATGCGCCGCCGTGGTGGCGGCGACGTGGGCAGGTATTTCACGCAGGAGTTGTACCTGCAGTGGCTCCAGATACCATTGACACTGGACGACTTCCCGTATCGGGATATGGACTTCACGGGAGATCCAGAGGCGCCACGAGCACCAGGACAGGCATGGGGTCCCGATGGTACGTATGTGTTTATGTTGCATGTTATATATGTCAAGTTTTATTTATATGATAGGAGTTTGATATACTGTGACTGACATATGGGTGATTTTGCAAATGTGGGCCCGAGACCGCCTCCAGGACATGTGGCACGGAGGGGTATTGTGGCCGTCCCAGCTCTGCCGGGGCAAGGTGAGGTCCGTCGCCGTGATACGGAGGGGACACTGGAGTCGGTGCGGGCACTACTAGATCGGTTGTTGGTAGGGGTGACCGACGAGGGATGGCGGGATATTGATCCTGCGATAGTGCAGGATTGCATGATGGCACCCCGAGAGTTCAGATCCATCGCGATCCGGGTGGCGGTTCTAGTGGACCGGGTACGGGCACAGGAGGCCGGAGGGGAGGAGGACTTGCCGGAGGAGGAGCGAGGGGAGGACTCAAAGGCAGCCGATGCAGGATACGACTCCCATTAGGGAGTGCAGGGGACTCCCCCCGAGTTTTGTAGCTACGGCATGTATTTTGATGAGGCTTTAGGGATGTATAGCCATTTTTTGTATAGCTGAGTACAGGGGTACTCAGGACATGTATAGCACTGAACATGTATATTTTTTGATATATATATATATATGCACGTGGATGCATCTTTTTGTATGATGTTGTTTTATGTGTACGCACGTGGATGCGCTTTATGAGTTATGATATGTTTACATTGCACGTGGATGCAAGTAGGTTAGGATGTTAGGCACGTGGATGCCCCTTGTGTATGTTATGGAGTTTTTATGATGTATGTATGATTTAGGCACGTGGATGCCCCTATGGATATGTATGTGATTTATGTACATGGATGTAAATGTTGATGCGATGCAATCTTTTTGGGTTTTTATATATTTTTATGAGATGCTATGGGATTGTGATGCATGATGTTACATGGTGTGATTGATATGCCAGTCTAGGATGTTGTTGGCCATTTGGTCTGCGACACTATTTTGGGCTCTGGGGACATGTGTGAATGTGATGGTTTCAAACTGTCGGCTGAGTTGTTTTGTGCGCAGGAATTTTCTAAAAAGGCAGGGATCACGCACCTGGTAGCAGTTGTTGAGCTGGGAGACAAGTAGCTGGGAGTCAAGGAACACATGAAGGTGACATATTCCCATTTGGAGGGCGGCAGTCAAGAGACCAGTCACAGCATCATACTCCGCCTGGTTATTGGTAGCAGCGCCTATACATATTCCGTCAAGGTGAATCATCTCGTTAGAAGGGGAGTACAAGACCCATGCTGCAGAAGCCAGGTTGGGAGACCAGCGGCTTGCGCCATCAGCAAAGCCAGTGTAACAAGGTGGAAGGTGGTCCATCTGTGGTCATGCAACAATGATGAATGTAAGATGATGGTAAAAAAGGTGAAAAACAAAAAGAGAGCAAACTGTACAATGCGGACCAATGAGGCCGCGGTTTCATTTACGGGTAAAAACGCTTAAGATACAACCCATTACGGGGGTTGCGCAAAGGGTGACCTTCAGAGTCAGCTAAGATGTATGCCCCCTTGCCGAGACAAGTCTTCACAATGTAAGGGCCCTGCCACATGGATTCAAACTTCCCTTTACCGGTTTTGTCATGTGCTTGGTCATATGCGAGGACAAGGTCCGGGAAGCGAGGTCGAGACCAGGCATTTCAGTAAAGGACCAGGTGAAGACATCACTGAACTCTGTGAAGAGTTTTTGGTACTCCTCAATCTCGGTTTTGACAGCGGGGAGCTGTGAGGGATGGATGGGTCGCTGCTTCTGATGGACGGGGGGTACATCAGGCCATGTGTCAATGTGGTGTTCGATAATGGTGGGATCAAGACCAGGCATCTCTGTATAGGACCAGGCAAAGACATCATGGAATTCTCGGAAGAGTTTTCTGTACTCCTCAATCTCTTGTTCACTACAGGAGGCTCCTAAGGCAATGCATTCATTGACGCCAGGGGGGTCAGAGATATCTATGTGGATAACGGGTGAGATGTTGGCCATGTTACCCTTCTCGAAGGCATCAGGAGCAGGAATAGGGTCCTTGAACCAGTCAACCTTGGTGGGGAGGAAGTCTTTGGACTCAACTGTGAATTGGGTAGCTGTGCTAGAGGAGGATTCTTCTGGGATAAAATAGGAACGGTGGTGCATGTCATCCCAGGGGTAATCCGGGGCAGTAAGGGCCTCAAGAACTTCCTCATCAGTACGGAAAGTTTGCGTCGTCAAATCGGTTGACGAGGGGGTCGTGGTGGAAGAGATCATATAAATGATATTAACCTCTCCTGAAGGAGAAGAGACCGGGGGGTAGATCTCCTCAATGGTAGGTGGTGCCGTCTCAAGATCCAGATTGTTCATCTCATAGAGGGCTGCTTTGTAATCCGGGAGATCGGGACAATGATGTGAGTAATGCCCGTAAATACCACATATGGCACAGGGGTGGTTGGTACGTAGGGACTTATCTTTAGGCTTGGGAGTGGGGTTTAGTTCAACAGTTGGGATGTTAGGGTCATCGTCGAGCATCTGCATGTGCTTCTGTAATGCTGGTAACTGTGGGCACTGGTGGGTCGCATGGCCCAACTCGTCGCACAGCGAGCATTTGGGAGGAGCACGAAATACTGGAGGGTTTTTGACTGTCTTGGGAGGTGGGACAGCAGTGTAAGGTTGTGGCCCTCTGCCCCTAGTGGGGTTGGGAGTAGGAGGGGGAGTCGTGGAGGACGAAGGGGTAGAGACACCGGGGGGTGGCTGAGTGGTAGTAGCCATGGATTGCACCGGTTGGAGGACGACATCGGGTGTCGGCGGGCGAACGGGAGGCGAAAGGTACCAGACGGGTAATCCCAAGGTTAACCCCGGGAGGCTAAGGGTATCCATAACCGGGGCGCTTACTACTCCCGATGGAGGGACTAGAAAGGGGATGGTATGGATCGGTGTAACAGCAATGTGGCTAGGTACCAATGGTGGTTTAGGCAACAAGGGTGGTTGATTGTTAGGTGGTTGGCTGTCATGGGACAAGGTACATAAGTCAGACACTTCGGGCGTAGATGACGGGGGAGGAATGGATTGAAAGGTGGAGGTCATCGGCGCGTCTGAGTAGACTCCAAGCCCCGTAGAGGAAACAAACGAGGTGGTGGCACGAGAAACAGGTTGTTCAACCATGGGGAGAACATTTTTAGGTGCCGCGGGAGCACTGGGATCATAGTAGGTGAGCTGGTCAACCTTAACCACACGTCCCTCATGGGGGAACATCATGGTGCGAAAGACGGAAGAGGCAACCGCCCGCATGGCATACATGTAGCTGCGGCCAAGTAAGAGGTTATAATCCAATTGGGCATTGATTACCTCAATGTCGATAAGGACGGTTTTACCACCTAACTGGACGGGGACATTGGCTAGGAGGCCTTGGGGCTGAGCCGAACGACTGTCGTAGGCGCGTAATGCAGTGGTGGACTGTTGGAGAGTGGGGGATCCCAACTTCTGCCACACGAATGTAGACATGACGCATGTGGAGGCACCTTCATCGATGATGCATCGATGGATGACAAGATTCTGAATGGAAACAGAAACTTGGAATGCTAGGGTGGAAGGCAGGCAAGGTTCAGACTGGTCTAAATCAAATGCCATCAAATTCGAATCATTTGGGTCAGTCCCCCCAATGGCGGAGAGTAAAGTCTTGCGCTGGGAAGGGAAATTCTTCAAGACTTCTAACGCAGACATGGCTGCGGGAGATTGGGCTAGGTCGTCTACAATGTTGTAGTTTGACGCAGCGTGCGCATTGGGGTTATTGTTGATACGGCGAAGTGGGAAACGAGGGGCTTTGGGAGCGCCATCTAGTGGAGGTGGAGGAATACATAACGCTTGATCGCTGGGATGAGCGTTAGTAGGTTTATCTGTGGGAGGTACGTCAGTAGTGGAGCCATATTGGTTCTGATGAGTCTGAAGGTTGATGTCGGCGGATGACATCATCAACAAGTGGTGAGTTCCCACGTCAAACATTGGTTGATCGGGAGCAGCGTACGTGATTTGCTGTTGGGGTTGCACGTTGGCTTGAGGGGGAGCCAACGGCTGAGCGTTCACGACGCCTTGGGTTGGTAATGGTTTTTGCAGCACCAAAGGTGGCTGCTGAGGTTGAGGGGGGTTAGGAGGCGCCTGAGGAGCTGCCTGCCCTTGGCGGTGGGCATCGTCAACCCAGAGTTGGCGCGCTCGCTCCAAGTGTGGGCAAGCATGTGTGTAGTGGCCATAGACCCCGCAAATAGAACAAGGGTGGTTTGTTTGCAAATTGGGGTTTTTAGCCTGCTTGGGAGAGCGATCAGGGTTTTGGTTAGCAGGGGCTGCATTATTATTGCCGGGGGGATTTGCCGGTTGCCCAGCTTGGTCTGCAGGTTGGTTATTCCCCCGATTACGGCCCTTGCCGTGGTTCTGTTGACCCTGGTTACGTTGGTTGTTTTGGTTTTGCTGCGGGTTTTGTTGGGCGTAAAATTGCCCTTGGGCAGCAGGTGGATTCTGAGGTTGCGCAGGTGCGGGAGCAGGCTGCGGTGGATGATATGCAGGTTGAGGCTGAGCAGGTGCAGCAACTTGAGGGGGTTGCTGATATGGTTGCGGAGCAGGTTGTGGGTTTGCCGCAGGTGATGCCTGTGGCGGATAATAAGCGGGTTGGGCTTGTGAAGGCGCAGGAGCTGAGGCAGCCTGCTGATGGTAGTAAGGCTGAGGTGCGACTGGGGGGGCATAAGCAGGAGTCGCATGACCGAAGCATTGAGGAGGACATGAGGGTCCATGGTGGTGGTGATGTGTCATGGGAGCATACGAGTTGGTTGCTCCAGACTGTGAGGTGGCCCGTGAAAGGTCGGGGCCAGGGGTAGGACGTGCTATGGAAAATGGTTGAGGATGCGAAGAAACACGGCCAACGATACCATCTGCAGTATGGGATGCCCCCGGCGCATCGTGCTGGGAGGACTCGCCGCGAGGGGCGTCAGGTATAATGGTATAAAGGTAACCCGACTGGGCGTAAATGAGGTCGAACTGTTGAGCCTTAAGGATGGCCTCTTCCTCAGACTGGGGTCTTTCTAATGCCACATCCTTAGCAATAACAGGGAGAAGGGATTTAAGGAACCAATCTAGGAAGATACGGTCGTCTAGTTTGATCTTGCATAAGCTACGGCGTCGACACCACTCATGGATGTGGTCCGTGATATGGGTAGCCGTGTTTTGTCTACAAGATAGGAGGATCTCAACGCCCGCGTCGTAGCGGACAGGCAACTGGAAGAACTGCAGAAAGGTCGAGGCAAGGGAAGCAAAGGTGGCATGGGTCCCGTGGGGTTGTTCGATATACCACTTGGCTGCAGAGCCAGTGAAGGTGCGCTGTAAGAGACAGAGGCGAACAGAGTCATCCACTATGGAGTTGGAGGAACACCATAGATGGAAAGACATGATATGGTTTTGTGGGTCCTCACCTGCCTTACCCTCGAACTTAGGGATGTCCGAGGGAAGCTTGGTAGGCATATGAGGCCATGCAGGGTCGTGTCAAATAGGATCGTTGGTCAGTCTGGCCAGGTCAGGTAGATTAAGGCTAGCCATGAATGGCAAACTGGAAGGAGGATGTGACACAGTAGTGGGTTGGACCAAGTTGGGGCCAATGCCCCCAAGTGGAGGGACAGGATTTGGGATGGTGCCCCCAAGTGGGGGAACTAAGGTGGTGGAGGATGGTCCAGCACCACCATGGGTAGTGTGAGCCACTGATGTAGTGGGGATAGGGATTCCCGCTGCGGGAATAGGTACTGTGAGGGGAACGGTAGATGAGGGTCCCATGGAGGGCATACCCAAAACAGGTGTAGTAACTGGTGTAGTGGTGGATGTGCCACCAATGGTCCCTATAACAAAAGGAGTGGAAGTCGTGCCAGCCATGGGGCTAGTAGGGGCAGTGTAAATAGGGTTCTCAGTCTCTTCGTCAGAATCCGAGGTAAAGTAAGGAGCGTCAATATCTAGTGACGGAGACCTACGTCGCTGACGAGTGGAGTCAAGTGACAAGTCTCTAGATCTGTGATGGGTGGTATCAACGGATGATGATCGGAATCTATGACGAGTGGTGTCAAGAGAACCGTGCTGTGGGGGCTCGCCCCTGAGGCGCCGAGAATGTCTCGGGGACTCAATGGTGACAGATGGTGTCTAATCTCTGTGGGTTGAGGTGAGTACAAAACAGCTCAAAAAGGCCTAATGCAACCGAGTGTGCAGAAGGAGAGCTAAAAAACAAGGCACTCAGGCCAATAACCAACTCGAAACACCCACTGCAACAGCTGTGCTACAATAGGTGGAGTAACAACAAAGATGGTCAGAATACCAACAAGCAGCAGGTTTCCTAGAAAATAAAAAATGGTGGACTCACTAGACCAAAGGGAGGTAAAGGAGCATGCAAACACCTAACTAAAAGTATTCTGACTCAACTAAACATATCCTCTGCAAGGTGATGAAATCCAAGTCAGACAATATGAGTAGGAAAGCCAAGTGGCTATGATATCCCCCTACCGGGAGGGACACCGGGTAGTCAGTCCTAGAAGAATGGCAACTAAGATACCCCGTTCATGACACGTCCAGAAAGGTGAATTTTCCGTTTAGTCCGTTGACCGCAATACCCCTATACAGGGATATCCCGCGAACCGCGAAAGGTAGCCCTTCGGTTACTGAATGGAGTGCGGTATTCCACTCAGGCCTCCGGAACCAGTCTTTTGACTTCAACCCTCCTAAGGGAGAGGCCCTCTGATAAACTGGTCGTGACCATGCCAAAAAGTACTAGGGGATTTTGGTTCCCTATTTGGACAACAACTATGTCTCAAGTGAAATAACCGAGGGGTGTTATTGGAAGCCTATCCCCCCGATCCTACCTAACTACAATGATTCTTTTGTGTTCCCCAAGTGGGGTTAGAATGTTGGTTCAATTAGGTACTTTTTAAGGCTCACTTGATTTATGTGACAAAGTGTGTGCTCGTGAGGTGATGAACCCAAAATAGAAGTGCCACAAGGGGGGCAACTTCTAACTATCAATAATACTGGAATTGAAACTTTAACTTGCAAAATTTTCTGAATTAAGAATACTGAAATTTTAAAAAGATTCTGTAAAGGGAACAGAAATTGTGTTGCAGAAAGGCTGTAAGGGAGCGAGGCTGCAGGTAGGACAGAGGGCTGTTCAGATGCAGAAAATATTGCAGCAAAAGGGGCTGGGCTCAAAACAGGGGAAAATGCAGAAATCAGACCACGGGTCGGTGGAAAATCGGAACAGGCGGACCGCAGGTTTGAGGGAAACAGACGCGGTCAGGTCACGGATTTCGGACCAACAGGTGCGGTCGGGACGCAGGAAACAGGGTGAAAGGCGCAGGCAGGTCGCGGAAAAGAGGCTGAAAGACGCGGTCGGGACGCGGGAAAGTGGCCGACAGACGCAGTCAGATCGCAGCAAACAGGCTGATTAGCCGCGGTCGGATCGCAGGTAACAGACTTGAATCCGTCGGCGGGGCGTCGGAAGCAGTCTGAGAGCCGCGGTCGGGTCGCAGGTAAAGGCCTGAAAGTCGCGGTCGGGACGCGACTGCAGAGAGAAAAAACGCGATGTGCGGCGGCCGAAAGGGACAGACGAAAGGGAAAAAATTATAAACGGAAACCAGAAATTCAAAATCTAGGGGAGTCACCAAAACTGTAGATAGGGTTTTACCCCTAGCTTGTGCAAATGAGCACCTACTAAGGAGAATGGACTCCTTAGTAGCAGTTCAATAGATGTAAATTATTAAGCTAAAACAAAGATATAAACTATTGTAAACATTGTGCATTAAACATAAACAAAAGATGTAAAGAATGGCTTTTTTGTATTAAAGTTACCTTCAATGTGAAGGTTGATGAAGCTCCTTGCAATGTCCAAGAGGGTTGCTCCAAGCTCCAATGTGCTCCTTCGCTTTCTCCAATGGTGGGGATGGGCCAAAAGAGGCACTCAAGGTGAAAGTAGCTCAAGGGTGAGCTAGGGTTTCAAGAGTGATTTTGGCAGAGTAAGGGTGCATATGATTGTGGATGTGGAATAAGGGATCTCCATCACCTATTTATAGTTTTTTGGTGGTGGAGTGCTGACCCATGGTTTTGGGAAACACATGGTTTTGGGCAGCTGTATAGGGTTTTTTCCTCCTTTTCCTCATTATTTTATATTTTTCTTCCCTTTTTAGGGGTTTTTTGCTATTTTTAGAGGAATTTTGGATATTTTTGGAGGAAAAATGGGTTTTTGTGGCCTTTTGGAGGCATTTTAGGCCTTTTGGAGGCATTTTAGACCTTTTGGAGGCTTTTTAGTGGGATTTTTGGGGTTTTTAAGGGAAATATGGTAGGAAAATGGACAAATGAACCATATAATGTGGTAGATGAGGTAGTGAACACTTTTTAGGTGTTAACAAGAAGCATGGAGTTCATAGAAGACAGCCTGTTGAAGATCTGTGCTCTGGGGAAGCACCAGACGACCCTTGTATCGCAGAGAAGCACCATCCCAAGAGTAATGTGGTACAGTAGAAGGGTTGTTGTTCAAGCGTTGGATGATTTGAGATAAGGAAGAGTCATTGACATAACCCTGTTGAACAGATTGCAACCAATTTGGAACAGGCATAGAAATAGCTGAAAGAGAACCTTGGGCATCAAATGTGCGAGAAAGAGCATCTGCCACAATATTGTCTTTACCCTTCTTGTAAGTGATCTCATAGTAATAACCCATGAGTGTGCTAACCCATTTCTGTAGTGCCGAGGAGGAGACACGCTGGTCCAAGAAATATTTCAGACTCTGGTGATCAGTCTTGATGCAGAAATGATTCCCTAATAGGTATGGGTGCCACTTCTATACTGCATGCAAAATAGCCATCATTTCCTTCTCATAGGTAGAGGCAGCTAAATTCTTACCTAAAAGGGCTTTGCTGGTGAACGCAATGGGGTGTTCATCTTGAAGGAGAACAGCACCAAGTCCATTGCCGCAAGCATCACTCTCAATAGTGAAGGGCTTGGAAAAATTGGGCATAGCTAGCACAAGTGTAGTACACATAGCTTGTTTTAGTTTGTCAAATGCACACTGAGCAGCAGGTGTCCATGTAAAAGCATCCTTTTTCAATAGAGCAGTTAATGGAGCTGCAATCTTCCCATAATCCTTGACAAACTTGCGGTAGTAGCCAGTCAACCCCAAAAAACCACGAAGGCTATTGAGTGTCTGAGGATGCGTCCAATTGTTCATGGCATCGATTTTGGCAGGATCCATGTGAACCCCTTGTGCTGAGATAATGTGCCTGAGATACTCAACTTCCTTCTGTCCAAAAACACATTTAGACTGCTTGGCATGGAGATGATGGTCAGAGAAAAGTTGCATGACAAGATCCAGATGCTGGAGATGTTCATCCCATGTTTTACTGTAGATGAGGATATCATCAAAGAATACCAGAATGAATTTCTGCAAGTAGGGTCGAAATATTTTATTCATTAAGGCCTGGAATATGGAAGGAGCATTAGTGAGGCCAAAGGGCATGACCAAAAACTCATAATGGCCATCATGTGTGCGGAAAGTTGTTTTAGGGATATCATCTTCATGAACCTGAATTTGATGATACCCAGAACGAAGATCCAACTTGGAGAAAAAGTGAGCCCCATGAAGCTCATCAAGAAGCTCATCGACAACAGCAATTGGAAACTTATCCTTGATGGTGAGGTGATTAATTGCTCGGAAGTCAATGCAGAGGCTCCATGACCCATCTTTTTTGCGGACAAGAATAACTGGAGAAGAAAAGCAACTAGTGCTTGGGCGAATAATACCTTGCTTCAATAAGTCCCGAACGAGCATTTCAATCTCCATTTTTTGGTGAAATGGGTAGCGATAGGGCCTGATGTTGGGAGGAACGATGCTAGGAAGGAGCTGAATACGATGGTCTTCTGGCCTGGAAGGTGGCAATCCCACTGGTTCAACAAAGACACTTGTATATCGATCCAGAATTTGTTGTAGATCCAAAGGAGTAGTGGAGATTGCTGATGGCTGCATCTGAATGGAATGGATCTGAGTGATGACACCATGTGAATTCTTCTTGAGGATTTTTTCCATGCGATGTGAACTGATGATGCTGAGAGAACCTGGTTGTAATCCCGTCAATGTGTGTTTTTGTCCATTGAGGGAAAACTGCATCCAAAGTTTAGCAAAATCCCATAAGATGGGGCCAAGTGTGCGTAGCCATTGAGCGCCCAAAACCACATCACATTCGCCTAAGGGCAAGGCAAACATGTCAGAGCACAAGGTATAATCTCCCATAGAGATACACACATTTCGACACTTCCCTTTGCAAGGTAGGGTGCCCCCATTGGCAACCATGACTTCAAAGTTGGAGCGAGGATGGATAAAACAATCAGCTTGTTTGGCGATCCGAGGGTCAATGAAATTATGAGTGCTACCAGAATCAATGAGTATTGTAAGAGGAAGCTTCTTGAAGTAACCCCTGACCCGCATTGTTTGGGGGGTGGTGATTCCAGCTAAAGCATGGAGAGATATCTCTGGCTGGTCATCCTGAGACGGACGGTCAATAGGCGGTTCCTGAATGTCGACCGGAGCATCCAGTGTTTCTGGATCTTCGTCACCAATTTCAGAGGCAGGCGGAGACTCCACATCCAAGAGATAGAGCTTTTGCTGAACACATCTATGTCCTCGAGTGAATTTCTCATCACAATTATAGCAAAGCCCCTTTTCTCTATGTGCTTGCATCTCTGTTTTAGACAAACGCTTGATAGGAGTCGGTCAAGGAGCCTGCGGTATAGGTGGTCGCTGAGAACCCATATTTCGGAAGGGAACAAAAGTGGGCTTAGAGCGTTATTGGGCTGCAATCTTGTCTTTTTCCAACTTAGCCAACCCTAGGGCTTCCATCATTGTGGTGGGACAGAACATTTTGACCTCCGAGCGGATGGCATCCTTTAGACCACTGATAAAACAACTCCGGTAAAAGTCATCAGACAATCCTTCAGTGTGGTTGGCTAGGTTCTCAAATTCGGTTTGATACTCTCTCACAGTGCCAATTTGGCGAAGTTTAGTGAGGGCTCCAGTGAAGTCATCAAAAGCACTAGGACCAAATCGTTGCAAAAGGAGTTGGCAAAAGTCTGACCATTTGGGCTCTGGATGAGCCTTGATGTACCAACGGTACCATTGAAGAGCTTCCTGTTCGAAGTGAAAGGATGCTAGCGGAACTTTGTTGACACCAAAAGTATTATGCATACTGAAATACTGTTCTACACGATATATCCATCCAGTTGGATCAGTACCATTGAAGCGCGGAAAATCAAGCTTCGTACCACGGAAATTGCTGGAAGAAGAGAACCCATTGTCTGATGAAGACTCGGACTGTCGTTTGTTGGTCATAGTTGAATTTTCAAGATGGAGGCCGAGAAATTTTTCATCCAGATCTTGGAGTTTGGCTTGGATGGCTGCAAGTGCTTCTTCCATGGTTTTTGCTCCTGCACGGGTGACAACCATAACAAGGAGTTTTTTTTTTTTTTTTTTGACTAGGTAGGAAAACAAAAATAGAAACTGCTTCAGTAAGGGAAAATTTGGACTTGGGAAAAAATCTGATGGGTAATGGGGGCTTGACTAGATTTTGGACACTCTCGAAAGGACAAGAAGGCAAAAAGGGGGATTTCAGAAGTGGGGTGATAGAATGAGAAAATTTGGCAGAGAGGGACAAAGAAGCAGAGTTCAGAAAGGAACTCTGTGGTAAAATTTGAAGGCGATTGGGTGAAATCTGAGGAAGTTATGGCAAACCCTAAAAATAGACAAATGTGGGCTTTCGGGCTTTGGGAAGGGGAATTGGGGATAGGGTCCTCAGGAATGAAATATGCAGAATGGGATGACAGGGTTTCCCAGAAAATTTCAAGGGAAACAGAGTGAAAACAAGGGAGATATGGACTGGAGCAGCTACGGCTCGGAAGGAATCTGGAACAGCGCCGAATGTATTGAAAACGGCTGGATCTGGAATGGCTTGCAAAATGGAGCTGAAACAGCGCAATAGTGATCGACAATAGTTCAGCTGAAAGTAGATATGGACCCCGGGTATGTGCGGCTTCCTAACAGTTCAGGGATTTCACTCGGCCACCAATGCTGTCTGACGGCTTGCATATTGGGGCAGTACCCCTCACTCCACGGCTCAGGTAAAACTGATAACCGCTTTTCCACAAACGACAGCTCTTGGTTTACCTCACGGGTGGGAACTAGTCAATCAAGTAGGGTTCGTTGCCCTTTTCGCTGGCAGGTCCTCTTAATGGGCCAGCTACTTCGGGGTTCCTGTGGTACTCCTCACAATGAGTTTTAGGGCTTATGCCCAAGTATTTCCCACAGTTAAGCGGATAGGTATTATTCCCAAATCCAAACCTGCAACAGATGCGAAAAAAATTGGCAGAAATTTCACCCAGCGAGCCCAAGAAAGTGCTCTGATACCAGATGTGATGCACCTGCAACAATTAATTAATATGAATATGTGAAATAGCAGAAATGACAGAACTCAAAATCACTTTTATATTGATCACAGGCCACTTCGAGGGGGCAACCTCCTATGAGCACGCTCAATACAAATAACTTCACAGTGCCTTCATAGGTCTCAACACACACTTATATACTAAGTCTAGGCGCCAATGCTATGGGTCAAAACCATGGGCCACTACAAACTATGGATCAACAATACTACGGGCGACTTACAAAGCATATGCGCCAACAAGAATAACACAAACTATTGATCAACAATTACTACGGGACGACTTACAAAGCATATGCATCCAACAACAACATACTAACAAAGTAAAGACATGGGTTCCTAACAAAAAGGGTTACAAATCACCACTTCTATCAAGCAAGGTTTGGAGATTAAACTCATTGGTATTTAAAGTAAATTTTTAGTGCTTTTAATGAAGACTATTTTTAGTTTGATAAACCAAATCTTTTAGTACATTTCCATTGAGAAATTTTTCATCACATTATTCTTTATTTTTTAGAACTAGTACTTGTGTGAATTGTATTGGTTGTTGCATGGTGAAATATTCCCTAAAAGAGGCCTTGTTTGTTTGTATTCACTTACTTTTCACTACTTTTTCTCTTGAATCACCCATAATGAGCATTTTGATTACATTCGGAATTGTTTTAAGATTTCTAGTATCACATGTCTTTGATGAATATTTGAGATCTAAAAAATTGAGACTGAAACACATAACAAGTCTTGCACTATTTTGAAATTGTTGTTTTATATGATCATGGTATTCTTGATATAAAGGTAAGGTTAGATCAATCAATGCTTTGTATTCATTTTACATGCATAAGAACTATTTCATGTTGAAGAGGTTTTTGGATACTATTTGGCCATAACAAGAACTATTTCATTTTGAATGAATAACACTTATTAGGTCAATGTACTGTTCTTTTTTTTTCAACATATAACTCTCAATTCTCATATGTTTTCATGCATTGGATTTTAGGTCTTTATTTATTTCAACATGGGAAACCAAAAGAAACGTGAATGAAAATATGATCGCACCAGAGTTGATGACGAGGTAAGGAAAGAGAGATCTCGTGTTTCTATGAGAAATTTAAGAGCAAAAAGAGCAATGGAAATAAACGTGGAGGCACATGGCAATGACAAAGAAATGAAAAATGTAAATGCACATGGCGGTGACGAAGAAATGCAAAATGTGAATGCACATGGCAGTGATGAAGGAATCCAAATAGTCAAGGAGCATGTTGATGAAAGAAATGAGGAACATGGAGGTGACGAGGAAATGACAAATGTGGAGCAAAATATGGGTAGCGTTGATATTGAGACCATGAGTGGTGAGTAAATATTTTTTTATATGTTTATAATTTACTTTATAATACTTGAGTGTGTGTGTATATATATATATATATATGATTTGAAAGTGAACAAAATCTTATAAATTTATATTTATTTTTATGCAGGGTTGACATCCAACATACAACATCCCACCATAGTTAGAAATTTACAGAGATTAACTGGAAGATGCAACAATATCCTCATTGATGATATTTTTTTGGAGAATTTGGATCCAAGTAAAATTGAAGAAATGGGACTGCAGATGCTTGATCGTACAGCTCGTTATAGAGTAGATAAGATAGTCAAAAAATATTTTGAAGGTATTTCTGTCATACAACAAGCTCAATTGTTGCACAAATTGTTAAAGCGAAAATGTCTAAGAGATGCAATTACATTATTGGGCATTCAAAGTGCCAAAGAGGCTAAGTCAAATCAGATTGTATCACAAAATCTGACCTCGGTCCTTGCATCACTTGCAAAAAAATGATCTCACAATTTCATGGTTGCTCGTAAAGCAATTCTAACAGGGGTTGTGGCAAAAAACACTACAACCAGTCGTTTGATTTCTACGACTGCAAGAACATTAAAAACATCAAGAAAAAGTTTATGGAAGCATAAAAAGCTTCAAGTTCAGTTAGATGAGGATGATGAAGTTGCATGTTGGGGTGTTATCTGTAGGAAACCTTATCAAGATAGACTTCCGGATAATGTGAGGGACATGGTGAAAGAGTTTTGGGATGTAAACTCACGTGTCTTACCAAATGAAAAGGATGTTGTTCGACGTCGTATATCGAAAGGAAACTATGAAACTCATGCCAAACACATAACAGCGATCACTCAAGCGGAAATGTTCAAAACTTTCATGGAGAGTAATGTTGATGTGAAGATTGCCCTTAGCACATTTGTGAAGCTTAAACCATGGTATGTCAAGCCCATCGTTGTTCGCGACACATGTTGTTGTCGATACCATGTAGAATTCGAATTATATTATGAGACATTTCTAACTTTTGGCATGCAGTGTTGGCCAAATAACCCCCCTCCTTCGAGTGTTCGTGAATTTGTATCTAAAATACTATGTGCTCGGGAGAATCATCAAGTATTCTATAAGAAATAATGCGTCGGAGGTAAAAAATGTGAGGAATGTTCTGATTTGGCCCTTTTTAATGCTAACTACCCCATTGATGCAAATGATCCTCAATTGTCAAATCGCATTGTCAAAGGCAAGAGATATGTTTATGTTGACTATACTGCAGTTACAGATTCAACAGCAACATC
This sequence comes from Larix kaempferi, assembly GCA_027924585.1. Taxonomy (NCBI): domain Eukaryota; kingdom Viridiplantae; phylum Streptophyta; class Pinopsida; order Pinales; family Pinaceae; genus Larix; species Larix kaempferi. The sequence continues at coordinate 16,699,055 of BSBM01000637.1, read as the reverse complement.
AAGAAAGCTTAATTTGGTTGAAAGTGATATCTCTTTGACATATTTTATGAATTTGTTCAGGGATCAAATATATAAATATATCAAGCACTCTCACTCAACACGATGGTAGGACTTACAGTTCAAGCAATCATGAGATGTATTTCCAAAAGGGACAATATTATCCATTGTTGATTTTGCAGAAAATTACACTTTCACTCCGCAAAAGGAGATACAAAGTGAGTATTATCATTTAGATCGGGTATCTATACTTGTGCATATTACGTATAGACATGCAGAGCTTGATGTCGATGGTTTTGATAGCAATGAAAATAATCGTGAAGTGATTAAGGAGTATCATTTCTACATCAATGATGATCGTACACATGATACATGTTTTGTCCAGCATTGTTTTGGTATGCTTTTTCAAGAATTAAAAATAAGAAGGGTCACTTTTAAAGAACATTGGGTGTGGTCAGAAGGTTGTGTTGGTCAGTTTAAATTGGCACAATCATTCTTATGGTTGTCTCGCTTTCATAGAAACATGGATGTTCGCCACACATGGAGTGTTTTTGAAACGGGACATGGAAAAGGAGAACATGATGGTGCTGGGGCCTACATGAAACGTGCACTTAGGAGATATCAAATGAATCATTCTGCTGCTCGTCTTGCAAATTCAAACGATGTTGTTAATTGGTGAAAACAAAATTTGAGCCATGAATCCAATGAAAGGATGGGTAATGTGAGAAGGTTTTTCTGGAATATTGCAATGGGCAATGTTGACAGATCAATGCCGCATAATTGTACTGCAATCCTGAAAACAAGGGACTTACACTCCATTAGGAGTAAGACAATGGAAAATATACATGCAATCGAGAAATGGAAGTACTTTTGCTTTTGTCTTGCATGTATTGATGATGTAGAGTCTTTGGATGAGTGTCAAAACCAAACTAACAAATTTGTGAAACCATGGAGACATCAAGAATTGACACCATTGCCCCCATTTGGAAATATCAACGATGTAGAGCGCAACAATGAAGCAGTTGTGATTGACAAATATTATGATTGTGTTTCTGATTTGGTTAGAGAAGGCGATGTATTTGCAGTCATTGCACCAGCAGATAATCCAGAAAATGTGCATTATTATTTATTGAGATGCACTAGGTTGAAAAGCACGTTGATGCAAGAATTTAAAGACTCGTCAAATTATACGTATGCAGTGGGTTCAATGGTTTTAATGGGACATTTCTTTGCAAAAGTAAGGAAATGTAAAGACCATATTCTTTTTCAAGACTACGAGTCAGATGTTATATGTGCTCAATACAGTCATTTGGTCATAACAGACCGATTGCAGTTGAAGGCAGTGAAGAGTAGGAAAAATTCCAAGCATCGACAATGGAAATTGTCGATAGAAGATCATAATGCCATTCTTGAAAATATGCCACTGGCACATTTCATATGATTCAAGAACACATCAAGGTTGACGAATTTTTTCTTTGATTCTAGGGTGGCTGGGTGGGTGGGGCCAAATGAGCTTCCACCTTCACATGGTTGGCCTCGTAAGTAGAGAATATATATAATTCTCGAAACTAAGAGAAGCTCTTTTTAACAACATATCCAATCATAACTCAAGGCTTAAGGGTCTTTTCTCTATATCTTGGTGTTATTCTTATGTTGAATTTCTTTGGTTATTTATAAATTATAAGGGTTCTATATATTTTTTGTGTTCAATTTCTAGGTTAGGATCACTATAACTTCCTCCAAATTGTTTTCCTCCTTAACAATCATAGTCCCAACCTAGAGTGTCCCACCTTGAGTGTTAATAGGGGGAGTGGAAGCATATCGAAATCCCTTCAGGGACATGCATGGAAAATTTGTTATATGATCAAACCTATAAGAAAATGAGCCCATTTTTCTTTATAGTTCCAAGTATAGAGACTTTTGTGCTTTCATGTGGACTCTGATGCTTTTTTCATCTCCTTCAAAGCTTAGATTTATACTGCAACATATACCATATGTCTATTATGTTCCTACACCTCTACAAAAATATTTTCCTCCTGCATTTCATGCCATTTGTTCCATTGCAATACCTATCTTGTCACCTCTTGACATTTATCTCTTATTCCCTGCTCATAATTTCTCATGTTCCACCTAATATCTACCAATTAACACATAACATGTCTCCTATTCTTGTAATGTTCCTGCCACCCACATACTACACCACCAATCTATTGTCCCATGCCACAAAGCAAAAGGTCATGATCATTTCTCAGACTTATGACTCTTGTGAAACATGCAACCTCCAACATAGGGATGATGAGAAGAAGGGTTGTGATGAATCCAAAGATAATGGTGAAGACAAGGGTGAATAGATCTCTTGATAAATTGAAGGATGAATCACCTTGTCTTTGTCATGAAAAAGGTCAACAATAATGAGCATCCTCAATTTGCATGGAAAAATGTGGAATATTATGAATAGAATATATTTCTCACATCAATATGCCTCCAATTTCAAACCCTAGAATTTTATTTTTACTCCAACATAAATGGTCTCCAAGGTTACATAGTCCAATTATCCTCACATAAAGAAAAATTATAGTAATAGGTCTATATATCTCTTTCGCTATAACAAGTTTGCAACCACCTACTTAAATTTTATGAAGTAGTACATGTTGGTAATGCCAATTAATCTATAGGCATGAGAGAGGGTGAATGTATAGAGCCATTCCTATTTGTTTGATAAGGATTTGGTAACTAAGGAAATATTATTAAAAACATTTTTAAACATAAATATCATATTAGAAGAATAACCCAAAATATGGCTATTTTATTTTTTATTTATTTTAAACATTGTAATCACTTGCTTAGTAAAAGATAAATAATGAAATAAAAATATGGACTATAATCTAAAAATATTGCTTTGACAAAAAAATATTAACATCTTTGGATGGAAGATGTAGAATTTTGTTGCGAGTAGGGGTAAATATGTATTTATGAGATACCCATGCTCTCTATAAGATAAATATAGATTTATTTTTCACATATTAATTTGTTGTAAATGAGCAAAAATATAATAGGAGGTTAGATATTTGTGTTATGGGTTTACAATGTGAATGATGGTGATAAAATAAAATGTCCAATGTTTGACCTTTATTTTTTTAAATTTTCACAATGTAAAAAATTATCTCATGTTTTATCTATTTTTAAATTAATAATTATTATAACATTCAGAAAACAAACTAGAATAGATCTCTCTCAATCTAATATCTTCAAATAGGGGATAAGTTTACACCTTTGTATTCTGTCTTTCTAAATGCTCATCGAAACCGAAGTTAAAAATGCCTTGCTTTAGCATACTATGAGGCATCGGTCTCAAGCTCAAAATGTTGTTGTAAATTGAGCAGAGAAAGCATTGGAGTGTAGCAAATAGTGTCTTTCCATACAATAAAACAATTGTTGGACACCAGGTGAAATTCATATGATTTTGAAGCTAATGAAAAGGGTGGATGATATAAGAATAATTGCAAATGAACTTCCTTGATGATTTTGATTTTGGCTGGATCCAAATAAGCTCCATCGTCATTGATGAGGAAGCCTATAAATACATGATGGATAACCAAAAAAGTCTTCATCTTTCCTAAAGTTTGTGTTGGCAAAGCAAATCCAACATTGTACGTACATGTCATAACTGATCCTCCTGAGTCTTACTAAAGTTTGTGCTGGCAAAGCAAATCCAACATTGTACATACATGTCATAAGTGATCCTCCTGATTCTTACTGTTTACCAAAATATCATGAAGATCACCTATCTGGGGAAAGGAGTAGTGGTTCCTCACTATTGTTTTTTTCAATGCCTAATAATCAATGCATAACGATCAACATTATATTCTTTTGTAGGCACAACGAGAGCGAAAGAGTCGTGATAAGAGGTGCTAGGATGCATTTTTCCTTCCTCAAGCAACTATTAGATTTGTTCCTCTACCTCTACACTCTCAATGGTTCTACTCTATCTTTGCACTCTCAATGGTTCCGGTTTGATAAGGGGGTCATTGGGAAACTAGGATTCTAGCACAACAGTGATGGAGTGTTGGATGAACCAAATGGGAGAGAGCCCTCTTGGTTTATCAAAAACATCAGAGTACAAAAATAGATATAATCACAGGAGGGAGCTTATTAGCATTTCCTTCCTTAGCTTCACGAATGATACAAAGAGTCTTGAACTGTTCATATTTACTTGTTTGACAGCTTTCCTACCAAAAATTAAAGAATTGGAAGTAGAATAAGTGAATTTATATACTCATTATGGAACTTGTAGGTATTTTGATACTCATCAAAGAGAGCCCAGAAATCATACTAGCAAGGAGTGCCAAGAATTAGACTACCACAATTGAGTGGAATAACATCACAATAAATTATATTTTGGAAGGGATGATTACAAAATACAAATGCAATGATACATTTGTGAGAAACAAGTGTTGGTTGTCCCACCTTCTTGATTCATACCAAGTAGTATGGGTATGGCTGCACAGTAATGGGCAATTGAAGGTTGTCGACCAGCTTTGTTGAAATAAGATTCTTCTAATCCCATTGTCAATGATAAGCTCTATCACTCAATCCTTGTAGAAAATACACACAGGTTGGCTTAGCTTGAACAGCCCCAAAAAAAATCCAAAATTTTGGAAGAATTAATACAAATATACTCCAAACAACACATTGTAGCAAGGCCAAAACAGATCAATGGTTGCAGAGGCACTATTGCATAGAGAAATCGTTGTCAACACCATAACAGAAATATTGCCATGAAATCCATAGGGTGCACTGAACAAGACATGAGCTACAACATTTACATAGTGAAAGGATGCCTTGAACAGCAGAACAGGACATCTAACTAAGCAGTTGAAGTGGAATGCTTGTTATAGAGGTTGAAGCCACATATCAAGGGCCACTTGACAAAAGAAAAAGGTCAAGAATGTTTGCATTTCCTTCCCTTTCAACTCAACATACATGGCTTTTGTGCAGGTTTCATCTAGAGACTGAATATCAGATAATGCCAGTTCTTGTTGAATATAGTGATACAATAATCCATAATCCTTTTCAATTTTAGCCTTTGTCTCTCAGCAGGAGTAAGTTAACGATTGCTAGTTGAACCATGAGATGCTTGAGATCCAGCATGCAATGCCAAAGTTCAAACTGGATGATTAATGGATTTATTTCCTGCTTGTCCTGCATCAGTTGCATTGGCGTTTTCAGAATCAGGTGCTCCACTCTTCAATCTTCAATCCGGATTTATTATTTTACCCCCAAAATTTGATGATTGAACCAATGTAGAGTTTTGGGATGATTGGGTAGGTGGGATTTCATTTAAAAGGGCTACACCAACATGAGCCTACAATTGTTCAAAATTTTGAATGAGTCATCGGTGAAAACACAATCAGCTCTATTTTGCATGCTAAAGTTATTGATGCAAAAGAAAAAGGTCACCATTCCCTACTTGTTTGAGAGCACCAACATCATTTGTACCATCACCACACATCAATTTCATTCTTCCCACTGTCTTCAGAGTTGTCAATATGAGTTCTTTCTACTCAGGGGAGACTCTTGCAAAAACCTACAATAGATTCATCAAGGTCAGTTGCAATGGATAACATTACAAATTATCAAGGTAAAATTTATCCATGAAATATTCATGCCAGAGAGTATACATGTTCATAACTTTACATATGGGATCACCGAATGTTTAGCATTTGTACGTTTCAACATCATGAAACAGTCACCACCTACACAGAGGTCATGAGAAACTGACAATTCCTCCACATTATCTTCACTGGAGATGAATTCAACAATTTCTATTAGGTTAGAGTATGATACAGATAAAACAAATTTCAAAATGGATAACAAGAACTATGTAGTATACCATAAGACTATTATTTATATTAATAATTATTAATGTAAATAATAGTAATTAAATACACTCATACTCTCTTTTGCTGCTGCAAGATATTACCTGTTTATCCAATCATGCAGAATATATTGAAGTTTTTCGCTATATTGTTTGTGACTAAATTCCTTCAAAGCTTTAGAAAAGAAAATAATTCTTTGACAAAGGAAGTGTTGTAGCAGCTGAACAGTTTAGGGGCGCTCCATTCTGCTATAACTGCTAGCTAATTCAGCGTTGATTGGGACTCATTCAGTGTACTATTTTTGCTATCTACTCACATCATCCCTAGAAATTGGCAGTTCTATCCTGTAGCTACTGTTTTTTTCCCAAATATACTTGAAACTTTTTTTTTAAGCTACTTCTAGTGCTGAACTAACTACAATATCCATAACACACTACTGGAATACATGTTATCCCAGCGATCCTCTACAAACAGGAATCTTCTCTTAAATTACATCATGACTCCTTTCATGATCTGAAAATCTGCATAAAAACAATAAGGTTCAAGTGCTGTAGTAGCTGCCTTTTACAAACCACTTTGGACTCTGACAGTTTCAACCTCCAACAATCTTCCATCCTTCAAGCATATGCTGATCTTTGTCTTCTTTAGCAGTCCATAATCTGAAAGCTTTGATTGGCAGACAGGATCTGGAATACCTGTGCTTGTGTATGCTGTCTCCACTCTGTTACTTAGGGCATTTGGGGGGGTAACAGGAGCTTCGAGATGCATGTCATGCAAATCATGAGGTTCAAGATCATCCTCTTCCTTTCCAGATGTGGAGTCAAAATCAAGAGGAATATCCCATGCAACTTCCTCTTCATCCTCATCATTGTCATTAGGGTCCTCCAAATGACAGCCCATAATGAATCAATACTACCTGCACAGGTAAATCCTTATACCACAAGTTAGATACATCATAACAAACCGCATCAACACATCTTCATGTACAACATTAAAATGGACAACTTATCTATCAAAAGCTCTATGATGGCCAACAACCGATGAATATCTCACTTTGCATGAAGCTCCTTTTACGATGGGGCACAATGAAAATGGAACCCTCATGGATGGTTGAATACTCCACCGAATTCATCGCCAAACCCTCCCATTTGGATGGGGCCGACCACAATGAAAATGGAACCCTCGTGGATGGCTGAATACTCCACTAACTTCGTCATTGAACCAAGGCTCCTGTCGGTGGGCAATTTCATTAGGGATTAGCCTATTGTTACCATAAATTTGGTTGGCAATTTCATTATAGATTATCCTGTTGTTACCGTAAATTTGGAATTTAGTAATTTACACTATACCTTGATGTTTACTTTTCTAGCAAAAGAGATTCCATCCATATTAAGTGCAATGCAATTAAAATACATGACTACAACAATGGAAGCATGAACAAGATTGGGATGAGCACTGCTACATTCCATTCTCTTCTCAAAACAAAATTACCACCACTATTGGTGGGTAAAGAAGGTCACAACCTTTGACTTCTCAAAAGCGTAATGACAAAGAAATGGAAAATGTATTAGAAGCATTCATCTAGGCATCTGCTCCAGTTAATAATAAGAAGGATATGACTGAAGATCAGTCATCATCGACTTGAAGATTTTCTCTCCCCCACACTATAAACATAATCCTAAAAAAAAACTAAAATAACCCTAGCTCAATTAAAATGATGAAAAAAAAAACTTCTCAATCACTACGATATCACAATACAACCTTACCTACATTCTTAAAATACAATTCAAAATCAATTCTTGTACTCACAAGAGACCTATATAATTAAAAAAGTATATCGTATGTTAGAACATATATGATCCTACATAACTCTCCTAAAACATTTTGCTATATGATATGTGATCAGAGAAGATAAGTATGACCATGTTTTGAAGCTTGACCATTTTCATTAGCTCAAATGTGTTAGTGGGAAATAGCCATGAAAGACACCTTACATAAGCCATTTTCCAAAACATTTCTTTTCTTGAAAATACATGTTTTAGAAAGAGGTTTTATAGAGCATCAAATATGTTGGTTGGTTCAATGGGAAATCTGATTTGCAAGTGGCCAAGTTAGAATGTACATTATTTGATGAAGCCACATATAAAAACAACTGAATTCTATTATTTATGATCTATCAAAGAAGGAAGTGGGTCAAAAGGAAAGGCAACTTTTTTTATGAAGAACATTTGGATGGCCCAGAGTTGTTTTTTATAGTTAGTTTAGGGCTAAGATAGATAACCATTTTGAACAATTGGATATATGTATCTTTGATTCACTATGAATAACAAGATGCATTTCTTATTAAAAAAAATCACAATTTCTAAATTATTGAATATTTCAATTTTTAAAACACCATTTTATATCACTAATATTAAAATTGTTTTTAAATTCCATAACTTTTTATATTATTTTTTTAAAATTTAAAAATATTATTTATTTTAAAAAATAATTATATATTATTTAGTAATCTCACTCTCAGGATGTTTATCAAATTAAAATGTTGGCTCAAATATAACCAAAAAAATTCAATAAAAATCATCTTAAAACTTTCCTAAGATCTCCCATAAGAATCCTTTCATTTTAGTATTGCCGTAATGGTTAAAGCCAAAAGTTACCTTTGTCCACTGGCCACAATTTTGTGTCTTGGCTTGCTCTTCTAGTCGCAGTAACTCTTTTAAATAAGGGCTAGTGTTTTTCTTCTGTTGTCCTTGATCCCTAATCTATCATTTGCAACATCACATTATGTACCCAAAATGAAGTAAGTGAGCTAATGTCATGTCAAGATTGAAGATACAGCTCCTGTGATACACACTAAATTGATGAGTATTTTAAAGAACCGTGAATATGGAAATCAGGAATGTAAGAATAGTAGTACCTTTTCCCAACCTTCAGATACAACCAGCAGCGTAACATTTTTGTCACCAAGAAACACCTGACCAAATTCTCTTCCGATTAAGGGCATAGTATAATCTACTTGAAAGGTGACTTCCTGCAAGGTACCAAGAAAAAAAATTGAAAATTACGATGATATTTATAATAGTTCTAAGTAAAAAATGCAGGCCATGCAGAAGAGCCAGCCTTGACACATGGCAAAGCAGGTCAAAACTGACATTGATAATCATCCTGGGTGAAAAATAACATAACATCTGCCACAAGACCATAAAACGACCGCAAAACTTGAAATAGGACAGATGACAAGGATTCACTCGAGATGTTGCAAGAGGAAGGAATAAGATGATCAAATATGCGAGTAACCACACAGTTTCTAACCATACTTGACAAAAACAAAAGTGATATTCCAATACCTTCCATAACCAAATAATTTGATCACCAGTAGCTCAGTTGCAAGGAAACTATGTTAAAGTAAACAAAAATGATCGTTCAAGTAACCAAAATTGATCGCCATGCCCTTGGTCATTTCTTACTATCGCAAAAAATGGTGACAATTTATTTACAAGTAGAGCAGATCGATCTCAACCTTCGGACCAGAACACCAATGGCTCCTGGTTTTCTATGGGCTGCAAAGTCAAAATGAAAAGTTAATATATATATATATACGTATACAAGTTTTGGGACAAAGTATAATCCTGTAGGATAATCCTATATACACCCTTTAAGGAGGGTTCCATGGACAAACTAAGCTCCTTCATTTTTGATACTGGAGGCGATTTTGTTTTGTGATGGTGTTAAACATCTCATTAAGCAATTAGTACCAACAATCATAGGAGACGTAAACTATGGGGATAAATACCTATTTGAAGACATATTTCTAGAGATTGGCTCTGCTATAACAATCATCATCTTTCACTCATAGGTAGCCCTAATGTGTAGTGAAGGAACCTATATAAATAAAAGGAAAAGTACTCACAAAATTCAAAATTTAAAGTGCGTTGGGACTGAAAATATGATTTGTCCACCCTCATTAAAATGATTACAACTTGGAATCTATAATAATACATTTTGATAATCTGAACACTCAAGGTTAAAGGGGTAATTCTGGGTAGCATTTTGTGACAGCTTGTATAAGACATGGATAATCAACAGCGTTCATGTTCCAATCATGCAATCCATATAGAAAAAGTAGTAATTAAATGAACCCTTAACAAAAGGATCATTATTTCAGGCCTATTTAGAGAAGAATGATAATGGGAAAATGGGGTTCTCATTGTAGAACTGTCGATACACCATTTTTAGACAGGTCTTACTATACCAAACAATAATGAAATAATGGAATTTCCAGACCATCAAACTCATAATAGCAAGCATAAATTCACCTAGATGTGAGAGCATTCCAATGAAAAGTGAAATGGTAGCACAAAAGAAGATACAAGCTATATATTCATTGACCAACATTTAAAGGAGCTTTGTTTCATAGTTCTGGGTAAGTTCTTTGAAGAGTCAACTAGTTGTTCTTCATATGTAGTCCAAGGGAAACATCTGCACTAGTAGAGAAGACACATGATTGTACGTAATAATGAAACTGTTGAAGGAACACAAGCATAATCCAAGTATGCAATTGCTATCACCATCCTATAGCAGCGATAACATCATTTGGAGGCCTAAATTTGACTAAACTGAAGACTTATCATGAAAACTTTTAAGCATAAATGTGATATTAAGGACAATACCTTTTGAGTTATCATCAATGTCAAGTCGAGTTACTAAGATAAGTTCAAAGACAAGTGTGAGCTATCATTAAAGCCAATTCAAGTTGCAAGTGTAAGTTGCTAATTCAATTTGCAAGTGTGAGTTGTCATTGAAGCTAATTCGAGTTAACCAAGTCATGCAAGGATAACTCCAAAAGAAAAGTCTACTTAGTGCTATTATTCTATTCACATCGTTTTTACTCATTCTAAGTTGTTGATCGAAAGACTATTATCTATTGTCGTTCACTCTCTCTATTGCTGCTGCTACAAATAATTTTATGATCAGATTTTCAGTTCATGGCACTTCCTCAGAAAGTATGCTAGCATTCTGCTAGACTTGAGCAACATCTTCTCTTTTGAACGTAAGCCAATGTAGATGGGTTTATATTGTACTTCCAGCTTTATCATCTTTGCAAATAAGAAAGATTGTTTTCTGGGGTTTTCTCCCACTTTGGGTTTCCCCAGGGTAATTTCCTGTGTCTTTGTGTGACTCTCTATTTTGTGCACTATCTACTACTGCTCTACAGTTTTCAGTTTCCGCATTATTGCTGATAAAAGTTCTCAGATATGCACATTTATATAAAAGAAATTTTAAAGTTTATTGTATCCTGAATTAAGCTTGAAAATTTACAGTTGCAAACCAAACACTGTAAGCATTGCAGAAGCCAAGTCTGAGAGTGGCACTTGGGCAAGACATCTGTAAAGGTAAATAAATGAATTTTTAATGAGAATGAGCATACCAGTGCCATAACCTCTGTCCCTCACTATTTATACTCCATCTTATTGCAATCTGCAATTAAATTTAGTTAGCACCATCCGATTTTGACGAAACTGCCAAATCCAAGCCTTGGAATATGGTAGAAAAAGTTCAACATGGCTAATCAATGACTTCAGCTTGAATGGAGGGTATATTTTTGCTAAGGGAATGGCAAAGGAGTTCAACAATCAGCACCATCAACAATGAGGGGCATAAAGGGCTTGGTGCTCTTGATTAAAGGCCAATCCCATACCCTCATACATGATAGAATCCAATGAAAATGTTGCAATCTTGCCGATCCTAAAATCGTCAAAACTGGTAAGTCTGCTGAGTTTTGAATGGGATATGAAATTCTACTTTCTCCATATGAAGTCCCATGAGGTTGGAACTACTATCAAACATCTTAACAAAATACTAAGGAACCTCGTCATTATTAGGGAACTTCCCATCTGCACGCAAGAACCTGGAATAAATATGGGGTGCAATCAGTGGATCATTGAATCTTGCGATCTTTAGATGTTTTTTGTCTTCAGGCCGCAAGTCAAAACATGAAAAGACCATTTCTTTTGTGACAACTTTTTTTATTTCTTCAAACTTGTGGTGACCCATCACTAACACTGCCTCCTACGCATCATGTCATGAAAAATATGGGTTGATGGTCCAACCCCAAGATATGTCTCGATCAAACTGTTCAGATTGTGCAAAACAATCTGGAGACACTGTTGAGAACCAAAAGAGATATTTGAAGTGTCAAGTTCTACCTGCAATCTCGATGAATTCTCCTTCATCTCTTCCACAGTCAACATAGCGATGTTGTCTTCCCAAGCAGTCTCCTCGGGAACATCTCTAGGATGACTGTAAAGAGGATCATATCTTTCATTGTCAGCATACTGATGCACCCGATGACCTCTCCTTGTCTGGGGAGGTGGATTAGGATCAGCAGCAGCAAACCCTGTAAAAAGTAAAATGCATGTGCAAGTATTAAAAACTATATATATAATTTGTCAATCAAATTATAAACAATTAAATAAAATGTTTTCATTTTAAATACCTGATGGAACCTCTGCATTATCATGAACATGGTGAGAAATAGAAATAAAGTCTTATGAACCATCATTATTGTTAGAATGTCCAGAAGCCCCTGTAGGAAACCAAATATTGGCAATCACATGTAAGTTTACAGGAAAAATCATGTAATCTTTCACAAATAAAACAGTCATGTCAAACAAAAATTCTAGTCAAAATGTATGTAAACAATCTCTACCTAGCGATGGTGTATCTGAAGAATAAGACACTAAGGGTGTCATCTATGGTTTTCCAACGGCCCCTGTAGACCCACCCTCAGACAGACGTGTGTCATTTTGAGAGCCACCACCTGTGCACAACAAGATCTTAGAAAGATCTGTGTAAAAGAAGTTTTATGTTTATATAGACTTGAGCATGAATTGAATGACAATTTAATTTACCTGACGATGACCTCAGGGAGTGAAGCTACATACTAGCCAAGATTGCTTCACCCTGAAGCTTTGAACCTGTGCCTGATAAGAATTTTCCAGAGATTAATAAACATGGCAGACAAGAATTCTAGTCAGAATGTATGTAAACAATCTCTACCTGACAATGGCGTATAAGACACTAAGGGTGTCCTCTGAGTTTGTCCACTGGCACTTGTAGACCCCTCAGACAGACGTCTGTCATTGCGAGAGACACCACCTGTGAACATTAGAAAGATGTGTAAAAAAATATTTATGTTTATATAGACTTCAGCATAAATTGAATAACAATTGAATTTACCTGACGATGACCTCACGGAGTGTTGTTGCATAGAAGTCAAGTTTGCTTCACCCTGAAGCTGTGAAGCTGTGCATGATAAGAATTTTCCACATATTAAAAAACATGTCAAACAATAATTCTAGTCATAATGTATGTAAACAATCTCTACCTGGCGATGGCGTATAAGGCACTAATTAAGCGTGTCCTTTGAGATTGTCCACCAGCACCTGTAGACCCCTCATATAGACATCTGTCATTGTGAGAAACACCACCTGTGCACAACAAGATCTTAGAAAGTTGTGTAAAAAAATATTTATGATTATATAGACTTGAGCATGAATTGAATAACAATTGAATTTGCCTGACGATGACCTCATGGAGTGTTGTTGCATAAAAGTCAAGTTTGCTTCACCCTGAAGCTATGAAGCTGTGCATGATAAGAATTTTCCACAGATTAATAAACATGTCAAAACATGTCAAACAAGATAAATATATTTCAGATTAACAATCGAATATACCTGACTGTGTCACATGTCTTCATCTAGCACTGATGGTAGATGTCTCTGGACGATCCATGTGTCCTTGTTAAGACAAAATGAGAAATCAACCAAGTTAATCATAAACTTAGAGATGTAGTCACATGAAATGCAAGATTAGAACCTATTCTAGCCTAAATTAATGCTAGCAAGCACACTTTAGAATGTAATAAAACCAAATCAAACAACGAGGTAAACTAACACGACAGGATTAGCTTAGAATTGGACCACAAGATCATATCTCCCCTGTTAGATCTTGATCTTTGATGTCTTATTCTGGTAGAGGTTGACTAAGCTACTAAAGCAAACTACAAAATGCAAGAAAAGGAAATCTGGAAATGGCTTTCAAACAACTAATCTCTTAGAAATCTTCTATAATCAAAAGTGTTATATTGCATATATATAATACGATGTTCTAATGCCAATGGACTCGAGAGGATCAAATGTCTAAACCTATAAGAAATAGATTCTAATTCTAGAAATGAAGCGATCAAGGCTAAGTATTCTTGTGCAAAGAAAGAGATAGAGATACTAAAAATCAATTGTCAATTTCTAAGTATACCTAAAGAGGTGAGAAAAAATGAACGATGCAGAAAGCTTTGGAAGATCAAGTACCCCTCGGAATACAAGACTCAGAACTCATATGAATGGAGGGTGAAAGGAAAGGATCCATAATTTGGAATAGTTCTTGCAAAAATAGCGATATCATCCAAGAACATTGCTTCTAGAATATTAGAGATGGGAAGAGATCTATTTTAAGTGATGGTGTCACTCCCTTGCAAGTGTACAGGGAGGGATGGTAGATTGACCATCGCCCCCCTAGAATCGCATAGAGGGTGATGGTGGAAAAAAAGTGGGAAAAATGAGGCTAGAGAAAGGTGTAACGGTAAGTGTCTCATATAGGCAATGAAGTGGGGTCTCCAATGAACCTAAGGTGGAAAATAAAGGTATAATATGAATTTTGAAAAAGTTAAACTAAATTCAGTGTTCAATGATCAAATTTAACTTATAAAATACAATGCAATGAATTAGCTTTAATGGAAATATATTCCAATACGGGGTATTACTACTACTTGTGTGTATTCATACAATTGTGGTTCATTTCTAAGTGAAATATTTTATGGTTTATGGCCATTTCTATTAAATGTTTAAATATGTTTAGGTTAATTGATATCCAATTTATGTCATCATTATTACTAGTTCAAGTTACCTTTGGTTGTAATCACGAAGACCCACATTTTGGGTGTTATTCAAGTGAGATATTTAGAATTTGGTGATATTCCTAGTTAAATATTTGAAACCTAACAACCTCGGAGCCTAATTATTACAATTTGGTTTAGAATTCTGAAGCGATTTGATCGATTAGAGTTTGTATTATCCTCATGGATAATCTTGAACACATATTTTAGTGATTGAGGGTATAAAGCTTAATTTATAGATTGCAAATAAGGAGTATTGTGAGTAGTTGGATGAGAAGAAATCATAGAGAACTATAAGGAAAGGAATAATTAAATATTGAAGAATGGGAACGAATAAAGAAACAAAGAATTTAGAGTTCAATATAAATAAATTTTATCAAGGTTAAATTACTCATTTTTGGCAAACACATGTGAGCTTTCCTTTTAGGTTTGAAACTTATTTTTGACTTGTTTGGACTAAATGATTTCTAGGTTGGACTATTGAATATCTGAACATTCTTTCCCTCCTCTTTCCATTACATTGCAAAGAATGTACGAGACATTCATTTCTTAGTGTTTTGGGTAGCTTGGGAAGTTGTGTCCTTTTGATGTTGAAGCTTTCTAAGGCTTACTCATTTCTATTGGACGATTAGAAACATGGTACTATCTATGTTTCTCTCCACCTCAATCCAACCTTCAGTATGAATGATATTTTTCTATGGTTTGATGTGAGAGTGAGCTAATATGGCCATAATATATTTCACTATGGGAAATACTTTGGGAAGTTGATTCTATGTCATTCTTTGATGATTGACAATCAAGAGCTTGATACATTCTCTTATTTTTCTAATTGAACCTTCCACTTGGTGCAGGCTATTAGTTTCAATTCCACTACCAAACAACTTCATAATTTATGAATATTTTGTTGAATCATAGTAACCTGAGTGCTACTACATGTATCATCTAATATTCTTATCCATACACCTCCCTATAAAGTATGGAATGGAGCAACTATGACAACATTTTGGGTTGAAAATGTAGCATTGACTATCGACGCCATACCTATTGTATAAAATCCTACAAAGCAGTGCTGAGTCATTTTAAGATATGAAATCGATATATGATATCCAAGAGAATTAACATTTTAAAAGATTAGTACTTGGTTAGATAAGAGTCCTTTCTGGTCAAAATAAAATAACTATATAGTGCAAGGAAAATAAGAATAATTAAATATTGAAGAATGGGAACGAATAGAGAAACAAAGAATTTAGGGTTCAATATAAATAAATTTTATCAAGGTTAAATTACTCATTTTTTGCAAACACATGTGAGCTTTCTTTTTAGGTTTGAAACTTATTTTCAACTTGATTTGGACTAAATGATTTCTAGGTTGGACTATTGAATAACTGAACATTCTTTCCCTCCTCTTTCCCTTACATTGCAAAGAATGTACGAGACATTCATTTCTTGGTGTTTTGGGTAGCTTGGGAAGTTGTGTCCTTTTGATGTTGAAGCTTTCTAAGGCTTACGCATTTCTATTGGACCATTAGAAACATGGGTACTATCTATGTTTCTCTCCACCTCAATCCAACCTTCAGTATGAATGATATTTTTCTATGGTTTGATGTGAGAGTGAGCTAATATGGCCATAATATATTTCACTGTGGGAAATACTTTGGGAAGTTGATTCTATGTCATTCTTTGATGATTGAAAATCAAGAGCTTGATGCATTCTCTTATTTTTTCTAATTGAACCTTCCACTTGGTGCAGGCTTTTAGTTTCAATTTCACTACCAAACAACTTCATAATTTATGAAGATTTTGTTGAATCATAGTAACCTGAGTGCTACTACATGTATCATCTAATATTCTTCTCCATACACCTCCCTATAAAGTATGGAATGGAGCAACTATGACAACATTTTGGGTTGAAAATGTAGCATTGACTATCAATGCCATACCTATTGTATAAAATACTACAAAGCAGTGCTGAGTCATTTTAAGATATGAAATTGATATATGATATCCAAGAGAATTAACATTTTAAAAGACTAGTACTTGGTGAGCTAAGAGTCCTTTCTGGTCAAAATAAAATAGCTATATAGTGCAAGGAAAATAAGAATGATAAACATGTGCATTATCTTCCCTCATCTGACTCTTGTCTTTAGCTCCCTTATTAATTTGTCATCATTCACATCTACATTAATCCATTTTCATTAACCCATTATACTTATCTCACTTTTGATGTGAACATCACTTTGTCCCCAGCTAAAAATATTGGCCGACCTTGGATAATATGATATATGGTTGCAGGAAGTGGGGTTGTAAAAAATATAGGGGATTGTAGTAAAAATTGATACAACAAAGCAGAATGAACAAGGCATTAAAGGAGATGATAGCCAGGGTTTTCTAACTAAAAACGTCTTAAAAATGATGAATTGTGGTCAATATTCAAGGAGAAAGTGAATGGAAAACTTGAGTTAACTGAAGAAGAGTGTTGATGGAGTGCAAAGAAGTCGAACGCTAGTAAGATGTGGTTGGTAGCAGCACTCTGAACTACTTTGGAGCAGGTAGGAATTATTCTGCAACTTTATTGAATTATGTAGCAGCAAATGAAGAAGTATTTCGAATTCAGCAATGCAATTTCACACTCGATTGATGTCAGATTCGACAATGGTGAGCCTCAGGATGCGGGTTTATCAAGGTAGATGCCTTATATCATTCTCAAAATGGTTTCAAAACAGTGAAATCTCCCAATGCACTAGGGCCACATTGACATGGATTCTTTGTTTGCACTTAAGGTTGCTCAATGAAGTAGAAATCCTCGACCCAATGAGGGAAGCTATCTTGGCTATTGACTTGGTAGGTGATATCTTGGCTATTGAATACACTCAATGTGCTTCTAGTTGGAAGAGGGTCCAAATATACCGTTGGTCCAATCACAAGAGGAATTCGGCCTCTAACCCTAACCCTAAGGGTGAATTGATGGAAATTAGATTAGTTGCAAGGAATGGTGGCCAAATTTGAAATTGAATTCGGTTGGGTTTTACAGAGATGCCCGTGGAAAAAGAGAAACATACCCGTGTGCGGTCGTATGATGGTAAGGTCATCTGGATCGAACTGGTGGTGGTGGTCCTCTTCTCGTGGCCGTTCACTTCGTTTCTGTGGGTGTTCACTTCCCTTCCCTTCAGTGTTTCAGCAAACAGAGTTGCAGTGGGCTTCCTTCACTTCGCTGTTGCAGCACAGTGAAGTTTGAGAGAAAACAAACAACAACAGCACAGCGTTGAAAATGGCAATGCATGTGGCGGGGAAATATTATTGCGTTTATATAGTTAAACATGTCTCGGCCGAGATGTTAAAAGGAATCAAAACTCTCGACCGAGAAATCTGTCCAAGAGTTTGACAAAAAAAATGGTTATACTCTCGAACGAGAAACTAAAAACTCTCGAACGAGAAATTCTCTAACTATGGAAAAACTCACGGACTAGAGAAATCTAACCGTGGTTAATGTCTCACCCGAGAAGTAGTAAAACTCTTACTCGAGAAAATTTGTTGACTTTTGTCTCGGGCGAGAAAACGGAAATTAGAACAAAAAAAAAGCAAATTGTCACGGAATTGTTTCCCACCTTCGCGTTTTCACCCATAAACATCTCTTTTTTTAAGGATATTCGGTATCTTTAAATTTGCAAAACGATATTTGAGGAGAAGAATAATTACAATTGAACAAATTAACAGCTTATTTTAAAATTAAAATTTTGTTCAATTTGAAAATAGTTATCTTATCGCTAATCCTTTATGCATACTCTTTCAATATGTGAATGGAGATTTTGAAAATGAAATTTTAGTTAAAATATTTTGA
Organism: Larix kaempferi; assembly: GCA_027924585.1. Classification (NCBI taxonomy): domain Eukaryota; kingdom Viridiplantae; phylum Streptophyta; class Pinopsida; order Pinales; family Pinaceae; genus Larix; species Larix kaempferi. The sequence continues at coordinate 16,680,388 of BSBM01000637.1, read as the reverse complement.
TCTACCAAAGTACTCAGAAATTCATAGATGTACAAAAAGACCAAATTTCAGTAGGACTATTAAAAGATTGAGATAAGTCAATTTGCATGGATCAAAGCATGGAATCAATTTAGGTAAGCTCAAATAAGGGTGTGCTAGCATTAATGACAAAACCAAAAAGTTCAAAATAGTCAAGCAACCAAAATCACCAAACTTTTAAGCCAAGCCAAAGAAAAAAAAACGACGCAAATAAAAGGATATAGAAAAAGAGAACCATGCCAAATCAACTATCATATTAAACAAGCTACACTAAAGGAAGCTAAAGGAAATATTATATGGAAAATTTACATGGGGGGCCCTTTATTTTCGCAAAAATCAAGGGGAGTTGTTGGGGTGCCAATAGGAACTCGCCCCTTATATATCTTTGGTAGTTTTTCGGTGGAAGAGTCGAGGAGCACTGGCCATATCCCCACGCTTATCCATTCAAATGAGTATAATGGGCACTCCCTTTGACATAAGGGAGGAGTAGTGGCAGCATTCACCCTTTCCCCAATTATGTTGTCCCTTCCTCACACCTATGAAATGTGACTAAGGAGGATAAGAAGCATTGGCCCCTACTCACCATTTTATGGTCAGAGTGATGAGGAGTGTGGAGGTGGAGAAGGAGCATGGGAGCTTTATCAAATTATTGGTCTTTGAGTGACAAGTTATTGGCCCTTTCTCTCAAGCTAGTAATTCTTTGAGGATGGGCCAAGAAGGAGGAGAGGGAACACAAACCCTTTCTCGCCCTTTTATGGTTTGGTTTGAGTGACGAGGAGGTAGTGGAGTGACATCGTTTTCCAACAAATGAATAATTTTAAGCCCGTGGAGGAGGATCATGGGCCCTTTCTCAAACTCTTGGTCTTTGAGTGAGGTCCTGGCCCTTTCTCTCGCTCTAGTAATTTTGGGGAGGAAGAGTCAAGGAGCACTAGCCCCTCCCACACTTGTTATGTTTGGATGAGTAGTGTTGACCCTCAGGTTGTGCCTTGTAATGTCCCTTGTTAGGAATTTTATTAAAATTGCAATTTTAAACTTTTTTCCTTGGTTCGACCTTTGACTAGTTTCGATCTCTAGGTCCCAAATTTGCCCCAAATGATCCCAAATATTCTGAGAAGGTATATGAATGATATTAGAACATAAATATGTGTTTCAGGGATGCCTTTGTACCTTTAAAACACTTCTGCAAATACTCTTTCAATTCTGGTCAATGTAGGTAACTTTACTAGTGATTTCCCTTTGACTAGTATTGGTCTCTAGGTCTCAAATTGACTCCAAATGCCTTCAAATATTCAAGGAATGTTTATGAATGATATTAGGAATTGAATATGATTTTCAGGGTTAACATATGGCCACCAAAAGACCTCTGCAAACTCTCTTAAGATTCTGGACCAAGTATGCAATTTTAATAGTAATTTGGGGTTCAAATCCCCCTAAGGTAAGTACTGAAAATGGCTTCCCAAATGCCTCCAAACCCACTCAAATTTATGAACAGAGGTATGTAATTTGTTAAGTATGTTATTAAGGTCTCATATGCACCATTAATTGTTTATTACAACTGTTCTCACCCTCTCCCATTCAACTGCAAAAATCACCAATTCGACCCTTGGGGAAATGGCACTATTTCTTCTCCCAATGCAATTAAACTGAGTAAAAATGCTTCAAATGCTCAAGTACAGAACATGAAACTTGTATAAGACATCCATTGCAGTATATTTATCACAAATATATCAGAGAATCATCCATTCATTCGAAATCATCATCAATACATTGGCTCACAACAAGGTAGTGGGGAAATGGCATTGTTCTTCCATTAAAAAATGAGATTTATACATTTCTACTTGGAATTTCGACCTGAAACTTTTTGGAGATGAAGAAAAGAGTATTTAATTCATATTACAACAGAAATGGGGCATTAGAAGCTCCCCCAAAAAGTACAATAGATCACCAAAAACGCCCTCCCTCAAGGATCAAGAATATGCCATCAAAACTGGAAATGGTTGAAGGAGCGAGATGCAATAGAAGAAACCATGAGCTGCCCTGTAGCTTAAACCTGCAAATAAAGACTCCATTAAAGCTCCAAATGAAAGGTCTGAATGGCCTTTCCAATTGCCAACTTGGATGGGAATCTTTCACCCTCGAAATTGGCTAAGGCAAGAACTAGTCATCCACTAGCTCTCCCTCTTCACAAATGCAATTGCAAATTCTACAAATGATCAAAAGCTGGTTTCATTCTTTGTTATTGACATTTATAAACTTCTAATGTCCTCCATGGGTCGAATTCCTTCCAAGAGACTCATGCCAACTCAAGTTGAGAAGAGATTCCAAAGAACACCACTTGTACAACAATTCCTAGTCTCCCACTTCCACCAAATCACATGTGGAAGCATCTTAGCTGCCCTAACACCCTTGAGCGCCTTCTTGGAGTCTATTTTTAGCCCTGACATGTCATATATGTCATATGTCAGCCTTCAAGTCCGATTTGTGTCATAGGTGTCATAGCATCTTCATCATTGTTGTCATAGAGCTAGGGAATCTAGCCCAAGTGTCTCACTAGCTCCAAATTGCCTCTTCCTCTTCCATGGGAGTTACTCTTCCTCTATATTTCGACCTTGGATGAGTCATGCAATGAATAATACCTTTTGGACTCCCCCAAGTATGTTACCATTCACCTTGAATTCGAATTGGTGAGAGAATGATGCCAAGTGTAGTGGGGAAATCTAGCCATATGTGGGTCCCACTTCCTCCATGTGTCTTCATGATCAAATGCCACTTTGATTTTCACTTGTATATATTTATTTAGCTCCTTTATTAAATATTTATGCCATTCTAATGTTCAAACATCATTTATTATCCCCATTATTCCAAATCCCAAAGCTTCCACCCCAAACCTAGGAAACTAGTAATTTTCCTCCTTGGCAATTATTTGACCTTTAGCATCAATTTGACAAACTCTAATGAATAGGGCCAATGTGATTAGGCCATTGTGACCCAATGCCAAATTTGGTACATGACATGCCTCAACTAGATTACATATTTCTAGGCCCTTTCTCACCCTATTCCAATTACACTAGCCCTTGCTCACACTTCTAAAATTTGAGCAAGGAGGAGAAGGAGCACTGGTTCTTTCTCACCCTTTTATGCTTGGAGTGAAGGAGCATTGGCCTAAATTTCCTACAAGAAAGAAAATTTAGGACATAGGAGGATGAGCATGGTCCCAATCTCAAACACTTGAAATTTGATTGATCAGTTGGCCCTTTCTCTCTCTCTAGGAGGAAATGTCAAGTATTAGTAGCCATTTCACACACTTGTTCCATTTGAATGAGTAGCATGGCCACAGTCTACATCAGACTGCTAGGAGGGAAAGTGGTAACATTTTCCCTTTCTTACCCTATTCTAATAACATTGGCCCTCCCTCGCACTTCTAAAATTTGAGTGAGGAGGAGAAGGAGCACTAGGCCTTTCTCACCCTTTTATGGTCAAAGTGACGAGGAAGTGTGTTTAGGAGGTAGGAGGAGAAGGAGCATGGGCCATTTCTCAAACTCTTGTGCTTTAGGTGAGCAACTGTCCCTTTCTCTAGCTATGGAAATTTTTGGGAGGAAGATTCAAGGACTAATAGATCTTTCCCACACTTGTTCCTTTCGAATGAGTAGCATGGGAACCCACTTAGACTGCTAGGAGGGGGAGTGGAACTTTATCCCACTTCTAAAATTTAAGAAAGGAGGAGAATGAGCACTAGCCATTTCTCACATTTTTATGGCTCTAGCGATGAGGAGGAGTGGAGTGGCCTCTTCTTCCAATGAGCGATTTATTTTGTGACAAAGGAGGAGAAGGAACATGAGCCCTTTCTCAAACTCTTGGTCTCTATATGACTAAGGACCTAGCCCTTTCTCTATCTCTAGTAAAATTTTGGAGGAAGAGTTAAGAAGCACTGCCCCTTACACAAATTTGCTTCAATTGTTTCCCACACTTGTTTCGGTTTGCAAATATAGAGTAATTTTAAGACATGGGAGGAGGAGCATGGGAACACACTTAGATTGTTGGGAAAGGGCCAATGTTGCCACTCCCTTCTTCAAAACTAACTCATTTTTGGGTTTCCCACATTTGTTTCAGTTTGCAAAGACTGAGTAAGTTTAAGACATGGGAGGAGGGGCATGGGCACACCCTTAGATTGCTAGGAAAGGGTCAATGTTGCAACTCACTTCTTCAAACCTTATTGTTGGGAAAAACAGAAGGAGGGTGGCCCCAGTTGTATTCTAATGGATTACATGGTGTTACTATTAGTACAGCATATACAAGCATATATATATATATATATATATATATATATCATGCAAGATCATTTATACATATAGGGAGTAATAAATTGAGAAAGTAATGGAGGAAGGAGGAACAAGTATATTCATTATATAATGATACCTAACTATAGAAAAGGTGGATAATTATTGTTATTTCATATGTCTCACTAGACTAGTTATAAGATCCATACAATTACCCAAAACGTTTCTTCGAGCCAAAGAGAACATGGGTATAAAAGTACGAACAAAATTTCATACAAAATTACTTAATTGAAGAAGCATGTCAGAGGTGTTGTGACAAGGATGTTTCGCATGGAGGCGTGCATTCAACACATGCTTCAACAATACCTAGGGTGGAGAGAGTGAGGCAGTGTTGGAATTCTTCCCAATTAGTAAGGACAGTCCTCATATTTTTTACGACATTGGTAAGTTCAGACAATCAAATGAGATTATCCTAGATTGGTTTATCTAACATATTGCTCATGTCGGGTCCAATTCTCTATGATTGGGCTTCAGCAGCTCTGATTAATTTGTAAATGCGTCGAGTGAGCTGAATGACATATTCATGAGCTCATTTCCCTTCCTAAAGCCATTGGTACTCACTTTTTCAGAGCTACTCTTGTCGTTGATGTTCCATGGTAATTTGTTCATCTAAAATTTGGGTCGTGGATGGTTCGAGTGATTGCCTCTACCTACAGAGTTCTAGTAAGGTGCTTTGCAGGTTCTAAATTTATACACAAAATTTTCCATAATATGAGTACCAGTTCTTAAGGACGACTGAGGCTATGGTTGCTTTTTTTTCATATTCCTTTGTGTTGCATTCTTAAACTGCTTTGAACTGGTGGGAAATGAGGAGAACTATTTCGTCTTGTTGCTTCTGAAGTAGGTGTTCATGAATTTTTTCATGTTTCTGAAGCACAAATTCAAGTAGAGTTTTAATTTTGTTAGATAGCCTATCAGGAAGAGCTTCTGGTAGTTTTCGAATAATCTGTTGTGCTATCACTGCACAAGCGGTCCATGCATCCCCTTGTTCCTATTCAATTGTTTTGAGATCCTTGGAACTTGCGGCCCATCGTTTGTTGCGTTCATAGGTGGCCACCTTGATAAAGTCGTCAAGTTCTTCTTCGACAATTGTAAAATAAGAGAAGATGAATGGATTTGATTTTTTTTTAGTTGTTGGATGGACTGTAAGGGTTATCTTAGTGTCACTCTTATTCTTTTTCCTTTTGTTTATTTTCTTGGAATATTTCTTTGGATCTTTGTTGGGAGTCGCTGTCGTTTGTGTAGAAGTCGATGTGGCTACAATTGATGTGGGTGGGGTAGTAAGCGAGGTAGATGAAGACGACAAAGGCACGGATGACGATGGATGTGCTGAGGATCATAGAGGTGCAGAGGATGACAGAGGTGTGGAGGATGACGTAGTAGGGTCACTCAAGGGATTCGTTGACGGAAAACTTGAAAATATGGTCGGTGGTAGCGTCGTCGTAGGTTTCCTTGTGTTGGTGGGGGACAAATGAGAATTTGTCGACAGAGGAGTTGAAGGAATCGACAAGGGTACTGAAGGAAACGGAGTTGACAATAATGGGGGAAGAGGGAAAGTTGTGTTAGTTAAGTTGGATGCTGAAGTAAAGGAGGGGGAAGAGATGATTTCTATTGATTCAAATGTGGTTTTCATAGATATCGATGTGGTCAGTGGGTTCATGTAAAATGCATAAAAAGGGGAGGATATGTTTCCAAAGGTAAACGCTTCAGAAGGCGAAGTACAGGTTGATGCCAAATGTGTTCTCAAGGTAATTTTCAAGGGAGCTTAGATTGTAGCTGAAGGGGGGGTAGAAGACTTCATTACTGATTTTAGAAAGGGTAATTTCACTTTTCTTGGGTATTTGACTACAGGTCATCCAGTCTTAAGTATAACAATTGATTGGATAGGATGGCTTGTAGGGAGCTGGGATAGGTGTTGCGAAAGAAACTTACTAAATTTGGGTGTCTTTGTGAAGTGTTCAGGGTTGGATGTGTTTACCTCTTGTTTGTCTTCTTCAACTATAGTTGGATATTGAACTGGGGATTCAATGATTAGGTCAACTAGATTTTTTTCTTTGGGTGATTGGGTCGTCCAAGTTTTCTTAGGATGGGGTGGTTGAATAGCAGCGGTTTCCTTTGAAGTCACTGGTGGGAATGGTCGGCTCAACTCATATTTCTTCTTAATATGCAGATCAATATTCAATGTGTTCTTTAATGAATCGACTGAGACATGATTATCATGTTCTCTAAGTTCTTCAATGCCGTCATTTGTGGCCTCGAGAAAGAGTTGCTTTCTTTTGGTGGAAGTCTTGTTGGACGCCTTAGCTCTGATCTTGAGTTGGAATGTAATGATTTTCTCAAAGAATTGCTCTAATTTTTCATGAATTCGGGGCTCATGAAAGTTGGGCTCGACTCCTTCTTTGACTAGGGGCTTGTCTCCATATTCGTCAGTCATGTCACTTGAAAGTTCACCAACTCATTCTTTGCCTTTCTTGGGTACTGGTATGATTGCTATTGGATTAATTGGCTCTTCTTCTTCACAAAATTTTGTAATATATTATGCTACTTATCTCTATTCTTCTAACTCTCCCTCTGTTAGGGGTTCATTAAGTTCCATAACCTGGGTCATAGCCAGGGTCGATATGGGGAGTACAGTGTTTGACTACCTCTATGAGTCAACAAATAATTCAGGAATGTTAGGGTAGTAATCAATCTCTTTAACATGCCCTCATGCACCTTGCATGAACCATACTTTTGTGTGATCATGGGAAAGTTCAATGTGTGCTCCTTTAGGTAGGCAACGACAAACTTGTTGTGGTACTCTCCATCCGACACATCTGTTTTTAATATCCTGGAACCAGTTCCAAGTAGGTTTTTGCTTTGTTTAATTTGGACGACGACCCTTTTCCTACAAATATCCAAAAATTCCTCATAAGAGGTTGTTGAGTGTTGGTGAACATTGTTTCTCCAACTGGGGTAATTTGTCCATTACCATTCAGATGAGCAATGAGGAAAATCTAATGGCATGTGCCTATTCCTAGCACTTCTCACAGTTAGATTTTACTAATTTGGTGAGATGTTCAGTCCAATTCAATATTTTGGCCTCATAGGAGACTTGTTTAACAGTTTCAAGCATGTCGAGCCTCAAGTCGGATGGTCGAATTGAGCTTGTTAAACATAGTGAAATTATTATAGCATCCCATTTAACCGTCTGACACTTGAATTTATTAATCATCAAACCTTTTGAGTTTTTTTCCCAACGGTGCTCCTGTGAATTCTTCGACTAACGGCTCGGTTTCATGTGTGACAGGTATTGATGATCCCTTGCTTGACATTTTGGTAATTACAACGATGAGGGAGTATGTGATCGGAATTCCCTCGTCGATCTAGATTCTCCCGTCGTAGTATCTACTAACAATAAATTTTTCTATGATTTCCTTTAGGTCTCCAAATGAGTTCAATAGGGTGCATTTTTATAGTGTAGGTGTAGAATCTTCACGGTAGGGAGCTTCTGGGCACCTTCTATCAATTGTCTATCTCAGACTGGCTAAGTCTCCATTTCCACATAGTATTTTTCCCATTTTGGTTCATCCAATTTCGCTTTCTTTATTTAGCGGATTCTTGCTCTCAAGGGATTCATGGCTACTTACTCTTGTTGCATTAGGGCCTTTTGTTCCATGGCTTTGGTATTGGTTTCGTTTGTGGCTTTCTTCGATACCATATCTAGTTCTTCTGAGAACAAATTTATGGTAAAATCTGGAAAATCTGTTGTATTTATAGGTGTGGTGCGCTGCGAGCTTTAAAGGTGAGCAGGTAAATGCATTGAATACGAGTTTTGTGGGTTACAGCTCATTCGCATGCTTGGTGCATATTTCAAAGGAAGATTTATTAATGCACTAGTTGGTTTGCATGGAAGCCATTGATCTCGATGATAATCTCACCGGTCCGTAGGTTCATGCCTCTTGTCGTTGCTCCACGGTTTCCTAGTTGTTGTCCCTGTTTTATGGTCCGTATCGTTTTGGTCTGCTCCATTCACAACATTTTTAAAGACTCGACCTTGTTTTCCTTTTATTTTTCTTCCATATAAAAGTACCAAATATCCGAATGATATATCCTTCTTTCCAATGTTACTTTCATGCCATGCTTTTTGTTGTTAATTTTAGACTTCTGAATGATGGATGGTGACGGGAAAATCGTCATGGGGTATTTATTCCGTAAACTACGGTTAAATTTTATTTTTTGTAATCCAGACACTTTATAGTTTCAGTAGTAAAAAAACACGTTATTGGAATAAAAAAACACCCTTATAATGTTGGCCCTTCTTTGCACTTATAAAATTCGAGTAGGGAGGAGGAGCAATGGCTCTTTCTCACCACTCAATGATTAGATTGATGAGGAGGTGGAATGGCCACAATTTCCTACCATCGAGTAGTTTTAGGACATAGGAGGAGGAGTATAGGTGCATTCTCAAACTCTTGTAATTTGGGTGAGCAGTTGGGTTGTTCTCTTGCTCTGGGGAAAATTCAAGGACCACTAGACATTTTACACTATCATTCCATTCGAATGAGAAGCATGGGAACTCCCTTAGATTGTTGGGGGAGGGAGGGGAAACATTTTCTCTTTGATACCCTACTCTAGTTACATTGGCCCTTCCTCACACCTCTGAAATTTGAGTAAGGATGAGAAGGAGCACTAGCCCTTTCTCACCCTTTCATAGTTAGAGTGACGAGAACTAGTGTTTTGGACATAGGTGGAGGATCATGGGCCCTTTGTCAAACTCTTGTAATTATATTGAGCAGCTGGACCCTCCTCTCGCTCTAGTAATATTTGGAAGGAATACTCAAGGAACACTAGCCCTTTCCTGTCCTTGTTCCATTTGGATGAGTAGCATGGAACTCCCTCAAAATTTTGGGAGGAGAAGGATCATGGCCCCTTTCTCAAACTCTTGTAATTCGAGTGAGCAACTTTCCTTTTTCTCACTTTGGTAATTTTTGGGTGGAAGAATCAAGGAGCAGTAGCTGTTTTGCACACTTGTTCCATAAGAATGAGTAGCATGGGAACTCCCTTAGACTTTTTTGATGAGGAGTGCCGACACTCATCCTTTTATGGTTAGAGTGATGAGGAATAATGTTTAAGACATGGGAGTAGAAGGAAGATGGGCCCTTTATTAAACTCTTATAATTTGAGTGAGCAGTTGGCCCTTTCTCTAGCTCGAGTAATATTTGGGCGGAAGAGTCAAGGATCAGTATCCCTTCTGACTCGTTTTCCATTCTAATGAGTGTCATGGTCACTCCCTTGGACTTTTGGGAAGATAAGTAGAATGGGAACTCCATTAGACCTTTGGTAGGATAAGGAGCATGGGTCATTTACCACAAGGTGCAACAAGAGAAGATGGAGTATAATGTCTAGAGTGGGATGGATGTTCATATGGATAGAGGCCAATGGATTGTTAGCTCAACATACTATTTCATCTTAACCTAAGTATGAGTTGGAGAAATACTATCAAAATTTTACTCTCTATGTAGTATTATTCATAATTTTATGAACATAAAAAATTTAAGTAGTTTTTTAAAATTACCATGTAAGTTGTATTTTGGATAACATGTTGGACCTTAATTATGTTTTGAATTGCACCTTGGAGGTGTTATCTTGTACTTCAATTATGGTAGTAGTATTAGTTGTTATTTAAAATAAAATAATTGTAGAAAGACATCTATGATATCATGTAATGTAAATACTTTATTATTACTATAATACACTTATTTTAAATTATGTGTGGAATAATAAGAATCGATGATTTCCCGGATGGGATGTCTGCTATGAACGAGGCTCATGTGGAAAGTATAGCGGAGGCCCACGTGGACAGAGAATACAGGACCCTCGTGTGTGTGGAGTAGTGTGGGAGCAGTGGAGGCTCATCATTCCGTAGAAAATTTAGTGGGTGGACGAGCAGTGGCCCGGATCATCAATCTCAAGAAAAGGTGAAATCTCACACACAAGGGAGGGTATTTTCAAATCTCTATCATGAGGGATGATGATTATACCCATTTAAATTATGGCCATCTTCATTACTAGAGCCTACAATGAAGGCTCAGGCTAGAGTGATATTTTAGGAAAGAAATCTATGCAAGGAATGCACCCAAATATCACCATATAGAACAAAAGAAAGCACCATAAATAAAGGAAACTCTCACCATATAGGATGGAATAAAGAACCATAAAGCAAGGAAGAAACTCATTGGTTATGGATTCGCTCTCATTGGATTAAAAAAATTGCTTTCTATTTTGTTGTGTTAGTGTGTTCAAATCGAATCACTCTTGGTGTTATGGCACCCCGTGGTGGAAAAACTAGCCCTTCTCTAGCTGGTTCGACTTGCGTGGCCAAGGATTCCATGGAAGCAACAAATTTTTATCACATGGAAGTCTTGAAGGAGGAGCAGGAAACCATGGATGTGTTGGAAGAGGAGGTCAAACTAGTTAGGGAATACTACAAAGATGGTGAGGTTGAAATGCAAGTTCAAGAGATAGTTATGGACTTGGGTCACAACAGATACTGAACTTATCAGTTTTAAAGGACATTGGAGCTTTATTAGCACACCAAATATATGGTAGCCCTGGGTATGTGTTCAAAGGACGAAGACTATTACCACCTTAAGCAACGATTAGAGACCTTGTAACATCAAAATGCTTACCTCATGGAGGTTGTCACATGGATGGATGGCTGAATGGGAGGATCCTTCGAACAACCTTCTAATAGGGCTCCTCAGGCGCAGAACGCTTCAAACCCAGATCCTTCCCATTTTTCGCAAACCTAGGGCTACCATAGTTTGGTTTTGATGGTCTAGTTTTTATTGTTTTTAGAACTGTTCCAATGGATCTTTGACATAGTTTCCCAACTATCCAGAATATTTTTATGATTCTCAGAACTTTGGATGACCAGTTAAAATGTTTAGATATGGTGTATGAATTTTTCCACAATATATTAATATAGTTTCTCTTACTTCATAAAAAATTATGTGTGGACTAAATGAAGTGTTGATGTTTTCTGATGCTCGGAACTCTGGATGATCGGTTAAATTGATTCAATATTCAAGCCTACCCTACCACCTTTATACATTTCTCCATAATATATCAATATAGTTATTCTTACTTCAAAAAAAATTATGTGTGGACTAAATGAAGCATCGATGTTCATTGTATAACTTGTTTCGTCTTCCATCATCTACTTCAATCTGCATATTTTATCGCTTATATATATCATATATATTATTAATGTAGGCTTTGGCAATACAAAGTACATATTTTATCATTTAAATTCCCTATTTACTACTAATGTATGCTTTATCACTACCAAAAATGGTATAGGAGGCACACTTTTATAAACACTATTATAGAATCTTTTATAGACACTTTCAATGTGGCACGGTGTTGGGGTTACAATGCGGAAATAAAGAGGAAAGTGATTATCATAACTCTAAGTGCCAGAGTCACATGGATCGGAAATTTATTATGCCTATGTGATTTTCCAATAGTTTTCTTGAATGTATTTAAATGGATAATCGACCATGCTTTGTTGTTGAATTGTATTTCATGATCGATGTTCCTCTTTTCAAGAATCAGGTTATGATTAAGGCGCATGACTACCCTTGATGTGAGATTGCTTTATTTTGGAATCGTTGTGCCTCCTTTTAAAAATTCAACACTCATAGTTACTTTCACGATCAAGATTTGCCCCCGATCACTTCAAATTTCAGCGGTAAATCTAGTCGAGTTTTTCATGCATATTTGAAAGGTACCTCAGGTGATAGGCTAGGATTTGTAAATAACGCATATTTGAAAGGTACCTCGGGTGACAGACTAGGATTTGTAACTCCCACTGTTTAAGGGTTCCCTCCCTTGGTGAGCTATAGTTGGTAGGAAAAAACAGATAGATATCATGTCTAGTCGAGGTACAACCTACAGTACAACAGTAACGAAAAAAGAAATATACTTCCCATTAAATATTACTGAAAAAATAGACATTTGCGCCTTTGATACAGATTTGTTAGAGATCATTCTTCCAAGTACATATAAATTGGTGTTGTAAATTTCTCCAACACAATAATACAAAACACTGCCTAAATAGTAGTCACCCGAAGCAAAATCTTAATTCCCCGCCAAAAGGATATGTGCTACGGGGAGGGAATTTTATGCATCATTTTTGTGCAACACGGTTTATAATGGGACACACTGATATGGCCACTGCACGGTTCGGGGAATTATCTGCGATGCTTTATGATAAGTTCCTTTTCTCTATTGTGCGCTTGGGAGACCATGGCGGGCTGTGCTTTTTTCTTGCTATAATGCATAGCACATTGCCTCGTGTTTTGTAGTTGTTCGAGGTTTTGTGGAGCCATTGGGTTCATGGGCCCGTCGTGGAATTATAAATTCCACCTTATAAAGTGACAACGATTTACAAATTCATGTGTGCTTTTATGGCTGGTCTATCATGCGATGCTTTCCTACCTTCCAGAATAATCCATGTATAACTTGTTTTTGTTTAAAGAAATCAAGTTAGGTTCTTGGGCCATTTTCCCTCTGTGCTCCGCATATTTTAAGACATATTTTAACAAAAAATAGTTTCCATCAATGCTAAAATAAGTTCTCGGGCTTCAATTTCTGACGAGTTTCTGTATGTAATATATGCAAGTATTTCTATACTTCCATGTAAAGTTATTGTAGTTATTGTTGTTCTACCATTATATATTTATCATGTTAAATTTGTACTAAGTAGTCTTAAAATCAAATTTCCTACAGGAGTTTCAATGGAACATCTCGGATCCTCTTATATAATTGTACATAGGCTTCAAGTCTCTTCAAAAAGTGTTTATGAAGAGTCACATTTAAACTAGTTTGTAGATGTTGCAAAGCCAGATAATGGATACACAGACCTATACGTTCACACTTAGATGGTGGATATTGTGACAACCGTAGAAATTGTTTTGAATTTGACAGTTTTCAATGAACAAGAACTTCTTATTCAATTTGAATCAATTGTGGATGCTAAAGAATATGAGTCTGATGTTAAAGATTGTGTTGTAGAACAATGCACCTTTAAGAGAATACTATATCAACAACACCTTATCCAAACCTTTATGGAAAGGAAAGATGTGTCGGCATACAGGTATGAGTGGAAGTTGGGTAACTACGGTAAGAATCCAGACATATTAATACATGCTAATGCAATACATAATGGGATTCAAATTGTTTTCAAATGTGTATACCTTAAAAAAATAACATCATATGTTGTGCACTACATGAATATTAGAAAGGAGCTCAATCAAAATTATGGTGCGAACCTTACATATTGGAGGTGCAGGTATGCACACAATTTGGACAAGTATATGAAAATGTCCCTTTTCAAATGGTTGAGACATACTCCAGTTGAGGCCAAGATGGAAATGGTAGCAAATATATTTCAAAAAACAGGGGTGAAAACAAATCAAGTGCCTCCATTTTCTTATTTGATTGCAAAGTTTTCAAAATTGGTATCCATCAGTGTCATGTAGCACTTGAAGAGTAGCAGTATAGATAAATCAACGAGAATTGGGTGCCTGAATTGATAGATTCGATGGTAGAAAATCCAAACACTTTGCAAAGAGATGGATTATTGATTCATTTTACAATAGGGGGTACCAGGACATCATACAACTTTGCAGAATTGGTAATAGAGGAAGATGTTTCAAGGGAAGATGTACATTTTTTTATTCTTGATGGGAAACACACAATAGAAGCTTGTAAGGAAATATTGAAAAATAAAGTATAGTAGTCTCCATGATCAATTCAGAGAGAAGATGGCTAGAATTATAGACCCTGCCACATCTTTGACTACAATACTAAGTCTTTGTAAGAAACAAAATGAGGCAAACAAAACATGGGTTCGGATAGAGTACATTACATGGATTTTGAAAGCTAGGTATCACTGGGAGAATTTTGGTGAGCCAAAGCATCCTGGGAGGGGAAACAAACCTTCTCATGAATGGACGGTAAGTTTATGTACTTGAATTGAATCGATTATAATATACTGGAAAAAAATATTTTTCCCACATTTATTATTTACCTTGCAAGTGTTTGAGAGAAAATGTAAGAGCATATTTGAAAGAGAGAAATTCGAGAGTCTCAAGGATAAGTTGACCTTAGTGTGTCTCCCCTGCCAAATATGGAATAAATGGGTCAATATTTTTTACCTTTATAGAAACGGTGGTGGTCTGGCATGTTCACCTAAGAAGGAATCACAAGCAAATTTCACTCCCAATAGCACATCTTAATACACAACAAGTTTTTTTAGGTGTCCAAGGGGAATGGAGGATAGAGAGATTGACAACTTAGTAGTTGAAATAATAGAAGGAATGGTATGGCTAAGTAATTCATTCAAAGAATGGGTGACAACAGAGGGATTAGGTGGCTACTGCAAGAGTTCCCGGATCCGGGTGCCACCGCCACTGCCAACAGGATTGCAAGGGGAGACACATTTACTCCTCCCTGCACCAGCTCCTAGACTCCGCATTAATGGTGGACAAGACCATCACATAGCTGGCCTCCCCACACGCAATTGATCCCATCGCCCACATGGCCCGGGGGACGGCACTAATGCAAGTTCATTCTCCTATGTCCTCTCGCCCGAGCTAGTTTCAACTCACATTAACTCTCTCCTGTGTGACCTCCTACCCTCTCCACGGCTCCTTCCGGGTTATGAAGATCCAGGTTCACACACCAGTGGTCATTACGCATCTTCGTTATTCATTGTCTACATCCACAGCATAGATTTTGGCCCCTGCTGAGAGTTTGGCTCCTCTGTTGTCCAAATCGATCATGAAGCGCACCAAAGGTACCTCCCGGCATGGCTCCAGTCAAGGCACAGGTAAAATGATGTCTACAGAGAAGGAAATTCCTGCTAACATCGGTTACAAAGACAATGTGTCTATGTCGGTTCGTCGTCTGGTGGAAGATTGGGAGTCCAGGAGTGTTGCTGAAATCCTCACCTTTGGTAGCCCTGGTACTCAGGTGAATCATTACTAGTTGCTCAAAAATTTGCTTGGCACTCTGGTAGAAGAAATGCTCACTAATTGGAATGTTGCCAAGATGACCATAATGGACACCAGGTCCAATATGGCTCATCTGGATGGCATCCTTGTTAATTTAGAAGCTTGTCTCATGGGATGCAGGTACTCTTTATTCCCACATCCGCCTCCGCCCATGGGAGTTGGTCCTCAAGGTCTTATGGTTGGTACCAACGACGGAACGACTAGTTTCAACAAAGGTATGGCGCCTCATACAGTTGAGCAGGCGACCGGCAGTTCTCATCATAATTATTTGGGCCTCGCTGCCTCCGAGGGCGGCGCTCCTGCTCTTGCTCATGGACGCAACGCCAGACCGGACTCTCCAACTTCCATAGTTGTGCAAGGTGCTTCCCCTCCTGGGAATTCTTTCCCAGTTCCTTCTACAATCGCCATCATCCAGCACTAGCGCCTCCAGAAAGACAAAGCAGAAGCAATTCTCCCATGCAAAGTAGAGCCTCTTCCTATCAAGATCCCATAGCAGCAGTGGACGGATGATTTCTTTGACCCCTGCCCCATCTCTAACGACATACATGACTCCAAAGGCATAGAAGCCAGCTCCTGAAATGACCTTCCACGAGCACTGCACATCTGGTTTTACTACTCTATTTTTTTGTCTACTCTGGCTTGTACAGAGTTACAGTTTCATACTGTCTTTCTTGTTCGGTAGATATCTAGTTTATCTCTATAAGTCTGGTTTCACTGCACTTTTTTGTAATATTGGCACCTTGAACAGGGCCAAAACGCTATATTCGGCTTCTCCTAATGACAGTAATCTTTTTTGTACTATAATATAATTTTTCCATGCAGCTTACAAAAAAAAAAAGTGGCTACTGCAAGAGGATAAAAGCATATAGACATTTTTGTAGAGTTGCATCGACATACATGAAAAATAATGATGTTGACAACCACAGATATTTCAAGGTACACGCATGCAATGTACTAGAAGTGTACAACATGAAACAGGACGACATCATATAACTTGGTGATATCCTTGGTGAAATGCAAGAAATAGATAATGACGATGAACTTGAAAAATCAAGTAAAAAGCATAAAAAAGAAAGGTTAACGATGATTATCATAGTGTTCTAGAACCAGCTAAGGACATACTGGATATGTATATAGCACAAAGGAATGGTGTGGAACGGGGATCCCTTCCAAACTCCTATCATTTTTCCTCTGTTTCATCTTATCTAAGTTCATTGAAGCATGCACTAGAAAGCTTGAGACCAGATATAATGACCTTGGAAATTGATTTATTGGTGGTAGATTTATGCAATGTGGTCACTGATTGGAGTGGTGATTATTTGATAGAGTTGTTCAGCATACTAGGTAGAAGCGAGGGTAGATGTGTTTGTGTCTTTTTGGTTGATCCAGTAAAGTGCCATTTGGTTATTGTTGCAGTCAACACCTATTTCAAAAAGGCAATGAGAGAACATTTCTTTAGAGTTGGGGATGTTAGATGATTCAAAAATAAAAACACATATCATAGATCATATACCATCATTGTGTTGCATGGACTATATATGCAACGAAAAGATGATGAAATCGAAACAACTCAATAAATGGATATGTTTTATGACCGGAACGAAGATCATGAGAAAATGGATCCCTTGCCTTCATTCGAGGAAGTTGGTGTTCAGAGGAGGATTAAATATCGATTAAAAAATGAAAGAAATATTTTGTTTTGGGACAATGTTACCAAAATATTTGCAATGGAAGGTGGAACGATTCTCTCTGTTTATGGCGGAGGCAGAATTCTACAATGTATAATGCGGGAATGAAAGTGTAGATTATCCTGCATTTTTGAGAATGTACATCAGGGATAATACTTGAATAAGTTTTATCGGAGACTTGTCAACACTCTAGGTTGGTAAAATTTGTCATGTATATAAAACTATATAGTAATTACATTTTTTTTCCATTGTTCTGGTTTGATGATAATTCAAATTAAAAATGCTAAATTTATGAGATTGTCCTCTTATATCACGAAGATGCTCAACCTCTGAGTGTTGAAGAGCCTCATCAACTTATAGATGAAGGTTCTATGGATGTTGTTGATGCATGTCAGAATACATTATCAATTGGTAAGTTCATATTCTGACGGGGGAAATATATATGAAGACATTATGTTTGTTGCAAACCAAATTACACTAACTGATTTATTTTGTGTTATGAATTCAGCCTCAAACAAATCTCAACCACTAGAAGTAGATGATAGGGTGGAACAATCATACATACCAGATAGAACAATCATACATACCAGGTAGATTCTATATTCTACTCATGTCACAATACACTATAAAGTGGTAAGTTCACATTCATGTGGAAAATATATATGAAGACAATGTTTATTATAAATCAAGTTACAATAATTTTGTAAGTTCACATTCATGTGGAAAATATATATGAAGACAATGTTTATTATAAATCAAGTTACAATAATTAATCTATTTTATGGTATGAATACAAAGTCAAACACATCTCAAACAATAGTCTCAATAGAAGCAGATGCTAGTATACTGGTTCGATCTCACACAAGTAGTGGTTCTCTATTCTATATTATAATTTTCTTCGATACTGTCGACTTCAAATAATCATTGTACTATCCCAAATATGGAAGCTTCTAGTACATGCATCTATACAATACTATGGTATTGCATAACCATCGCAATATATACATTCTTATCATTCTTATAGAACCATCGCAACCAAGGAAGCATTTCAGCACAACCACATAATGGATCAGGTTTTCATGCTACTTTTAATGGGGAACTTTGGGTGGTTCTCGGAATTGAAAGTAGCAAAAAAAATATCCCTAGGGTCGATACCAACAAGAATGTACAAACCAATGCTTCCATAGATTCGATTGTAATTCATTCTTGATGGCCACGTCCTACAGGAATCATAGAAACAATAGCAATAAGTCCCTTTTTAAGGGGTTCATATACATAACATCTTGATAATAAGTATAACAAAAAAATAGATTCTTATCAAATGATCATAGACAAAAAATTAAGTTTTACTTCTCTTTCTTGGGAAGAATAATCAAACATGGAAGTGATGAAAGAATCAACGGGAATTGAACAAGGTTCATTCTACACTCTACTACATGCCATAATTTGCTACAAAATAATCGAATTCAATTATCCTTATTACTTCTCATGTAAAAAAGGATGTACCATTGGTAGTGCATCTATATATGAATGTGTTGTTGTGGGTTCATTGCTACTAGTAAGGTACATTCTTCATACAATGAATAACACAAACATGGATTTTTTGTTTGTTAAGAAAATAAATTTAATTTTCTTTCTCAAACAAAAGAGGAAACTACAAAAATGACTCGAGACATTGGAACAAATTTGCAATGCACAATTTCTCTAAGTATTTATATTAGAATACTAATCATTTTTCAATATATAGTATATGATATTTTTGTAATATATGGTATATGATATTCATATACAACGATATTTCTTTTTTGCAGTGGTCCAAAGAAGAAAAAAAATTATTGATTTTAGACCTAGAAGATTTCTTGTACAATGACTCATAAAAGTCCAAATCATATCTGAAATTGAAGAAAAATCGCTACATACTTCGGCCCAAACTACTCGAATTTGTGTTATTGGTCACAAATGTATTTGAGGTTGCATTATGGTCTGACAAGGAGAAGAATGAAGTAACACAAATGGCTAAGCAAGTATTCTTCCATCGAGTGGGTTATTTTGTTTTGGTAATGAAGATTTCAAAAACGATTCCATGGGCTAGTTAACCAAGCCACTTGAGGTGGTATGGAGACGGTATAATAAAAAATATAATAAGAAAAATTCAATACTTGTTTATAAAAATGTTGTTGAGGAGCCGAGAGATAATTGTATTGCAATTGCAGCCATTGGTTAAGAGGACAATTCGCTAATGGAATTTTGGCAGAGTATTTTAGTTGTGGATCGAGAAGACAATAATGATGTTAATGTTGTAGATATTTTGAAATCTATCGGATAATGTTTTTACAAGAATAAATAGTGTCTTAAATCCATTATATCAATTAATCATTTTTTTCATGTTTGATTTTTACATGCTTCGTATAATATGTTAAAAATAAAATGCTCCCTATAATATGTTAAAAATAAACTGTTGATATTGCGTTTTCTTGCATAAATTCATAAATCTTTGACTTCACTTATTTCCATATGCTTTCCAATTTTAGCTAATTTAATTTTGGTGGTACATCATTAGATTATGGTTGTATTTTTTCAATTAGCATGTTGTAACCCATTAACATAAGGTGATAATATGTCATTTCCCATGTAATTAAAACCTGAAATATCATTAATGAATGCAAAACATTGTTTCTTGTCATAAATATCTTGTAATAGTTTAAATAAAAATGTATCTTGTTACTTGACTTTTGTTTTTAGGTCCTCCATTTACAAATTCTAAATCAATTTTCATATAATTGATTTCAGTTCAAAAGAAACTCTTGATATTGGGAGTAGAAGGATTACTTTTCGAAGTACCAAGGTTTGTCGACACAAAACCACAACACTCAAATCCTTATTTCAAATATGCTCCTTACAATTACTATCAACGCAAGTCTATTCCTAGGTTATTAAAAGTGGCAAAGGAAGGTTTTGACATTGCTCTATGGTTTACTTATTTGGAAAAAAACAAATTAAATGTTTTTCTTCAGAATTTCGATTGGATGAAGGCTATCAAATTTGTATTTGTTTGGGGTCAATCTCAATGTGAAATGAACAATTGCAAAAGAAGTCGGGCTGGAAATTTTCTACCTACCTACCAGAAGAACATATCTAAAGTGTTTGATATTTATGAGGAAATATATGATAAATCGAACATCTTGTTTATAGATGAAGTTAGGTATCATAGTGGGCATAATAGAGAGGAAAATTATTTTAAAATCCCTCCTAGTTGGGAATATGATAGTTCTTTGGAAAGATATGGACTTACATGGTCCAATCTTTCTAATTTTCTAAGCCATCCACCCAAAACAGGCATGAAGACATACTTGAAAATGCTTATAGAATCTGTTCCTGGTTATTCATTTTAAAGACATGGAAAATGATTTTACGGTTAACTTTCTTGTTGTGAAATTCTAAGTCACAGAAAATCATAGAGATGCGAATACCTCACAGTGAAAGAATGAGTAGAGAAGGTGAATTACAGTGAAAAGAGCAGTAAAATTAATCATGCATTGAAACTCATATGGAAGCATAAATGTGTAAAATTATCCACTAATCAGTATAGTCCACAAATATGTTACAATAGAGAGAATTCGAATATCCTAGAAGAATTAGAGTCTCATTTTGTCTAGCATAGCAATTGTCACCAATGGAGTGCTTCGGAAGACCCAAACTCAACTAAACTAAACAAAACTCAATTAACTGAACAAATAGTCAATTAAATAACCAATGAGGGAACATTAGTGAGTTTTTCATGCAAATCACTCAAAAAATGGCACATTAGATCACAAACAGTGGCAATTGGAGCACAAACACCCCACAAGATTCAACTAACTTAGGTGGACTGAATCAAATCACTGAGTTGGATCCTAAAATGTAGGGAACTGACTCTGGTGATCCTAAAATGATGCATGCAAGGCACATTAGGTGGCTAATGGGTCATAGATGACATCGACACATCACTAGGGGGGAAATGACATCATCAACTACTAGGAAAAAGAAAATAATGCTAAGTAGGACAAGGATGGAGTATTAATTATCCTAACACTTGTTATGTAATACAATATTTTTTTTATATTAGTACTTTTTTTGGTAATTATGTAAGAATATGTGTAGTATACAAAACCATTTTTGTTTTATTATCTCTTATATGAATGGTGTGCAATGAGAAATTCATCAAATGAACAAATCGATGATATTTCTCAACCCTTTGGCAAAAGTTTGGATCATGCATAGAGCTCATTTTGATTGAAAGACTATGGTTCTTGTCATGAATGGAAATTTAGAAGATGACAATTATATGTTGGAATATTAATAGCCAAAAGTGAGGTTATATTTAGAAGCAGGTTAAATAGTGATTTGTATTAAATGGATGAGGAAATAACATCCCAAGAGTTACAATGATTTCAATAACAAACAAATTTTATTTATTATCTCTGAGTTGAATGGTGTTCACTGAGTGATTTCTCAAATGAACAAAACTATCAATGATATTTCTCAATGCTCAATCAAAAGTTTGGAGCATGCCTAGAACTGGTTTTGATTGAAAGTGTATGGTCCTTGTGGATGAATGGAAATTGGGATGATGATAATTATAGTATTATGTTGGAATATAGCTAAATGTGATATTTTTTTTAATCATGTAATAGTGATTTGTATTAAAGGGCTACGGAAAGCCTTGATAGCCCAATATTTACAATGGTTTCAATATCAAAAAAATTTCCCAAAGTTCGATGAAATTGTCCAAAAATCCTAAGTTCGACAGAATCTTCCAAAAATCCTCCTGCCTTGTAGGACCATATTGCATACAAAATATCCCCTATTCCTTGACTTTGGATTCAATCCACTCATGGTTATTGTCCCATTAATCCATGCAGTTTGTGATATGGACAATGGACTCCTTCAATACCTCCATTTGAGAACTCATTTTGCTTAACATTATCTCAATGTTCTTAATCTCAGTCAACTCAAAAGTAGTAAATTAGTCTCCACAGGGGAGCAGGGAGAGGGAGAGAAAGCATTATCTCAATGTTATTTATCACTCCTAACTAACGAGCATGAGAGAGCCATCAGAATAATGCTACATTTGGCTCAAACTCTTGGGGCATCCACTACCAGCGGCGGCTCCATGGTGTCAGAAAACTTAGTGCAACAAGAAGATGCACCACGAAGAGATGAACATTCAATACATCAGATGGCATAATTAAATCATTGCGTGAATTTTTAATGACACATTAAACTCGTCTAAGAATACATACACACAGTGGGAGAAATTTATCTCTAACACTCCCTCGTTCCCAACTTGTCCAACCACAATCAATGGCTCTTTAACCATAATCTGAACATAGTGCTAGTTTTCGGTCGGTATTCTCCAGTCGACTCCTAATATGTCATCTCCCATATTTAAAGTGGTGCTTTGAATATGTCCAATAATACCTCGACTAGCAAGAAGGTATGGAATGTTATTGTAGCTACAACACATACATGATTTACATACATATTAAATGACTTGCAAGTTTTATAAACATGCCTGTTGGTCTCCGTCATTCCTAACTTGTTCGGCCATAATCAATATCTCTTTAACCATAATCTGAATATAGTCCTAGTTTTTAGTCGGTATTCTCCCATCAACTCCTAATATGTTGTCTTCCATATTTAAAGTGGTGCTTTGAAAATGTTAGATAATACCTTGACTAGCTCAACATATATAGACATATTAAATGACTTGCAAGTTTGATAAGCATGGTTGTTGGTCTTGGTTGGTGTGTTGGAATATTCTCACCATCATTTTTCAGATTTGCATGTCTACATGCATTTTGCATGAATCCAGTCATCTGCATGCATTTGCATGCATCCAATCATCTGCATGCATTTGCATGCATCCAGTCATCATCTTGGTGGTCCTCCCAACACCTAGAGCCTGTTTTAGCTCCCTAGAGCCTGTCTTCATCCCCCAGTAGCCCTCCTACCTACCTGATAATCCCTATTTGACTCTTTTGCATGACATGTGCACCTTTTCTCACCTACCACCAGTTATCATTTAGTTAGAGCACCTCATCTCACCTACCAGTTGTCTGACAGTCAGTTAGAGCATTGATTGAGCAATTCTTCCACTGATTACTCATGCTAACTGTCTGTAGCTCCTAGTTAGCTAGTTCTGGAGTGCCACTTGACCTTCTGATAGCCTCATGCACCCTCCTTGGAGTCTCCATCCCCTGATTCATGCCTAGATGGTTCTGTTAGACTCAATTAGACTCACTTGACTGAATATTGACCATTTATGACTGATACTACTGACTGGATGATGTCTCCAATGCCATCCAAGCCACACTTTGAGGATGATTCGAATGACCTCCTTGGTTAATTCGAATTCTATCACAATTATTGTATGGTATTCATTATTCACACAGTGCCAGCTCACCGCTAATGTATGATACTGTTTGTTAGTTTTTCAACATTTAATTCAATCTGATCTAGGATCTTAACTGATAGAACAACATGTACAGCATATCAAACACAAGAGACAAGAGACACAAAGCATTTCACCAGGGAAAACCAAGAAGGTGAAAAGCCCCGCAACTTCCTCAGAGATAGAATGAGCACTAATACAAAGATCACAAAGATCAAACCCCGCAACAAGAGATAGTCTCCTAGCAGTTGCTCCTCCTCCACTTGTGCGCACTCCTCCTCTCTCTCACTAATGCGAAGTGAGTGAGTGAGTGAATGAATAGAATGGGAGAGACACACTCTATTTATACAATGACTTGACTTGCCTTTTACTCTAACTGGGCCGACTTCCTAAGGAAGCCTAATAAGCCATCCACATGTCACTAGGTCGACCCCACTAGGGTGGTCTAATAACTCTTTGACCCCAATGGGCTGACCCCTCTAAGGTGGTCTAATAACCCATCAAATATATGTTACGACACTTACAATATAACTTGCGACACTTGCAAATACAAATGACGACACTTCCAACCGGAGGAATTTATGACAAGGATGTCAATATTATATGGAACTCTGGTTGAAATTCAACAACACAACTTGGAATAAGAATAGAGAAAGCTATCCAATGGAACAATTATATCTCAAATATGATCATTGCCTCGACCTCTTTAATTGATCATCCCAACACCTTCGTATGGACAATAAATCAAGTTGGCGGTGAATTCAAGGTAAATTAGGGATACCAATAATTATCTTAAGAAGCACATGAGGCATGGGGACAATGGCAATGGAAAGAAATCTAGAAATTAAAAGCCCCCACCAAAGCCTCTTTAATTGACGATCCCAACACCTTCATATGGACAATAAAATAAGTTGGTAGTGAATTCATGGTAAATCAAGGATACAAAACAATTATCTTGAGAAGCACATGAGGCATAGGGACAATGGAAATGGAAAGGAATCTAGAAATAAAATCCCCACCCACAGTTATTTACTTCTCCTAGATAGCGTTGCACAATAAAATTCTAACGTGGGACAATTTTAAAAAGGAAGGGAAAATCATATGGAACATGTTCCTCTTATGCAAGGAAAATGAAGAGAGTGTCTTCCACATATTTGTACATGGTCATTTCTCCAAAGAAGTATGGAGCACGACGAAATATCTTGGGAACAACACAAAAGGATCAACTTTCCTGGAAGCATGGAACGACTAGTTTGATAATGCAAAAAACATCGATTCCCTAGATCTCCTTCTGCAAATTATTTGGATTCTATGGATCACAAGGGATGGAGATTTATTCTCCAATACCATTCCACACCCCCTCACTACAATCTACAAATTCAAATTCTCAATGATAAAAGTCTTATCCTCAAAGGTTAAGAAACAAAAATAATGATACTCCTCCATGCTTTGATGTCTCTTCTCCTCACTATTTTTGCAATGTTGCTTCAAGGGTAATCTAAGACCAAGTGTTCCAAGGGGTTTCTCGAGTTTCAAAAACTATACCATTATTTTCCAATAAGGCGATGGACACAATACAAACAATTATGTAGAGATGAGTAGCATCATCACTTCTTTATCACCGGCACAAGAAAATGACATCATAGATTTCCTCCTGTTCACGGACTCGAATCTAGAGGTAGATTGCACAAACCACAAAGTTGTCTACAAAATCTAAGGCTTCACCATATTCTCTTAAAGGTGCATCAAATTATAGCATCTTTTTTCTCATGCAAAATCCTCCACACATACAAAGAACACAACCAAAGGGTAGATTCATTAGAAAAGGATGCATGTGAACTCAACTATGGATAGGTAATGGTAAGAACAATAGACCATCCATGTCACATCTCCTCTAGGGCGATTCAAATTAGATAGTAATTTTGATGTCCTCTAAACACTATGTAGTCTCCCTCACATAAAACTATTTGAGGATAAAGAGTTGCTTCTTTTTGGTGAAAGTAACAACAAATGTAAATATTGGGCTGAGACACTTATTCCCAATATTTCCAGTGAAGTAACAATAGATGTAAAGATTGATTTGAGTCATAGATTCCTTGGATCATAATTTTTTCTTGTTTCTATAGGATGGTCCTTAGTCTTTACTGAAAGAGCCACACTTGGTTAATATTGGATGTAAGTTTTATCTTTTTAAAGAATAAACTTACCAATTTTTTCTTTATATATATATATATATATGTAAGAGCAGTCTGTTTATTCTACGTTTTGGACTTTATGGTAGGTTTTGGTCGGAATCTTGTAAAATTTTTTGTTGGTAAAATCCAAATTTGGAAGTGTTTAAATTATGTTTTTGAATCCATAAATAGATTCAACACCCTCGAATACCCCCATGGCACCCAAATTATGCAATTTCCATAGATAATATATGTGATTCTAAGATTTTTTAAAGATTTCCAACCAAACTCCGAACAAAATAAAATGAAAAATATGCTAAAAAAAATATATAAAAAAATGTACACACTATTCATCTCCATATTTATTTCTACAATATGTCTCAATTCATTTTTCAAAAAAAGTGATGCAAATAATATAATATTCCATATATAAGTATTTGGTGTGTTTGATTATAATTAACTAGCATTCATTCATATATATATATATAGAGAGAGAGAGAGAGAGAGAGAGATATATATAAGAGCAGTCTGTTTATTCTACGCTTTGGACTTTATGGTAGGTTTTGGTCGGAATCTTGTAAATTGTTTTTTGGTAAAATCAAAATTTGGGAGTGTTTAAATTGTGTTTTTCAATCCATAAATAGATTCAACACTCTTGAATACCCCCATGGCACCCAAATTATGCAATTTCCATAGATAATATATGTGATTGTAAGACTTTTTAAATATTTCCAACCAAAACTCTGGACAAAATAAAATGAAAAATATGTTACACACCGTTCATCACCATATTTATTTCTACAATATGTCTCAATTTATTTTTCAAAAAAAGTCATACAAATAATATAATATTCCATATATAAGTATTTGGTGTGTTTGATTGTAATTAACTAGCATTCATTCATATATATATGTGTGTGTGTGTGTGTGACTCAATTGTATCTGTAGAGGTGGATTATTTTCCTGTTTGGTGGCACCGGCACCTTTGGAGATGGGTGGCTCCATTAAAGATCTCGTGCTTTACTTGGCTTGCTCTACATGATAAGATATTGACAGGGGAGAATCTTTACAAATGAGGTATTGTTGGACCATTTATTTGTCCCTTATGTAAAGCAAGTGCAAAAACTTCAAAACATTTGCTAGTTGGTTATAGAGTTACACTAGCTCTTTGGAGGGCCACATCTCTCTCTCTCTCTCTCTCTCTCTCTCTCTCTCTCTCTCTCTCTCTATATATATATATATATATATATATATATATATATATATATATGTACATATGTATGTATGTATGTACATATGTATGTATGTATGTACATATGTATGTATGTATGTACATATGTATGTATGTATGTACATATGTATATATACATACACACACACACACACACATATATATATATATGACTCAATTGTATCCTTAGAGGTGGATTATTTTCCTGTTTGGTGGCACCGGCACCTTTGGAGATGGGCGGCTCCATTAAAGATCTCGTGCTTTACCTGGCTTGCTCTACATGATAAGATATTGATGGGGGAGAATCTTTACAAACAAGGTATTGTTGGACCATTTATTTGTCCCTTATGTAAAGCAAGTGCAAAAACTACAAAACATTTGCTAGGCAGGTAGTTGGATCATAGTCACTGAATTCCAAACTGTCCAGTCGTTTATTACTGATGCACATGTATTTGCTTTCCCTTTATTTTTTCTTTGGGGTATTGGGCTCATCCAGAATGAATAATTTTCGAAGATAAACTTTTTAATATGGGGATGGCTATTGATTTTATTCTTCACTTTGTGTAGATGTATCCTCACTCCATTCGTCACACTAAGGTGAGAAAGACGAGACTCCTATATTTTATGTTCGTCCACCCTCTGTTTTTTTCGATGGGGCTTCCCAAAGAAATAGATGTGGTGTTGGGGCCTATATTAAACTTGATTCCGATACATCTTTTAAGATCTGGTTTGGATGTGGTAATGGGACTAATACACATGCTGAGATACTCAGTTTATGGGGATTACTTTATTTTGCAGATTTCATGGGAATACACCACTTACAGGTATTTGGTGATTCTAGGGTGGTGATCGATTGGATGGAGGGGAAACAGGTTCTGCAAGTATTAGCCTTGGAACAATGGAAAGAGAAGATTAATATTCTTAGGCGATCATTTTAGTTGATATCATGTAGACATATTTATCGCTCATACAATTCTTGTGCTAATCAGTTATCAAAGAAAGGGATTAGATTACTGGAAGGCAAAATGCATTTTTCAAAATTTCTACAAGGATGAATAAGTAGGAGAAGGATCCCAATAAATTTACTAAAGATTTGTGGGTTATTTGTTGGTACTACTTTCTTTTTTTTTGTGTGTGTGTGTGTGCGTGTGTGTGTGTGTGTGTACCAGTAATTATATTGTGGATTATATATGGTTAATAGTTTTAGTTTTTAGTTTATATCATGTCAGTAGTAAGTTTGAAGTAAGATTGTATTATTATCATGGAGTCTGTATCCATGTTATTTTGGTTTTTTAAACTTTGGAGTAAGGATTATTGAAAACTGTAATAATGGTTGGTAGACAGACAATACTTTATTATAGAGAAACAAGTCACATTGTAGTTTCTTTGATTCAAGCTTTGAATATCAAGAAACTTCTTTTTCGATTGAATATATATATATATATATAAACTAACATTATCATAACTTCCATAGACATATTTATTTCCACATTATATCTAGATTTATTTTTAAAAAATCATAACAAATAATATAATATCTCATGAGTGTTTTTTTTTAAACGTATTTTTTAAAATTAAAATAAATCTAGACCTAATGTATAAATATGGCAATGGAGAGTATGATTATATATATAAAATCATAACCTCCATTGACATATTTATTTCTACATTATGTCTAGAATTTTTTTTTAAATCATAACAAATCATGTAATATCTTAAGAGTGTTCGATTTTAACAATGTTAATGTTCATGCTATATGGACCCACTTTTAGAGAATGCTCTCTTAATCTAGAATATTATAACTCCAATGTGACAATAATTATGGAATGCAATGTTATCTTAACCATTAAAGGAGCATTACTGAGCGTGAAAAGTGGAATGTAATGTTATGTAAACCATTGGATAACATTCTTTTACCCACTGCCATTTTCCTCAATGACAATCTCTTTGACCTCGATTATTCCTTGCGTAGGCCTTTGATTGAAATTCCACTTTTCCAACAACATCTTACCATGATGCTAATCTCAACTTTCCATCATCATGCCATGCTCAATTGTGTTTCCCTCCTCCATTATTATCACAGGTGAAGGCTCGATCTGGACTGTCATGCTAACTAGTCCCGATTGACCTACCCTTTGATTTCCATTACAACTCAAATCGTTGGTCGGAGGCTCATGTCAACCTTCACTGACCATCTTACCTCCTCACCAACTGTCCTTTCTGCTATGCTAGGTGTCATCTCCTAATGGACATTGTATATGGACTCTTGTACAACCACTTAACTCATCCCTTCCACTCGATACAAGGAGCTGTGAATTAATTTTTGATTCATAAGAATAGCTTTAATTTGCATTTAACACATAATTTATTACTAATCTAAGGCTCATACTAAAATGTATCCCACAACAAATGAGGAGACTTAATACTCACAAGGCACACGAGCTCCATTAACATTTTAACAACAATTTCTTTATAAATATTTGGTTTTAGGATTTAAAGCAACTTGAATTTCCTTCCACTTTTCATATTGACTAACCATTGAAAAATGCTTTACGTGTTATATTTTGAAAATCTATTTAAAATTCAATCATTTCCAACTTTTAAAGATGAAACTTCCTTTATTTATATATTTATTATACTATAAATTTAAAACTCTTAATTAAAAATATAATCAGCCAAATTCTAACTTAAAACTAATCTCTTTAACTCATGTCTAAATCTTCCACATTACCCCTTAAGGTTATCTCAAAGAATGAGATAGCTTCATCCATTCTAATTAAATTATAGAATTAGAATCACTAAATAAAAATGTATACGAGCCAAAATCCCAACTTAAAAGCTAACCTCTTGAACTATTTCAAAATTTACTTCAATACCTACCTACCCTACAATTGAGTATACTCCATTTTAATCCAAAACCAAGCCAATATATCATGGGCACGATATTTAAATGATAATTAACCCAATTTTTTTTTAAGAATGAACACAGAATTTCCACGTCTATAGTGTAACCACTACCTCAATAAAATACAAATTGAAAAACCAAATATTGCTTTTCTAACAATTCATATTTAACTCAAGGAAAAATATAGAGAAAGGCCATAGCCATCACATGGGCCCAATTACCCATCTTTCTAAGACTTATGTATGCCAGCCATGCCATTTTATTAAATAAGCTATACTTATCTCTTGTACCTTTCCTTGTCCATCATGCTTTATGCTATACTTATCTCTTGTATACTTTATCAGATTGAATATTAATGAGAGCCTTAGATGTGGTAAGGTGGTGATATATTAAATTAAGGCTTTTGAAATTACTAAAATTCTCTCAAAAGGTGTATAATGTATTATTTGTTGGGTCTAAAAATAGATATGCATAATTGTCTAATCCAAAATTAGTTTTAAATATAAGATATCCATTATTTTAGCAAATTAGAAAATATAAACAAAAATTAGTTTTAAATATAAAATATTCATTATTTTAGCAAACTAGAAAATATAAACAAACTTAGAAGTAGTATATAAAAAAAATTATACATATATATTTATATGTAAAGTAAAGAAGAATCATAAATACTTCTATATGTAAAGTAAAGAAGAATCATAAATACTTAATATAGGAAAACAGAAGATTCATAAATACTTAATATATGAAAGCATTTATAAATACTTAATATATGAAAGCATTCAATGCGAATGATATTATTTTTACATGTTTTTAAATTAAATCCAATTAATATTAATATCATAATTTATTTATTAACTAAATAAAATTATTTATTAATTTGTAAAATAAAAAATATGAAAAATTACAAAATAATGTACAATGTGATAAAGTATGATGTGGATAATTGTAAACTCGGTGGGTTAGTTCACTTATGATATATTACATGATTTGCTATGATTTTAAAAAAAATTCTAGACATAATGTAGAAATAAATATGTCGATGGAGGTTCTGATTTTATATATATAATCTATTTTCCATCGTCATATTTATACATTAGGTTTAGATTTATTTTAATTTTAAAAAATACATTTTAAAAAAAACACGCATGAGATATTACATTATTTGTTATGTATCTAGATATAATATCTTATGAGTGTTTATGTGTTCTTTTGTCATTGTGTTCATCTTGATGTGTTTTTTTCTTGGTGTTTTCATCTTTATGTGATAGAACTGTTTGGTACACCGCTTTATTAGGTGCACCACTTTATTTGGTGCACTGTGGTTTGTGTCTTTTGTCATTGTGTTTCTGTGTGTCTTTGGGTCTCTGCTTTATAGGGTCACCCGGGGGGTGTTGTGTCTTTTCTGGACTGCTGACTTGCTTCTATGCCTACTTTAACTGTATTGAACTTGCTTCATGACTACTGAACTTGCTTTCTTTCTTTGTTTAAATGTATTTTTTAAAATTAAAATAAATTTAGATATATTTCCACATTATATTTAAATTTATTTTTAAAAAATTATAAATTATAACAAATAATGTAATATCTTATGAGTGTTTTTTTTAATGTATTTTTTAAAATTAAAATAAATCTAAACCTAATGTATAAATATGACGATGGAGAGTATGATTGTATATAAAATCATAACCTCCATGACATATTCATTTCACATTATGTCTGGAATTTTTTTTAAATCATAACAAATAATGTAATATCTCATGAGTGTTTGATTTTAATAATGTTAATGGTCATGCTATATGGACCCACTTTTAGAGAATGCTCTCTTAATCTAGAATGGATCGAACGTGGAGCCACAATGACTTTATGAAGCTTTTTCTCCCTTTTAGGGCACCAATAGCAAAATGAAAACACTTTGTAAAGCTTTCACTACAACACAAAATTAATTTTCATAAATGACTTCGATTTTGTCTAACGTTAATTTATATAACATTCGTCTAAGCTCGAAGTTCTGCGTATTACGTACTCAAATTTGAAGAGACTTGAAAAGCGTGCATTAAATTGGAAAAGTTATGAGGGTGTTCCCAATGTAATACCTATATTTAAGATAATTAAGTCAAAGTCAAAATAGAATAAACTTGGCTAATGCATCATGAAAACTTCATGGTATCCATAAAATGCGCATCTTAAAATTCATGGAAAAAAACATAAAAAATATCAATTAAATAAACCATCATACTTATACTTATATTATAAGTATATTTATATTTTAAATTTTTAAACTAAAGAAAACATAAAAATATTTGAGGATATTTAATAGCTTCAAAGTTAAAAGGAATTTTACACTCAGTTATATTTACATCATAATATAGATGTGTGTGAGAGACTAGAAATTTATTATTATTTAAAACTACTCAGGTTTATGATTAACTTTTTTTTAAAAGAATTAAAAATAGAATTTAATTTTTGTTTTATTATAATAATATTAATGATTTTTATAACATTAAAACAAAGTTTTTAACTTGTATTTAGAATTATTTGTTTGTTACATAAGAAAAGTAGTGTGGAATATGCTTCTTACACTAATTAAAGAGAGAAGAATGTGTAAAAATCTAATAATGAATAACATATAAATATATAACCATTAGACAATTATTTATTGGGGAAACCCTTCTAAGATTTTAAAAAAAAAAATACTTACAATACATTAGAGAGTCTATGTGCTCTCAATTAGAGTGTTCAACAACATAAGGATTCTAGAGTAATTCTGGCAACTTAACATTAAGTTTAAGATTCAGACACAATTTTCCTCTAACGCTAGCACTCAATAAATAAGCATAACAAAACCATAAACCATTTATGGTTTTTCAATTCTACATCTAGAAACCATCGATAATTAATTGTCCAATTGTTGTTGCTTAGCATTCATTATTTGTTAGTGATCTACATTTATTCCATGCCACTACTCAACATTCATTCCCTACTACAACTCAATAATCATTGCATGCAATGTGACAAGGTTATAAGGTGTATGACACACATGTCCCAACATTCTCCCACTTGTCATATACCTTGCAAGAGTATAAGGGAGAATGCATCAAACTATGGGCTAACTGCAAGGGGCTATAAGGCCCATAGACTCACAACATCATTTGAATTTACTTGTGCTCACCGGTTTTGTCAATGCATTTGCAATATTTTTCAAAGTGTCAACTTTGTCTAGTATCACCTTTCCATCCTCTACCATGTTCCAAATGAGATGGTACTGGATATCAATATGCATTATCTCCACATGAAAGGTCAAATTATTAGCCAATCGGACACCAATGTTGCTATTACACTGAACTATAATAACTCTTTGACTTGTCCCTACATTTGAACATAGTTTCATACTCCAAACAATGTCCTAAAAGGCATGAGTAGCTTCCATATACTCCAACTTTGAAATGGACAAAGTGACCCATCCCATCACTTGCATATCCAACTTGTTGCTCCACCAATGAGTTGGATCTACCTCAAGATTTGGATCTACCCTTTTCCCTCTTCTTTCCTCTCTCCTTTTATATTCCATGAACAATTCAGACCTCATTGGTTTATTCAAAAGATCTTTGTCTCACCTCCTCAAAAGGTAAAGTAGCCACGACCTCATTGAGCACTAGTGTATTTACATTGCTTCCAATGGCCATTATTAAGTTGTTCGATGAACCTAACAAAAAACACAAAATGGTCATACAACGATCCTCCTCATCCATATCCACTCCAACTGAGATCAATAGGTTCAAAATAACATTAAAGACATTAAGATGCTCGACAATATAATCACCATCACCCATTTTCAAGCTGGACAACTTTATTAGAAGAAATGTTTATTCACTAGGGATTTAGCCTGGTATGAATCCCCCAACTTCTTCTAGAGAGTGGTTGTGGTTTTCTGTTTTGAAACATTAAATAACACCAAAACATGCAAATAATTCCTAATAATACTTCTTGCCTTTCATCAAACACTTGGAATTCTTCATCTTTCATACAAGTGGGTTTAGTGCTAGATATTGCAACCCATAGATCTCGATCTCTGATAAAATCATTAATATTTAGCTTCCATATCTCAACGATAGTGCCATTAAACTTCTTCATTTATACTCTAGACATGCTTTCCTTTTTCTTGCAATAAGATTTACTTTTATGAAAACTCCCACTTAAACCAAGATTATATTTGAAAACATTGTCCCTAACACCTTGGATCCGAGCTAATTAAACTTTGATACCAAATGAAATGAATCAAAGGTGCATAATACACTTCCCACACTCATCAAAGATAGAAGAATGTGCAAAAATCTAAATAAACATAATTGCAATAATGAACAACACATAAACATACAACCATTAGACAATAATTTCCAAGGAAAGCCCTTATGGGAGAAAAACCCCACTCTCCAAAGCAAGCTCAAATGTATTAATCAACAACTAACAAAGGGTTACAATACATTATATGATGTATGTTCTCTCAACATGAGTGTTCAATAGCATAATGAATCCAAAGAAATTTTGACAACATAACAGTGAGTTAAAAACACATACAATTTTCCTCCAATGCTAACACTCAATAAATAGGCATAACAAAACCATAAGCCATTTATGGTTTTCCAATTTTACATGCTAGAAACCACCAATAATTAATTGACCATATGGTGTTGTTTAACATTCATTGCCTACTAGTGATATTCATTTATTCCCTACCACTGCTCAATGCTTATTCCTAACCACTACTCAACATTTATTCCATGCTACAACTCAACAATCATTACCTGCTCGGCTACATGATTACAAGGTGTATGGCACACCTATCCCAACAACACCTCTTAAAATGCATAATTGATGATCCAACCTTTGGTACCATAAATAAAGCAAGGTTGCTAGAAAAGATAGGATGCCTTAAATGAATCCCAAAAGGAAATGAAAATAAAAGAGTACATGACATTGGTTAAAAAGAAAAAAGGCGTCAATATTTAAATAAAAACCAAGAGAAACTCTTAAATCTCTATAATTTTTTTAACATAAAAAGTTATGGAGACTCATCTTAACTCAAAAAGTTAATAAGCAAGGTAAGATTGCCATGGAAGATTGTATCTCATACCTTAAAAAGCTCCATGAAACTCCTAACATCTTAAATAAGAATTGTGATGATTTTAAGAAAGCATGATGCTTTCACTATCAAGCTCGGTGTGGAAACAATAAAGACATCAATCTTCTATGTTGTTTCATTGAATTCATAAAATATTTTGCTATTGTCCCTTAAATAATCTTAAGAAGAGATTGGAAGATATTGGGTCTTCTTTGAGTTAAGCTTTGTAGTGATAAGGCTATATTAGAGAGTCATACCCAAGTTTAGAACTAATGAGATTTGGTCATAATAATTAATCATAATAAAGGGTTTAAACAATGATGTCTTTTGTCACCTTCCTTATTTGGATTTGGAATCTATATAGACAAGTTAGAATATTGCCCAGGGGAAGCATGGTGTGTAGACACTAGCCTGACATGGCTAGTTATAACTATTTGCCTTTATGTAGATGTCATTGTTCTTTTAGCAAAGAATCCTTCTAATGTTGGGAATCAACATAAAAATCTTAAATATTTTTGCACTAACTTGGGATAATTGTAAATAGTGCTAAAACAAATATAATGACCATTACGTCTACTCGGAAAATATGAAAAATATGGTTTACTAGGAAAGAAAATAAGAAAAATATGGTTTATTACAAAGAGGTCATTAATCCTAAGTTAGTAAATCAAAATTATATCTTCATTGTTGTTAATGTTAAGAATAAAATATATATTGCAAAAAAAAGTAGAAACTCCTTGGGATTCATATTGAAAGTGGGAGGTGGAAAAGACCTAAAACATCATGGGTAAAAATAATTTGTAAAGTTCATAATTCTATAAAAAAAAGTAGATCATGAAAAGCATTTTCTCTTAGAGTGCACAACCTAAACTAAGATTAGATCTCATTTCAAAATAATTGTAATACCATTAATATTTATTATATGTTTATCATAAAAACTAAAGTAAACTCAATACTCTTATTTGCAAGCTATTTAATCATATTATCATTAAATAAAATTATCTTAATCGCCATAATCATATTTATTTATTTTTAGTGGTCCTACATTATGACCTTAATGTGCTTATGAATGGCTAAGAGTTCATCTTACTTCAATGTAAGGAAACTTGTTAACCTCCCATGACCTATTGGCATTTGGCTAAAAGTCTACCCCCTTACATACCACCAAGAATGTACACAATGATACAATTGCACAATGAATAAAAACTAAGCCAATACCAAAAATGTAAACTTTTTAGTATGTATATATATATATATATATACTTTTTTTAAATAATGCAAAGATCTAAAATATCTTGGATTGAAATAATTTGTAAAATTTGCAATTCTAACAAAGTAGAAGATCATGAAAAGCATATTCTTTTAGAATGCATGCCTACACTAAGATTAGATCTCAATTTCAAAGCAATTGTGATAGCATTAATATTTATTATGTGTTAATCTATAAAAACTAAAGTAAAGTGGCAAACTATTTAATTTTATTGGACTTGAGGTACGACCTTAAGGTGCACACGATTGTCTAAGAGCTTGTCTTCCTAAAATATGTGTGTGTATGTGTGTTTAATATTGCAAAGACCTAAAACATTTTGGGTATAAAGAATATGTAAAGTTTGCAATTCAAAACAATTGTAATACCATTAATATTTATTATTGTTAACCCATGAAAACTAAGATGCACATAAGATTGTCTTCATCAAATTTTAGAAAAGAAAATAGGTTACCTAATATCCAAATGTACTTGGAGGAGTGGAAGTCTACCTCTTTATGGACCAACAATATATGACAAGTGACCATATTTTGATCTTCACACAATAACACATCACATCATGACCTTGAGATTGTATTAATAAAAACTAAGTCATCAACCCTAAATAACTTTTTCTTACTTCCATATATATATATATAACCATAACAAATAATCAATTATCTCATACCTCTATAAATATGTAAATTTGTGTATTTTCATTTTTTCGTTTTAAACATTCATGTTATATGGACCCACTTTTATACTGTACTTTCTCTTGGATTATACTTTTCTTAAGTCCAAAAAGACATGAAAGGTGGAGCCAAAATTGAGATTCCATCAATTATGGTTTTTCGATTTACTTTCCAAATTGAAAATTAATTTGGTAAATATTATACACACGGGTAATAAAGCAATCTGTATAAGATATATATGATTACATTTAAAAATACTTCAAATCAAATAATATATATCTTGATTTATACATTTTTCAAACCTAAAGTTGTTTTCACTCCCACTTTTTTTTCTCATTTAGCCTTGTTTTTTATGTTCTATCAATACATCAGAGTTACAGTTCGGATAGTAAATTGATAAATTTAAAAGAATCGATTGCGGAATTCCAACAGAACAATGGAAAATGAGGGATTTAATTTAATCATTAGAAAGCTCCATTCATCCCTTTTTTCACATAAAAAAGACTATACTTATATTAAAAGTATAAAAGTGCTTACAACCAGATAGATATCCTATGGCTTGGGGTAGACCACAACAAACAAATGGCTACCAGAAATCAACTCAATTCCCAATGCATGCTATATAAAGGTAAATGCTAAGAAGTGGAATAAAAGACCAACCTTCAACCGAACATTTGATGTAGATCCCCGTTGAGCTTTCCAATCACCACACTTGAACCTGCAGCTTAGTCTCGACAATAAACACAAGCAAGTGCATATGATATATGAAAGTTGTTAGCATACAAAATAGCATAGTCCATTACATATGTAAGCAAATGTACTCAATGATAATAAACCATTCACGACATCAATTGGACGAGAAAATGAGTAGTTCTATTAATATAACAAGAAGTACATGATACAACCTCTTGCCGACAACTCATCTGAACCAAGAACTAGGTCCCTCCACTTGTGTCTCCACCACTTCAATCCCCCATGCAATGGAAAACTCACAAGTAAAGGAATGAGTCCTTCACAAGATATGGAAGAGTTTGGTAGGTGAACATAAAGGGTTCACAACAACTAGGATCAATGGATGTAGACTCAAGCTATGGAAAAAAATCCAATAGAGTTTCAATGCTCTCTGCTTATCCTCCTTCCATGAACCATAAGAGCTCAATATATAACCCTCCAAAGGTAGGTGAAAGGTCGAATCAAGTTGTTTCGAGATACATGGAGAGCCAAAGGTCACAATGGCCGCCTTTTGGAGTGAAAAAATAGATTTTTTACTATTATTTACTAAAAAGTTGATGTACGCTTGTTGTTGTGATTCATCCTGCGTATATGCAAGGTGTAATGAAGTAGCTCGCGTACAGGAGGAAAAATAGGGAAAAAGGGGGTTCAATGGGAACCACAAGTATGGTTTTGAGTCTATAAATAGGTAAGGGAAGCCAAAGAGTATAAATGCTCACAGGGTGGCAAAATACCTGTAACACCAACATCTTAAATAAGAATTATGATGATTTTAAGAAAGCATGATGCTTTCACTAGCAAAGACATTGAGCTCAGTGTGGAAACAATAAAGGCATCAATATTCTATGTTGCTTCGTTGACTTCAGAAAATATTTTTTCATTGTCCCTTAAATAATCTTTAGAAGAGATTGGAATATATTGGGGTCTTCTTTGAGTTAAGCTTTGTAGTGATAAGGTTATATGAGAGAGTCATACCCAACTTTAGAACCAATGAGAGTTGGTCAGAATAATTAATCATAATAAAGGGGTTAAACAATGATGTCTTTTGTCACCTGCCGTCTTTGGAATCTACATAGAAAAGTTAGAATATTTCCTAGGGGAAGCAGGGTGTGTAGACACTAGCCTCACATGGCTAGTTCTAACTCTTTGCCTTTATGTAGATGTCGTTGTTCTTTTAGCAAGGAATTTTTCTAATGTTGGGAATCAACATAAAAATCTTAAAGATAATTGCACTAGCTTGGGATAATTGTGAATAGTGGTAAAACAAATATAATGATCATTAGGTCTACTTGGAAAATATGAAAAATATGGTTTACTTAGAGAGAAAATAAAAGAAATATAGTTTATTACAAAGAGGTCATTAATCCTAAGTTAGTAAATCAAAATTATATCTTTATTGTTGTTAATGTTAAGAATAAAATAAATATTGCAAAAAAAAGTACAAACTCTTTGGGCTTCATATTGAAAGTGGGAGGTGGAAAAGGCCTAAAACATCATGGGTAAAAATAATTTGTAAAGTTTGTAATTCTAACAAAGTAGATCATGAAAAGCATTTTCTCTTAGAGTGCACAACCAAAACTAAGATTAGATCTCATTTCAAAATAATTGTAATAACATTAATATTTATTATATGTTTATCATGAAAACTAAGGTAAACTCAATACTCTTATTTGCAAGCTATTTAATCATATTATCATTAAATAAAATTATCTTAATCTCCATAATCATATTTATTTGTTTTTAGTGGTCCTACATTATGACCTTAATGTGCTTATAAATGACTAAGAGTTCATCTTACTTCGATGTAAGTAAACTTGTTAACCTCCCATGACCTATAGTCATTTGGCTAGAAGTCTACCCCCTTACATACCACCAAGAATGTACACAATGATACAATTGCACAATGAATAAAAACTAAGCCAATACCAAAAATATTGTAAACTTTTTCCTACTTATATATATACTTTTTTTAAATAATGCAAAGACCTAAAAGATCTTCGATTGAAATAATTTGTAAAATTTGCAATTCTAACAAAGTAGAAGATCATGAAAAGCATATTCTTTTAGAATGCATGCCTACATTAATATTAGATCTCAATTTCAGAGCAATTGTAATAGCATTAATATTTATTATGTGTTAATCCATAGAAACTATAGTAAAGTGGCAAACTATTTAATTTTATTGGACTTGAGATATGACCTTAAGGTGCAGATGATTTTCTAAGAGCTTGTCTTCCTCAAATGTAAGAAAATAGGCACATCAAATAAAAACTAAGCCAATAACACAAGTATGGTAAACTTTTTCCTAAGATATGGTGTGTATGTGTGTTTAATATTGCAAAGACCTAAAACATTTTGGGTATTAAGAATTTGTAAAGTTTGCAGTTCAAAACAATTACCTAATACCATTAATATTTATTATTGTTAATCCATGAAAACTAAGATGCACATAAGATTGTCTTCATCACATTTTAGAAAAGAAAATAGGTTACCTAATACTCAAATGCATGTGGGAGGAGTGGAAGTCTACCTCTTTATGAACCAACAATAAATGACAAGTGACCATATTTTAATCTTCACCCAATAACACATCACATCATGACCTTGAGATTTTATCAATAAAAACTAAGCCATCAACCCTAAATAACTTTTTCTTACTTCCATTAATATATATATATATATATAACCATAACAAATAATCACTTATCTCATCCCTCTATAAATATGTAAATTTGTATATTTTCATTTTTTCTTTTTAAACCTTCATGTAAAATGGACCCACTTTTAGACTATACTTTCTCTTAGATTATACTTTTCTTAAAGTCTAAAAAGACATAAAAGGTAGAGCCAAAATTGAGATTCCATCAAATATGGTTTTTCAATTTACCTTCCAATAGTAAATTAATTTGGTAAATATTATACACATGGGTAATAAAGCAATCTGTATAAGATATACATCATCACATTTAAAAATACTTCAAATCAAATAATATATACATACTGATTTATACGACATTTTTCAAACCTAAAGTTGCTTTCACTACCACTTTTTTTCTCATTTAGTCTTGCTTTTCATGTTATCAAATTCAGTCAGAGTTCGGATACTAAATTGATAGACCTAAAGTAGCTGGCAGATACCATTGAAGTTGCGTTGCTTTTTATGGTTGTGTTTGGAAAATAAGGTTCTCACATAGGACAACTTGCTTAAATGAAACTTGCTTAAATGAATATTCATTGGACCTGGCTTTTGTATCCTCTGTGCTAATGTTGTGGAATCAGTGTCACACTTATTTATCCATTGCCTTTTCATCATGGTTGTCTGGAAAACTTTTCAAGAACTATTGAACTTTATGGATGCTTGAATCGGAGATACCTTTCAAGATTCTATGTGCAGTTGGTTCCACAGGAAGTCAAATTACCCTGATCTCCCTTTATTTGTTATCTAGGAAGTATGGCACTGCAAGAACTATGCTATTTTTGAAGGAATTTGTCCTAATCACTCTCGGGCTCCCTTTAAAGCTATTGCCTTGTACAGGGCTTACTTCAAACATAAAGAATATACTAAGTCCAGAGCTCTTATCCCTCCATGCTTTGATTCAGATATTTCGGTTGGCTATTTTGATGGGGCTTAGCGAGATGGATTATGTGGGGCGGGCATGGTTTTACACATCAAGATGGGGCATATTATCTATTTACAGATGGGTGTTGGTTCGGGCACTAATACTCAAGTGGAAATGTTGGCCTTATGGGGCATTTTGTGGATTGCTTGGAAGATAGGTCTTCCCGGGCTACAAGTGGCAGGGGTCTCTCAGTGTATTATCCATTGGATTGCGGGGAAGTCATCACTTAATGTCCTTCATCTCAGACAGTGGATGTCCAGAATCCAGGAGTTGAAGGATTCTTTCGAGCTAATCTCCTTTACACACATCTTCCGGGAGTTCAATCAGGTAGCATATCGACTATCTAAGGTGGCGGTTGGTCAAATGGATGGTTGAATCCACTATGTGGAGTGGTTGGACAATGCTCCTTCGGATGAAGGATCCTGCCGGTTGTTCTAGTTCGACCCTTTTCTAGACCCTTGCTAAATGCTGGTTTTTCTTTTGTGGAGGATGTTGTTTTGTTTTTTGGTTTTTGGGGGGATGAGTATTTCTGCACCTCCCTGGTTTGTAGTCTATTGGTACTTGTGGGTTCCTGGAAATATGAGGATGCGATGTTTAAGCCATTTCTCTTATACTATATCTGATGTAATCATGTAACTTTAATTCCTTAAAAATATCAAGTTATGTTTTTTCAGCTTGAAAAAAAAATGATAGACCTAAAAGAATCGGTTGCCGAATTCCAACCGAACAATAGCGAAAATGAGGGATTTAATTTAGTCGTTAAACAGCTCCATTCGTACCCCTATTTGCCTACGAAGTCTTGTTTATTGATAAATAGGAAGGGCTTGTCCTAAATTGGGAAATTTGGAGACATACACAAATAAGAAAAAATCAAAGTCAAAACGGAATCCAATGCTTCAGAGATGGTAAATTTGGTAAGGTAGATTTGGCCATTACTGCAACGGCTCACTCTCGTACAAAACGACAACCATCTGCTTGTCGTACCAGCCAGCCTAAATTTACACTACTAAACCGTACGGGTGGGACTGGAAATGGGAGACTGGGCAGTGGGAGTGGGGTCACAATTCAATTCATTCACTTCGAAGTACACGAAGTTGGCACGCAGTGTACATTCTCTGCAATTGCTTTTAATTATTTTCATATTTTGTTGATCGGCGGAAAGACAGAAGCAACGCTGTTGGCATCGATAAATGTGTGATTTCCTTCGATTCGGTCTCCAAAGCAGCTGTAGGTAATTTGAGTCTCATGTAGACAGACAATGGGAAAGAAAGGAGGTACTAACTTTGCGAGCATGGTTGGATGGATTGGCTGTTTCCTCATGTTTTCTGCCTTCTTGATATGGGCCTTCGACGATGGCGCTTATTCATGGCTTCAAAATCCATCACCCAACACAGGAGCAATGCAATCTGCAGTTCGTTCTGGGTTGTTCAGGAATGTTTCCATGACCCAACATCGGCAATATGATGAAGGAGTTTCTTGGGGAAAATCTGAGAGGAACACTGGGGCGGAATACACTGCAGAGAACGTGACAAGAACCCTCTCGCATCAAGACGTCAATGGGTCAAATCTTGGGACAGGTAACATGAGCGCTAATCATATGCCCAGAGGAAGCAAGGGCATCAACATATCCACAGCAGAAAGATACATTGCAAAGAACGTGACAGTAACCCTATTGCATCAAGATGGCAATGGGTCGAATCCAGGGACAGGTAACATGAGCGCTAATCATATGCCCAGAGGAAGCAAGGGCATCAACATATCCACAGCAGAAATATACGTTGCAGAGAACGTGACAGGAACCCTATTGCATCAAGCTGGAAATGGGTCGAGTCCAGGGACAGGTAACATGAGCGCTAATCATGTGCCCAGAGGAGGGAGGGGCATCAACATATCCATGGCAGAAAAATCCATTGCAGAGAACGTAACAAGAACCCTATCGCATCAGGACATCAATGGGCCGAATCCAGGGATAGGCAACATGAGCGCTAATCATGTGTTGAGAGTAGGCAGGGGCATCAACATATCCATGACAGAACCTTCATTTCCTTCAGCGGGAATGCAGCGCCAGTGTGACCTGTTTAAGGGGAGATGTGTATATGATAAATCATATGTTTTATATCTGCCAGGGTCGTGCCCTTATGCTAACATTGATTTCAACTGCCGAAAGAATGGTAGAATGGATTCTGATTTTGAGAGATGGAGATGGCGGCCTCAGGATTGCGAGCTTTCCAGGAGATTGATCTGTTCGTAGTAGCGTTGGATTGATGTTGTTGTCATTGGATCAATTACCTGTTTCTTTTTATCAATGTGTGAATTCATATTTTAGTTGGGTTTCTCTTATTTTCGTGTCATGTGTAGGTTCAATGCCTCCCTGATGCTAGAGAGGTTGAGAAACAAAAGGGTGGTGTATGTGGGAGACTCCATAAGCCGCAATCAATGGGAATCCATGCTCTGCCTTCTAAGGGCTGTGGTTCCAGACCATGAAACCACTCACAAGTCCGCTGACAACAGCAAATCCATTCAATATTTTCTCTAGGTATTTTATATATTCTGAAATCTCAACTCTGGTCCAGTTAGCCAACAACCACAATAGGCGGATGGATTGCTGAAAATGCAATAGATTAGATAGATAGATGAACATATATACAGGAAATTATGGCATAGGAATGCTGAAAATGCAAGAGATTAGATAGATGAAATGAATATATACTAGATGGCATATTAATGAACATTGCACAGTGTATGTGAGGATGTTTGTGCACTTATATGATGTTGGACATGGGTAAAGGTAGTGAAGTTACACATGCAGTAGCCATTGATGGTATTGCCTATGGTTGATGACAATTAATGTTGTTGATAATGGTTGTAGGAATCAGACCATAGAAGCATGACTGTAAATGCAAAGAAATCACAGCATGTGACCAACAAACCTTGAGAGGGAAGGCTTGAGTAATGATTCATGATAAAAAGGTTGGAAAAGGACTATGTAGCCTTGGTAAGAGGCCAACTGAACAGGTAACATCAAGTAATGTTAATGACAT
This sequence comes from Larix kaempferi, assembly GCA_027924585.1. Classification (NCBI taxonomy): domain Eukaryota; kingdom Viridiplantae; phylum Streptophyta; class Pinopsida; order Pinales; family Pinaceae; genus Larix; species Larix kaempferi. The sequence continues at coordinate 16,636,086 of BSBM01000637.1, read as the reverse complement.
CCATGCAGGTAATGGTTATTTGTGCTTAATTGCATGAATGTTGAAAGAGGATTTGATAATATCCTTTCAACTATGTTTAAACTATGTTGACTTGGTTTGCTTGTGATACTGAGTGTCTGAATGTGAATTTCATCCTACCAAGTATGGTGAGGTGTGGGTAAGTAAAGGTAAGGAGCATTACACCCTATAGTTGCTTAGAAACCTCAATGCATTCATATGAAATGATATCATGCCATTTATGTATGTTGGTTATGAGTTTAATAACCAAAGCAAGTAAGGACTTATGGCCCTATTTTGATAGGATGAATAACACGACAATATAGTATTCATGAATCAGTGCAAGGTGGCATTGAGTGGATATGCATTAAGAGATTTTACAAATCGTGTGGTTGCATTGAGTGAATGCACGTGAAAAGATTATGTGAGTGATGCAAATGTGCATGCATAGGTGTAGGTGCACATGTTGAGATGTATTGTGTGAATGCATGGTTGTGGTGTATATGTTATTACAAATTAAATAATGGATGAGATGATGAATTGATGATAACTCTGGGATCATTTCATGAGTTGTTGTGAATGCAGGAGAGTAAGTGCACGAAGAAGGTAGTCAGGATTGATGGACTGCCAGAATGCTCTATGGAAGGGCAGAGTTGTATAAATGATAGGGCTGTGAAGTAATGAGTATCTAAAGTTTCATTTAAATTGCATAAATGATGTGTGTAACATCCCTCCAATTTGACCCCTATTATTAATATTTTGTAAAAATAATTTATGTGACCCTGGTGAGGAGCTCAAGGCCAAGGCCCCACCAGTGGACCTTGAAAATATCAAACTACTTATGATCTCGGGTTGTAAGTCATAAGCATAAATGCTTAATAACCACCACTAAAACGATGGGAAGTGAAACCTTTAAGGGAGAAATCTATGGCAGGCAGGCCAAGAACCAATGACAGATGTCATCTTAGTCCTCCATGCCGGAAGAGGAGATTTTACCTACTTCAGAGTCTAAAATTTATAAGTAATTACTTAGTAGAAGTAAGCATTGCTTAGAAGACTAAATGACAAAGACACATATAAACGATAACGACATGCAACTGAATCTATGGCTAAATTTACACCACATTTGGATGGCAGACGCCATTACATAAAGAGTGTCGGTTAACCTTTAGCAAGATGCTAATTGAGATACAACTACATCACAACAAATTGAGTCAATTAAGGGAAAGAGGTTGATTGGCTATAAAGCCATGAGAGCTAAAGATATTGATGACGATATATCATCTTGGTGCCATAGGCACATAGAGGAAAGAAACGATTAGATTAGTCGACTTGAGACAGGTTATCCAAAAGCTAGTAACCTAATGGTCGCAAACTTTAAAGAAAATCCTACTGACGTAATTATTAGGTTAAAATATGAACTCTCATTTGATAATTTTAATTTCACCGAGAGGCACTCTACAACCCAACATGAGGGAGATCTTGTGAGTCAAGTGTCTGTCGATATTGTCGGCTAAAAATAGAATGTAGTAATAATATGAGGGGGATCTTGTAACATTACGTTCGTCGATATGAGGGAGGTATTGAGAAGAGGTTTGCACCTCGGGAGATTTGACCCCTCTCGACACTTGATAAAACCTAGGATTTGGATCTAGGCTGGTTATAGTGAAAGATCACGTTATTATTAAAACCCTAGTTCAAATAAGAAAATGAACTAAGGGACTATGTTACCACCACAAATTTTAATGGTATTTACTTATTTATATATATATATATGGGTATATATATATATATATATATATATATATATATATATATATGAAAAGAAAAATGTGTATGTAGATATATAAACACTTTCACTTATACATATAAGATTGCTATGTAAACAATTCAAATAAAGAATCCAAAAGAGGTTTGATAGAAAACGGTCTCCTTAGTGGAGCTTTTAAAATCTTACCTACCGTCAGTCAGTGGTGATCATCTTTGCCATCTGTCTCCACCTGGCTTGAGGATTCTCCAAGGAGAGCCAAGCGTTCCTTCTAAAGTGTTTTAGTGAGAGCTCGCAGATTAAGGAGGGGAGTCATGCTGTTACTGTAGTGGGCGGCACGTATTATCTAAAACATAAGTATTTTTGTTTCTTTGGCTATTTAACTTGCGATAAACACTCCCATGTGATGTCTCGGTGGATACTTGATAGTAATGGATTAACGCCTAGCTCCATGACCTGGCATTTTATCCACGTTACTCCACCACCGAGAAATCAAGCGCTTTACGAGGCAGGATTCTCTTCTACGATATGAAAATGGAGATAGTGAGGGAAGTAGGGGCGGTTTTCTTTTGTTCTCTCTCTCAGTGTAGGTTGGGGAATAATCACGAAAGGAAAACGTTAGAGCTTGGGTTACTACTTATATGCTACCTGATTGGAGTTTCTGTCATGATCCAAGCGTTTTCCATCATAGGATACTTCTTATATGATACCGATTGAAAATCATGGTTGATGCTTTTCGATTTCAGTTTACACGATTATAATATATGTTGTGATGTAGATCTAACACCAAGGTTGGTTTATATGCGCTAATTGGCCCTAGTTCCTCTAAGTTTCATTGATATGTTGTCGAAATCATATGGAGTAGGAAAGCCCAAATTGTGATTTGGCAATTCATCTTCCCTACTTTCATATGCAGCTACTATGACGACCCTGGTAGGATCTGGATCTCTTAGGTAGATAGATATGATGTTGGTTTTGTTTGTAAAATTACCTTTAACGGTTGATGATTGTATCTCTTTTTCTAGTATCATGGATAGGCTGTGGGAAAGCCCCACTTTCGTCTTGGTGAACTATTCTATGTTTGTCGTATGCACCTACTATGGCGATCCCGATTGGGTCTGATCTTTTAGGTAGATATTTATGCACACTCTGTATTCGTTAAGATAGCTATGCCCTTCACGGTAACGTGTAATCCAAGAGAGGAAGGAATTGCTCAGACATTGTTTGTATTTTATGTATTTTTATATATATTTTAGTGGCTGCGATTTGGGGAAAAAGGGGTTATCCTGGTTGGCGATTGGGGTTGGAATAGAAGAAGCGAAACCGACAATATGATTACAAGGAAGAAATTATCTCTGTAGGATCGTAGTTTGAGTGCTGGTTACATTCTAATAGATGCTTTTGCTCTGGATCTATGAAATTATCTATTCAAATCGTTGGGTTGAAGTCCGGGTTATATTTTATTAGATCGGAGTTTGGAATGCCGTCTAAATACATATTCTCAACTGAAACGACGAGCATAAACATGATTCCTTCTTTTGACCTACGAGTTACTCCACAAAATCGTTGGATCTAATACTGGCTTATATTTTTTATTGGATAAGAGTTTCTATGCAAAAATCCATAGGATCAATACATATATATTATATGATAGAATGAAAACGTACGGATCCATGGGATTGCTGCTTACATTTATATCTAGTGAATGACTGTCACTGCTGCGTGGATGTTTGAGAGTTATTTAATCCCCGTGTGTTATTTCCATAGAGTTTATATTATATATATTAACTATTGTATGCCTGTATCCGGCTGGATTCTATGTTTTCAACCTCATACCACACCTACTAAAACACTGTTGTTATGTTTGTAATCAAAACACACGCTTTATATTCTTAGCTCCTTGGAATATGATGCGACCTTGATAGTTTTACTTCCATTTTTTTTAGCCAAGCATTTTTTAGTTGCATTATACCTCCGGTTGTGCCTTGCTTGGGTAACAGTGTTTTATTTAGAGATCCGATGAAGTTAGGGGCTTATTTTCCTTTGTACACTACCATCTTTAAGGTGAAACTCCTGTAGGTCAAAAAGTCTTCAATTGTATTATGTTTTTGGATGCTGCAAACAAAATTAAATTCACCTCTGTCAAAAGGAAAGAGATATCTCCCTTTAGGGGTTATTTTTAATGATTGTTATCATTGGCAAATCACCCTAAAAATATCGGTGTCATACATTTGGACTGTCGGCTTGTTTCCTCTTACAAACGATCGTAATTTCCTTGCATTGGACTTATTTGCAGGATCTATGCCATCGTGAACATTGGGGAGAGATTTTACGGTGCCTCCACCTTAAGCATGGTTTATGGCACTATCGTTTGCATACTGAGATTTATGGTGCCTCTATGTCTTATATCTGTTATGGACTCTGTCGTTTGTTTTCAGAGATTACGGTGCCTCCATCTCGTGCATGATTTAATGCTCGGTCGATTTGCATACAGAGGTACCAAGGGGCTCAATGTGGTGTAATTATTACTGCTATGTCGATTTACATACAAAGGCTTCAGTGGCTGCACGTTATATCTTTTTTTTTTGTCATTGTTTATTGTTGTCGATCGCATATTGAGGTGCCTCCATTTTCGTGATATTTATAGGGTATTCACTTATAGATCCCTGGCGTATTTGTTCTAATCAATGATTGAGTATATACAGTCATTGTCTTATGTTTTGTACTAACAAGTGTTTATGCCAGCGTTTTGACATAGAGATGATTCGGGCTTATGAGCCCTGCCAGGGCAGCATAGATCCATGGTACAGGCTATTTTCCCTTTATTACCTTAGAAAGAAAAGCCAGCATTGTCTATATATATGTATATAAGATGAAAATAGAGATAGAACTTATTCCTTGTGTGAGATCTGGCCAGTACTTGTAAATATATAACACAGAGGAAGTCCTCTATAATTATGCAAGTTGTGTTCACCCTCGAATGTCGTGGAAAAACTCTCCATGAAATAGTCTGCAAGAGAGTAGAAAGTAAATAGGGCAACATTGGCATTGTCGGATTTAACCCCTTGTGGATATATAATAAAATATGCACACACCTTTTGTGGACTAGCTCGTGTACGGGTGAACCACGTTATCCTTGGTCTCTTATGTTTTCTTATGGTGTTCCTCAATGTGTCTATGCGTATGAGCATTTAAATTCTTTCTTTAATGTTTATGATAATATATGTTCACTTTATGTGTATGTTAATGTTGTTATCACCAATGATATTCTCCTGGTTCGATTAACTAATAAAAGATGTACATGTGCATTTCATCTATTCTGTCTATGTTGACTTTCTTTATGCAAGCGAATGTTTAAGCAATTGATAACTCCTAATGTACCTTTATTTTGCGTCATTAATTGCTTTATGGGATTGATAGTGGCGAATATTCTATAGTTACATCTAAATATGGAAAACGGTTTAGTGAAAGTATAAATCGTAGTCATGCTTCCCAGCTAAATTATCGCATGATGTCAATGAATTGTTTGGTTATGGAGGCATACATTGTCAAGAAAATAATGAAATTCTAAGATGTTGATCTATTATTTTATAAATGTTTAGGGGTTGCACAAATAGGTAAAGATACATCATCCAATATATCGAGTTACGTCATTACATGTCATTACGACATGTATGGATTGATGATTGCAAATCTAAGTACTACGGTACTTTCTATTTGGTAATTATCTAGGCAAATTAAATAATTGCGAGATGTTCAAATGTCATTTTTATTTTTGTTAGTATTTTGAAATGCAAATAATTTATACTTTCGTGTAGTAGTTATGAGTGAATAGACCTTTTGAAAGGATTTTAATTTTTTTATGAAAATCGGGTTTGTGACAATGTGACTGTACCTTGCAATTTTATTATGATAATGATGCATATATAGATATGTATATTTCATTGCATTTAAAATGTTAACATCTGAAGGTGTTTGAGTTATTGAGTGTTATAATTCCGAGATCATTTCAATGACTGTTGTAGCAATGAAAAGATTATTTGCATAGATACTCACAACGTGTTTGGGTGATTGAAAGTTTCAGATTTCAGGTAGAGATGTCTTGAGTATGGCAATAAGGATAAGTCCAATAAAGACTAGGATCTACCATGTGCAGAAGCCAAGGGTTATGAGAAAGTTATCATGGTTGTGAAATTTAATTTATGCATGGAATATATTTGTAAATTTCAAATTTGAAATTTTGCTAATAATTGCTAATGACTATTTGGCTTATATAAAATTGTGTCAGGAGGACATGTTGTAGGTGGATGTTCATTTATGGTAGCAAGTATAAAACCATAATGGATAGAGTGATACCACTTACGAGATCCAAACAATATGAGGATGCCCTCATGGTTAAACAAATCAATTTATGTAGGAGACATAATTGTAAATTCATGTTTGAATTTAATTATTAATGCCATTGATTGGTTATGGAAAGATCATATTATAATTTATTGTTAAATGCAACTGACTGTTTGGTTGTTTGAGAAGTGTGTCAGGAAGACACATTGCAAGAAGACCATGTGTGATGGCCTGTAGAAGCCAAACTCCATGGGAAGGATCCCATGCTTTGGAAATGGGTTCCAAGTGAAACGCCATTGTAAATTTTGATAATACCTCAGTTGCACTGCATGTTGGAAAACCATGTGAGTGAGATGGTAAAATCATGCCAAGAAGGCATATGTGGGTTATGGAACGTGAAAATATTGGGGCAGAAAACCGAAGGATTGTTGACTCAAAGAAGGGATCCCCCATTCTTTGCAAATGAAGAGAGAATACATTTGAAAAGGGATGAGTATTTTGTAACCCTAGCTAAGAATATGCATGTCTGGTTACCAGAGTTAATATGCAGAACATGTTTATTGTTTTCATTATCATTTTAGATTGCTTGAAGTGTGATTAGGGCCTACATGGCTCACATAAGAAAGGGGTCCACACCTTTCTGGTGATGGTTTATGATAGGGTTGTCAATATTGACTACACCCTAAGGGAATGGACGCATTCCCGGTGTTTCAATACTTGATAGTGAATGTTATGAAATATGGTTACAATTTTATAACATCAACATTGATGAGCTGCTTATCCTTCTTATGTTTCCAGCTTACACAGATGAGATTTGGTGCTGCACATTAAGAGGCAAAGTGAAGAAAGGGTACTTGAGAGGACTGTATGGGCAGTGATAACCTTTCTATGCTCACACTAAAGAACACCAGAAGGGATGGATAGGCCCGAGGATCTGTGTGGTAGAAAAGGGGTATTATCCTTATGTAGTGTGAGTGGGTATTGTGGGGCCATGCTATCCTGCAGTCAAGAAAGTCACCTATAGAGTTCCTAGAGGGAACCACTGGTTTGAATCGGAGAAGGAGTTACATCCTTGTGTGGATGAAGAGTTGATGTGTGTGTGTGAAGGGCTCTGGTGTGTAAAGGTGTGATGATATTGATGAAGGCATAAAATCTCTATTGGGTCAGCAGTAAGGTGGGGTACCGATACTGACTGGAAACCCTGAGATTCCTATGGCTCCTTAGAAGAGCCTTGACCTAGAAATGGCCATGGTGCAGTTTCCTTCCATTGGTTGGTGACCCAGACGGATGTGTTGGCTTGGAAATGGAGAGGAAAAACCAAGTATAGGACTGGTTTGGCACCACCAATGCTTAGTAAATCCAGTCGGTGAACTGGTTGGGAATTAACTACTTGATGTTGTGGAGCAGAATGTGTGTTGGACAAACATCCACCCCACAGGTGATCCAAGGCTTGCAAAGCAAAGAATGAAACCTGTGGAGTAGCGAGGAACTACCCAATATAAATAAGTATTTGGTTATCTTGCAACTTCTTGCTAATTTATATGAAATATGTGTGTACATGATTTCTTAAACTCTTTTTTTGAGATAAACCCTATGAAAATAAACTAAACATGTGAATTGATTCAATGTTTGAGTGTATGTATTGCTGGAAGCAAGGACTATGAAGGCATCCTAAGGATGCATGTGGACATGTGACTCTCCTAAAAATCTCAACATGAGCAGTAAATAAATATGGTGCTAGTGGACTTGTGTAGGTCATAGCAACCAAAGGTTTTATAGGAAACAATGGGGAAGGGTTCCCTGGTTGAAAAACCTTAGACAGACCTTAGCCACTAAGTGTCATAGCCGATAAAGGGCAAGTCAAGCATTCACATTGAAGTGAAAGAGGCTAAGGATCATGGAACCACAGTGGTGGTGTGGCTCCATATTGGAACAAGACTAAGAGGGGGAAACTCTTACTCTTCTCTTTCCTTTTGACAGATTTTAATGTTTATGTTATGCTTGGCCTAACAAATATTTGCCATGATGAATTTCACAGGCAAGAAATTGAAGCAATTGGTTGCAGATGATACAAGCAAGTGTTGCTAGTAAGCAAAGTGTGGTCAAATGTGCACATTGACCATGGCAGCATACCAAAAGCTATTTGATTTGGCTGAAAGTTTTCTTCAAACAATTGACAAGACCCAAGAAAATCTTGGAGAGATGCTCAAGCTACAAAAGCAGTAGAATGAGATGAACCACAAGGTTTTGCAGGACTCTATTTGTCTGCAAAGGGAGGTAAAAAGCATTTTGGGGGAAATCAGTAAGGGAAAGGAAAGTGGATCAATGAAGAAGCATTCATCCAATCATCCCATTAAGAAACATTCCAAGTGGGAAGACTCAAAGGAAATGGAACAAGTAAAGAAAAAGCAGCCACTGAAATGTTGGGAATGTGGGGGAAATCATTGCCTCCGCAATTTCCCAACAAAGGACAGCAAGAATAATTGTAGCCATGAAGTTTCCAGACTTGTGGATTAGCTGGAAGGTCAAATTCAGCAGGAGCAGCCTGTTGAAACCAAGGACTTGGTCCTAGAAGGTCAAAGTAAAAGATGAAATGCAGGACAGACCTACCACATTTTGTGAATTTTTGGACATGTGTAAAGTGTGTATGTATTCCTAAGTATTGGAACACCAAGGACAGTGTTATTCCAAGGGGGAGGGGATTGTAATATCCCGATTTTAACCCCATTGCATTAAAAATGTAAATGATGTAAATATGCTAGTGTGAATTCCTAGTGCGGAGCTCAAGGCCAAGGCCCGACTAGTGAATGGATAGGCATGTGTCATGTTATTTGGACTGTTTGGTTGGATTTTATGTTGATTTAGAGTATATGTAAATATTATGTGCATAAATAATAAAATGGTCCAACAATGGTTGTGTAAAGAGCACCAAAGGGGCTATGATTCCACCAGAGGGGAAGAGGAAGGGGGCCTATGGGAAACCAAATCCTATGCTTCTAAGTGTCAACCTTATAACTCACCCAAAATTTTGTCATGTGATGGGAATAAGCCAATTATCTCCTTTTTTGACCATTTTTCCAATCATGAATGCATGTGTGTGGTTGGTGGGAAAAGTCACCTCATGTAGTTATTGAAACATGGAATTGACTGCACTTTTGTGACAGTTATGTCAGCTGTCAGCAGTCCTATTTATTCTATGGTCAGAAGCCATGTTAGTTGTCTTTTCACCCTTACCACATATCATTAGAGTCAACACTCTTTGGATGATCATTATTCCATTCTCATTCTCTCATGAAAGTTGCTACTCCACATAGAGTTATTCCATTGCTGTTGATGGCCATTTTTACCAGACTGTGTATTAAACCCAGGAATTCGAATTAGAAGACAGAGAGAGCATAACAGATTGTGGGCTGAGAGATAGAAGCCTGTAGGTGCTTCCTTCGCCCCGGTGGACTCATAGCCCAGCTTGGGGGTGGCCTCCCAGGAGAAAGAGTATATGCTGGACGGAGTGCCTATGGTTGGGTGGAAAAGTGCTCTTACACAGCCAGTTTATTGGATCTGTGTTGAATAAAGATAAATACTCTCATGTATTTGAATCTGAACCGTTTCAATTGATGCATGTAATGTTTATGCTTGCATTTGCTTGATAGATGTGTGTGGACAGATTTTAAATTCCATTGTGCATGTTTATTAAGTTTCTGCAAACACTGTTTATTATTGAAAATTGTATTATGCATTGGGGTGAATTTTTAGAGCCCAAGATTTGCCAACGTCCCCTCCCGATGGTCGTATTGGGTGAGGGGGACATTACAAACATGCCTGCTGGTCTCCCTCATTCCTAACTTGTCCGACCATAATCAACGGCTCTTTAACCATAATCTAAACATAGTCCTAGTTTTCGGTCGGTATTCTCCCTTCGAATCCTAATATGTTGTCTCTCATCTTTAAAGTGGTGTTTTGAAAATGTCAAATAATACCTTAACTAGCAAGAAGGTATGGAATGCTATTACAGCTACAACATATACATGATTTACAAACATATTAAATGACTTACAAGTTTGATAAACATGTCTACTGGTCTTGGTCGGTGTACAAAAAAACTTAAATTTAAATTGATAATGTTTAAAAAACCAATGTATTGCTGGGAATTAAAATCTAGTGCCAGAAAAATACAAAAAAAAACTTAAATTAAAACTATTTACGTTTAAAAAAAATGTTTCGCTGGAAATTGAAATCTAAGTGTGAGAAAAGTTCAGTGCTCCTCCTCTTCATCCAGAGAATGAGAATGACTAGTGTGTGAGAAAGGGCAGCATCTCCTTCTCTTCAAAATAAAGGGAAGCATCTCCTTCTCTTATTCACTTGGATTAGGGAACTTGTTATTTTTGTCATATGAATATATTAGTTTTTGGAAACCTACAACTTAGATGATTAATCATGAGTAAGAAAGGGCAGCAACTCATTCTCTTCAAAAGTGAGGGCAATGGCTCATTCTGTTGCTCGCTTGATTTAGGGAACTTGTTATTTTTTTTCCATATTATGGGTGGCAACGCTATTGGAAACCGATATATTAGTTTTTGGAAACCGAAAACTTAGTGTTGACTCAAACCCAATCGACAAGGGTTCCCATTACTGTCGACACCAACCCACCGCGATCTCCCTGAGCACCGGCCCAGACAGGTTTTACCTTGCCCAACAACACCTGCAGAGAATATGAGGTCTCACTCGAGGCAATCAAGGGAGAGTGGACGAAACCATGTTTCCACTGAATGAAGGAGGATGTGTGTGGCATCAGCTACTTAATCTTATTGCAACATTCAACGATAATTCTATGCATTCACTTCGACATTATTGTACTCATATCATCATTTAATGGAAACATTCATTGTTGCAGCAGATTATAACAGTAAAGCAACTATTGCATCAAAGAATCATTGCATTACCATCAAAAGACAAAAGACACACCAGGATTGCACAGAATAGTTTCATCACATCATAATATTACTGCAAAAACCCAATACAATGCCTCTGCAGATCACGGACTTTAGCAATATCTCTTGATCTCAGAACATACGCACAAAACTACATTTCATAGCTCTCTATCTTCTCTATCAAGACCTACAACTTCTTTTCTATATATAGGCTTCTGCCTTTACAATGCTTGTCCACTTACTAACGACTTCCTAACTGACTCTTGGACAAAAGACCCAAAATTTAACTAACACGGTCCAAATGACCCCAAAACCCACCTATTGCGGTACAAACGACTCAAAAAATACATAAAATAATAGAGTCTTCTTCCTTCCGCGACCTCGTCTGACGTGTCGTAGCATCGGCGGTGCTGCGATTCTTCCTTACCAAACTGCCTACCAACATGCCGAAGTGAATGCATAGAATACACCCTAGTAGAATGAAGACCACAGAATACACCATGTCCAGTTGACGCCCTCGAGCCACGTCAACTGGACATGGTGTATTCTGTGGTCTTCATTCTACTAGGGTGGAACTATAGTTCTGCAGCTGTTCTTGCTGTCTGGATCGCGCGGTGTTGTCCTGCTCCTTCTGCTATACTGATCATCTGCTCGCTGTCATGTACTTCTTGCCCAAAAGTGGACTCTTCCCGGCTTACTGTCACAATCCTTGCAAACTCATCCTCCAATCTCGAGAGACCGATTGTAGACGGAGAGGAATTTTGCAAGTAACGCTAGGGTGTAAAACAGGCCAGTGGTTCTGGCACATCTGTTTCGCACCAGTAAGCACATGTTACATGGACCTGGGGGCGACGACCCCCCCCCCCTTTTGTGTGGTCGCAGGGACCACGAGACTTCGAACTATCACCAACTGCCTAGACATCTCGGACGAGACTTCATGCTTGTAACCCCGGAGTGTCTGAGGCGCAGCTTCCTCCAACCGCTCATGTACACTTGTGGTTCAGGCCCTCAGTGCACCAGGTGTGCTACCACATGAAATAAAATGGATCATTTCCACAACCTCCTTGGAATTCCTAACTTAGCTAGATGCCTGAGCCTTTCGTAACATAACCCCTCTTAGCTGAAACAACCTCTGTGCTCTTACTATCCTCAGGTCCTATTCTTATACATCGCATTTAGCCGTTCATCTGCCTCAGCAATCCTTTGCACCACCTGCTCACACTCCAGGGTAATCATAATATTCCGTTTTTCCATGTGAGTATTAGCCTGACTTCGAAGCAATCGTACTGTCGCTTGCTTCCCTACATGCAAAAATGTGCAAAGCATCCCTTTCACCATGTTGTCGTGGTGGATGCCTCGTGCCAACCATGCAAACCATCCCTCCAGGTGCCATCGGCCATGCTTCCTCGGTGTATCCCTGATTCCAAACATGCGTTCTTCTGGCACAATCTAAATTGACTAATGATCATATCCGTCAAAAAGGAAAAAGTCCCATTTGCATAATGATTTCTGATGTGACCCAATCGCAATGCTGCTACTTGTCGCAGACCGCTCCGTACTTGCGGCAGAACCCTTCCTGCTTCTGCATTCCGTCCCTATTGGTGCGCCATCCTCCCACCAATCAATCTACACTTTTTTTTTTGTTCGATGCGACTCAGGCATCGTGCTATTCCAAGCCTGACCGATAGGGCTTCAACCTGCTACCATTAATCAATTTGGGGAGCATCGCCCCATCCAACTGCTACAACTGTACCACTCCTCCTGAATTAATGCTACTAATGCGATACGGACCAAGCCAATGCATTTGCAATTTTCTTGGATGTTTCATAAACTTGATGTCGTACAACAACACCAAATCACCTTGTTGAAACTGTTTGTTCTTGATGTGGAGATCATGCCAAGCCTTCTGGCGATCCTTCTCCACACCCTGATGAAAACCAACGATAAAGCGATCTTCCTCCAGCTAGATTAACTGTGTGAGACGTTCCTCTAAGGCTGCCACAGCATCCATACTAATTGTTTCCGCTATGCGCAGACTCGGAATGATATACTCCATAGGCATAACTGCTTCTTGCCCATACACCAGCTTGAATGGTGTCTTCCCTGTCAGCCGTTACATGTGGTGCGATAGGCCCACAATACTGCTGGGATTTTTAGATCACAGTCATCGCGGTTCACATTTCACACCTTTGTCAGTGCATGCTCCAATATCTTATTGAAATCCTCCACCGTGCCATTCACCTGCGGATGATAGGGTGTACTCTTCTTATGTTGTATCTGCAACTCCTCCGTTAATGCACTGATGGTGCGATTAAGAAAGTGGCTGCCTTGATCGCTCAACAATATCTTGGGGTAGCCGAAGCGAGTGACAATATGGTCATAGAGAAACTGCGCGGTTGTGGCCGCGGAGCAATCAATGACTGGTGCACCTTCCGCCCATCGTGTTAAGTAATCTGTCACCGTGATGATATAACTAGCACTAGTGCGCTTACCCGGGGGATTGATGGCTCCCACAAAGTCTACTTCCCATTTGTCGAATGGTTGCAATGTCAACTGAGGCATCAACGGCATCTCATCCCATCTGGATGGCTTCCTAGTTCTCTGACAAACGTCGCAGGACCATGCATAATCTATCGCATCACTGTGCAGCGTAGGCCACCAGAGCCCTGCTCGAAGCACCTTCCTTGTCGTCGCACGGCCACCGTAGTGCCCTCCAGCGACTCTTGCATGTTCTTCGGAAAGGATCTGCTCTTGCTCATGTGGCAAGACACACCATTGTAATATCTCATCGGCACCCATTTTGTATAGCGCTTCAGCGATTAGTTGGAAGTCTGCAGCCTTGACTACCAACTGCTTCTTCTTATTAGTGGTGAATTCCTCTGGTGCGGTACCTGTCGCCAGATACTGAATGATTTCTTCAAAATATACATCAACGACTTCAACTTTAAATAATTGCGCATCAGGAAAACCATCTTCAATATTAGTTGGCTCCTCTCCTATTTCAATCCGAGAGAGATGATCTGGGCCAAAATTTAACTGCCTTGGCTTCACAATTACTTCAAAATCGAACTCCTGAAAAAGAAGTAGCCATCGATAGATCTTCCCCCCCAACACAGGCTTATTGACCAGGTATTTCAATGCAGAATGATCTGTGAACATCTTGAAATGGCCTCCCAATAAGTAGTGGCGAAACTTCTGTAATGCATAAACCATTTCTAGACCTTCCCTCTCCATAGTAGTGTAGTTTCTTTCTGCAGATGACAACTTCCAGCTGGCAAAAGCAATGGGGTGATCAAGATCCCCCTGTCCGGGCTGGGCCAATACCACTCCCAGCGCGATCGATGAGGCATCAACATGAACATGAAATTCCTTACTCGAGTCAGGAAATACCAATATCAGTGTCGAAGCCATCTTTGTCTTTAGTGTCTCAAAGCTATCCTGACATTTAGGGCTCCACTGGAATACCACATCCTTCTTCAACAACTTCTCCATAGGAGCAGTAATCGCAACATAACCCATGATGAACTTGCGATAATAACCCATGTGTCCCAGCGTCGCCCGTAGCTTCTTAATAGTAGTCGGCAGTGTCAAACTCAGAATGAGCGCAATCTTTGCTGGGTCAACCAACAATCCTTGCTTACACACAATATGACCCAACAGTATGCCAAACGATGCACAGAAGATACATTTCTTTAGGTTTAACGAGATCTGGTGCTACCGACATCGCTCCAACATCAACCGCAAATTCGCCAGATGATCACGGACTAAACCATAGACCGTCTGATCGTCCATGTATACCTGTAAAAACTTCTGAATGAAATCTTTGAATGCAACAACGACAACCCGTGAAAATATCACAGGTGCATTCTTCAAACCGAACGGCATTACGGTGTACTGAAAGCAGCCCCATTCGGTAACAAAAGTTGTCTTATGACGATCTTCTTTTGCAATGTGGATCTGATGGTAGCCAGAGAACCCATCTGTGAAAGAGTATATCTCCTAGCCACCCACACCTTCGATCACTTCGTCAGTAAACGGGGTTGGAAACGAATCATGCAAACATGCATCATTTAGCTTCCTGAGGTCAACTCTAATGCACACTTCGCCAGTCTTCTTATCCTATACCACCATAGGACTAATCCATTCCGACTCCTCAACTAGTTCAATGATACCGGCGTCCAACATGCGATCCAGTTCGGCCTTGACCCTCTCCTTATGTCGTAGATTCAATCGATAGGGTCGCTGCTAGATCGGCTTAGCATCTGGTTTTAATGGAATCTTCATCTCTCCTAAGTCGCCCAGAATCCCCTTCATGTCAGAAAACTTTGTAGGAAATATGTCCTGAAACTCATGGAGCAAATCAGTGACCTTGCTTATTAGCTCATCATCCTAGTAATCCCCGACATTTGCGAACTTCGGAGTGTCCTATGTCCCAATGTTAATCTTGCGAATCTTCAGTGGCTAACTAATCGGATCACTTAGCGCATCAGGTGGTACCACAGCATGACTTCCTTCTGATTCTGGGATATTCACATTCCGCGGATCATCACCATCTTCTGGCCCACCACTAATATTGAAGCATTCCATGAGAGACTACATTTGGCAGTGCGTGTGCGGATCTGTAGGATATGCTACCAGGACAACCTGCAGAATTACATCACGGATGAGCTGTAATGTATTATTAACCTTTGGATCGGCATCTGCAAAACTGAATGTATGGGTAAAACACACTGTGAGCTCCATCCAAGTATAAATTTCTCCTCGCAACTCAGCTGCAGTACACCATGATCGTGGCATCTCATCCAAAGTATGGATAAAAGTATGGACCCACTCATCTCTTGGTCGTGATACCAAACCGTTGACACTCCATCAAGTGACCACCAGGATCGTTCCGACCATCATACTTTCCAGTGTGGTAAACCTCAGTATCACCAAAGTGTACCATCATCAATCTTCTGCATTTCAACCATCCTTCAATTGATGCCTTGTGTGTCGCCCACCAGCATGTTGGTGCAGCCTTCAATGCTTCGTTCAATGCTAGCAATCGATGTGGTTCGGAAACTCTTTCCTCGAACTCCATTAGAAAGGAAGATAAGCCATGCAGTCCTTCATATACTGGTAATGTGACCGTTTCAGTTGCAACACGACATAATGACTGCGTGATCAACCCACAGTTACGGAGCGACACCTCGTACAAGCGGTTCTGCCAATATTCTAGCGCATCATCAGAGTCGGACGATGCAGAGCTGTCGCTGTGCCATCCCAGCTCATCGTTGGCAGTTGGATGGATATAATCTTCAGAGATATTGAATGCATGGTCCCATCCACTAGGATCATCATCCTTCACTAGTTCTATGTAGCGGTGTCCTTCAGTCGGATGCAACGGGGTGATAACTTTGAGATCGCAATTTTCAAAAGTCATCATCTGTCGCTTGAAGTTGATTACAGCTCCACTATCATTAGCCCATCCAATCCCCAGTAATGCGGGATAAGAGCTTCCTCCTTCAACCACTTCTATTAGATCAAAGTCGGCATATGTTTTCATTCCCTCAATGTCCACCACCATTTGTGTAACTCTCCCAATCGGTGTCACTTTAGCATGATTAGCTAACCGGAGCTGTACAGGAGACCAGCTCAATGGGGGACTCCCCATCTTCTGTCAATCCTGCTTGGTCAAGATGTTGACATCCGAACCAAGATCCAGAATAACTGAATCAACATCATAGTCACCAATTTGAATATTCATCCGCATCTCCTTGCCCGTCTTCCGTCGTTGTAAGGAATTAACCGCAAACTCTTGTCAATCTTGAGCCGGCGTCGCAACAGAGCTTCAATCGCAGCAAGAGCATCAGGATCTCTTACCAGGGATAAGCAATGTTCCAAAAATGCTTGAATTGTGCTGGACTGCCGCGACGGGCCAGCCTCTGAAGTAGTATCAAAAGTAGAGGGCATGTAATACATAACGGCTTTACCCCGGTCTTTTTCTAGTGCATAATGTGCTTGAAGAAATGTTTCCCGCTCCACATCAACGTCAAATGATACCTTTTCTTGTCTAGCTAACCGGATCATTGAGCTGTCCTCTCCAGTTGTCTTTCCTCCACGAGTGACCACAGCAACGGAAGCATCTTGCGGTCTTGGCTCTGTAGAAATTGTCGCGATGTTTGCACCCTAGGTCTAGTTCAGCGGTGGATTCTCGAGTGGGTTCACATTCTGATTCTGATTTGGCCGCATATTCTAGTTTTGCACTGGTTGCTGCACTTAGTTATGGGGAGGCTGTTGTGCCTGGGACTGCTTCTGCAACTGGGGAGTATTCCCTGCTTGCCATTGCGCAATTAGCTGTGGACAATTCTCAACTGTGTGATCGTTAACAAAATAGAACGTACATTGGTTTTGCAGTAGTGGACAATCCCGCTGGTAGTGTCCCCATACCGCATAGTGATAGCATTGAACAGGTCCATGACCACCTCGTCCTCCTCCTTGACCAAATCCTCCACCACGTCCTCCCCGCAATCCTCCCTTCTGCTGGTACTATGATTGGTTGAACTATTGCTGCATTGGTGCTGGTTGCATGATTGGTTGAACTATTGCTGCATTGGTGCTGGTTGCATTCCTTGCCCTTGCTATGCATACTGCGGTTGGTGTACATACTGTGGCTACTGTGGAGCCATCTGCATCGGAGCATATTGCGGCATGAACTGTGGTGGTTGTTGTTGCTGCGGTAGAAACTGCATTTGCGATTGAGGTAGCGGCTGGGCTACCTATGGCTACAGTTGCGACTGTTGTACGACACCCTGGTCGTCCTTTACATAGAACGCATCATACATTCTTTCTTGTAGCAACCCATATGCACGGCAATCCTTGTCGTCGTGACCCACTGATTTGCAAAATGTACAATAAAGATTCCTTGGGGTTGTGACCATTTTCTGCATATATGGGTAATTGTCATGGCTATGCCCATATACATGGCAGACGCGACACCACGACATGCTACCACCATTTAACAGATTCAGTGCTCCTGAAACCAAATAATTGCGGAAATCTGGGCAATTGTCCTTCGTATGCCCTTCTCCTCGACATCGCATACACCATACTTCTTCGCATTGTTCCTTGCCCTTCTTCAAATATTGCATCTATATAGTCAAGTTAGCGAGCTTTGTCTGTATCTACGACATCCCGGCTGCATTTTCTCCAATCAGCGACGCCCCCAATCGCATTGCAATCTCTAGAGCTTCACTAGGCGTCGAGATGTTTTGTTGCATCAATGGTAGTCGAATGTGTGGTAGCAGTGCCGTGATGAACCACTCTTTAGGTTGGACGGCGCTCATATCGAAACTAACCCTTGCCATCAGCGTCTTGAATCGCTGGTCGAAATCCCACGCCGTCTCATTGGGATACTGCTTAATTTCTTTCAATTCCGTAATATACTGAGACTCAGACTTGGGATTTCTGAATTATGCAATCAGCCCATCCCGGATCTCATCTAGTGACTTCTCTGGGGCTCCTGTAGGGACTGGAACAAACCTCACAAACCAATCTAATGCACGACCTCGCAAAGTTGTCTCTACCTGTCCTTTCTTAGCAGCATCATCAATGATCTATTTTACGGTCCAGACCGCTTCACACAAAAACCAATATTGTTCTGGGTTTTCTGCCCCACTCCCGTGGAACAACGGTAACTTAGCATCATCGCCCGCCAATCTGGGCTTCCTTCCTCCTTTCGTTGTACTACTACTGATTAACTTCTGTGGTGTTGAAGAACTTGGCAGTGTCGAAATGGTATTTCTTGCTATCTGAGAGATAGTGAGCAGAGGTGTGGGTACGTTGGTACTGGGGTTTGGTCCTGTCTCTATCTTAGGCGTAGCCTGGTTTTCCTTGTCAGGACTGTGAGGTCGCTTCGTCTCGTGTGGTCTTCCTTCGCGGCCTTGCAGTTCAACCGCAACAGCACCTTCTCCTGTCCTCTGCTTCTTTTCCTGTTGGAACCTCGCTCCTCCCCTCGTAAGACCACTTTCTTCCTCGGCTTCACTCACAGTCTCATCATGACCTACACCCATCTACCCCTTATCATTCCATGTACCACCCCCCAACTGTCGTGGTACCCATGGCCTCCGCCCACCAGGTTGTCTACTGATCAAGATGCATCTTCAATATACCTTTTTCGCAAATAAACATCTTAATCAACAGTAGAAACCTGCCCCGAGGTTTGCGGAAAAAATATATTTCGGCTTCACTATAGGATTTCTGAGTATCAACCACGAATTCTGTGATATAGCCCTCTAGGATGCTATCGAATCACACTTCGACAGCCCGTGATGCTTTATTATCAACCTCCTATAGCTCTTGAATCAACTCGGGGGTCTAGGTCGTCGGTTCACCACCTTGGAAATTCCTCTTCTGGAAGGTCAACTTCGCCAACCACTCATACAAAATGACTAGGAATTCATAGAAAAACCATTCATGCGGTCCGTCGTGAATATATCTATCCACCCACTAATCTACTGTCAGTCGAGTGTTCCGGCTTTCTTCTTCAGCGAATTCTTGTAGCTTTTGATCAAACCATTCCTGGATCTCGGGTTTCGTCGGGTGCCACAACATATCCGCCCTTCACTTCGCACACGGTCCTGACAACGGAACCATTTGTTGACTCAAACCCAGTCGACAGGGGTTCCCATCACTATCGACACCAACCCACCACGATCTCCCTGAGCACTGGCCCAGACAAGTTTTACCCTACCCAACAACACCTGCAGAGCAGATGAGGTCTCACCTGAGGCGATCAAGGGAGAGTGGATGGAACCATGTTTCCGCCGAATGAAGGAGGATGTGTGTGGCATCAGCTACTTAATCTTATTGCAACATTCAACGATAAATCTATGCATTCACCTCGACATTATTGTACTCATATCATCATGTAATGGAAACATTCATTGTTGCAGCAGATTATAACAGTAAAGCGATTATTGCATCAAAGAAACATTGCATTACCATCAAAAGACAAAAGACACACCAGGATTGCATAGAATAGTTTCATCACATCATATTATTACTGCAAAAACCCAATACAATGCCTCTGCAGATCACAGACTTCAGCAATATCTCTTGATCTCAGAACATACGCACAAAACCGCATTTCATAGCTCTCTATCTTCTCTATCACAACCTACAACTTCTTGTCTACATATAAGCTTCCGCCTTTACAATGCTTGTCCACTTACTAACAGCTTCCTAACCGACTCTTGGACAAAAGACCCAAAATTTAACTGACACGGTCCAAATGACCCAAAAACCTACCTATTGCGGTACAAACGACTCAAAAAATACATAAAATAATAGAGTCTTCTTCCTTCCGCAACCTCGTGTGACATGTCATAGCATCGGCGATGCTGCGATTCTTCCTTACCAACCCGCCTGCCAACACTTAGGTATTGGAAACCGACATCCACTATATTGGAAACTGACATTACAACTACTTGAAATCGATATATCAAGTATTGGAAACCGATATTCACAATAAATTTATGTTTTCTTAGACTGAGATTAGTCTAGATTTAATGAAGTGTGGGTTTTTCCCTAAAGAGATGTCTAACAAGTGTTTCAAATATCTAGGCTTTCTTCTTAAAGCTAATGATTACAAAATTTAGGACTGGTCTTGTCTTATAGATAAAATTAAAAAAAGAATCGGGAATTGGTTTCATAGATGGATCTCCTTGGAAGGCCAAGTCACTTTGATCAAGAGTGTCATCGAGGCAATCCCAATCAATTGGATGGCTCTCACCTTTATTCCAAAATCGGTCCTCAACTCGTTCAAAAATATTTTTTCACACTACATTTGGGCTGGAAACAAAGATGGATCTACGACCACTCTTTGCAGATGGGAGATTTGGTGTAAACAAAAGAACATAGATGGTTGGGGAATAAAAAATATCTTCTTATTCTCCAAATCCATGGCAGCAAAAATCCTGTGGAGGTTGATCACTATAAAGGGACTATGGCAAGAATGTATTAAACATAAATATATAGCCCCCCTTTCTATTATAAGTTGGATTTGTAATGGTCCTCCTACCCAATTAAGAAAATCGCTCTTATGGAGAGATTTGACTTGTAGCCATCCCAGCATATGCAATAATCTAGCATGGAATCTTGTCGATGGTACAAGCATCCTTCTAGGCTTGGGCCCAATTGTAGGATTGGCTCAAGGAGATATCCTATTGAGAGAGTTGGTCATAATATTAATCTCTCAAAATATCAAAGTTTTGGCCGACGTTTATTACAAGGATGTCAATATTATATGGAACTCTGGTTGACATTCAACAACACAACTTGGACTAACAATAGAGAAAGTTATTCGATGGAACAATTATATCTAAAATATGATCATTGCCTCGGTCTCATTAATTGACGATCCCAACACCTTCGTATGGACAATAAATCAAGTTGGCGGTGAACTCAAGGTAAATCAGGGATATAAATAATTATCTTGAGAAGCACATGAGGTATAGGGACAATGGCAATGGAAAGGAATCTAGAAATTAAAAGCTCCACCCAAAGCCTCTTTAATTGACGATCCCAACACCTTCGTATGGACAATAAATCAAGTTGGTAGTGAATTCACGGTAAATAAAGGATACAAACAATTATCTTGAGAAGTATGTGAGGCATAGGGACAATGGCAATGGAAAGGAATTTAGAAATAAAATCCCCACCCAAAGTTATTTACTTCTTCTAGCTAGCGTTGCATAATAAAATTCTAACTTGGGACAATTTAAAAAAGGAAGGGAAAATCAGATGGAACATATTCCTCTTATGCAAGGAAAATGAAGAGACTATCTCCCACATATTCATACACGGTCATTTTTCCAAAGAAGTATGGAGCACGGCAAAATCTCTTGGGAACAACCCAAAAGGATCAACTCTCCTGGAAGCATGGAACAACTAGTTTGATAATGCAAAAGACTTCGATTTCCCATATCTCCTTCTTCAAATTATTTAGAGTCTATGGATCACAAGGGATGAAGATTTCTTCTCGAATACCATTCCACACAATTCTCAATGATAAAAGGCTTATCCTCAAAGGTTAAGAAATGAAAGGAATGGTACTCCTCCCTGCTTCAATGTCTCTTCTCCTCACTATTTTTGTGATGTTGCTTCAAGGATAATCTAAGACCTAGTGGTCCAAGGGGTTTCCTGAGTTTCAAAAACTATGCCATTATTTTCCAATAAGGCGATGGACACAATACAAACAATTATGTAGAGATGAGTAGCATCATCACTTCTTTATCACTGGCACAAGAAAATAACATCATAGATTTCCTCCTGTTCATAGACTCAAAGTGTCAAAACCCGAAATTTCCGAAAAATTTAAAGATTTTTATTTACAACAATAAATGTTAACTAGATAGTATTTCTGATTTTGTTTTTAAATTAACTAACTAAAATAATCTGTTGAAGACTTTGTCTTATTAAAACTTTGATTTTGGTGATTGTAATTAATGACTGTTTTGTTTTGAACCGCAAGGGAAGAGCTAGTCGTAGTTGACTGGCTTACTTAGCTTACGAGCTAATGCATATGTCGTCTTTTATTTCTCAGGTGTGCCAGCGAAGTAAGGATCACCGTTGGTTGAACTTGGTGAGCATCAATATTCCCTGTACTTACAACTTAAAAGATCGTCAAGATATTTCTTATGCAGATAGTATCCACATGTTCTGCGATAGTTTACACTGTTCAGTTATAATTATTGTTTTTATAAATATTATGTTATGTTACTGCTGTAACTAGCGATGGAACAATTGTTTGTATCATAAATTATCATCTATGTAAGGCGACATAGCACCAAGTGACTTATTGTCGTTTAAATACCTAAGATTTACTGTTTGTCCATGTAATAATAATCGTAAGTGCAAGAGTGACGCCTCTAGCATTATTCCATTATATTCGACTATACTGCAATGTTAAATGTCAACTTTAAAGTTTATTTCTGTCACATGACTGTGCATGGATTTTAACTACTTTCACGATGGGAACCTGTAGATGAAGCTCTATTTCAATCATCTTATTAATAGAGATTTATTATTCAAATATTGTTTACTGTTACAATAGTATTGGTAGCAATTCCGACGAGTGTATATGATAGCAATTATGTAAAATGTCGGATAGACTTGGTAACATTTCCAGGGTTAAATATCAAGGTATTTTATTTAAGGTTAACTACCTTATTACTTAAATGGTCATGAGAATGTAGCATGCTCATAGCATTAGTCTATGATTTGGTTTAATATATATATATCATAAATTGATTGTGCAAAAATCTTGATATTTCCATACGTTGGCAAGCTTTGTATTCTATATAGTATTTAGGTTGTATTGATCATAAACTTATGGTTTAAATTGACTATATCTCTTTTATATCGTTGTAGTGATTATGCATTCCAAATGCTTGGAAATCTCGATGATTCTTTTGCAAGGCATGCACTTTGTGCCAAATGATTATATATATCATTGTTATCTTGTATGTTGACTTACATATGTAATGATTTGGGAAAATCGGTGTATAATGATTTGGTTGGCAATGGAACTATAGGGTCTCGACCCATGCTACGTTGATTTATTTGGATGCTACGTGGTTCACTCTCCTCCATGCAATTTGTGATATATAAGCGGATTTTGTAAACCCTATAGATTATTGTAGTCGCCTTCGGGCTCGGGTCCTAAGGATGAAACCCTCCCTGTATGAGTTTCGTATTGAAGCCCTGTAATAATATGCAGAGTGTGATGGTTATGGCCTCGGGGTTCCATTCTGTAGCAAGATGAGTCTTCGGCTCTGGTCATGGCGTTTGCTATGGTTTTCATTGTATCGTGGTCTTGTTGTTCCTTCTTTGTTTAAGTCTCTGCTGTTTACAAAACTTTACTGTACTGGTGCGGATATGAGATAGAGTTTCTCTATCGTCCTTAATGTTGTGAGAGGGTTCAAGCATTGGGTTTTGGGTGTGCTTATTGACGGTTTCAAATCCAGTGTAAGGGTTTCGACTGCAAGGATTTTCTGTCACGGCTGTCATTGAAAGGTTACGAGGGTGTGCTTTGCTCCTTCACCCGACGAGGGTTGGGGTTTCAGTGCCTGCTTCCACCGGTGGCTTTCAGATTTTCCACAGTTACAATACTCAGGTAAGCAATTTCTGTTTTAAGCAAGTGTTGTTTTTATATTTAATCAAACTCTCGGCATAGACAGGGTATTAATATCTCTCGGCATTCGTTAAATGCAGGTCACGCGGCTCTTGAAGGTGTACAGGGCTTTGTCACCCGCGCAGGCTTCTCCGGTAAGCCTGGTTATCCACGGCTGTCTCTTCCTTTGCTGGTTTTGTGGTTAGGGTTGAGTCTTGGAGGGAAACTCCTGTGTGTTGAGGTCATTATCGACCTGATGTTCGTAGGTGCAGTCATATGTATGAAATTGTTTTGTTTGAAATGAAATGGGGTTTTAAAACCCTGTTAAATTTATGGAGAGCCATTCCCGGCCAACTGTATGAGGCTAGTTTTTTTTGGTTATGGTTCCGATAATGGCTAAGCATAGGGTTCAATTCTCGCTGTATAAGATTTATATTTAATATATTACTGGCCTGATACGGCCGTGTTTCATTTTCGTGTTTTGTTTAAAATATTAAGAATGTGTTTGAATGTAAAGATAACTGGGTTCTGCGATACCTGCAATGGATGATAACTCTGTTATGATGTAACCCTATAATTATCTCTCTGCGTTTTTCTTCGATTTGTAGTATTAAATGACGATAGTGGATGTTTCTCGACTGTGTCTGTAATAGTTGAATAGTATAGGGTTTAATCATGCGAGTTGAGGTTCTATTTTGTGTTCCATAAATATATATGGAATTTGTTAACTTGATAGCGACTGGAAAAGAATTATAACAAAGTTTATTTTGATTCTTGTATTGTTATTAAACGCCACTGTGGATGAAATAATATAAACATAGAACTATGTAATAAGATACTGTAAGTCTGTCTGCCATATAAGGCATTCTTTCATTTGTTTTTCAGTCTGTTGTAGAGATATTGTATGGCTACGGCCGTGTAGGGTTTGGGAACTACTCCAAGGGAGATGTTTGTACTGAATAATATTAATACTGTGTATAATTTAAGATGGATTGTAATCAGCCAATGATGACTGTGTTAGTCGACAGTTTTTCTGTTGTATTAATATGTTTGTATTGTTTAAAAACCACTCTGTTATTTCTATTATATTGACATGGCTACTGTGTTCTAAGACTAGATAGCAAGCAAATAAAAATCTACAGTTACTAGTGTCTGTGTTTGACTACTGTGTAAATGTTTAAGATTTTGTGAAAACTTGTAACAATGAAATATTGTTACAGTCACCTTTTTATTAATCGATAACTGTCAGACATGTTCTGAGTATAAATAATATATTAAATGAGTTTTGTTTATCTATTAACCTGATATAGGAAAGACTTGTAACTTAAAGTTTACTAAAATATACAATACATATATATATACAGATAGGTTATTCTGATAGGAATTATCTCAAAATAAACACTAAGATTTGTCTAGATTTGTTCTTATGATTGTTTAATAGTTATAAATCTGGATTATCTATTATCAATATTTCTGTCTATTATTAAACTAATAACAGGAATTCTAGCATATGCATAAACACAGTGTTTATTAACTGTAACAGTGAAAAATAGGTTCTGTATAAAATAATATACTCTATTTAAATAAAAACAGGAAAACTTCTAAAACATCTGCATTCTGAAATTTATACCAAAGGAAAGTACAAATAATGATTTCCTGAAGTTGAACCCAATCAATACATAGTTGTACTAGTTTATCTCATAGAAAAATAATTTAAACCAATCAACAGGGAGAGTGACAGAACCTGTAGATGGTAGACAATAACAGCAATGGGAGGCTGTTCCTCCCTACCAATTCCTGGAGAGTGCCCAGACAGCACTTCTCAGGACCCCCGAGCTTGCTCTGGTCTAACTGGCTGGAATCCAAGTACGGCCAATAATTCCCTCAGCCAAAACAGCTATACTGGAACCAAGTTACTGCAACTTCCTGCTCAAAACACTTCCTTACTGTTTCCCACTTCCTCAATGGGACTCCTGAATAGCATTCATCTGAATGTATTCTCCCTCTAGAACAATTGCTGAACCCCCAGCTCAGTTCATTGAGTAGTATTTAAAAGATTGCCTAGGTCTTAGTTGGGCTAACTGTCATTAATGAGCCACCTGCTCAGATTCCACTTTCTTGGGGAATCATGACCCCAAAATATAGGGAAGTTGCCACCTGCAACTCAGGAAGTGTTTGAGGATGCTGCCACTTGTCTTTTGTCCTTCCACCTAATTCCATCCACCAGTTAGACCAGTAACCTCTTTTAACAGCTCTCCCATGCTGTTGTCTCCATAATTTATTTATTAATAATAATTATTCAGATTTTACATTCCATTTCTGGAGACTCTGCTGAGTCATCCCTTCCTACTTAGCATTAAATTTAACATAATGTTTTCAGGAATATTAAAAATAATTACATTATTTTAATAAAATTGGGGTATGTGACACAAAGCTAGTGGTAGATTGCGCAAACCACAAAGTTGTCTACAAAAATCTAAGGCTTCACCATATTCTCTTAGAGGCGCATCAAACTATAGCATCTTTTTTCTCATGCAAAATCCTCCACACATACAAAGAACACAACCAAAGGGTAGATGCATTAGAAAAGGACGCATGTGACTTCAACTATGGATAGGTAATGGTAAGAACAATATACCATCTTGTCACACCTCCTATAGGGAGATTCAAATTAAACACTATGCAGTCTCCCTCACATAAAACTATTTGGGGATAAAGAGTTGCTTCATTTTGGTGAAAGTAACAACATATGTAAAGATTGGGTCGAGTCACTTACTCCCATGATTTTTGGTGAAGTAACAACATATGTAAAGATTGATTTGAGTCATAGATTCCTTGGATCATATTTTTTTCTTGTTTCTATAGGATGGTCCTTAGTATTTACTGAAAGAGCCACACTTGGTTAATATTGGAAGTAAGTTTTATCTTTTTAAAGAATAAACCTACCAATTTTTTTCTTTATATATATATATATATAAAAGTAGTTCAGTTTTTCTACATTTTGGATTTTATGGTAGGTTTTGGAAGGAATCTTGTAATTGTTTTTTGGTAAAATCTAAATTTGGAGGTGTTTAAATTGTGTTTTTGAATCCATAAATAGATTCAACAACCTCCAATACCCCATGGCACCCAAATTATGCAATTTCCATAAATAATATATATGATTCTAAGATATTTTAAAGATTTCCAACAAAACCCTTAACAAAATAAAATAAAAAATATGCTAAAAAAATTAAAAACTTAGAATATTTAGACCCCACACACAAATTCATCACCATATTTATTTCTACAATATGTCTCAATTTATTATTTTTGAAAAAGTTATACAAATAATATAATATTCCATATATAAATATTTCGTACTTTTGATTATAATTAACTAACATTGGAATATTCATATATATATAATCATAACGTCCGTAGCCATATTATCATAACAAATAATGTAATATCTCATCAGCGTTGTTTTTTAAATAAATCTAAACAGTATAAATAAATATGGCGATGGAGGGTAGATTATTTTTTTCACAGAAAAATATAACTTACTATTAATATACGAAATAGTAAATGTTACCAACTGTCAGAAAATACCATACATCTCATCACTGCCGAGCAGTACATGTGTCTAAAAAACCAACCGGCCACAGTGCCAACAGCCACATAGACAACCATAAAAAAGTACCATATGTTCATACATAAAAACGTGAACCCCTCCCGTAGGAGAAACAGGTCCATCGGTCCCCAAGTGCCAGCCATGAGTCCCAGCCAAAAAACATAGTTCTCAAAAGTAACCAACATCCAAAGCGGTCATCAAAAAGAAAGATGTACATAATGCAAAGGAAACTAAAAGAACATAAAGGCCAAACTATATAGCCGCACATAGGAGTATACAAAAGGTCCAACAAGGAGTTGGAGGCAGCTCCTATGTGATATCTGCACATAGAAACTAACAAGGAACATAAGTATAACATCACAAAAAGTAATACAAAGCATCAGTAATAAATAACATCGTAAAGTAGAGAACTAAGAAAATCAAGACCAATGAAGGAGATGAGAGCCCTGATCATATAAAGAGTCATCCTGCCAATCCTGCCACATAATGACCCCAAGAGCCGAGGAAAGTGCCTTTTTAGAGAGCATGTCCGCCACCACGTTAGCCTCCCGGTATACATGGTCGAGGTGAATGTGAAGAAAATCCTTCAATAAAAGCTGAACCGCATCCATCCAGTGATTGAGTAACAAATGATTTAAGGAGGCTTTGCCATTCACCCAGGAGATGATGGAGAGTGAGTCGCCAAAAACCATAAGTTGGGAAATATTCCGCCGGTGGGCCCAGAAGAGAAGTAGCCAAAGAGCACATAGCTCGCTTCTGGTATTGGATCCACTGCCCAGGTTAAGCCAAAGGTGAATGGAGAAAGAATTCGTAAGGTGTATAACAGCCCCAGCACCACCCCTCCCACCACCACTAACAGCAGCACCATCAAAGAAACCACACGGGTAAGTCAGAACCGGAGGGGCAGAACGATGATGTCTGTCCAGATTATCACGAACCCGGGCCCGGCCATGGATAGAGAGAAAAGCATGATATGCTGCAATCGTTTTAAAACCAATCCCTGCTAAGAAAGGGGCAAGATCCTCAAAAATATGAAGGTTCCGAGCCTTCCATACCTCCCATATCATAAAATAAGGAAGCTCCCTAAAACCGCAATCTTGCTGGGCCCAAACGGCAAGGCAGTCACTGAGGGAGCAATAGTTCCAAATAAATGAAATGCCAGAAATGTTTGCAATAAAAGACCAGAGCTCTTTTATAAAAAGACAAGAGGAGAAAAGATGATCAACCGTCTCCCCCTCAGAGCAGCATAAGGTACACCATCCCGGGCCACAAAAACCTCGCCGGCAAAGGTTATCCCAAGTAAGTATCCGGTTATGGAGCGCAAGCCAAATGAAGCATTTAATCTTGAGAGGCAAAACCAATTTCCAAATTGTTTTATCCCACGAGCATACCAAGATCTGTGTTTCAGCAAATAAAGCATCATAAGCCATTGCCGCAGAGACCCTGCCACCAGCCACGTCCCATGACCAAACAAGCCTGTCCGCGCCATCAGAGAACCGCAGATTGGATTGATACAAAGACTTAATGTAATCCTCCCATTCGAGCCTCAAAGAACCCACAAGGCCCAGCTGGGTAGCCGATATCCATCGAGGGCGGCCGTCAACACTCCAACCAGCAGCATGAGCTAAGGTGTAAAAACCTTTAGTAAAAAGGAATGTTCGCAGTTCCGTCGAGAGAGAGTGCCTCAATGGCCCCCCAATGAAAGGATCAAGACCCAGTTTTATATCACGCCCATTGCCAGGCAACCACGCAATCCAGTGCATAATCAATCTGTAAGCACCCAGCAGCCCGTTCCATATGTTTGAGACGCCCACTGTTGCAGGGCGATTAAGCCGAAACCACCTTGAGACCGGAATATTACGCAGATACTTAGCACGAATAACCCTTCCCCAGGTCGATTGATCAAAGAGAACACGCCAGAGGCTTTTAGCATGGAGGGCCATAACAAACATTTCAATATCCTTTATATTCCAGCCACCCAGATGCCAGGGACGAGCCAATGCCTTCCATTTCATTAGATGCATTTTTTCCAGGTTTCCTCCACCCGACCAAAGGAAACTAAAAATCTTTCTTCTGATTAGATTCAAAATGGTTCGAGGGATTTTGCAAAGAGAGAACCAATAAACGCCTAAATTCTGCAGAACAGCTTTAACTAATGTAAGCCTGCCTCCCAAAGAAAGATGCCGATAGCTCCAATGATCAAGCCTCAATTCAAATCTTTTAATGAGCCAGGACCAGTCATTGACCAAATAATTTGTAGGTTTGATGAAAAAACCCAAATATTTAGTACCAGCCTCGATATCTTTGAAGTTAAGTGGCAGAATATTGCCTATCGACTGCTGAACGTCCTCAGCCAGGGAGAGTTTCAGGAAGAAAGATTTAATATAGCTGATGACCATGCCAGTTACCCTGCAGAACAAATCAAGAATCTGTTTATATGTCACCCATTCGGCCAGAATTCCCATGCCAAAAAGCAAGACGTCGTCCACAAACAAAGAGTGAGTGACAGATATATCCCTGGTTACTTTAATGCCAACAATCCTATCTTCCAGGCGAGCTTTGTTGATGGACAGACTTAGCCCCTCAATGACCAGAAGGAACAGAAGAGGAGAAAGTGGACAGCCTTGTCGGAGTCCCCGAGATGCCTTGAAAAATTCAGTAGGAATGCCATTGATAAGGATTGCATAGTTGACAGAGTTAATACATGCCATAATCCATTTCATAACTTTCCATGGAAGGCCGATCTGGATCAGGATAAGCCTCAGGAAATTCCAGTCCACCTTATCATATGCTTTCACCAGGTCCAGTTGTAAAACAAGAGCATCCATCCGTCGCTGTTTGATAGTGTGGAAAATTTCCTGTGTCACCCCCACGGCATCATGGATCTGTCTCCCGGAAAGGAAGCCATATTGTTCCTTAGTAATGTGCCGAGATAGCACCGGTTTGATTCGATCAGCAATAATTTTAGCAATGACCTTATAAACCAGATTGCATAGCGCAATTGGTCGGAAGTCATCATAACTGTTCGGATGGGAAGTCTTAGGAATTAGAGCCAAATATGTGGAGTTTATTGCACCCGAGACCATGCCAAGCTTCCTGGATTCTTCCACTACCATTCGAAGATCCTCGCCCATGATATCAAAATTATGAATGAATATCTCCACCGTCCATCCATCCGGACCCGGAGATTTGTCTTTAGCAATCCTCCTCAAAGTTTTCTCCACTTCGTCCAGGGTGACTTCCAGGAAAATATTGTCACCCTCTTCCTCACTGAACATACGAGGATATTCCCGGATTAGTTTGAATTGTTCAGCCAGATTAGTATTTTTTGGATCATGGTAGTACTCCCGGAAATGAAAAGTAGCTTCATTCATCAGGTTCTCCTCCCCCCAGATCCTCCGACCCAAATGGTCATTCAGATCCCAGATTGAGTTTTGCATTCGACGGGAGTCAGCGAACTGATGAAAGAATTTGGTGTTCAGGTCCCCCGCCTTTAGCCAGGTTGCTCTGCTTTTTAATCGCCAAGCTTCTTCTTGCATCAGAAGAATTTTCATTTTCTGATTTTCCAAAGTAGAGAGTTTAGTGAGCTCACTTTTATTTAGTTCAATATCCACTCCACGGTTCATCAGGTATTCCACTTCTTGTTCAATCTGTGATAGTTCCTTACCCATCATAGCTTTTTTGTTCTTTTCCCATTTTATTGTGAAGTCTTTTAAAGCCTTTAGTTTCACCGCCATCTTATCCATGGCCGATCTTTCCCCTGATACATCTGTTTTCATCCACATATTTCTCACATCCGAACAGTACTTCTCCTCAGAAAGCCACGTAGAATTAAATTTGAAAGGGAAGGCTTTGTGCCAGGGGTCATCATCAAATTGTAGAACAATAGGGAGATGATCACTGATTTTTATTTGATGCATCCAGGATCTATAATTCTGAAGGCTTGATAGTAACGAATCCGATATTAGAAATCGGTCTATACGCTTCTGGATCAGCTGATCCCCAGTTCTACCATTAGTCCATGTAGGTGCCAGCGGCCTAGGAGCCACATCAGTCAAAGAAAAATCCTTGAAAAGGTTTATGAAAAAAGGTCCCAGAGGGTCCCTCCTTGCCAGACCCCCCCATATCTCCCCGTCGGCCCAGGTAAAGTTTAAATCACCAGCAATTATCAAATTTTCAAGGTTTAATAAGTTATCCGTTCTTGCCAGGTTCCAGAAGGTCTCCCTGTCGCCATACGGCCCATAGCAGTTAATAATGTTTATGTTTTTCTCGAGCCCCCTAATGTTCCCAGAAAGCAGAATGCCTAGAGAGACTTGTGAAGGAATTAACTTCAGAATAAGTGGATTCCAAGGCACAAGAAGACCACCAGAGAGTCCAGTTGCGTCCACTGCGCAGCACATCCATCCCGGCTTAACTTTATTCAAGAAAAAACGGGCTTTTTCTCCACTAACCATCGTTTCCTGTAGCAGAATCACATCAGGTTTGACAATTTCAAGTACACGTTTGAGGGCCAATTGTTTGGGTAGACCCCCCACCCCTCTAATATTTAAAGAGAGGAAGATCATTTTCTAACCCTCGCAAGGGCTTTCATTCCTCTAAGAGCCCGGGAGTCAGAAGTTTTGGGGGTGTGCAACGTGTTCAGGTCATTCTCCATCCCCTCCAGCATGACCTTTTTGTTTTTTCTGGCACTTCTTGTTTTCAAAGGTGAAAATTCCTGAGCGAGTCCACCCCTATGTGCCCCTTTATTTGTGATTACGTCTCCAAAAGTTTCGGGCAGGGTTGTAGATTCCAATTTATATACCCCTCCCATAGCAACAGGAGGCTCCAAATCTATGGACTCCCGCAAACCATTTGCCGAAGATTCATTATTTGCCTCTACCCCTTCTGAATCGGGGGGAGCCAAATCAATAGATTCTCTCACCGCACCAACAGAAAGCTCGTTATTATTCACCACACGATTCTTGAAATATGTAGGTATGACCGTTTTTTTAACCATGTCTGAGTATGATGGAATGAGTGGCTGTTTCCCACCCATCTCGACAGACCGATTGTTATCCTCATTGTCACATTTCGTTATCGGCAACGATTCCGATAGCATACCAACGGGCACCGAAAGACCCAAAACATTGGCCTCAGGGATTACGGCATCACAGTTGCCCGAATCTTCACAGGGTTTCTCCATATCCCGTATAGGGACTATAAGGTCATTTATGCCCAGGGAGACCGAAGGGATGGTGGAGACGGGAGTCAGAATGTTTGGTAAGTTGTTCACCGGAATCTGGTTGTTTAACTTGATCAAAAGTTCTGTCTCAGACTCCGGGTCGTCATTTTCTGAGGTCTCATTTGATGTCTGACCTGACCCAGATGAGTTGGATTCTATGTAATGGATACGACTCATATAATTGCCATTGTTCCCATTGTTCAAATCTAAAGAATTTATAAAAGATATATCCAAATCATTTAATGACTGATAAAACATAGGGTCCTGTAATTCCAACTTACGGATAACTGACGTGTCTGGAGCAATCGGGTTGAGCACCCGGTTGGAGAAGCCGTCGAGGGCACCCACACCATCTAATTCGATGTCGCTGCTATCGTCAGATGACCACATTGGTCCCCCATCCTTGTTGCGGCCAGAGGATGCCGGAGCTGTGCATTGGTGCCAAAGGTGTCCCACGGCTTTACAATTTGAGCAACGAAATGGTATTCCCCAGTAGTCAACAATATGTGTCAGCTAGCGCCCTCTCCAATTGATATGTAATACATCAATAAGCCCAATGGAAATATCGACTTCCACCAACAGTCGCCCCATCCTTCTATCAAAACCATTAAGGTGTGCCTCCTCCACATGCAAGAACCTCCCAAGCCGGTTGCCAATGGCCTCGAAGGCCCCCCGGTTCCAAAAGACAAGAGGAAGGCCCGGCAGAAGGACCCAAAGATGTCGCAGCCGAACTGTGGCCGTTTCTGGGCTAAAGTCCGTCTGCCATTTTTGAAGCATCAAGCTTCCCGAGCCATAGAGCCATAAGCCATCCAAGATTCGTGTGCAGTGAGCCTCCTCACGAAATTTAAAACCATACCACCCACATGGCATTGCAAAAACCTGTGGTACGTAGTTTAGAATGGGTCTCCAAATCCCCTCTATCCATTTTATGACATTCCGCCGGTTCATGGCGTGGTATGAAAATTTACCAACTAGCACTGTCATGTTGAAATCCACTATCTCCTCGATGGCAATATCGCGGCCAACCGTCATCCATGCTTCCCCAGGCCTGCAGAAGTATTTGCCCCTGTGCCTTCCATTTGCGTGGGAAGACGTCCCAAACTGTCCACCACCACCCCGACTCGGACGAGCTCTAGTGTTGCCAACAGATGGGTCTGACCCCGAGGCATCCCCAAGTGTCATTCCAGCATCCAGGTGTCTTTTATTTACCGTCCCTAGAGACGCCACCTGTCGGCCTATGGACTTATTCGACCGCAGCTCCTGCAGTTGATTTTTGAAATAGGCATCCGGCTGCAACAGCCCTGCTTCCTCAAGCTGGGCTTCCGTTATCAGCATATCGTTTTCCGGTACAGGAAAGGTTGCCATCCGGGAGTTTCCCAAAAGGGCAGCAATACAGTTCGAAACCCCCAATTTCCGGTCCAAGAAACGGGTCTTAACCGGTGAGATTCCCCAAAAACAACTGACAATGGATTGCAATGATAACAGACAGGACCACAGAAAGGCCTATCGCATGCCGGGCCGGAAAAGCCCCACCGGCTCCACCCCACCGAGTCTATGAAACCCCACAGATATTCAGTCGGAGTGTGACTCGCGGATTCCAGCAGGTTCTTAAAATAATGTTCCCAAAATCAACGGCCCCGTCAGAGATGGTCGACGAAAAGCCTCTGCCCTTGAAAACGCTGTGTAGTCTACCACACGGTCTGTTTGAACCCCGTGCCTCACAGGTATCCCGTGACGTAGAGGTTTTAACCTCGCATCCTCATGAACCCCAGGTTAGTGATTCCATCAGCTTCGTCGTCGTGTATCTCTCCGCCATCGCCGTGAAACCTGCCGCCATCGCCGTAAAACCCTAAACCAGTGCTCTCAAACCCTCATCCCAGTTACCATCTTCATCCCAGTTACCATACCTGTGGATGGAGGCCTCGGAAATAGAGTCTACCTATCATCTCCAAATTCTTTTACAATTTATGTTGTTGGAGGGTAGATTATATATATATATAATCATAACTTCTATCGACATATTTATTTCTACATTATGTCTAGATTTATTTTTAAACAATCATAACAAATAAAGTAATATATATATTTTTTAATAAATAAAATAATATGTATATATAATAATCACAACTTCCATTTACATATTTATTTTTAAATTATGTCTCATTTTTATTTTTTTAAATCATAACAAATAATGTAATATCTCCTAAGTGTTTGACGTGTTTGATTTTAACGATGTTAATGTTCATGCTATAGGGACCCACTTTTAGAGAATGCTCTCTTAATCTATAATGGATCGAATGTGGAAGCACAATGACTTTATGAAGTTTTTTCTCCCCTTTAGGACACCAAAAGCAAAATGAAATATTCAACACTTTGTAAATCTTTCACTACAACACAAAATTAATTTTCATAAATGACTTCGATTTTGTATAACGTTAATTTATATAACATTCTTCTATGCTCCAAGTTCTGCGTATTACGTACTCAAATTAGAAGAAACTTGAAAAGCGTGCATTAAATTGGAAAAGTTAGGAGGGTGTTCCCAATGTAATACCTATATTTAAGATAATTAAGTCAAAGTCAAAATAGAATCAACTTAGCTAATGCATCATGAGAACTTCATGGTATCCATAAAATGTGTATCTTAAAATTCAGGAAAGAAAACATAAAAAAATATCAATTAAATAAACCATCATACTAAGTATATTTATATTTTAAATTTTTAAACTAAACAAAATATAAAAATATTTTTGGATATTTAATAGATTCAAAGTTAAAAGGAATTTTAGACTAAGTTATATTTACATTATAATATAGATGTGTGTGAGAGATAAGAAATTTATTATTATTTAAAATTACTAATGTTTATGATTAACTTGAAAAATAAAATTAAAAATAGAATTTAATCTTTGTTTTATTAATAATATTAATGATTTTTACTATAACATTACAACAAAACTCTTAATTTGCATTCATAATTATTTGGTTGTTACATAAGAAAAGTAGTGTGGAATATGCTTTCTACACTAATCAAAGAGAGAAGATTGTGTAAAAATCTAAATAAACATAATTGTAATAATGAATAACACATAAACATACAACCATTAGACAACTATTTATTGGGGAAACCCTTCTAAGATTAAAAAAAAAGCTACACTCCAAAGCACACTGAAATGTATTAATCAACAACTAACTAATAGTTACAATACATTATAGAGTCTATGTGCTCTCAATCGGAGTGTTCAACAACTTAAGGATTCTAGAGTAATTCTAGCAGCTTAACATTAAGTTTAAGACTCACATACAATTTTCCTCCAACACTAGCGCTCAATAAATAGGCATAACAAAACCATGAACTATTTATGGTTTTTCAATTCTACATCTAGAAACCATCAATAATTAATTGTCCAATTGTTGTTGCTTAGCATTCATTATTTGCTAGTGATCTACATTTATTCCATGCCACTACTCAACATTCATTCCCTACTACAGCTCAATAATCATTACCTACTATGCGACAACGTTGTAAGGTGTATGGCACACATGTCCCAACATTCTCCCACTTGTCATGTACCTTGCAAGAGTATAAGGGAGAATGCATCAAACTATGGGATAACTACTAGGGGAGCTATAAGGCCCATAAACTCACAACATCACTTGAATTTACTTGTGCTAATTGGTTTTGTCAATGCATCTACAACATTTTTCATAGTGTCAACTTTGTCTAGTATCACCTTTCCATCCTCTACCATGTTCCAAATGAGATGGTGTTGGATATCAATATGCTTTATCTCCACATGAAAGGTCAAATTATTAGCCAATCAAATACCAATGTTTCTATTACACTAAACTATAATAGCTCTTTGACTTAGCCCTGCATTTGAACATAGTTTCATAATCCAAACGACGTCCTTACAGGCATGAGTAGCTTCCATATACTCCAACTTTGAAATGGACAAAGTGACCCATCACATCACTTGCATATCCAACTCGTTCCTCCACCAATGAGTTGGATCTACCTCAAGATTTGGATCTACCCTTTTCCCTCTTCTTGCCTCTCTCCTTTGATATTCCATGAACAACTCATGCCTCATTGGTTTATTCATAAGATTTTTGTCTCACTTCCTCTAAAATTAAAGTAGCCATGACCTCATTAAGCACTAATGTATATACATTGCTTCCAATGGCCATTATTAAGTTGTTCGACGAATCTAGCAAAAAACACAAAAGGGTCATACAATGATCCTCCTCATCCTTATCCACTCCAACTGAGATCAATAAGTTCAAAATAACATTAAAGTCATTAAGATGCTCAGCAATATAATCACCACCACCCATTTTCAAGGAGAACAACTTTATTAGAAGAAAATTTTATTTAGTAGGGATTTGGCCTGGTATGAATCCCCCAACTTCTTCTAAAGAGTGGTTACGGTTTTCTCTTTTAAAACATTAAATAGCACCAAACATGCAAATAAATCATAATAAGACTTCTTTCCTTTCATCCAACACTTGACATTCTTTATCTTTCATACAAGTTGGTTTAGTTCTAGATATCATTACAGCCCATAGATCTCTATCTATGAGAAAATCATTAATCTTTAGCTTCCATAGCTCAAAGATAGTGCCATTAAACTTTTCCATTTATACTCTAGACATGCTTGCCTTTTTCTTGCAATAAGATTTACTTTTATGGAAACTCCCACTTAAACCAAGATTATATTTGAAAACATTGTCCCTAACACCTTGGATCCGAGGTGATTAGTGTCACATACCCTCCCATTTATCAAATGCAAGGAAGGGAACATGATGCCAATCTATGGGGTTTTTCATAAACTTAGCCCATTTCATTATATTCATACAGTTAAAAACAAATGTGTGCAGATGCAAATCAAGCAAACATGCACATCGGAAATAAACTCATCCACACACATATTTTCATATGCATTCCATATATCAATAACAGTCATTAATTTAAACACTGCAGAGGCAAAGCACATAGATTGAAAAACACTTATCTTTGTTGTGCAATTGTCCCAAACAACTAGCTATGTCGCTGCAACGTTCCACCCAACCATAGGCCAATTATGTTCACCAATTTTCTCAACACAATTGCCACCCCCGAGCTGGGCATGATTCTTACAAGGAAAAGGGGACATTCAAGCTCATGCACATCCCAAGTAATCATCTCATCTAAGCCAAGCCAGTCCACAGTTGGGTTTATTAGGCTACATCTGAACCCTGGATGCTTGCACTCAAGCTCAAGCCAAAACAATGGGTTGGGAGAGGGAAATTCGACCACAAGGAGGAAAACGATTTCTCCTGTAGATTCATAAGCATTCAACAGCCAAAATGGTCTCAATGGAACCCCAATTCCATTGCCTTTCTTCCCCACTGGTATGTAACACAAAAACACCCTTCTCCTAGCTGAGAAAACAAAGAAAACCATACAAACGTGGCTGGAAAATGCCTAGGTAGCTCCAAACTCGTGAGGGAGAGAGACTGGTTGATGGATAATGGCTTGGGGGAGCAATTCATGGCTCTTTTCTTGCCCAAGAAGCCAAACGCGATTCCCCATGCAGTGTGGCTTTCCCATACCCGAATTTGGACAGCCATACCTCTCATTCCCCAAGGCATTAACTACCTCGACCAACTCTTGGGAGAAATCAATGATTGGGTACAAAAGTCAACATGGGTACTTGAGGGTTTGATTGGTTCTCTCATTGACACTTGGCTTGACTTGATTGGCTCCAAGGATTTGAATGTTTTCCCTCCCAATTCCTTGTAAAATCATGCCCCCATCTCTTGTTGCATTGTATAGCTAGTTGTGGGTATTTTATTAAAATGCATATTTACATGATGTTTGAATTCCAATGTGCCTGGATAGCACGCAAACCATATGCATCAATAAATCAATGGTGGGGCCTTGGCCTTGAG
This sequence comes from Larix kaempferi, assembly GCA_027924585.1. Classification (NCBI taxonomy): domain Eukaryota; kingdom Viridiplantae; phylum Streptophyta; class Pinopsida; order Pinales; family Pinaceae; genus Larix; species Larix kaempferi. The sequence continues at coordinate 16,597,128 of BSBM01000637.1, read as the reverse complement.
CTCCTCACCATGATTTTATAACAATATTACATCATTTACATTTGAATGTAATGGGGTCAAGGTGGGGATGTGACAATTAGACTTTGATACCAAATGAAATGAATCAAAGGTGCATAATACACTTCCCACATTCATCAAAGATAGAAGAATGTGCAAAAATCTAAATAAACATAATTGCAATAATGAACAACACATAAACATACAACCATTAGGCAACAATTTCCAAGGAAAACCCTTATGGGAGAAAAACCTCACACTCTAGAGCAAACTCAAATTAATCAACAACTAACAAATGGTTACAATACATTATAGGGTGTTTGTTCTCTCAACATGAGTGTTCAATAGCATAATGAATCCAAAGAAATTTTGACAGCATAACATTGAGTTAAAAACACATACAATTTTCCTCCAATACTAGCACTCAATAAATAGGCATAACAAAACCATAAGCCATTTATGGTTTCCAATTTTACATGTTGGAAACCACCAATGATTAATTGACCAGGTGTTGTTGTTTAACATTCATTGCCTACTAGTGATATGCATTGATTCCCTACCATTGCTCAATGCTTATTCCTAGCCACTACTCAACATTTATTCCATGCTACAACTCAACAATCATTACCTGCTCGGCTACATGATTACAAGGTGTATGGCACATCTATCCCAACAACACCTCTTAAAATAAATAATTGATGATCCAACCTTTGGTACCATAAATAAAGCAAGGCTGCTAGAAAAGATAGGATACCTTAAATGAATCCCAAAAGGAAATGAAAATAAAAGAGTACATGACATTGGTTAAAAGGAAAAAGGCGTCAATATTTAAATAAAAACCAAGAGAAACTCTTAAATCTCTCTAAATTTTTTAGCATAAAAAGTTATGGAGACCCATCTTAATTCAAAAAGTTAATACGCAAGGTAAGATTGCTATGGAAGATTGTATCTCATACCTTAAAAAGCTCCATGCCAAACTCCCAACATCTTAAATAAGAATTAAATGATTTTAAGAAAGCATGATGCTTTCACTATCAAAGACATTGAGCTCTGTGTGGAAACAATAAAGACGTCAATCTTCTATGTCGCTTCGTTGACTTTAGAAAATGTTTTGCTATTGTCCCTTAAATAATCTTTAGAAGAGATTGGAAGATATTGGGGTCTTCTTTGAGTCAAGCTTTGTAGTGATAAGGCTATATGAGAGAGTCATTCCCAAATTTAGAACCAATGAGGGTTGGTCAGAATAATTAATCATAATAAAGGGGTTAAACAGTGATGTCTTTTGTCACCTACCTTCTTTAGAATCTAGATAGAAAATTTAGAATATTGCTTAGGGAAGCAACGCGTGTAGACACTAACCTCACATGGCTAGTTATAACTCGTTGCCTTTATGTAGATGACATTGTTCTTTTAGCAAGGAACCCTTCTAATGTTGGGAATCAACATAAAAATCTTAAAGATTTTTGTACTAACTTGGGATAATTGTGAATAGTGGTAAAACAAGCATAATGACCATTAGGTATATTCGGAAAGTATGAAAAATATGGTTTACTCAGAGAGGTCATTAATCCTAAGTTGGTAAATCAAAATTATATCTTAATTGTTGTTAATGTTAAGAATAAAATAAATATTGCAAACAAAAGTACAAACTTCTTGGGCTTCATATTGAATGTGTGAGGTGGAAAAGACCTAAAACATCATGGGTAAAAATAATTTGTAAAGTTTGTAATTCTAACAAAGTAAATCATGAAAAGCATTTTCTCTTCGAGTGCACAACCTAAACTAAGATTAGATCTCATTTCAAAATATTTGTAATAACATTAATATTTATTATATGTTTATCATAAAAACTAAAGTAAACTCAATACTCTTATTTGCAAGCTATTTAATCATATTATCATTAAATAAAATTATCTTAACCTCCATAATCATATTTATTTATTTTTAGTGGTCCTACATTATGACCTTAATGTGCTTATGAATGGCTAAGAGTTCATCTTACTTCGATGCAAGGAAACTTGTTAACCTCCCATGACCTATAGACATTTGGCTAGAAGTCTACCCCCTTACATACCACCAAGGATGTACACAATGGTACAATTGCACAATGAATAAAAACTAAGCCAATACCAAAAATATTGTAAACTTTTTCCTACTTAAATATATACTTTTTTTAAATAATGCAAAGACCTAAAATATCTTGGATTGAAATAATTTGTAAAATTTGCAATCCCAACAAAGTAGAAGATCATGAAAATCATATTCTTTTAGAATGCATGCCTACACTAAGTTTAGATCTCAATTTCAAAGCAATTGTAATAGCATTAATATTTATTATGTGCTAATCCATACAAACTAAAGTAAAGTGGTAAACTATTTAACTTTATTGGACTTGAGGTATGACCTTAAGGTGCACATGATTGTCTAAGAGCTTGTCTTCCTCAAATGTAAGAAAATAGGCACATCAAATAAAAACTAAGCCAATAACACAAGTATGGTAAACATTTTGGGTATAAAGAATTTGCAAAGTTTGCAATTCAAAGCAATTGCCATACCATTAATATTTATTATTCTTAACCCATGAAAATTAAGATGCACATAAGATTGTCTTCATCAAATTTTAGAAAAGAAAATAGGTTACCTAATACCCAAATGCACGTGGGAGAAGTGGAAGTCTACCTCTTTATGGACCAACAATATATGACAAGTGACCATATTTTGATCTTCATACAATAACACATTATATCATGACCTTAAGATTGTATCAATAAAAACTAAGCCATCAACCCTAAATAGCTTTTTCTTACTTCCATATATATATATATAACAAATAATCACTTATCTCATATCTCTATAAATATGTAAATTTATATATTTTCATTTTTTATTTTTAAAACCTTCATGTTATATGGACCCACTTTTAGACTATACTTTCTCTTAGATTATACTTTTCTTAAAGTCGAAAAAGACATAAAAGGTAGAGCCAAAATTGAGATTCCATCAGTTATGGTGTCTCATTTTACCTTCCAATAGAAAATGATTTTGGTAAATATTATACACATGGGTAATAAAGCAATATGTATAAGATATATATCATCACATTTAAAAATACTTCAAATCAAATAATATATATCCTTATTTATACTTCATTTTCCATTTAGTCTTGTTTCTCATGTGATATCAATACATCAGATTTAGTGATAGTTCAGATAGTAAATTGATAGACCTAAGGTAGTTGACAGATATCATTCAAGTTGTGTCGCTGCTTTTTATGGTTGTGTTTGGAAAATAAGGTTCTCACATGGGACAACTTGCTTAAGCGGGGATTCATTGGACCTGGCTTTTGTATCCTCTGTGCTAATGCTGCGAAATCGGTGTCACACTTATTTATCCATTGCCCTTTCATCACGACTGTCTGGAAAACTTGTCAGGAATTACTGAACTTTATGGATGCTTGGATCGGAGATACCTTTCAAGATTCTATGTGTAGTTGGTTCCACAGGAAGTCAAATTACCGTGATCTCCCTTTATTTGTTATCTAGGAAGTATGGCACTGTAGGAACTATGCTATTTTTGAAGGAATTTGTCCTAATCACTCTTGGGTTGCCTTTAAAGCTATTGCTTTGTACAAGGCTTACTTCAAACATAAAGAATATACTAAGTTCAGAGCTCTTATCCCTTCGTGCTTTGATTCAGATATTTCGGTTGGCTATTTTGAAGGGGCTCAGCGAGATGGATTATGCGGGGCGAGCATGGTTTTACACATCAAGATGGGGCATATTATCTATTTACGGATGGCTCGGGCACTAATACTCAGCAGAATTGTTGGCCTTATGGGGCATTTTGTGGATTGCTTGGAAGAGATGTCTTCCCAGGCTACAAGTGGCAAGTGACTCTCAGTGTATTATCCATTGGATTGCAGAGAAGTCATCGCTTAATGTCCTTCATCTTAGACAGTGGATGTCCAGAATCCAGGAGTTGAAGGATTCTTTCGAGCTGATCTCCTTTACACACATCTTCCGGGAGTTCAATCAGGAAGCAGATTGGATATCTAAGGTGGCAGTTGGTCAAATGGATGGTCGACTCCACTATGTGGAGTGGTTGGACGATGCTCCTTCGGATGAAGGATCCTACCAGTTGTTCTAGTTCAGCCCTTTTCTGGACCTTTGCTAAATGCTGCTTTTTCTTTTCTGGAGGATGTTGTTTTGTATTTTGGTTTTTTGGGGGATGAGTATTTCTGCACCTTCGTGATTTGTAGTCTATTTGTACTTGCTATTGGCAATCTTTTTGTAGTATATGTAGTCTATTTGTACTTGCTGTTGGCAGTCTTTTTGTAGTATATGTATTTTGTGGGTTCCTGGAAATATGAGGATGCGTTGTTTAAGCGATTTCTCTTCTACTATATTTGATGTAACTTTGGTTCCTTAAGAATATCAAGTTATGTTTTTTGGGCTTAAACAAAAATTGATAAACCTAAAAGAATCGATTGGGGAATTCCAACAATCACAAAAATGAAGGATTTAATTTAATAGTTAGACAACTCCATTCGTCCCCCTCTTCCAGCATCTTCTTGTTGGTGAGGGGGTTATGGTTCCCTTTTTGCGTCCCTCTATTTTATGTTACGGCTTTTTTATTATTCTGTACAGTCTCCTTTCTTTTATGGGTACTCTATTATGCTTTCCATACTTTTCCTTGTTCCAAGTATGGTATTATGACTGGATGGTGGGTTTGCTCAGTTTTATTCCGGATCGTGGCAGGTCATGTGATTGAATTAAGGCTTCCCATTTGTATTGGGGAGGACGTGTTGCTTGGATAGGCTTTATCCAGTTTTTTATCTCTCTTCTGAACATTGTTATTCCTGACTCTATTTTTATATATTTACTATGAATATATAGCTATTTTTCATTGGAAAAAGAAGTCCTGTTCATTGATAAAGAGGAAGGGCTATTTTTCATTTGAAAAAGAAGTCCTGTTTATTGATAAAGAGGAAGGGCTATTTTTCATTTGAAAAAGAAGTCCTGTTTATTGATAAAGAGGAAGGGCTCGTCCTAAGTTGGGAAATTTGGAAAGTTGGAGACATACGCAAATATGAAAAAAATCAAAGTCAAAACGGAATCCAATGCTTCAGAGATGGTAAATTGGTTAAGGTAGATAGGGCAATTACTGCAACGGCTCACTCTCGTACAAAACGACAACCATCTGCTTGTCGTACCAGCCAGCCTAAATTTACACCACTAAACCTTGGGCAGTTGGAGTGGGGTGACAATTCAATTCATTCACTTCTTCCAAGTACACGAAGTTGGCACGCAGTGTACATTCTCTGCGATTGCTTTTTATTATTTTCATATTTTGTTGATCGGCAGAAAGACAGAAGAAGCGCTGTTGGCATCGATAAATGTGTGATTTCCTTCGATTCGGCCTCCAAATCAGCTATAGGTAATTTGAGTCTCATGTAGACAGACAATGGGAAAGAAAGGAGGTACCAACTTTGCGAGCATGGTTGGATGGATTGGCTGTTTCCTCATGTTTTCTGCCTTCTTGATATGGGCCTTCGACGATGGCGCTTATTCATGGCTTCAAAATCCATCACCCAACACAGGAGCAATGCAATCTGCAGTTCGTTCTGGGTTGTTCAGGAATGTTTCCATGACCCAACATCGGCAATATGATGAAGGCGTTTCTTGGGGAAAATCTGAGAGGAACACTGTGGCGGAATACATTGCAGAGAACGTGACAGGAACTCTCTCGCATCAAGACGTCAGTGGGTCGAATCCTGGGACAGGTAACATGAGCGCTAATCATATGCCTAGAGGAAGCAAGGGCATCAACACATCCACAGCAGAAAGATACGTTGCAGAGAACGTGACAGGAACCCTATTGCATCAAGATGGCAATGGGTCGAATCCAGGGACAGGTAACATGAGCGCTAATCATGTGCCCAGAGGAACCAAGGGCATCAACACATCCACAGCAGAAAGATACGTTGCAGAGAACGTCACAGGAATCCTTTTGCATCAAGATGGCAATGGGTCGAATCCAGGGACAAGTAACATGAGCGCTAATGATATGCCCAGAGGAAGCAAGGGCACCAACATATCCACAGCAGAAAGATACGTTGCAGAGAACGTGACAGGAACCCTATTGCATCAAGATGGCAATGGGTCGAATCCAGGGACAGCTAACATGAGCGCTAATCATGTACCCAGAGGAGGAGGCAGGGGCAACAACATATCCATGGCAGAAAAATCCATTGCAGAGAACGTAACAGGAACCCTATCGCATCAAGACGTCAATGGGTCGAATCTAGGGACAGGCAACATAAGCGCTAATCATGTGCCGAGAGTAGGCAGGGGCATCAACATATCCATGGCAGAACCTTCGTTTCCTTCAGCAGGAATGCAGCGCCAGTGTGACTTGTTTAAGGGGAGATGGGTATATGATAAATCGTATGTTTTATATCTGCCAGGGTCGTGCCCTTATGCTAACATTGATTTCAACTGCCGAAAGAATGGTAGAATGGACTCTGATTTTGAGAGATGGAGATGGCAGCCCCAGGATTGCGAGCTTCCCAGGTGATTGATCTGTTCGTAGTAGCGTTGGCTTACTGTTGCTGCATTGGATCAATTACCTGTTTCTTTTTATCAATGTGTGAATTCAGATTTTAGTTGGGTTTCTCTTATTTTCGTGTCATGTGTAGGTTCAAGGCCTCCCTGATGCTGGAGAGGTTGAGAAACAAAAGGTTGGTGTATGTGGGAGACTCCATAAGCCGCAATCAATGGGAATCCATGCTCTGCCTTCTGAGGGCTGTGGTTCCAGACCATGAAACCACTCATAAGTCCGCTGACAACAGCAAATCCATTCAATATTTTCTCAAGGTATTTTATATATTCTGAAATCTCAACTCTAGTCCAGTTAGCCAACAGCCATAACAGGCGGATGGATTGCTTAAAGTTGTTTAATATTATAATTTCATCATGTTTGATTCTTCACATGTTTGGTTGGTAAAAGCTGGTTAATGTTATAATAATTTAATTCTTCAAATGTGACAGAGCTATTAAGTTGGTTTTCAAATATGGCAGAGCTATTAAGTTGGTTTTCAAATGTGACAGAGTTATTAAGTTGGTTGGTAAAAGCTGGCTAACGTTTTAATTTTGGGATATGTGTTAAAAAGGAATTGTAAATATATATTGTTGGAAAAATTGACAATTTCAACAAAAATTTCTTAACTAGAATTCCTCTTAACTTAATAACTGACTGATCATCACACAATCCAAAACATAGAACTTTTAACCCACTCTTTTTATTCTTAAAAAAAGTGAACAAGGTTTGAGACTTTCTAAAGTTTCTTTAAATCTATAAGCCAGTTCATCCTTCAACCCTGGTTTTGATGGAATATTGATTAACAAATTAACAGAACAATCATGATTTCATAAGAGCTTTCTAGAGTTTTCTTAAACCTTATCTAATTGATTTTGTAACCCTGGTTTTTGATGGATTATATGCTTACAAAGTTCAAATTTTCCTTACATCTATTGTATTTAATCTTGTAACCCTGGTTTTGGATGAATTATAGGCTTACAACTGCTCCATAGAGCTTTCATGGGCGCCTTTCTTGGTCCGACAGAACTCTGTCCGGGCCCTCAATGGTTCTACAGTAAAAGAAACCTTGCAGCTTGATCGCATTGATGAGCAAGCTAAGAGGTGGAAGCATGCAGATATCCTGGTTTTTAATACTGGGCACTGGTGGACTCACGAGGAGCCCTACAACGGGTAAGCTAGGTGATCCTATTTTCTCTCGGAGTTTTTTCCCATCTGCTCCGCTAAGACTAATGAGAATTTAATATTCTTTGTTTCTTTCTCTGTTAAATCCATATAGGGTGGATTATTTTGAGGAAAAAAGGCATGTTATTCCTCATATGGAAGAGCTTGTTGCTTTTGAGAAGGCATTGAGAACCTGGGCGCGATGGATAGACCACAACATCGATCCCAAGCACACCCAAGTTTTCTTCAGAGGTTTTTCTCCTGTGCATTTCCATGGACAGGCTTGGGGGAAGAAGGTTGGGGGAGGATGCTTCAAGGAAACCGAGCCCATTCATAAGAAAATTGAGAAAAAGATTGAGAGGATTTATGGCGAAAGAAAGAGAATGCAGGTAGTTGAGAAGGTGGTGGCAGAGACCAAGAATGTGAGAGTGAAGCTGTTGAATGTGACACAGCTATCAATGCACAGGAAGGATGCTCATGCATCAGTGTATACCAGCAAGCTCAAGTATATGACAAATGAGAATGATTATAGCATTGTAGATTGCAGCCACTGGTGCCTTCCTGGTCTTCCGGATGTCTGGAACAACATCCTCTACGCTCTTATTATTTGATTCCATTCACTACTCTCCTTCGCTTTCGCTGCATTTATTATTATTGCACGGGATTTTGTAGATCCCATTGATGAAGCTCTCAATCTTCCTCTCTGTATTTGACATAGAACTCTGTTGTTTCTATGAACATTGAATACGGTACAATGGATCTTTGCATTGGTTTTGCTGGGTTGATGAATGCCGTATGCACAGTTGTACTTATATGGACACGGTAAGATATTGAGCCAAGAAATAAATATAAGTTAAGAATAATACTGCTGTCACATGGGGCATGACAGTGGAACTAGTTGACATGAATGCATCCAATCTTTCATAATATCCTTCAATGGAGGTATATGATTATGATGTCTTAAAGCTACTTCACTTTATGTTACATAAAGTACCATCTTAGTTGTTGACACGTCTGTGATTAGCACACTAATTTCAAGTTTGATAAGCACCTTAATTTCAAGTTTGATATGAGTTTCAATGGTATGGTTGTAAAGGCTATTTTTTCCCCTTTTTCTTTATGAAAGTCAAATTCTAGATCATGGGACAAAATCTTTGGAAACAAAGTTTATTATACCTGAAACTTTAATTTTCAAGTAAAATCTAAAATGTATTATTATAAAATTTACTCATATTGTACATTTGTATTTATTAATTATTAGAATTAATTTCAAACATTATTATTTAATTATATTTTCTAACATATTTCCATTTTTATTAAAAATAAAATTTATTATTAAAAAATTAATAAATTTGTACCTTTTAATCATTGTATTCGATATAAATTCATCTAATTCAAAATTTGATATATACTCGTTTAATTATATTTTCAACATAATTTAATATTTAATTTAAAAAATTGTTATTATAAAATTAATAAATTTGTAATTAAGAATATTTTAATTAATATAAATTCATTTATTTCGAAATGTGATACCCACCACAATTTAATTATATTTTCAACTTACATTACTTTATAATTATATTTTTCAACATACATTACTTCTATTAGGCACACAACTTGATCTCTACTCCGATTTCGACGCCCACTCACTTCTGGCACACAAGTTAATCTCAACCCCGATTTCGACGCCCACTCACATCTGGCACACAAGTCAATCTCAACCCCGATTTCGACGCCCACTCAGGTCTTGATCAGTCATTTAGAGTATCAAAATCGTGCACATCTTTGTCTCATCATTCAATGAGGGTGTTTTCTCGATGAGGATATAACCTGTCACTGTATTAAAAACAATGAACACCCCGAAAGTTTACGCATGCTTACAACTCATTTTGTCGCATATATATGTGTATAAATATGTTTAAAAAAATATTTGCAATATAATTTAGATTAAAAATTATATATCTAATATGTGTATTTTCCTAAAAGGTTACTGGTATAGGGTATGTAGACATGTAGATTTTAACACTTAAATTGTTGGGTAGATTATTATTATTATTATATAATTGAGATTAAAAATTATACATTAGAGAGTTATTTAAAATTTGATTGAAATTATAAAAAGAAGAGTCTAAGCAAGGGCAATATTTTAAGAAATCCAAATTTTATGTTGTTTAAATTATGATTTTAAATGAATTCAATGCCCTTAAAAACCTAGAACAACTCCCAAATATGATTAAAAACTTTGCATGTTTATATATATATGTTTTTTAATAGTAACATAGTAAAGGATTATATTTATAAAGCTGTGCACAGTTATTCATTACAGACTTTCAAACATAGTTTTTAACAGTGCAGAGATATCTGGACCAACTATCACTATAATGACTATCTGCATTACATTACAAGCTCTGAGCTTGGTCTTCCTGAAATTATCTAGCATAGAGCTGGAATAGACCTTAACAAACTGACTACAAAGGATTATACAAAAATGCATTAACCAAAATGAGCAAATTTTTTGAAACTTGGGCTGTGCTAAGTCCTAGCCTTTCTTCCTTATCTGAGCAGAAGAAGCATCCACCATAACCTGGTTAATTTCCTGATTTACCGTTGGGTTTTCATGCACCCAGCTTCCCTGAGTTGCTCCAGTGAAAACGGCCATGTCTTCCTGCAACCTATCAACTTTCCCCATTAATTCAAATATATTTCGTTCCAGATCATCAATTCTGGAATCCTGGCAGGATAACTGTGTGCACACATGATTTATGTCCGACGCCATTTCTGCATTCTGATTTACATTGGAGCAAACCGCGTCGTATGTATTCCGGACTGCAAACTTGATGTCAACCAACGTTCTGCTCAAGGCGGCTATGGCCGCCCTAATTGACTGCATATTTTCCCAGTTATACGCCTGAGCCAGCAGGAGACGAGGAGGAGGAGTGTCGAGCTCGCCGAGGGAGAGGCGGCTCAGAGTTTCAGACAGATGGGGAGGGCGAGCCATCGCGGAGGGAGGAAAAGAGAGGGCGGGTGGGAGAGTTAAGAGAGCCCCGTGGGAACTGACACCGAGGGAGAGAACGAGGTGACAGGTGGAGGAGCGAACGGTGTGGTGTGTGGGTGAAGACTCGGAGGAAGGAGTGGGTTGAAGACCATAGTTTAATGAAGGGTAAGGGTGGTCCCTCGTGACCAAGACCCTAACCAAAAAACCCATCATATAATCAATGAACCAAGGCATTTGGGCATTAGGGGATGTAATGAAATTCCAATACTCCATTATGATCCTTGATTTGCCCGATTTCGAGCATGATTCCTTGGTTCGCCGCTAAATCAGCCATCCTGTTGTTCTCTCGGAGGATGTGAAAGAAGGATGCCTTTGAGAGGATTGTATTGGCTTTAATTCTTTGCATGTATCTGTCGGCTTTTGAGCCTGGCGAGGCATATCCGCTTCGCATGATTTGGATGACGTGCCTGGAGTCTCCGTAGATTTTGAGATTGTCTATGCTGTAGTTGGAGGCCATATCTAAAGAGAGAATGAGAGCTAACCATTTTGCCTCATTATTTGTTTTCCTACCTAGTTCCCATGAAAAGGCTGCGATTTGAATTCCTCCGGGATCAAAAAGAATCCCACCCGCACCTGCCACCCCAACTTTGCATGTTTATATTACAAAATATGAAATTTCAAATATTTTCAATTGACATTTTATAATTTTTTTTCATCATGATTATAAAACTTATATTTATTTTGGTAAAAGATTAAAACACATTATATAAACTATATTTATTAAATTTTATAAGTCTATTAAAAAAATATAAGTTTTATTCAAATTGTTTATATATATATATATATATATATATATATCTTCCATATATATATATATATATATATTCCAAATGGAAAATATTTATCACTCTAAATAAAGAGTGATTGTAAACTGTCCTCGAGGGACTTCATTATATATCAAGAGAGTTACAAAGATTGTGTTACATTTATGGCTAATTTTGGTTGCCATTCTGTATACAAAAAGGATCATCATCTATTATGTTCTTTACACTATTTCAAAAAAACCTTCACCTATTTTGTTCTTTACACTATCATTTGTACATAATGTTCATCGAATTGCTCATGAGTTTTCCCTTCCACGTCTAAGAGACCAGGAGGAAGTGCAAGAGTGAGTTTTGACAGCTTGTCTGCTTCTGCGTTAATTTCTCGGTAAATATGTGTAAAAATGACTTGATCAAAGGTTGAAAGTAGGTCTTGCATGGAAAGTAAAAGATGCTACAGATGCGGAGTGTTGATTCAGATCCTTCCATTTACACAATCGATGACCAGGATGTTCTTTATTGATCGCTGGATACAAAATAATCCTTTAAGCTTTTTCCGTTGGCTTGGATTTTGTGTTCAATTGTTTTTTGCATAAGAATCAAGGCTGTAACGTCTAGAGTAATATGGTTGTTTTGGAAAATCGCCTTGTTACGAACCTCCCAGATTGAGTAAACGAAAAGAGTAGGAAATGCTTTAAAAAAACATACCCTGCGATCTTTCCACCATCTGATCACGTTCTGTTCCAGTGACTTTGTTTGCATAGGCAAGGAAATGTTCAAGCTACTGGATGCTCTTTCCCAGACATGCCTTGCAAAGGGACAATAGCAAAAGAGGTGAGGGATCGTTTCCTCAGCACGATTACAGAGTACACAATTACTAGGGCCTTGAAATCCTCTTTTTGAAGGTTATTCCAGGTGAGGAGTTTGTTATTGAGAGCCAATGAGAGAGTAATGATGGTTTTTGGAGGGGCCGTGATTTTCTAGATTTTGTCCCACCATAATCGAGGTTCACTTGTCAAGTGAGAGATGATGGTTGTTTCGTCACAAATTTTTGCAGAGAAACTCCCATCTTTGCTATTCTTAGTCCATGTCAGTATATCTGGTTCAGCTTCCCTGAGAAAGATGAAGGATCTTCTAAGGGATATTATGTAACGGTCCCATGCTTCTTTTTCATCTGTTAATCCTAGCTGTGCGACTGATTTCCATCTACCTCTGTTCATTGATTCTTCCTGATCATCTTGGGAATCAGCCAGAGTGTGAATGTTCTTGGAGTTCAATTCTATTGTTAGCTCTGGAGGGAGCTTGTAATCTTTGCCTGCACTGGATCAAGGGTCTTCTCCAACCCGCATACTACTACCATCTCCTGTTCTCCATGCCACCCAATTTCCAATCAAAGGAAATGCAAGGACCACCGCTTTCCATCCAATAGAGAAATTTTTGAAGCTTTTGATGGGTTGCATGAACCAGTCTACTCTCATAGTGGGGATGACAGTATTTTGAGGTCATCGTTCTGCCCCATAGAGAGTTGGGGGATTCTGCTAATCTCCAGAGTGTTTTTGCCGCTAATGATTTACAAAAGAGATCAGGGTTTTTTATCCCCCATCCACCCATCGCTTTTGGCAGAGAGAGTGTCGACCATTTGACCAATGGAAAACCTTCTTTTTGCTTGCTTGCTGTCCAGAGAAATGAGAAACATTTCTTCCTTATTTTAACTAGAATTCCTTTAGGAATGTATGCAATCAATGCCCAATAGACTGGAATGCTTTGGAGTACAACTTTTATCAAGACCAATCTACCTCCTCTAGATAAAAAACGATTGGCCCAGTGTGAGATTTGAGCTTCAATTCTTTTGCATAGCCAAAGCCAGTCTTGAAAAGAGTAAGCATTAGGTCTTAGTGAGAACCCTAAGTACTTAAGACCTTCTGAGATGGGGGAAATAGAGAAGGGGAAAGACCTTTCCATAATGGATTCTGTTTCATCAGAGAGGTTGTTGTAAGCCAATTTAGACTTCTCTGTGTTGATGACCATTCCTATGGCCATTTTATAGGAGTCTAGGATATTTGTAAAAGCTAGGATGTTTCCGTATGTCCCTTTCCCCATGAGAAGAAAACCATCCACAAACAAGGTGTGAGTTAATGTTACTGTGTTAGAGATCTTGATTCCTTTTATCGATCCATCTTCTCTAGCTTTGTGAATTAGATGGCCTAGAGCATCTACTACTAAGAGAAAAAGAAAAGGAGACAGGGGACACCCTTGTCGAATGCCTTGAGTTGGACGGGAGAAATGAGAGGGATATCCATTAATTAGTACAACGTAGGATGTTAAGTGAATGCATCCCATAAGCCAGTCCACTACTGCTAAAGGCATTCCTATTTGTATCAACAATAAATGTAGGAAGGTCCAGTTTACTCTGTCGTATGCCTTGGAAAGATCTAGCTTTAAGGCAAAAGTAGGAAGTTTTTCCTTCTTGATAGCGTGTAAGGTTTCCTGAGCAAGTGAAACAACAACGTGGATTTCCCATTGAACAGGAACCCAAATTGCTCTCATGTGACTACCTCACTGAGAATAGGTTTCAGCCTTTGTGCAATTACTTTTGAAATTATTTTGTAGATCATGTTGTAGCAGGCTATTGGTCTGAAATCTTCAAAGGATTCACATTTATGCTTCTTGGGAATTAGAGTGATGAACGTTGAGTTAAAAGACCTCAAAAATTTCCCAGATCTTTGTGATTCCTTAACTACCTTGAGAAGATCCTCCTTCAAAAGATCATAGAAACCTATGAAAAATTCCACAGTGAACCCATCCGGCCCGGGGCTCTTACCTTTCTGAAAAGAATGGAGGACTGCTGTTAACGGACAATCTACCAAAGACGGATCTAAGGCATGATCTCCCTAGCTCAATGCGAGTCTAGAACAAATCAAACAGAATATAGATCTACTTTCCTAGATCAATAGAAGTGCAAACTAGTGGATAGATAACTTACCTCAGATTTGCAGATCCCTTTTCTCTTTGTTGATCCAATGCTCTAGCGTCGTCAGATCTCCAGCTGCAAGACCCTATTGAACATATAGATACTAGCAAATAGTAAAAGCATACATTTCATATGATTGATCTAAGTTAACAGTTAAGTAAGAAAACTCTAAACATCATCATCAATGAGACAACAATTTATGGAAAGAGATTATATTAACTATATAAAAGTGAGAATTACATAGAAAGGATGAAGCTACAACCAAAGCCTCAACGTTGCATCCTCCATCCAACATGTCCAAGCCAAGTCTCCAAGATGGTACAAGCTTCCCAATCACCAATATGGGTTCTACCAGCATAAGGGTACCATAGATCTTCCCCCTTCCCATGGAGAGAGTGGGTGTTTATATAGGGCTAAAGAGATAGGGTAGGTTGAGCATTAAGGGGAGATGGTTAAGGGATCTTCCCATAAGGTTAGGAACTAAAATGCCACCTCACCTAGAGCCTAGGGATAGGCCTCCACATCACTCATCTTTGAGAATGGGCTCGAAAATACTCTTTTATCCAAATAACTGACATCGTCGCAGGTTGCATTAGGACAACCTGCAACGTCGCATGTTGCACAAGGGGCAGACTGCGACGACCTTGAAAAGTAGGTCAGTTAAGCCCTCCAGTCATGGGAAACTTCAGGGATGTGTTTTTACTCTAAAAGGGGTTTAGGTAACATAGCAAAGAGTTTACACAATGGTCAAGATGACGACATTATCACAACGGTCATGATGACGGAACTTGGTCATAATGACGATACTTGCAATGGTCATGGTGACAACACTAGGTCAGGATGATGACACTTGCAATGCTTGCGACACTTGTGACACTTGCACAAGGGTGATGACATTTTGGTGTAACAACTGCACTGATCTCCTCCTCAGTTACTTCCTTCGAAAGATCTTTGTCCATTTCATCAGTGATGAGTCTAGGAAACATATTTATTACCTCTAGAATCTCTACAATAGGGCAATTTGTGGGGGCTATGAATCTAGACTTGAAATGATCCTCTGTTGACTTAGCCTTCTCCTGAAAGGAAAGAGCATTGTTCCCTTGATCGTCTTTGATTTCTATGATTGTGCTGATATTCCTTCTGTGAGTTGCGTATCGATGAAATAATTTAGTGTTCTTGTCACCTTCCTTTATCCATAAAGCTATGCTCTTTAACCGCCATAATTGTTCTTCCTTTTCCAGTAGAGAGGCTCTTTTTCCCTCCAAGTTCTTCAATAAGAGTCGCTACTCATTTGAGAAGGTTCCATTTGAGCTAGAGGTGTAAAGATTCTGTAACTTGGATTCAGTATCCTTTAGCTCTTTCTATGAATTAGCTTCTTATTTTTTGCCCCAATCTTTGGAGAGATGTTTAATCTGTGATAGATTATTTGCAAATTGTTGCATGAAGGATGTAGAAAGAGAGTGGAGTAACGGCCTCCAATTTTATTTAACCATCTTACAACATTCCAAATTATCTATCCAGGAAGGATTGAATTTAAAAGGAGCTGGGGTTTTTTTTCTCAGGGATGGAAATGGATAGAGAGATTGGTCGATGATCAGAGACCCCACTAGTTTCCACTGAAGAGTGGAAGATTAACCGAAGCTGGAGGAGATTGGCTGTAATCATGAACCTGTCCAATCTTTTGGATATTGCTTGGTCTCCTCCTCGATTATTCCTACAGGTTGGTTCAAGTTTTATAGGTTGTATGTCCACCAAATTCTTTCCTTAAAACAAATTAATGAAAAAAGGGGATAACAAGTCGTAACGAGCATTTTTTCCCCAGAACTCTTCGGTTCCTAGGGTTAGATTGAGGTCACCAGCTAGATTAAGGTTGGGAGAATCCATAGTGCCAGAAATACGTAAGGATTCCCAAAATCTTTTTATCCCATGGAATGGAGCGTAGACGTTGAGGAAGGAATGTTTTAAGTTTAAATCTGGGATCTCCAATTCTGTTTTGAGTGCCGAATTGTATGAAACGGAGCAGATGAGACTCAAATCTGGGATCCATGCGGAAATTAAACCCCCAGAGTGACCCTTTGCATCTATTGCTTCCGATTCCCAATCTTTAAAAAGGCCACTTATCACTTCTACCGCTTTGTGGCCCTCCATCATTGTTTCTTGTAATAACGGTATCTTAGGTTTTAGTGTGGAAACTAACCTTTTGAGGGCAAGTTGTTTGCCCCCCCCGCTAGACCCCTTATGTTGAAAGAGAGTACGAGCATTAAGCACCCTTGGAGAGGACTTTGTCTACTCTAAGCGCCCTACCGATGGTACGTTGTTTTCCGTCCTTAATGTCTTTTGTAGCTTGTAGTTGAGCTTTGGAGAGGAGAGTTTTACGTCCAGCCTTGGATTTTGAGGGAGGATCACAGGCAAGCCCACCGGTGGAGACAATGGCTGGTTCGCCAATCGATTTGGAATGAAACACATATTCCTTCCTGAGGGGAGGGGAGGATCTCGAGATGTTACTGACTACGTTTTTGCCGGAAGGGTGGAAAGAGGTAGTAGCTTCGGAAACGGGAGACAACATTGATGGAAGGGACTTTGAAACATAAAAAGTAGGGTCATTACGGTTAATAACAGAATTACCTTATGAAGACCTGACGAGTCCGGAAAAAAAGCTCCTTTCCTTATTGTTAATGTTAGCCAAAGTGCTTTCTTCCAATGGAACCGCTTCGCTATCCTCCTTTTCACATGCTACGTCCTGAGCAATTGGAGAAGGAGATGATACTACATCTGTCACCTTGCATTTGATGTTTGCGATGTTTAAAGTGTCCTCTGTTGAAGTTGAAGAAGTGTCACTCATCGAATTGTTCTTTTTGACCCACACCTTTCTAAAAGGAGGTTTTGAGGAGCCTCCCTGTCACCATTCGAGTTGTCGCAGGCACTCCTTTTGAAGGTGGCCGACTTGCCTGCAGTTAAAACATCTAAATGACAGCTTCCAGTAGTCCAAGAGTTGATTCCAAATGCTACCCCAATCTCCAATTGAATTTCCTCAAACAACCCGTTTCTTAAGTCCATCTATACCATAATGCAAGCGCATGTGCTGTCCTGCTTTGTATTCCAGTCCTCCTCTAATGCAATGAATTTGCCGAGTTTATTGCCAATAGCTTCCAGGAAATATTTCTGCTAGAAGACCATGGGGAGACCTGGGAGGATGACCCAGATTTGCTGAAGGTTGTGGGGTTCCCTTTTAGCATTGAAATTCATTGTCCATTCTTTCAGAATCAAACCAGAGGGACCCCAGTTCCAACGTTGATTTAGTAAGGTGGTGACATCCTCTTCCGCTCTGGTTTTGAAGAGAAACCATCATCGTGGGAGAATATGGAAGTCCGGAATGTAGCCGATTGCAAGAAGCCAATGCCTCTCCATCCAGGATAAAAGAGCTTCTTTCCCTGTAAGTTTCTCACAGAAACGTCCAACCAACATGAGCTTCAAATAATTCGGAATTTTTGCAATTTCTATATCCTTGCCAACCACCAGCTCAGGGCATGTTTTCTTTGGTCTGATGCTTTTCTTATCAATACGTGTAAAATGATCAGTGTTTTCTGGAGGCTTATGATTGTTTGTACAGGGCGAGGTTGAGTCATGAGTGGTTGCGTCGGTTGACGCCATTGTTTCACTGATTTTAACCATATTGTCGTTCAACGACGATGAGGAGTTCATGTTCCCAGTGTAAGTTCTGAACTCTTCTTCCGTGCAAAAGATAGGGTCGGTATTCAAATCTTCAAAATCCACCAGATCATCATATATGGTGGCCAACCTGAGGGGAGGGGAAAATTAATGGTAGAGGGTCGAGATTCTGTGCAGAAGCTAATGCGGAGGTTCGGGGAAGGGCTGGACCAGGGGATGCTATTGCAGAAAAGGAAAAGAGAAAAGGGTCGAGCCGAAGCCATGTTTACCAGGGAGCGAAAAACGTCGGGGAAGTGCCTAGTTCAGGACCCGAAGTGCAAAGCTCCATTGCACCATATATATATATAATTTTGTATATACAACTTTGCTCATTCAAAATGCTTATTTTAATTTTATTATTTCATATTCATATATAAAATTTATTTTTAGTAATTTTAAATTAAAATTATAAAACATAATATAAAAAAAATCATTTTAAAAATAAATGTACTAATTTTTATTATTAAATAGAAAAATGTCATTTTTGTAATGATAAAGTTCATGTTTATAATAATGATGATGGTTATTAATGTCCATTAGGATTCACTTGGTTTTCTTCAGAATTTTATTTCTATGCTTCAAAAGCTTTAAGAAAAGAAGTCATAAATCACCATAGTTATAATGAATTAAAATGTTAGGAATGTTAGTATTGTAGCAAATATTTTGAAATTGCACTCTAATATGGGTGCATGTAGTACATTCTGTGAGAAAGTTATTTTCATCTTCCACCCTCCTAAATCACCATAGTTATAATGAGTTAAAGGTTAGGAATGTCACTTTTGTAGCAAATATTTTGAAAATGTACTCTAATGTGGGTGTATGTAGTACATTATGTGAGAAAGTGATTTTCATCTTCAACCCTCTTAGTATTACAAAGATGACAAATTCTTTCATCCCACAATGGTTTAAGGAATTGTCCGCCCTATTTCACTATGGGGTTTGTGAGAGTTTGTTCTTAATACTTTAACAATGTTGAATTTCTTCTTTATGCTAGTTAAGGCAGAGATATACTTTTGATCTTCTAGATTATGATTGATCACCTCCTTATAATATCTTAATTTTCTCTTATCTACTAATTCTCCATCGTCATGACAACTTTTAATACTATCACTATTATGTAGAGTGACCTCTCCTTGACTCCCCAATGATTTAGCCAAGACATGGCATCTTTATGCCAACCTCACTTAAGCCACATGTTGTTTTGACTAGAGTATGAAGCAATTTTAGGAAGCCTCTTGAACCCCATGTTGTGTATCTTGTTCTTGCACATTAGGTATCTAGTCATAGCCATGCTATCAATGGGGTGGAGACTTGCTTCTATGAGGAGGATAAGATATGGTGTATTTCCTTTAATTTTGAGATTATATGTTATAAAGTACTTTTCAATTTGCTCTGTAATACTCCGAATTTTCGATTTTGTCAAGTAATAAGGATAAACAAGTATCCATTTAGAAGTAGGAAGACTGAAAACATATTGTAATTAGATATGTTCAAGTTTCAGTATGTCATTTTAAATTTCAATAACTCGACATTGGAGAGTATTTGAACGAAATTCCATTAAAGTGACAAATAAACAAAAAATATATAATAAATAATAAATAAGAAGTGAGAATTTATTATTTAATAAATGAAACAAAACATTAAAGAATGAAAGCCTAACTAACGTGTAACTAAACCTAACTAATTCAAGAAAGAAAACATTTAAAAGTAAAGGAAAAACGAGCAACAAGGGTTGTTGATGCTAGTAGAAGCTACTGAATGGAAAGAAGTCCGCATTGAATTATGATTCCAGTACCAAGGGTACTGAGAGGCATGACATGATGTCGATTAAACTATGAGAGTGCAATAACCCAATGTCGTGAGTACTGAGAAGCACCGATTGTGTTGGCTGACTGTAGCAGGTGTACAATTGGGAGAATTTCTCAGGTTAAGAAAGAAATACTTAAAAGAAGAATTTAGTTTTCCTCTAGTGGAATCCCATGGTGCTCGAGGGTGAACTCACAAGAAATAAGGATTTATTTCTTGCGTTCTACGGATGGGAGGCTCTTTGTTGAGTTATCTTGCTACTTGAATTGGATTTAATAGCGAAAGATACAGATAAGTTATACAATCCATTTGTTTGAATTTCAGGACAAATCAATTATGAAAAGACCTGTTAAATAAAGTATGAATCTATACTTTGTGAAATTTAAATGTTATTTGATCTTGTTGTGTTTCTTCAAAATTTCTTATTTGCTAGTTCAGACCTTGAGGTCAAACACATAAATTATTATGGATTTATTTCCACATGCAAAAATGGTAATTATGAGCAGACTTCCTTTACTTTAATCTTCATGCTAAGATATATATATATATATATATATATATATATATATATATATATATATATAAGACAAATTCATTAGTATGGATGTTATTTTTCCTAGAATAACCGTGATATAACTTGTAATGAAAAACTAAGTTATAAGCTGATAGAATGTTAAGAAATATATATATATATGAATGACAAATTCATTAGTATGGATGTTATTTGTCCTAGAATAACCGTGATATAACTTGTAATGAAAACTAAGTTATAAAATGATAGAATGTTTATAATCTTATATTTAGTGGTAGATCTTATTAATCTTCCTATGAGAAATTGTCTAAGACAACTACCAGTAAGCCAATTATGGACTAGGGTTTGGAAACTAATAAGTCAAGAGATAACTTTATAGCTCTAATGGAAAATACTTATAGATAAATTTACACATGCTTAGAATCCTTTAAATGAGAATTTCAACAATCCTTATACAATCATATGACTGGAAATAAAGTTGATTAAACCCTTTAAATTCCCAAATATGGGCAGAGAGTGAAACCTATCCTCACAAGTGTATAGTTTTTAGTTACAAATATTAAAGGATTGAACGAAGGAGGCAATCCAAAATTTTCTTACGACTTGAACGACCAAGTTGTGTAAAAATGGGGTTAATGTAAAGTAAAATTAAGAGGAAGGATAAACACAGAGAAGCTCTGATCTACTCAGTCGTAAGTATACTGGTTGAGAAGATTTAGATAGGAATCAGGGTAACTTTTAGACACTTTTCCTTTAGTATTCTTAATGAAAAAGACAAACCCTAATGTAAGCATCAATTTCCCTAGAGAGACAGTCAAAAATTAAAATTGGTGGAAGGCAAACCCTAGGAAAACACATTGTTCCAACAAGTTGCATAAACCATCGACTAATATAATTTAGAGTAAAAGGGACATCTCCATTCCAGCTCGAAGGGTTGGTTATGTAATATCTTGTGGGCTTACCAATTGCAGAAGGGTCCTGCAAATTTCTATACCATGTCTTGCAAGCAACGCCCATAACTTCTATCACTACAAAAGCAGAGAGACATAGTCAATAAAATAAATATAAACTACATATAGAAACAAAAAAGTTACTTCTACAAAAGAAAATTCAACCTGGGAGTATGAGCAATTTCAAAGTCCAATCTCTCATTTAGCGAACTGCTTAAAAGTAAGCTTCTGAACGAGGGAGGGTTGACAGTTCTCTTCCCTGGCAGAAGGCTTGGGGATTCTACAAACATCGACAATGGAGCTCGAGAACTCTACCGTCTCCTTGTGCTCAATAACCACATTGAAACTCGATATACCCCAAAAACCTTGAGCATTCGATGAATTCGGTACAGTCTAAAGAGTGAATGAAACATAAGCCACATGCCACACACATACACTCATTTAGTGGAAGCCAACTCATACTCCACTCTTTAGCTCCACGTTAACTTCGACCAAGGCGTAATACTTACCTTGGTTATTGAACTTGGTAACTCCTTTAAATACAATAGTGATCTAGTTCACATCCTGTAGGAAAACAAGATTAAATGAGCTAACATGCTCAGTAAACTCGCGAACTATAACATGAACACACCAACTCTAACCGGAGTAGGAGACGGACTTGTATTGACATGTTAATTAAATGCTAACACCTTATAATTGATGAGATATTATTAGCCAAATTTAGTAATTAACGCTAGATAACTGTTAAGAGAATAGTTTTTTTTTTAATTCCATTTTTTTTTAAGGGGATATGACATGTTCTATCATTCTGCATGATTCTCTATAGATGTTGCAATCTTGAACTTCACATCCATAGAAGGAAATAGGAGCAACGAGAGTCTAAAAGAGGAGCTTCTTCTTATCCCAAAGCTAAAGGTCTCTTGGTTTACCACTGTGTTTTCAAGTCCCTAATAAGCTTTCCACCTTCCATTAATCTATTTCTCAATGCTATAGTTCCAATTAAGTTTGTGATGAAGATCGATTCCAAGATATTTGTATAAAGCCACTTCCTCAAAGTTGTTGTTGTCATACATGAAATTAACATAAGTGCTTTTGGGATTTGATTATTATAACTTTTGTTTTGTTAGTCTTAACAATCATACATGTACTAGAGAAAAAATCATTGATAATTTTTAGTTTCTTGTCGATATCATAGGTAATCCTCACCATAAAATGAACAATATCATCAACACAAAGAAGAAGGATGATGCCTATATCAACAAAGTCGTGCGGACACAACTTGCATCTTCCAAACAACCCTCTAGCTTATTAATGTATATAAGAAAAAGGGTGGGGGATATAGGAAACCTTGCTCGAATCCTATTACAATTAATTTATTTTGACCAACCCTTAGAGTTCCTAAACTTGGCAATATCCTTCTCATTCAACCTTATCACAATAGCACTCAACTCGAAAGGGACTTTTAGCTCTTCTAATCTATTCCAAAGGTTAGTTATGGGAATTGTGTCAAATGTTTTTTTAAAGTCCACAATACAACATATAAGATTGATTTTATTATTACAACACTCCTTAGTAATGGTCCTAACTATAACAAGGTGGTCCATAGTTGAATGATAGCTCCTAAATATTGCCTGGCATTTAGTTATTTTTTCATGAATCTCTAGCCATATGTTGTTAGTCTTTTTCAAAATAATTTTATATAGCTAGGCTAAAAGAGGGCTAACCATAATGGTCATATGATTAGATGGAATGTGAAGTGAACCCAATGGGCTATTTCACACGAGAATCCATTAAAACCAAGATAAATCCATATAATTCCTCATGGAATAAATATTTATTATTTATTAATAACTCATATATTATCTTGCGATATATATATATATATATATATATATCATGTCCTTTTGGAAAATGTATGACTATCATTAATTACAATATAATATTATTATAATCGAATATTACCCTAAATGATTACTATTATAATATATATGTTTATATATTATTATATAGATGTAATATACTTTAGGTATATTACTAGCACAACCACTTAACTTGTGGCCGGTGAACACCGATAGGGCACGAGTTAAGTGGCACGAACAAGTTACTTGTTCTTCATGGGAATTGCTTGTTATCCATTCATCAACTACGAGTTATTCATGCATCAGCTACTAGTTATTCATGCATAGCTACCAAATATTTTTTATATTATTTTTTTACAATTGTTTATTTAGAATTTTGAACAACTACCATAAAATCAATCTGGATAGTACACTTGTCTCATCCTTGTGCAATCTAGGAAAATCATAGGAGCTAGTCCACCCCAAATTCTAAGATATAAACACCTATTGGTGTTACAAGCCCCGCCCCCTTAAAAATGCTTTGTCCTCATAGCATGGTCAATGAGACTTCTGCTAATAGAATGGACATTTTGTTTGTAGCTATCGTTGAATAGATAAGGTTGAGGACATGAGCCGATATGATGTTCAAATTCTTGAACAATAGTGTTGCATTGAAAAAGGATCAATCCATCCTAGATGGATTCTTTATGGAACTTGATGATAAGATTCTAGAGATGATCTTCTTTGTTGTTGGATTCGAGTTGTATTGGTCCTCAAATTATTCGATATGCAAGAACAATGTTGGCATTGGTAAGTTGATTCTTGTGTGATCCATTTTTTGTAATCAGGGAGTTGTCACGATATCTTGATACATTGGCCTTCATAAACTTTGGTTAAAGCTTTCCATGATGTACTTGAATTGACACAATGAGATTTGACATTCTTGTTTTAATTGGTTTGACATCATCTTTATTAGTAGTAAGAGATGGAACGCTAATTCTCACTAAATCTGTTGATGTTGACATCATTGTTGTTGAATTGTTGGTTCAATTCAACCTCTGGATGTACCTTCATTGATAAAACTTCTTTTGCAATGCCACTTTGACTTTGAGTTTCGAGCCCTTCTTTTGAGGTCCCTTTATCTACAGTTTCAACTTTTAATATCTTCTTTGATTTAATTGGATCTATTAAGGTTCCTTTATCCACCTTTAAGATTGATATATCCTTATGTTTTTTTGTTTTTTTTTTAATTTTTAATTTTATTTCCTTAAGTAAAATTTGACTGTGGTTCTTCAAACAATTAATCTCCTTGTCTTTAGATGATAAGATCTTGTTAATTTTTTCCTCATTACTCTTCCTCTCTTGTGAATCTTGGTCACACTAGATTGCCACGTTTGATTTGACAACTTTGTTATTATTCTCTAAATTCTTTGACTCTTCTCTGAAACTCTTGATTTGTTTTAACAATCTCTAATTAAGGTTCTTTAAGATAGAACTATTTTCATCATTTTTTAATAATTCCCTTTTATGATTATGATACTTTTGTTGTGTCTTCTTCTCATAGTTTCTTTTTTCATCTCTGTAAGAAGAGCTGATATGTTTTTACTAATATTTTAGATCTCATTTTTGTAAAATTTTTTAAGTTCTTCCATTTCCATTGTCAAGGAGGTTTCCCTTTCCTCCTCATTATTTGCCTCTTATTGTGTTAACTCAAATAATTTATTGACAAGACATCGATTTTCTTTCTATAAATTATTCATGTAAAAATCTACTTCTTTCACTTAGATTCTTCTTTCACTTTAAGACTTGTATATGCTTGTCTTCCCGTGTATATGGATAACATCACTATAGTATTTTTTTATTATTAATTTTTGCTTAATGTAGTAAATTACTTTTTCTTACTGTAGTAAAAAAATGGGTTTTTTTTCTTATTGTAGTAAAGTTTTTTTTTTCTTACTACAATCAAAATAAATTTTTTATAATTCCACTAAAAAGAACTTTTCTTTCTTCCAAGGGAGGTAAATATCATTTTTTTTTCTTTTTATTAATAATACTATAAATACTAATGGAAGTGAACCCAATGGGTTACTTAAATATAGGTAAAATATGACAAGTCATGTTTTTTTGAAAAATGAATGACTATCATTAATTACAATATAATAATTATCTAATATTACTGTAAATGACTACTATTATAATATACATGTTTAAATATTATTATATAGATGTAATATATTTTAGGTATATTACAAATTATTTTTATCTCCACTTTTAGAAATAGGAATAATGAGGTTTTCTATCCAGGGTTTTGGGAAACCCAACTTCATTGTTAAATTGAAGAGCTTGTAAATGTGAGGGATGAAGATAGGCCCATGAATTTTTAAGATTACTTAGTATTCTTCGATGTCCTTAGCTTTCCATTTTGCGAGCCACTTAACCACAAACTCTTTTTTTTTTAAAGAGAAAACTTCTTCCTTTGTAGAAAGGGTTTGAATATTGTCCATGACATCATGGGATTCATAAAGCGTTTTAAGGTAGGAATTCCAGTCCCTTAAGGGAATCATATTGTTTTGTTAGTTTTATGACTTAGAATTTTTCTCTAGAATTTCTTAAGATCTATCTTAGAGAGGTGTAAAAACTTCTCTTCTTTTCTATTTATATAGTACATTTTTTTCCTTTTAAGGACTTGTTAGAAGCATCCCTAATGGATTTTCTAGCATGCTTGCACTATTTATTATACCAAGGGTTGGTCATTCTATTTTACTTTCTACATGACTCCATGATAGAGAACTTGTTAATGGAATTAGAGTGTTGTGATAAAATGATGATAAAGGTTTGCAATATTGTCTTTATTTAATAACATATTTAATCATTATTTAAATATCTTAAAAATAAATCAATTTTATTTTTATTGAAGATTAAGTGCTTTTTGTTATTATAAGTATCTATTATGGGGCTTATGTACCTATCAAATTTATAGTTAGGGTCAAAGGTCTACAACTAAATTTGGGCTCATGGTAACTTAAAATGTCAAAATTTATTATTTAGTTGTATACGAGGATATCATATATCACATAATGTATGACACTACTACCAAGCCCATGGATACAAATCACCACGTTGGATTTCAGATGCTTCATAAGACCATTGTAAATTATTAGATCTTGAGAATTACAAAGCTTGATAAGCTTGGTACCAAACAAATTCTCAACCAAGTCTCCAGAGATTCTTTTGTATCTTTCTAGATAATACAAGGTCCTCATCTAGCCATAGAGGATCAAGGTTGGGATCATTGCTTAAGATAATTTCTTGGTTAGTTGTTATTCTAGCATTAAAGTCTCATACCAAGAGGATCTTTCCATCATTTCTTAGGCTACAAATATCTTGTTCTAAGCCATTGTAAAGACAAATTTTATCTATATTATGCTTCTTTTAAAAGGTAGACTTAATATGTGCAAAATAACATAAATTGCTATATAAATATTCTTAGAATTGGAATATGAAATCTCATTCATAGGTATTGATTGAAATGATCTTTCTTGTGAAGTATAATATGAGGAAAACTGTTCTTCTTTATGTAACAAGTTGTGCCTCTGATTCCTTTATGGTAGGATCTCTTATTCCATATTGACCAAAAGATAAATCCTTCTATGTCAGTGACATTAGATTCTTCATGGTCCCAAGTTTCAAGAAGGAATATAATATCAATTTTACTCAGGATCCAACTTAACAGGAGACCTTTGCTCCATATAAAGCCACAATAGTTCCAAGAAAGATCCAGAGTGTCCCAAATTCTTATTTATTGTTATATTTTGGTCTATATACCTAATAATAGTTTTTTTAGTTCCTGATTATTACCCATTTTCCTTCCTTTCTAGCTTCTTTTACCTTTTCAACTTCCTTTCTTAATTCAACTTGACCTTCTGGAATGATATCTTCCCTTATATCTATTCCCATCCATTTTAGACTTGGGGTCTTACTAAGTTTTCCATATTTATGGTCATTTGAGCTTACCTTAACACAAATTATCATATCGTTACGCTCGATTATGTTTTCTAGCCTTTGTTCTTGTCTGAGACAAGATGTTTCAATTTGTATTTTTTCTTGTAGTTTTTATTGACTAGTGATAGTGTGTCCTCTTCGTTCTCCTCTTTGAAACAAAAAAATATGAGGTTCAAGGCTCTTTTACTACGCTTATGGTCTAACTCTATAAGCTTATTCATTTCCTCTTTAATGGGGTTGATCTCTAATTTACCCTTCAAACTATTGATGGCCAAATTGTTATTTAATTTTTCTTCTAACTCTTTAATCTTCGTCTTCATATTACGATTTTGTAAATTATCAACCTCTCCTTCTTGGGTTGTTTGTTTCTTTTCTATTTCTTGTGATCTCGTCTCCAATTTATCCAACTTATTCTCCAACTTGATTATTTTAGTGTCTATCTATTTTTGAATCTTGTATTCAAATGATGCAAACTTATTATCAAGCACTTCACCTAATTCTGTTTCAAGTTTAGATTCTCTTTCTTCCCTACGTTTATGTAGAGATTCTATATATTCACATAGACTCTCAAATTTTGAGATGTTTTTGGTAAGTATTGGAATAAAGAAATATAGAAGAAATAAATTATTATCAAGGTTGGAAAAAAGGTTAATTGAGAGAAAATTTGTGTGCCCCTTCTTAACAGAGCATCCTCAATTAGGGTTTCAAAGGTATGTTGTGAAAATGTCCACTTAGAACATGTTGTGAAAAAAACTCAATGAAAATACTCCATAAAAATGTCTTACTCGTTGAAAACAACTTTGAAATAAATCTAATAAAATGATAAATAAAATAAAGAATAAATAAATTATAACCAAAGTTGGGAGAAAGAACTTGTGCCCTGATTAGATCAAATTCACAAACTAAAATTTCACTGAAAATGCCCAAATATTAAAACTGTCCAAATATATACTTATATATATATAAAACCTGTATTCATATGATATACATTAAAATTTACTTATTAAAATAATTATTAAATAAAAATAATGTCATTTTTCGCAATAATGAAAATAAAAATATTGTTAAAAGTAGTTGACAAAAATAATAACAAACATTTTCATAAAATAGATTGACAATAACTATCATTTTCATAAAACATGATGAATAACTCCTATTTTCATAAATTTTGTAATGCTAGAAGGAAACATTCAAATACAAATATTTATGCATTGTACAAA
Organism: Larix kaempferi; assembly: GCA_027924585.1. Classification (NCBI taxonomy): domain Eukaryota; kingdom Viridiplantae; phylum Streptophyta; class Pinopsida; order Pinales; family Pinaceae; genus Larix; species Larix kaempferi. The sequence continues at coordinate 16,568,524 of BSBM01000637.1, read as the reverse complement.
GTTAGTAACAAATCATATGTGGATTTATATTACTGTTTACATGAGAAGACAATTAGATTACGGCTTCATGATGCAAGCTCAAAGTACAATTTAAGAATTTATTTATATTTATTTTATTTTAAGAATTTATTTATATTTATTTTGTTTTGTTTTGGTAAAAAGATAATGGCAGTCACTCGATCTTTTCAAAGAAATAATAATATAAAATGATTGCAACATAAAAGCTTAATTATAATGAAGTTTAGTGATATGTGATTATTTATTTTACTAATAAATAATCATCAAAATTAAATTAATTATAAAGATTACATGTCATTATTGATTTCATTTAAAAAAATAATAAACTTATTAATAAAAAATAAAAAATGTAACTAGTCTACAAGCCTCTTTTTAAATAAATGGTTACTTCTTATATTAATAACTTAAAAAAAGGGTTATGGTAAATAAATGGTTACTTCTTATATTAATAACTAAGAAAAGGGGTGTGGTTTTACCATATTATTAAGAGTTACAAAATTTAAACATGTAGAAGGTTAAATTGCTCAAAGAAAAGGGTCATGTTCAAAATACTAACCCCATATTTTTCTACTATATTTATTATCTTCCTTTACAAAATTTAAACATCTAGAAGGCTAAATTTCCCAAAGAAAAGGCCATGTCCAAAATCCTTGTAGTATATTTTCCTATTCTATTTACTATCTTCCTTGAATTCATAATATAATGTGAATAATTTTACATATTGTCATAATAATTAGAAAAAATTACACAAAATAATAACTTAATAGAGCAAATTAAACCAACCTATGTGATCTAGGCCTCCCCTGACCTACTATTGAATCTAAATAGGAAGGGTCCTACTATTCATGTATCTCAGTCTTCTATTCCATTATGTCCTCCTCCATTGTAGCTACTTGAGGTGGTCCAACTAATGCTTCATGGGAGATTGAGCCCCTGAGTTTCTCAAAGGTCGACCTTTGTTTCAATTTAAGGTGGATGGATTTTTCTTGGAGTTTTTTTTTATCTTGGAAACATCCTCCTCCATATTCTCCTTTTGATAGTCTTGTTCTACTTCTATCATCACTAGTTTACCCTTATGCTCTTTAAACTAGGATTTTATAAAAAAGTAGTTGTCTTCTTGGTGACTTTGTTTCCCTGGCATCATTTAGCTCTCAATATTTACTCCATGTTTCCCATATCCTCATAACCTTTGCTATGATTTCCTGGCAGTCATCAATATGCCTTTCACACGGTTGAATCTCCCTTTGTATGTCAGAATGACCACAATAAAACATTATGTTAGAATTGTTTTGTGAAGCCATCCTTCCATGAATCCCATGGAGCAAAGCGTCCTTTCCAACTCGAACACTTTACAAACCATGAAAGTTTCTCCCTTCTCACCAACTATCCAAATTAGAGCCAATAGTGGAGTGGAAAAATCATTAATGAGGGAGAGCCAAACCAGATCTAAAATGATGATGGATGAGATTAGAACCACATTCCTTTGGCCATCCCATCATCGAAGGATTCATTACTCCATGTTTGTAAAAGACAGGATGAATGGCATGGTCCCTATACGGATTATTCATTGTTGACTGCATATGATTATGTTGGCACCACTTTTCCATACCATTAATTAAACTCATAATAAATTGGTGGCTAAGAAATTTAGGGTATGTTATAGTATACCCTATCCCCCATGTTGTCCACTAGGACATAAGTAATTTGGCATGCTATGTTGACCATTTTGTCAACCATTCAATTTAGTATCCTAGGAATTTGAAATAACTCTAATGAGTCAAAGTAAGGTGAGAGACAGTTGATCCTTGATATGACTATGTTGAGTTCTGGATTGTGGGGGAGGGGTTGGATGACCATGTGCCATGTAACTATTTTTGACTCCCCAGATACTATAATGTCCTTTAATTTAAGTGTTTTAGCTATTAGGAGACCTTGCAAGAGGGCTAAATTTTTTTCTTGCTTGTTTGTTGTCATGCCAATCTCCTAAGGAAAGGAATTTACTTGATTTCCTTTGGGATCATAGAGTACTCCTTTTACACCTACCACCCCTCACTTTCCCACTATGTCAACAAACAAACATTTACACCTTTTAAAGAAAAACAAAAGTTGTATTTTATAACTAAAAATTTCCTTAAACTTATTTTAATACAGGATTGATGAATTTTCATAACTAACTTTTTCGTCATACATATATATTCTAATTAGTATATATTATTTATTTATTTATTCAATGATATGACCCTAAAGGGGTCATATATGGGGTAAATATATATAATATGACCCAAGCGGGGCATATATGGGGCTAAATGGATATGCAATAGGGTTGTTCTAATGAAGGGGCCTCATGTGCAATAAGTGGATATCTATACATAAAGGCAACGTAGTCATTATTGAGGAACACGTGAAATAATTATGTGAATGTCTTGGGGTAATTGAAAAATTCTCTTATTCTTTAAAGAGTTATTGTGTAACTCATATCTCTTATATACATTGGAGTTGTGATCCACATTTACATTTCTGTACCATTATGTAAGTCCTTTTATCGGTGAGTCCATTGGTTGAATCAATTTTATGACTCATACTTAATTGTATGGTTTTTAGTGAACCTTTTCATACACCCATATACAAAATAGGTGTTTCATACAATAAGAAGTGAAAGTTTTGGTTTGTTTTTTAAATATAAATGAATAAGATTTGTATGAAAATTTTGCTGTGATTGAATTATACAACAAATTAGTACAGGGAAAAAAGATAAAGTCTAACACTTGTGCTTTAAAATGTCCAAAATTTTAAAATTGTTGCGAATTGTTATGCATGTCCTCCTGTTCTAGTCTTGATAATTACTAAAGACCCGATCCATAAAATACCATGAAAATTCCACTATAACAATTTGTCACAACAAATCTTATAATATTTTTCCATCACTCTCTTATGTAGTGTTTTAATTTAGATTTAGATTTAATATTACTATATTATAGCACAAATATTGAAACAATCTAAAATTTAAATGAAAGAAGCTCAAGAAAATAACACACCATCCACACAATAAGCAAAAAATGTACCTTGGAAGCACCCAATACAAGAAAAACCTAGCAAGAAGGTGGGGACTATGCCTTGATCTTTTCTTCTCAATTATAAAATGCAAGTAGAAATAAACTTCACTCTCTATGGAGTTCCATGGACATTGTGGTTTGTATGGTTGATACATTATCTTCCACTTCTTCTCCTCTACATCAATATCGCACTCCCAATTCTCTACTTAACTATGGAACAATAATCAATACAATAAGGATGGATCCCTTTCCTATCATAGCAACCCAATATTTAATAATGTCCTAATAGTCGTCTAGGGTTACGGTTTTTTTCATGCATCAACTCCCAATTAGGGTTAGTGTTTTGGCCCCTATAGAATATTCTTAAAAGTCCACACATGATAAGCTCCAAATGCGTGAGTGATGAGAGTTGACATGGTATCCTCTCAGTACCATGGTGGTCAACATGATAGGGAAACTTGTGGGGGGCATAACTTCCTCACACAAAATTTAGTTGAGGTGATCATCATGTCATTGGAAATATTTTGATGTGTAGAATAGTGTTGAGAGGTCAAGAAATTTATTCACAAAATTTTGTCCCCCAATTTTTTTTCTTATGCGTTAAACATGCTCCATAATTTTTTGGACCCCAAATCACCAAAACAGACCTTGCCCCTAAAATGGATTGCACAAGCTAATAGATCCAATGTTTCCACCTAGAAAGCACCAAAATAGATGGTAAATTATAAATGATATATTTCAAAGCATATCTCCCCATTTAAGGAGACTTTTGGTCCTCAAAAGGTTTTATTCAAGAAGGTGGGGAAATTTTTCCTCTACCTTCTTCGTAGAGAACCATTTGGCATTTCTTGGAAGCTATCCTTTCAACCCAAACTTCCATAGTTCATGATGTCCTTGTCTAGTTGTTCTAGAATTCCTATGTAGCATTGTATCCTATTCTAACTCTATTCAAGTTTTTGGTGCTAAGTCCTGTTGTTAGGACAACACCTCCCCTTGGATTTTGAAAAATATTGGGGACCCTCCTTCTTTTCATGATTGCCTTTAAATGTTTTATGCACCTTTTGGACATCCTGTTACTTAGCCTCAGTCTTAAGTTTGCCTTAGAGTTTTTTCCTTTTTAACCAAGCAAACTTAGCCTTTTGACCCTCAACGGCGGAAGCTTTCAGCTAACCCTCCCAAAATGGCGGAAGCTTTTAGCTAACTTTCCCGAAATGGCGAAAGAGTTGGCTTAAGTCATCCGGAACCGCGAAAGAAGAACCAAAGTTAAGCGCTGGCGGAAGATATGACTTAAAGTCTTCGAAGGGACAGAATGTTTAATCAAATAGGACCGCAGTGGAACAAGCTCGTCAAAACCTTCCGTGACAGCGAAAGCTTTCGCATAACTCTTCTGCGAGCGCCGGAAACTCTTCAACTCTCCCTTTTCGAAAAAACTCGCCTTTTCCCGTACCAACAAGCCTTGAAGCTTTTCAGAAAGGTTTGGATAAATTTCCTGCGGAAGCGAAAGCTTTCATTTAAGTCTCCCGCGGCACATAGCTCTCTCGCGGAAATGCTCGCTCAACTCTTCCGCAACAGCGGAACGATTTTAGCTTTTCTTTCCGCGTGTGTCAGAGGTTTTAACATGAGCCTCCCGTGTTTGACGGTCGCATTTATTGAAAAGGTTTCGATGTGACCCGGTCGTATGCGGATTCAATACCTGTTTAATGACTTTCACCCACTGAATTGATGGCCCACACGTACCAACTTAAATATATAGGGGTGAAACCCCGTTGGCATTTCATATTGTTTTAATCGCTCAAAGGACTTGCCCATCCCGTTTGAACAACCAAGTGCGTTCACTGTTGTCTCAAGGCTTAGATTCACTGGCTGCTATAATATCGTCAGCGTCGCGCCTTTCATTTACAAGGAAGTACATTCGCCTTTTTAATAGGACGTATATGCTTGCTTGAAGTATTGTTTCTTTGCTTCATTGGGATGCTCTTTATTACAAAATTTTCCCGAAACTTTCTCAACCTTCCTGCAGCTACCGTACAGTATCACATTGCCCGGTATCACCACCTCAATCATGGCCCCGGTTAACAGTTTGACCTTAAGAAGCCGTGCGTTAAGCAACCCTAAACTTAGGCGTAAGAGGTCCCGAGACTCTCGCTTTTGAAAATTGCGTCTTTTCATTGCTACCGCTGAACCTATCCGCTTTCTGCACCTAATTAATGGACATCTCGGCTATAGTGTGTTGACATTCCCCACACCCATGCATTGGATAGTATCCGAATGAATACTGTCCAACCCAGCCCAACCTTGATCTTGGGTATAGTGTGTTGACATTCCCCACACCCGTGCATTGGACAGTATCCGAAGGAATACTGTCCAACCCAGCCCAACGTTGTACCCAACCCAACCTTGATCTTGTAGCCGTTAGTTCCCCTAACCAGAACAAAAAACCACGAGGATAGCCTGATTATTTTTTTCACGTTTTCTTCCTTTTGCATATATATGAGAAAGGAACATATTTCTTTTAAGACCATCTACAGGTATTAGTTTATATTTGTAAAACACTATGTCATGCATGCTTATTCACGTCAATTATTGTACAGGATTCCCATTATGGCCAAAGGTGGCAAGAGAAGGACGAAAGCAATCGAAGAAAGTTCCAGACTGGAGATGACATTTCAGGACACCAGATGCACTACAAACGTGCCTCCAGAAGTAAATTGGGGTGATATCTATCGTATGATAAGGGATCTAGACTTTCCTGAAGCTCTCCTTGAAGAGGAATGCTTATATCAAAATATCAAGAATTCATGTATATCCAAAGCATCCACATGCCCAGAAACCTTCCCGTGCTCAGAGGTGATAGGATGGGTGCTACAGCATGCCAACGCTGAGACCAGAGTCATAGCAGACAGCACGGGTAATGCCTTTGCCTCATTTCACCCATCCTACATTGCAACAACTTACAAACTACCCAAAGAACAACATCGACTAGATGATGCATGGTTGCAGGAGATCAATATGGATAATTTAGATATGGCAAGGAGGATGTTAATTTTAGGCAAGCAATTCAGAAGAAAAGACAGTGAGAAATACGAAGTCCAGAATTTAAGGCCTCCATTGAGACTAATTGCTCTAACGCTAAGCAGGATCTTCGGGAGGCCTGATGGGACGATGTTCATGCTGCAGTGGGTCCCTATCATACATTTTGTCGCTTTCAAAGGCACAATCTTCAATTGGGTTGACATTCTCTCAGACAGCCTGGCATCAGCAGTAACAATAGCTAAAGAAGGGCTGGAGGAAAGAAAGGCAGAATTCTATATGGCTTCGTATCTCATAGACTGCATTGTGGCAAAGTGTCTTTTTCCCAAGTTGGGGTGCGTGTGGAATCCGACCGAAGGTCTAGTATTCCTTGCCTATAAAATATTTTGGGCGTAGAATTATAAGAGAGACTACAAGCTCATCTGCGAGGAGTTTATCATGCCGCTTTATGAAATGATTTTCCATGAAGAACCAAATTGTTTGTCGGAGAACGCCATGGAGGCCTTGGAAAAGTATGGCGATTTCTATTTCTCCCCAGAAGGTACCTACGTAAGAATGTATGGAGGTTCTAAAGCACCCTATATTCTTCCAAAGTATGCCACATATTACATAGTCCATAAGGAAATGGTCAGGCAAGTCTTCATTGATGGAATGGGTAGCACCTTGTACAAAGCCAAGAAGGCCACCTTTCCCCCCTTACCCTTTTATATTGGAGCCTACAAGTTCACAGGAATCACAACTGTAAAAGAGTTTGTTGCAGAATTGAGAAGCTTCCACTTTGGAGAAAAGAGTTTCCACAGGAACGATCGACAAGGCAAAGTTGCACAGCATTGCAAAGAGCACTCTACTCCCTGTGAATATGCCAATTTTTATGATCCTCAGGAAGAACCATATAGGGGAATCAGTAATATGGCCGAGCTACAGATCTATCAGGTAAGCAAAGGAGGAGCCAGCTCAAGCTCCCAAGCTCTCTCTGAAGAAGAAATGAGGCTCTCGGAACACGCAAAGAAGACCCAAGAAGATAAATTAAGAGAAGAAGAGAATTTGAAAGTCCAAGCAGCCAAAGCTAAAGTAGAGGCGAAAAGGAAAGAAGAGGAAGAAAGAATTAGGCTGGAAACCAATGCTAAGCTAGAAGAAGAAGATAGAAGAAAGAAGGGGCAAGAAGCAGAAGCAAAGAGGAAAGAGGAGGAGGAAAAGAAGTCCAAAGAAGAGATTGACCCCAAAAGCCCAGACTTGCAGAACTTGGATATGGGCTCTCCTATAAGGGATATACCTATTGTCCCCTTCACACCCTATAAAGGCAGCACAGTTTCTAACTTGCAGAATTTTGCTTACAATAAGAAGAGGAATACCATTGTCAAAGACCCAGGGTCTATACTGAAAAGACCTTTTCGGCCAGACATCATCACCACGCATGAGACCACGGTCATGAAGAACACTGAAGAAGCAGCTAGGCACCTAGCATCCATCTCTGTAGCCACGGTCACAGCAACCGTAGCAATGTTTTTATGTTGGGAGACAAGTTACATGAAGAAAAGGAGAAGGCACAACAGCTTCAGGAAGCCTTGGTCAAAGAGCAGAACTATGCAAACCTGATGATCGAGAAAAATAATTCCCTCACATCCCAAAAGGAAGACTTGCAAAGAGCAATCCAACGATTAGAGGTAGATAGGAGAGCTATGTCAATGCAAGTAAGGACATTAGAAGATGAAAATGCAGAGCTTAAAGGGAAGAATTTGAAGCTCGAATCAGACAAATTCGACAACCTTGAGGAGATAGAAGACCTGAAAGAGAGCATTGAAAAATTACAAGGAGAGAATGAATCACTGGAGCAGCAATTGGAGTTAGCAAACAACAAAATAAGAGATATCAGACCCTTCCATGAGTAGGCCAGTGGAATCCTAAAAGAGACCTATGGAGTCAGAGAACTCACAGCAGAAGAAATATATAGACTAAAATCAGTCATAGCCAAGGTCAAGCAAGTAAATGTTGAAGCCACCAGGATCAGAAGGAAGCACTCACGCATCAGTGAGGAGATTAGAAGTCATATCAAATGGAGAGAAGGAAAGTCAGGGTTCCCAGCAACCCTTCCCCTTAAGACTGTTGCTGAATACAAGGCAGATATGCACACCCTAGAGTATTCCAGAGACTGCGGAGTAAAATTGGCCTCCGTGACTGTAGAAACTTATGAACAGTGCAAGATTGTATATTCCTGGACCCGGACCACACAATAAAACTGCAGAATAGCCATGCCTCCAAGGATAGAAGACTTCCCGGATATGGATCGGTATTTAGCTAATCTGAGTATAGAGTTCCAGGTAGAAAGTGAATATGTGCAGAAGCTGGATACATTGACAGTAGAGGATCTACGCCAGTTTATTAGCCAAGCTACTGTTCATCAACTTAGCCTGGAAGAAAGCCTCCGGATTACTGCAGTTGAAGTGACTAGCTTAGAAGAAGAGTTGGTCAAACAAAAGATATCCCTCAGATTCATGAGCCCCTTGATTGGAACAAATATTGTGAAAGACACTAATAACTAGGGAATTCACATAGCAGAAGTGGAGAAAGCACTGGTAGCTAGTCAAGCTACTACATCAGAGATTGGCCCAACCATTGCAGTGATGCAAGAGGAAACCCCAACAATCCCAAAGGCGCCTGAGCTACCAAAGGATCCAAGTCAGGGATAGCTCGTGCTCTTCAGCGTGCCACGTGGATGTGCATTTTTGTACTTATGTTTGTAAAAATAAAACATTTGTAATTTTGTAACTCCCATTTTGTAAAGCATTTAGAATATTTCTCTTATGTAATATCAAGCACTACAAGACAAAATAGAGGAATCTAAACGGTTAGGGTATAGGTGTCAATTCTAGGAACATTTTGTAAAGCTATATATAGCTAATAAGAAGAGAAGCAAAGGACTTTTTGCAGGTGAAACTCTTTTGCTATTTTGTAAAGGAACTATTTCTGCTACATGAATGGAAATCGTTTTGGCCTGTGAAAGCTAGCACGTCATTTTACATGGAGTCTTGTTGATTAAGCTGCTAAACTATTTCTGCAAATTTCTCATACATTTCCTGTGAGATCTTTCCTGGCTTTTATGAATTAATTCTTTGCTGTGGATGGTTTCATATTCTTATGTAAAATTTCTGTGTTAAATGGGTAATGGAATGTTTATATTTATCTGAGTTACCTTAGATAATCTTTCTTTTCCGCTGTAAATGCCTCTTTCAATTTAACAGCTAACTGTGAATTGTTTTGGTGTATTTTATAGTGTTTTACCCATTCTTTAAATCTGCTCCTTATAAGGATAAGTAGATTAGACTAGTTTAGATTAATACAGATTTGTTTACCGCATGCATTTAGGCTAGGGCACATGCACATCATTTTAAAATACAAAATACATAATCGGTGGATTGGGCCACAACTGGTAAAATCAACAAATCTTTAAAAAACTACAGTAGCTGGAACCGTTAACCGGATGGGTTCCCCACACCAAACGGTGAGCGATCTAATTGGGATTGCTTATTGGGGAGAATCCCTTGCTGCTTGATGCTGCGATATTCGGGGCAACAACAAGTCCTCAATGGTAGGTAGGACTTTCTAGTTAGTTTCCTAATCTAACATGGAAGGATAATAAAGTTTCATATTTTCCACATTCATTACTAATAAATGCACATATATGGGGGTAGACTAAGTTTATAGGAATTATCACTTACCTTCGCTAACACTTAAAAATGATCATATCATAGAGCCTTGATATTTTTACTATGCCTCTATAGTCTCTCTTTGTTTAGATGTAACTAAACTTTGTCTCCCAGCTTGAATGTCTTCTCAATTCTATGAATGCCATGTTAGGCCTTGTATTTTTCTTGTGAGTTTTAAAATATTTCATGTAGTTGAAAATGGATTTGATTGATCATATAAATGAAATTTTTTCTTAAAAATGATTTTGATGTGATGTTTTCCCTCTTTTCTCCTTGCTATCCATGCACAACATCTAAGGGAAAAGTTGACAAATATGCAAAGAAAGTTTCAAAGGGCACTTACCAATAGAAGCATGGACTAATATTTTATAAGAGTGTTGAATATAAATAAAATTTACATCATGGTAGTTAGAGCTCTAAGTTCTCTGTCAACTGGTGTTTTTTCAAGCCAATTACTTTTGTAAGCTATGCTTCGCATGAAGTGATAACATAAAAACTAGAGGTTGATCGAGTTTTTGGTTTTGAAGGGTCAATACCCTGTCATTACTTAATATTTTTCTTAGTTTTAAAGGGGAGGTGGTGATAACCCATTGTCACCATGGATCGTCAAGAACTACTACGGCCGAACAAAGGCTTACCTACCTCATCGAAATGGATATTCAAGAAGATGGTGGTAACTCTGACATTTTTTTTTAAAATCTTCTTACTATTTATTTCTTTGTTAAGAATAATATTTCTATATTTAGTCAAGGGTTTTCTAACCATGCATTATCTATACATTTTTGTAGGGTTATAGGTTTCTTGATCATTGATTTTTCTAGTTATTAATCTATAATTCCTCTTTCCTTTCACTTGTATACCACAATCTTATTATGAGGTTTTATTGTCCGACTTACATTTATGCGTATTTTCCTTTTTGCAAGGTATTAACTACTTGTCCGGCTGGCTAAGGATTTGAATGTCATCCATTCAAACCTCCAGGGATCCAAACCATTGGACACTTTTAGTCCACTGAATGTTGTAGGATTTTGGGTCGATTCTTTGCAACGACCAAGCCTTTTTAGTCAAGTTTGTAAGAGGTCTTCATGATTTGAATCAACAATGTTTTCCTTGGTACTTGCACAACTAGGAAAAATTCTTATTTGAGTTTGTTATATCTTTGAAGAAAATCTAAATTTATTTCTACTTTTGTACCAGAGTAATGAATATATTCAAGGTTGCATTTCTCTTTTCAAATATACAAATTTTGAATGTAAAGTACTATATATATATAATACGTAAATCTTATAATATCTTGAACATAATATCAATTATCTATGACTTTAGTTCCTGTTCCTAAAAAGAGAAGAATATCTATTTATCTTCAATCACAACAACCTTATGTATACATATTAGATTTTTTCTCTAAATTATTTTAGAGTGTTCATTTTTTTAAAGAAAGAAAGTTTTTGCTCTATATACTAAAATACTCACTTTACTTGTAAAATCTATGCAAGTACTTTCTGTAGTTTCTTTTTTTTCTTCAATGTCACATGCATGTTATAACATAAATGTTGTTTTTGGAGCAGGATTATCTTCCTGATTTAGAGGTATTTTTTAGTCACATTTGGATGCTAGTTCCCAAGGGAGGGTATAGGGGGATTCCCCCCATTTGTGTCACCAATGGTCCAGGCAGGTGGTGACATATTTTGGAGCCCCTATGAAGAGATTTTTTTTTGGAAAAATTCCTTGTAAAATATTGTAATTTCATAGTCAATCTAGATCATTCATCATTAGGTTGCAGATATGATGTTAAAAATTATGTTGGGTTTTTTTTTCCTAGAAGGGAACACCTTTTTATGAGGGCATTGTATTACAATTGTGTAAAAAGAGACTCAAGACTTTGACTGAATGAGGGTGAGGCAAGTAAGTCATCTCATTGTCACTCATTTTTGTGTTGTCATTGAGAGAGGAGTCTGTGAGAGAATGAAGAGGACGTTGCAACGAATGTGCTAGAGGTTTTATCCCTTAATTTTGTTAGATGGAATAAAGAAAGGATTGACTATTTCTCCATGGGAATAACCCATATTAGGTGAACCACATATATTAATGTCTTTCTTGTATTGTATTATTCTGCATTTTATTTCCACATATGTTTGATTTTTTATTGCTCCTTAATCATATTCCTAACAAATGGTATCAGAGTTAAAGGTCTATTAGGTTGATAAACTTGCAAAAAGGAGGGTTATTGGTTCGAGTGGGAGCAATGACAAAAGAAGACAAGTTTAGGGTCGATAAGTTTAATGGAAAAAACTACCCGCTATGGAAGATGAAAATGGAGGAATATCTATATCAAATGGATTTTTTCCTACATTGGGTGGAAAAGCAAAGGAACGAGTGATTATAAAGGATGAAGAATGGGAGGTTCTTAATATAAAGGAATTAGGAACAATAGGGTTGTGCCTAGTAGCCTTGGTGGATTTCAACATTTCAATAGAAAAGATAATGAAGGATATGATGAAGGAATTAGATAAACTGTATGAAAAACCCTCATCCTCAAACAAGATATTCCTTATGAAGCATTTATTTAACATGAAGATGATATGACCCAAGGGGGGAATAAATGGCGTTAAATGTATATAATATGACCCCAAGGGGGGCATATGTGGAGCTAAATTTATATGTAAAGAAGTAAATGAATATGTAATAGTGGTTGGACTAATTAAGGAGCCTCATGTTGAATTCGCTCCTTTAGAGTTCCCATAAAGAGATCCAACAAATTATCCTTTGGAATGTTCTTCACTCCGAGACTCAACTTCTGAAACTACTTATTATGCTCTGTAACTCGACCTTTTTTGTTGAGATTTATCAATTGGATAAAGAAGGTGTTACTCTTAATATCCCCATAATGTGCTATCAATTATTTTGTAAATCATACCAAGAAAGAATAGAGCCCTTTTTTATGGTCACAAAGCTATTGGTACCATACAAATTAATCAGGTTCTAAATATAAGGATGCAGTAGTCAATTTTTTTTAAAGTTGGTACTTGGTGTACATCGAAGAACTGCTCCATCTAGAATATCCATGTTATTGGACCATTTCTATCAAAATTTCTCATATCAATATTTGGAATGAAGTAGTTCCTTGGTCTTCAATTGAACCCATGCTCTGATACCAAATGTTATGAATCAAATCCTTAAATTATCATAAGGGACAAGAGTACACACCATGTACATCAATGTATACATGGTGCACAACCCCAATATAGATAATAAAGATAAGTTACACAATAAATCATTAAAGAATAAGAGATACTTCTCCAATCACCCCAAGGAATTCATATAATCCTTTCTCATGTTCCTCAACAATGAATACATTACCTTTATATATATATTTTCACTCATTGCACATGACGCCCCTTCATTAGGATGACCATTATTACATATACATTTAGTCCTCAAAGATTTGTAGTTAATGAATTTACATCTGATGAGACTAAGCAATAGGATTCCCTTATATTATTTCTTTCATGTTTCTATTGATGATGATCCATCCATCCAAATTCGATTATTTTCAACCTCAATCCTTGATAATTGGTTGTTGTAAAATTTTTATTCCATGTTGTGTGATTGTGAGTTATCCAATTTGTTGTAGTTTCTAGTCTTTGATAATATATTGTTGAATAATAGTTTTTTGATGCCTTGTTCCATGAGTATTGTTAATTATTTCATCTTCTTACTTGAAAGTTCCATTGAATATCTTCTTATCTTTCTTTGAAGCTTTATTGGTAATAGGGATGTTTATATGGTTTCCCATCTGATGGTTTCTCTTCCTTATGCACATCCATATCTCCAATCTTATTTTTAGAGATAATGGCATCCTTTATCCTCTATTCTTGGTCTTTGATAACTATCGCTTTTGAGATAATACCCTCATATTTGACCCGTACATCTTCAAGCTAGAGCTCAACTTCTTCAAGTATTTTCTGGTGTCTTTCTAGAATATTGTCTTCCTTTTCCTTTTGAAGCTTCAATGTGGTGCCATTCATCAATTTCTTATGTCCTTCAATCCTGTATTGCATATATTCTTTTAATTCATCTACATTTAGATCTTTTTCAACCTTCTTGAAAATTTTGTGTTCTAGTCTTTTGGTATCCTTTTCATCCAAGATCTTTGTTTCCTCTTAATTTTGACCATGCTTCTTTTCCTCTTTCAATATATTGACCTTATCCAATACTTTTTTTCTTATTTTCATAACCTACATATTTCATCATCTTTTTTTTTTTGAATTATTCCCTCTACTCATCCTTTTCCAATTTTCCTTTTTCAATTTATTAACCTCCTTAATGAGTGATTCATTAAGGGCTTGTATTTTGGAAAAAATCCTCACCTTTATTATTGAGTTTCTCTTTTGTTTCTTTAAATTCATCTTGAATTTTATTCAATTCTTCCATTTTGAGTACTTGATCCATGTTTTTGAGAGTTCTTCAAATTCTTCCCATGTAGCAGTTAGTCTAGTGTTTTGATCAATACTTTAGAAGTGAAATCACAATACTTTGCCTCCATAGCAATGAAATCACAATACTTTTCATCCATACTTAATTTTTTGTTTCATTTAATTTGTTTGTTTTAGCGTTTGAGGTGGCTCGGCCTCCCTCTTCCCTATCATGCAAGTTCTGCAAGGTTTCAACCCAATTTTATTTTTATTTCTCTTTGTTTGTCTTGTAGCATTATAAGATAAAAAATTCTTTTGTTTGGTTGTTGTGTGGAGTAGGTGCTCTACATAAGGTTCTTCACTTGCATGATTTTCTGGCTAGGGTATATCTTTCTGGATTGTGCTATACTTTATCCATGATGAGTCCATCTATAGTTTATCATTGTCTTTAACTACTATTTTAATTCTCCAAAATATTGCATTCTCTGTTAAGAGTTTCTGACTTGGACACAGAAAATACCTTCATAGTGCCAAAAATGTTTTGTGAAGAATATGTTAGCATTATCGAATGAGAGGCATGTGACTTTTGATCCCAATTTTGTTTTGCTTGGGCATTGAATCTATTGATACGTTTGAGATAGTAATGTAATGTGCCATGCTATCCATACAAATTTTGAACAACGATGAAGATACAAAGGATCAAATATTTGTGGTTTGAATGGAACTTCCTAATTTAAGATCATAGATTCTGGGGGGTCAACTTGTTTTTTTTTCCTCTTGGATGGAACCACACCACCCTTCTGTGTCTATTCCTGTGTATGATAAGATACATCTCTGTTGAGTGCACCTAGTTTCTGGAAAACACCATATGAATGTGAGTGGGTACATTTGTTAGAAGGACCAACTAACATGAAAATGACCCACAAACGCTTGGAAGCCATGGAAGTTGGGGGACAAAGGAAGTATTTAAAAATTTAAGTGGTTGGGTTTATCCATAATTTGTGGAAGTTAATCTAGCAATACAGATCCATTTTTGGTTTAAATTGAAGGGGTTTAATTGTAATTAGATATGGCAACGAGTAAGCAAGTAAATAAATCCCCGTGAATGCTCGTTGTCTGTAAGTTTGTCCAAAAGCTCCCTCTTGTGTTTTTCCTAATATTGATAAGAACCGTTAATTTCTATGCGAAATATTTGATTCCCATTCTTGCTCAGTTTTTGCCTTCATTTATTTATAATTTTTTTGTATTATTGTTGTGTGCATCTTCCACCTTCGATGCGGAATTTTTATCTTGGGTTAATGGTGATACATCATAGGCATTTGATTAAGGTATAAGGGAAATTAGTTAGGAAACACTTCATTTAAGAAAGAGGTAAGGGAAAGTAAGGAGTTGTTTCATGTTAGCCATTTCCATGCCATGCTATTCCCTTTGCTCAGGTATCTAGCTATTTTGACAGTTGCATAGATTGTACCTTCTATTGATAATCTGATTGCACCAAAATTTGGACAATGTGATTTTTTTCATGTGGAAAATTTCATGGAGGAGAATGGGAGTGCTGGTAAGGAAGATTTTATTATTATTAAAAACCCTCATGTTATTTGACAGTTTCCCAAAGCCTTTGAGATGCTAGACAAAAGGAAGCAATTTACTGTAATCACTCACTGTTGTTCCTAAATGCAAACAAGTTAGATTAGGTATTGCAATGCTTTTCAGCTGATAATGCATTTGCACAATAAAGTTGTAAGACAACAATTTCCATTATCCTAAATCAGTACAAACTTGTTCTTTGTTCAGGCTCAAGAACTTGTATTGAACCTTCTCAACATGTTCCTAGATAGCGTTGTTGTTAGGGATTTTACCTTATAGTCGGGGATGGAGACTATCAACATACAAGGGGTGTAAGATGGACATACATAGTTCTGTACATACATATACTTAAGAAAATAATTTAGAGGTCAAAAAGACATGCACCTTATTCCAAAGTTTGATCCTAGCTTTCTCCTCCTTTGCTCCTCAATGTATCAGCCTGCAAAACAACCCTAGACCTACCTCAAGCCAATTTGATTACATATAAATAATTTGACATTTATAATAGCATGAAACACCAATTAATAATCAAATTATACAACATATAGGACATATTATGTTGGGAAAGGAAGAATGTTCGATCTTATTCATAAACAAATGAAGCAAGTACAACAATTTATACTTGACTTTTGTATGAGGCACCTTTGTAACCAGTCCCTAGGATCCTGCTCCTCTCTCTAGACTTGGAATTTCTTCAACATAACAATATCTATCCATTCATTGTTCCTTTCTCATGCCTCTCCCTTGTATTTATGGCAAGGCAAGGAGGATTGGTTCGAAATGTAGTTGAATTAGGAATTTGAGGAAGTTAGAATAACTGACTCAACTAATCCCAATTCGTGTTTTTTAATATATTTTTTCAAGTTTCCTTAAGACACCTGCGACTATTGGACATAGCAACTTGCGAGTGACTCACAACATGTGGGTTCAGCAACTCGCGAGTGCATCTTTTCAATTGACACCCGCAGGTTGTTAGTATGGAGACCCGCGAGTGACGCACAACATGTCAAGTATAGGAGTCGCGGCTTTATGGTGAAATAAGTCAGAAAAAATAAGGTTTTAAGTTGAAGGAGTAAGGGTTCAACTCCAAATTATCCAAGGTCAAGTCAACTCTTCCATCCATAGTGTCCTTTTATGTGATTGACAAGGCGATGTGATCACGGGCGGGGAAGTGATAATTTGACCGATAACAGATGCCCCCTAATGTGCGAGGTCAGAGGGAAACGATGGCCAAATTACATTACAATCCAAAGTCAGAGGAGGAACGAGGAAACCACAGGACGAAGTTACAAAAGTACCTGAAAACAAAAGGCCAGGTTAGCTAGCAATTACAATCTTGACATGAGGAGATGTTCATGATGATAGAACATAATCTCCAATACAACATGGCCATTGAAATACAAGCGTGGATCCATGTCAAAATAGGAGATCATAGCCATAACAACAAGCTGGATCTATGTCTCATTAAGAGAAAAAAATGAGTGTGGCTCAGTCTTCGGTAACTTGGGTATTAAAAATGTAGTAATGCTATCATAGGCCCAAGATATTCATGCAAAACATTTCAAGGTACAAATCCTAACCATGTGAGTAAATGAGATGAAGTTGAACATGGGGGATACCGTTTGATTACCAATCATTGATGTATACCGTTAACAAATGCGAGGGTTCCCGTCGATAATGAAAATGGGACCCGAGGTACCTAGTACATCCTAACAAGTGTGAATAAGGGGTCTTGGAGTCGAAGACTTGAAGAATCCATAGAATAGGGGACATTAATGTATTCTCACTATTCAATAGCGAGGGAAATTTCCACTGATGACTGCAATCCCCAAGGTACTATCCAAAAATCTAAAATTCATTCCCAGAGAAAAATAGGTTGACGTCGATGGGAAGAATTCCATTGGAAGGAAGGCCTTAATGCATCCTCCATCATCCAACACGAGGAACACTCAAAAGATTGAGTTGAGATGGAATAGGACTGAATGCAAGATGAAACAAACTAACATCAGGGAATGGCCAACACATGAGGTCAAGTTAATTTCAAAATGGACGACACAGGTAGTATCCTTGAACAGTGCGCACGACACAAGAGTGACTTTGGCAGCTTTGACACAACAAGAACATGACATAAATCTGCAATGTAGGAGACATTAACAGATTCTCTGTCTGATCAGAAGAGTAACCGATCGAAGGAGTAAACACTCTGAGATCAGGTTCATCCTAAATTCAAAACTACCACCCAACTGTTTGAAAGACTCAAAAGGTGCTTTGTTCAAGGATATGACTGACTTGCTTCCTTTGAATTGAAAAGATATTGGGCACCCTTCCCTTCCATTTTCTCTTTTTATTAAAGAATATCCTTCTTGTTGGTTTTAATGAGTCCAAGAAAGCAAACTCAATAGTCCTTCTTCATTTTTTAAGCAAGCTCAAAGAAAGAGGGAGAAGATTGCTTCATAGAAGTCCAACCATGTGTAATTTAATGAGTCCATGGGAGGGAAAATCAAGACCTTCTTCATGTTTTAACGAGTTTGAAGAAGAGATAAATGGATACTTGATACAATGATCCATGGATTTTAATATTGAGCCTATATCGGTTCATGCTCGCTGGTGTTTTATTTTTTGAGGAGTCTGAAAAACTTAAACAATAACTCCATACACCTACTCGTGGATTTTAATATTGAGCCCAAGTTGGTTTGTGCTTGCTGGTGTTTTCATATTTAAGGAGTTTGAAAAAATTAAAAAAGAACTCCATATACTCACTCGTGGATTTCACATCGAGCCCGAGTTAGTGCATGATCGCTTGGTGTTTTCATGTTTCGAGAGTCTGAAAACCCTAAAGGAGACTCCAAAAGGTCATTTTTCGTATAGTTAGTCTCCTCACTCGAAAAAGTGTAAAACAATGAGAGAAGAACTCTTCTAACCATGTATGACTAAAGCATACATTTTTCATAATTCATCGACGAAGGTCTGGAAAAGGGGTAAACTTATACCTAAGTGGATGATCCTTCAATTCCTTTAACGAGTTTGAAGTGAACAAGTATGATTGGGAATCTCATTTGTTTTTTTTTTAAATTCTAACAAGAGCTTAAAAAGACTTTATAGGCATCAGGGAAACTGAGTTCCTTGACCTTGTCAAATGATGAAAAACTGTCGATATCATAGGGAGAAACATATTAGTGACAAATGATATATAATATGATCTAATAAAATTTCAAAATGACATGAAATGATGGGAATAATTATACCTCTTTGTCATATCATAAAGAAAGACAAACCTTGTGTAGACCATGGTTGCAGAAAATAGTGAGGATCGTCACATGTTCTTTACCTAATCACCAAGACTTGGAAAGTGCATTAGTTGATTAAATAAAATTTTAAAACAGATTTGAAACTATAGAGAAATTTTAAAAGTGGGTAAAAATCAAAACTGATTTTTATAAATAGTTCCAAAACTAAAAACAAAACTCACAAATCATTTGTTGAACCAAAAAGGTGAAAACATCCCCTTGTTTCAAATGCTCATTGCGCTCACACCGGTCCACTGATTCAGTTTTTGTCGCTTGCAAGTAAGTATACTCTCCCTCTACTTACATTTCAATGTATACTTTTTTATTTCTAGATTGAGCATTAAAATTTAGGGAAACGTACCCACGGGTTTCCCTATAGCAAACTCACGGTAACGAGAAAAGTATGTGAGTTTGCCATAAGTTGACTCGCGGGTACGCGCTACTGTCTAGTAAAGACAGTCACGGGTACCGCAGATTAGAAATGAAAAAACAAAAACTAAAGCAAAAAATGATTGGATGACATGCATGTATGGTACTCACATGGAGAGAGAGGGAACACAAGGACATGGACAGACATGCCATAGGAGATCTACTAACACTGGGTGCATTAAGAAGGCATGGTTTACTCAAGTTTTTCTAAACCACCAGCATGAGGGCACAAACACAACAGCTGGGAATGCTTGTAAACTATTGGGATGCCGATCAAGGGGTATTTGATCTCCACGGAGAAATCCTTGAACTCAAACTTGATGACATATATTTCCTAATAGGTTTATCCCGAAGAGGGGAAATGGTAAACCTAAAAGGTACATTCCGAGGAGTGGGTGCCTTGTCCGTACAGGATTACATCAACGCTTACTGTCTACCTGGCACTGAGAAGAGTGGAAGTCAAGTTCCTATTGCTTCGATTTTGAGCTTCCCGCTGAAGGTCATCCTGAGTACTTTGAACAGGATTGGGGGGAGTTTCGTACAACAATTGGCATCTAGGAACTACATGCAGATAGGGGTTGAATGCCTTTGAGGGGTTGTATTTGACTGGTGCTCGGGCCTGCTGGTGAGTATGAAGTACCAATTGACTGAGTGCAAAAGAGGAAGGAAAAATAACTTTGGATATGGTAGCATCCTCTGTAGCTTTTCTTCAAGAGGGTTCCCTCCCTGAGTCCGGGAATGGCCCTACCACAGCTCAATCCTCACGAGCCACTGATGACTTGATGGGGATATATCTTCTTATGCCAGGGTGGTGGTGAGATGATAGTCTCGTATGATGATGAGGATTACTTGGCATGGTGGGGCCGTCAGGTTCCAGCCTTATAGAAGTTTCCCTATGCAGGGGTGTATTTCTGTGGAGATCCTGAGCTCGCTCTACCTCTAGGGGCAGCCTGGGGAGAGATGGGTAAGACAAAATTTCACTTTTTGAAATTTATTTAATTTTTATAATGAGTTAGAGCACTGACAATATGATTTATGCAGATGTGGGACCTATGCAACCTCAGGTACATCCTCGTGTGTATGTATGTCCGACTAAGCCTAGGGCAGTTGATGCCATGCTAGTGAGCATAGAGGGAAAGATGAATCGATTGACTCATGATATTCCCACTTACAATATCGAGCGGATGCCGCTCGCTATGTAGGAGGATGTTGTGGGTGTGCCCCCCAGCATGGATCAAGATACTTAGGAAAGTAGCTAGGCTCGTCATCTGTTATAGAGAGGCTGTAGCAGAGATGGCAGAGGCCCCTCCTTCTCCATAGGGAGAAGGACATATGTATATTTTTTAGGCCTTTTGAGCCCGTTTTGTATATTGATGTGACACTGTGACATACTATTGACCCAAAACTCATATTTTTTGATACATATATATATAGTACCGATCTTATATACATGTGTGTGTTTTTTTTATCTTATGTGAATTTTTAATGTGTTTGTGTGTGATGAAGATGCCAATCTAAAATGTAATTTGCATATGAGTCAGCTAATGAATTTAAATGTCTTGGAATGTGGTTATATGTGATAAAATCAAAATATCTTTCCAATAACTTGACCCTCAAAAACTGACAAAGAAAAACAGGATCCTGAACTCTATAGTCACCCATTAACTGAAATACCACTAACTTTGAGTCAAGTCGTACCTCCAACTGTGAAATGTTGTGATGAATAACATCTTGGAGTAACTCAATGAATGCACTATATTCAACTACATTGTTCGTCGTAAGGCCTAAACAAGCACCTCCAGAGGACACGAGTTGAACAGACAGTGAGTAGATAACCCAAGCTGCTAAAGCCAACTCACAGGTGTGGCGACTAGCACCATCCGCGAATCCTATGAAGTATTTAGTTGTCATCTGAAAATACAACCCATAAGACACATAAGACATAACAGAAATCAAACGAGAAGACTAACTATACAAAACATGTACAACTATGATACAAGAAAAAGCATAGAGGCCTAAGCATAATAATTTTTCAAGTAGAGCCCATTTCTGGGCTCGGGCAACTTACATCCTTCATAATCGGTTAGCTCGTAGGACCCTTTCTTCAGAACTTTTGAGACAATATACGGTCCAAGCCACATATATTTTAACTTGCTTTCCCCTAAGGGTTCTTTTTCTTGGTCGTAAAGCATAACAAGGTCTCCTTTGGAGAACACCCTTGGTCTAACAGACTTAAAGCATTGACGCTTGAATATACTTTATGAGCCTCGTTTGTTGTAAGCGCATCGCGACGCTGTTCATCTAAGTGTTCTAAGTGCAGTAAACGTTCCTCTAGAATTGAATTATCAGGGAGTAGTTGGATAGCCAACTCTAGTTAAGGAAGTTCACATTCAACCGGAATAACTGCTTCTACCCCATGAACGAGTTGAAAGGGTGAGAACCCGGTAGTAGTATTAACATTATACTGGTATTCCCAAAGAGCTGGATACAACATGATGTGCCAGTTGGATCGACTGGAATTGACGGTCCTTTGAAGAATGGTCTTCAAAGTTTTGTTGACCGATTCAACCTGACCATTCGCTTGCGGAGAGAATGAGGACGAATTCTCTTGTCAAAAACCTAGCATAGTATACAAGTCAGTCATCATACTATTTTGAAAGTGTCAACCATGGTCCGCAACGATTTCTTTGGGTATGAAAAATCTAGCAATGATCGGGTTAAATACGAAGTAAGCAGCCGTTTCTCAGTCTTCTCTCATAGTAGGAATTGCCTCGACCCACTTTGTGAAGTAGTCGACGGAAAAAATGATTTAGTGGTGTCCTCCTACTGAAGTGGGATTACACATCATGAAATCAATCCCCCACTTAGTGAAAGAGCCTACTGTGATCATAGGATGGAGAGGAGTCAGGTGTGTACGCATATTTTTGGTGAAAAACTGACAGGGTTGATAGTGTTTCACAGCTTCCACACAATCTTTAAATATTGTGGGCCAAAAATAACCGGCATGCAGTATTTTCTGTGTTGTTTCAATCCAGAAAGATGACCCCCACAGGCTCCACTGTGAGCATCATTCAATACTATTTCTACTTCCTCTAAGGTTAAGAAACGGTACAAAATGGAATCTATCTCACGTCTGTACAAAGTGTGAGAAATGATGAGATAATTCTTTGCATGATTTTTCAATTTTCGTCGTTCATCCCTAGAGAAGGTAGGGGAACACCTCAAAGTCTAGAGATATACTAAAATATATCCATACCATGGATCATAAATTGCAATGATAAAGATGTTTTCATTCGGGAATGATGACTCTTTCTCATTGTTTACTACGTCACTAGGAAATTCAGAAATTAGCTCGACGAAAACCAGGGATTTCTTTTACTTAGAGGATTGGAAAACTAGGTCAAACTCTTGCAAGATGACAATCCATTTATTGAACTTCCCACCGATGATACGTCGGGTTAAGACATACTGAAAGGGATTGAATTCTGCAATCACCATGGTGGTTCGCAGTAGGATGTAGTGACGTAGTCTCTGAACTGCATGAACGACAACTAATGCCAACTTCTCAACGTAAGAATACTTAACCTCAGGAGCTATTAATGCACGTGAAAGATAGTAAATGACATGTTCTTGAAACTTGTCATCCTCCTGAACAAGTACTATTCCAATCGTAGATATAGATGCCTCCAAGTATAGAAGGAAGTCCTTGGTATAGTCTGGCAGGATCAGCAAGGGGGTTGATAGTAATGCCTTTTTCAAGGCCTCAAATGAAGTTTGAGCAGCCTCATACCAAAGAAAATAGGTATCTTGCTTGAGCAGTATCATGAAAACTTTTGTGATTTTGGCATAGTTTATGATAAAATGTCGTAGAAAATTCGACATACCCTGTAGACTCTGAAGTTGTCGTAGGGTTCGAGGAGGAGCAGATTTACAATAGCCTCAAATTTTAATGGATCGACCATGATACTACGACTCGAGACAATGAAACCCAGTAAACGTCCGGATTCGACACATAATACACACTTATTAGGATTCAAATGAATCTTATAATATCTTCATCTCTCAAACACTAGTCATAGGTGATCAGGATGATCTCGTCTCTTGCGAGATTGCGCTAGGAGATCATCCAGATATGGCTCGACAACGTGTTTGATATCATGGAAAGAAAAATTCATGATGCACTGGAAAGTAGCTCCAACGTTCTTCATCCTGAAAGGCATATTCCAATAAGAAGAGGTGCCCCAAGGACAAATAAAAGCCATTTTATGTTGGTGTTCAGGTTTTATTTGAATTTGATTATATCCTGAAAAACCATCCATGAAAGAAAACATTTCATGGCCCGCACACGCATCAATATTCTAATCGATGAATGGTGTGGGGTAGTTGTCCTTAGGATAGGTTTTATTTAGGTCTCGAAAGTCCGTACAAACTCATATGGTTCCTTTCCTTTTGTCAACCGAAACTGGGTTGGAGACCCATTCCGTCATAGCGATCGGATAGATGAGACCTCAGCCTTAATGGTTGCTGCTTGCCATGGATTTACCAGACATAGTTTTTGTCTCATTGGTTTAGCATTGGGGTAAGTCGTGATGACATGCTCCATGATAGTGGGGTCAATGCCTGGAATCTCCTTGTAATACTAGGCGAATACGTCGCGGAATTTCTTAAACAGATTGGTATACAGAGTGATCTCATCAGGAGAACAATCTGCTCCAATAAAAAGGTTTTCCACAAAACCAAGTTTGATAGAGATATCGATCGGTATGGTTCTCGATATATTTTCCATGTTTCCTTCAGTATAAATCATTTGGGTAGAAGGATTGATGGACGAATTGATATCCCCACCAAGTCTCATTGAGAACTCACCATTCTCTATATTGTCTAGATCGGGAAGAAAGTAGGACCTGTGATGCATGTGTTCCCATGGATGATTTAGTCCTACCATGGCTTCCAAAATGGCCTCATCAGAGGGAAAAAAAAGTATCTAGACAATCAAAAGAGTGGATGGAGTTGACTGACCATGCAGGTGCATAGTCTATATCTGACTCTGCGGAGACAGACAGAGTCGATATATAATCTGTTGTAGCATCTCATGTAGCTTGTGAAGCTATTTCTGCAACAAATAAGGGTACTGTAGGTTCTTGTTGAGTGGGAAGAATCCAAGGATTAGTTGTTTGAATGACAGTGAATACTTCCCGGGACAAAATGTCTGAAGTACTTGCAGAACCAATGTAGTTCATGGGAGCAAGGAGGTTGAATGTTCCCATCAGTGATGAATACATGCCTACTCCCAAACTCTCACTGGGTAGGTGAGACTGATCAATCGACGGGATTGTAGAATCTGATGAAGCATTGTTGTTTTTCCGAGCAAATGAAAGTTGATCAACAATGATGATATTGCCTTCATGCGAGAACATGAGTACTCGAAAAACAAATGATGGGACAGCTTGCATCGCATACATCCAGCTCCTTACTAACAACAAATTGTAATCAAGAGGAGAATCCAACACTTCAACCTCCACAGACACTGATTTACCAGCAAGTTCAACTTCAAATGCGGGCAATACTCCATGTGGACGGAAAGATCTCCCGTCGAAAGCCATAAGTATAGTGTTGGAAGGGGATAACTCAGGCGAGCCTAGGTCTTTCCAGCAGGATATCGACATTACACACATAGATGCGCCCTCATCTACAACTGTTCACCCAATGGTTTTGGGACCATGGAATACTTCAATTTGGAGGGCTACGTGATACGGTAACCTGGGTTTGATATTATACATATCAAACCGAGCAAGCATACTAGATGAGTCCATGCTCCCTATTGCTGCTAGAAGTGCATTCCGCTGTAATGGATAGCTCTGCAAGACTTCTAATGTCGACATAGAATAGGGTGTTTGGGACAGATCCTCTACGACATTGTAGTTAGGATCAACCCACGCGTTAGGGTTTTTCTTAGCCTATTTGAAGACACCTTTCGGGATCTTCGGTAAAGGATCTATATGTCTCTCAGTGTGAAGAGATGTATATGTTTAGGGAATGTCCTTATCTTTCTGCTGCGAGACCGGGGAATAATTCTTGGCTCTGGTTTGCAAAATCATATCTGAGTTAACCATGTTTATAAACGATTGATCAAATGACGATACACGAGTTGTGCCCCCAGCACTAGAGTTTCCAGAAGCTGAACCTTGTCCGTGAGGGAATGGGTCCTTCAAGACAGCTGGTTTCTTCTCATAGAGGAGCTTCTGGGCTTCTTCCATCAGAGGGCATTGGTGGGTAAGGTGGTTATCCTTACATAACTTGCAAGGAAACTTGACTTTATTTTTATCCTTCTTTCCCTCCTTGACATTTTCAGTGTTTTTGGGATTTGGACGGTTGCCCTTCCCTTTCTTGCCCTTATTTTTATTTTTGGGTTGCCAAGGATCCTTTTGATTAGTCTGCACTTGTTGTATAGATTCAGTTGTAGAAGGGGAAGCTGCAATAGTAGTTACATATACAACAGACTTCTTTACAGATAAAGCATGAACTTGCTTGGTCAAAGCTTTGAGTGCTACTGAGTCTACTGAACCGACGATGCCATAGGCATGCGGTCTAGGCTTAGGTTTACCTAGGTCAATATTTGATCTCGGTGCGTTTGTTATGATCTCGTATAGGATCCCAGATTGAGCATATACCAAGTCAAGTTGTTGGGTCCTAAGGATGGCTTCCTCCTTAGAAGACACCCCAGAAGTTGCTACATCCTTAGAGATATAAGGAATGAGTGATTTCAAGTACCACTCTAATAGAAACTATGGAGGAATTTCATCTTTTATGAACCTCTTTCGCCTTTGCCACTCCTGAATGTGGTCAGATAAGTGAGTGGCCTTATTCTATTTGAAAGTTGACAGAAGGTCTGTGCTGGCATCATATCGTACATGAAGTTGAAAGTGGTTCAAAAAGACTGTTGCCAAATCCCAAAAGTTGTCATACGCTGCGGTAGGTAGTTCAATGTAACACTTAGCCACAACACTTGTCAAGGTCCTTTGAAAGAGCCTCAATCTAATGGAATCTCCATTCAAAGAGTTGGAAGAGCACTGGAGATGAAAAGTAGTGACGTGATCACCAAGATCTTCTCCAGTCTTGCCTTCAAACTTTGGGATGTCGGAGGGAAACTTGGTTGGAACTGGTGGTCATGCCGGGTTATGGCGCACTGGATCATTAGTCAGTTTTGAAAGATATGGAAAGTTAAGGGTTTCCAGAAAGGGAAAAAGAGGTTGAAATGATGGCATTTGATTAACAGGATCCTGGTAGAGGGAACCTCCCGAAACCTGGTTCATGTACTATTGGTTGGGGATGGCCCCAACCATCGGTTGTGAAGTGCAAGCATTATTAAAGATGCTCCAACCAAATGTTAGAGGGTTGCTTCCTTTAGTGTTCATCCATTGCGGTTGGGTGTTATCCCCTTCGTAATGTGGGTTAAAAAAGTTACCACCCCCCTCCACCAAACATCGAAAAGGGGGTACTCCCTACAGGTATATTGGATGTTTGTACATTTGATGAATGCACATTAAAACCTGTAAAGGGGTTAGACCCAGGTATAGATGTAATGGACGAAATGGGAATTGAGCCCACAAAAGGTGTGGAAGGAGCTATGTGTCCTCTAAAACAAGGAAAACCATGACTGAAAGGAGCAGATTGTGGATTACCCTGAGACTGTCGTATAAAGGGAGATGATGTAAATGGTATTGAAGGTATCCCTGAAAAAGGGATATTGGACGGTCCAACAGTGGAACCAAAAGGAATAGCTGATGTCGAAGCTGAAGAGCTGGACATACCTAAAGAACCAGTATTGAAACCGAACAAAGGGCTCGAAGCAGAAACAACCTCGAAAGAGATAGGTACCATTGTGTGTCGGAATGAAGGAGAGAAACCTATCAATACAATAGATGAAGTAGGAGTATGAGGTACTTCTGACTCGTCTCCTGAACTAGCCATGAAAAAACCAAGTGTAAACCGATATGAACTAAACTCCGGTTGACCAAGAGAAACTACACTTTCAAGTAAAGGATTGTTAGGTCCTACCAAAGGAGGGTTGAAGGGTGTGTTAAAATTTTGAGTGGTTATGTCTTCAACCTCAACAGTATCCTAAACTTGTTGATAGTTAGTTATGGGGTGTGGTTCTCTGGGTGGTTCTGTTGTAACTATAAGTTTGTATGAACCACGGGAATCAATCCTCCAGCGTCGAGGTGGCGATGGAGGTTCCACTGTGTGTGGGGGAAGGTTTTGCAACCTTCGTGACCTGCAAAGAGGTTGGTATTCCACAATTATAAAAAATAAACTAAGTGTAGAAACATAGTGGCCACTAACAACTAAGGAGCAAACAACATACCACTAAAAATTTCCTATAGTAATAAAGACCTGGAAAACGAAGATAATACTCTCAATAGTCAGTCTGGAATGATGAGGGACCAGAAAAAACTAGTAGAATATCGAAGGTCAGTTACACAACGTCCAATACAGGTCCTCTAGGTGCAAGCAGTTGAATCACCAAACCACCCTCCCAAGATTATTGTAGAGGTTTACCTTCTATGTCTATTTTAGGTGCGGTGGAAACAACCTTCCACTATACCTATGTAGAGACCAAAAGTCAAGATTACAAGGATACCAAAAATATGAAAATATATGGGGGGATAGTTGCAGGTCCAGCCAAAACGCATGGGAAGGGTAGCTAAGCCCAAAATCCAAAAATTCACAAGGCACTAATGGACCCCCGTACATGAATTAGTCCTGGTGTATGCTCGAAAGGAAAGTGGGGGGTATCTCCAACAATTCTAGTCTCACACGTCCTCGTGCTTAACTCTGGTTTAAGTGGAACTTCCCAAAATACTTTGATAAGAGTGGATTTACCTAGATAACGGTTTGCACTACGATTTGAGAGTTTAAATGATTTAGGAAAGTTTAAGTGTGATCTATTCTGAAATCCTAGCCTAAGCTAGTTGATTTCGTCTAACCCTAAAAAAGAAATATTACTAATAAATTTTAAATTAAGTTCTTTTTATGGGATGTTACTTACTCAAGGTGTAGTGTAGTGTGTGGAATGGTTACAACTGTACACAAAGTGCATATCAAAAATGAAATTTCACAGTTTTTCTTTTCGTTTGTTCTTTCAATACATAAAATCTAAGCAAATATAAGCAAAACATTTTTTTTTTTTGTGTTTTCAAAGTTAATAGTAATGAAACTACCCTACTTCGAAAAATAAAAATGACAAATCTTGTAAAAGAATTTCTTTTGTTTTTTCAATTTAATATTTTTCTCTATCTATGAAAGAAATGAAAATGAAAATAATGAACTCACAAGACTCATCAATTTGTGTAAATAAAGAAATATGGCCCAAGGCTTAAAACAAACAGACCTAAAGAAAGATCGACGAAGACTTAACCCAAGAAATTTGCTTCACATAAGTAAATAGAAATTTTGGAACAAGATGCTAAAAAAAAAAACTGATGTGTAAGATGGAAAACATAAGTATCTTTATGCAAAAACGATACTGTTCCTGAACATCATAAAACAAAAGAAAGAAGCACCTGCCAAACAGAAGATGGTCTAGCAACCTAGGGAAAACTCTACAAACACAATGACTCAGAGAGAAATGATAAAAGAAGTTCAAAAATAGATTCAGAGCAGCTTGAACAATGTCCAGGAAGTATCCAAACTGACAAGTACTTTCAAAACCACAGAGAAAACCTACTGAAGCCAAACCCTAATCGAAAAGGTAAAACTCAGGAAATACTTACGACTGCTATGTGTAACAACTCGCGGTGAACCCGCGGGTATGTATAAGAGAAACATGCGGCTAGGGCACAAAGTGCACGACTGTATGTACCGACCAGTCGCGGGTGGGGTTTAAAAAGTCTTAAAAAAGAAAGAGTGGAAACCAAAACCAAATTAAATCAATCAAAGAACAACAAGGGGGGCCTCTGAAAGGCTGTGAACATACTCAGGAGAGACATAGGAGTGTCTAGAAAATGTCAGAAAGCAAAGAAAAATCAAAGATCAGAAGCAAAAACCCCAGATCAAACCCTAAAGCAAAGGTTCAAGTATTATAAGGTAAACTCACGACTATATAAGCAAATAGCTCGCAGGTGCAACTGAATGTGTGCGAGTAGCAAAGCCTGCAACTCGCAGGTACAACAGAAAGTGCGTGCCTATGTATACAAGAAACACGCGGGTGGGTACTGATAAAAGAAGAAAAAGAACTTTGCAAACCAAACCAGACTGAGCCAACACAAAGGGATCTTAAAAAGAAACCCTAAAGACCTCAACAGAGACTGGAAATGTCATGAAACTGAATAAACCAGAGATCCCCAAAGCGAAAAACAAGAATGTGTCCCCGGCGAAGTCGCCAGTTTTGTTGTTAGGGATTTTACCTTATAGTCGAGGATGGAGACTATTAATATATAAGGGTTTAAGATGGACATACATAGTTCTATACATACATATACTTAAGCAAATAAGTTAGAGGTCAGAAAGACATGCACCTTATTTCGAAGTTTGATCCTATCTTTCTCCTCCTTTGCTCCTCAATGTATTAGCCTGCAAAACAACCCTAGACCTTCCTCAAGCCAATTTGATTACATTAAATAAATTGAAATTTATAATAGCATGAAACATCAATTAATAATAAAATTATACAACATATAGGACCTATTATGTTGGGAAAGGAAGAATGTCCGATCTTATTCATAAACAAATGAAGCAAGTACAAC
The DNA here is from genome assembly GCA_027924585.1 of Larix kaempferi. NCBI lineage: Eukaryota > Viridiplantae > Streptophyta > Pinopsida > Pinales > Pinaceae > Larix > Larix kaempferi. Next base: position 16,538,256 of record BSBM01000637.1, on the reverse strand, counting down.
AATTTATACCTGACTTCTGTATGAGGTACCTTCGTAACTAGGACCTAGGCTCCTGCTCCTCTCTCTAGACTTTGAATTTATTTAGCATAACAATAACTCTCCATTCATTGTTCCTTTCTCATGCCTCTCCCTTGTATTTATGGCAAGGCAGGGAGGACTGGTTTGAAAGGTAGTTGAATTGGGAAGTTGAGGAAGTTAGAATACCTGACTCAACTAATCTCAATTTGTGTTTTTTAATATATTTTTTGAAGTTTCCTTAAGACACCCGCGACTATTGGACATAGCAACTTGCGAGTGACTTGTAGCATGTGGGTTCAACAACTTGTGAGTGCAACTTTTCAATTGACACCTGTGGGTTGTTAGTATGGATACCTGCGAGTGACTCACAACATGTCAAGTATAGGAGTCGCGTATTTATGGTGAAATAAGTTAGAAAAATAGGGTTTTAAGTTGAAAGAGTAAGGGTTCAGCTCCAAATCATCCAAGGTCAAGTCAACTCTTCCAGCCATAGTGTCCTTTTGTGTGATTGGCAAGGAGATGTGATCACAGACGGAAAAGTGCTAATTTGACCGATAACAAGCGTGACACCAACTTTGCTTCAGGAATCCCTGTTAATAAGAGAAAAAAAACTAATCTAGCATAAGAACTTTTAAAAAAACGTTACTGAAAAGAATCCAATGAAATAAGCATTGGCACTTCTTGTACTTTCCCAAGTTGTTGTAGCTGTCCGTCATTATATTCCTTTATTTGGAAGCAGTTGGTCGAACACTTCAATGCTCTGGGGGTCACATCAGGGATATTCTTGCTCTTCAAAAAGCGACCGAAGAAACTCCCACCTTCCATGCCTTGTGTTGAAGTAAGTAAGAGGGGATTAATCATTCATAAGGCAATTCAAGGAAGTGAGTTTGTGTATAATCGTGTTCCAGTCACGTTATGGAATTTTATGAGAATGGGAGAGATTCGTTCCATCTGGGACCTGCAAATGAAAAAAAAACCTTATTTTTCTATGACATCCCCTTCCATGCCACGATGGCCAGCTTGCCTTTGCTCAACTCAAGGAACACTTATGAATAAATCTTTTTAATGCCTTTCAATAATAAAGGAGAAGGTGGGAGCATTTCTGTTTAAAATTGAGCAAGCACGGCTTTTGTGTCGGTGTTCTTGTAGTGGAAAATTATTTTTATAACAAAGCTCCTCATAATAATAGTAGGGATTTTTCAAATGAACCCGAGCCCTCCTCCGTTCTCTATTTGCATTTTATAATTTAGATAACACAGTTTCTAGTAATAGTAGGGTAAGAAGCATTTTATATCCATTCACTCAGTAGCATGCATGATCATCAATTGTGTAGTGGAAGTACAATTCGCGACCCATCGTAGCCTAGTGGTTTTCATTCTATGCACAGCACTAGCTTCGAAGGCCAATCAAGTGATTTTAGAAACAAGCTGTTGTATTTAAGTTTCCCTCCCGGATATGACTGGAGTTCTGCATTCCTTCTCGTTTAATTTAGCCATCCATCTAAATAAGTTGTTGCATAAGGGTAGAAAGCTGGTGGTTTTTACTTCTAGGAGGTATACCAATTTCGCTTTATTGCATTCCCGAATGACTCACTTTTTATCAAGAACCTAAATTCATTCATTGGCAGGAACAGTGGAAACAAAAACCATCTCCTAGTTGGTTGTTCAAGCTAGGAATATAGAAAGAAGGAAAATAGACATCAATACAAGCCATTAAGCTATACTCTAGCATGCATAATAGTTATTAAGGTTGCTGTCGAATCTTTGGAACACATAACTGAAATACAACACCGACCTAGAACTGTTGGTACATTAGTATATTTAAAAGAGAAGGCATGTGATATTGATGGGGAAGAAGCTCTCTTTGATGCTGCTATAGAGTGGTGGAGCAACAACATGGGAGAATATCAACATACTTTGGAATCAATAATGCTCGAAGCAGCCTTATTGGCAGGAAATTTAGATGAGTCAAGGCCAAAGACACCACGCAAGGAGGAAAACTGCACACCAGTTGGAAATAATAGTAGTTTATGAATTTTTGGACCGCATTATGTGGGTTTTGGGTCATGTCGACCGCATTATGTGGGTTTTTGGGTCATCTGTTTTGTAGAGTTTGTTAAGAAGTAGTTAGGCGGTTGCCTACGTGGACCGCAAATGTAAAGGTGTAAGCCTATAAATAGACATATCATTGTGGGTGTCAGTAATCCATGAATTGATCAATTGAAGAGATAGTTGAGCATGAATGATTTTGCTTGTTGTTGTCTGTTAATCTGGGTATGCGACAAAAGAACTATATTGCTGTATCTATGGGTTGTTGCAAAGGTTAATATGATATGTTGTTGAGCAGAATTACTGTGTCTCTTTCTATTTTCCTTCTATGAATGTAATGTGCGACTTGAATACATGAATGATGCAATGCTTCCTTGTTCCAAATGATGTTTTACTGCTAGATCTGTTGCACATTAATGGTTTATTGGACAATAAGATCTGTTGAATGATGATGCAATTCTGTCTAAATGCATAAGTCGAAATGTTGGATCTGGTTATGAATGCTGTGATAAGTTGATAAGCGGATGCACAAAGGTCCTTCTTCATTCGGCGAAAACATGGTTCCATCAGCTCTCCCTTGAACATCATGGGTGAGACTTCATCTACTCAGCAGGTGTTGCTGGACGGGGTAAAACTTGTCTAGGCTGGTGCTCAGGGAGATCGCAGTGGGTTGGATGTCGACAGACCGAGGAACCCTTGTCGACTGGGTTTGTGTCAACAAATGGTTCCGTTTCTGGGACCATAGTGCGAAGTGAAGGAAGGACATGTTGTGGCATCCGACAAGACCGGAAATTCAAGATTGGTTTGATCAAAAGTTGCGAGAGTTCGTTGAGAAAGAAAATCGGAACCCTGGGTTGTCGACGAATTGGTGGTTGGAAAAGTACATACACGTCGGTCCACACGAATATTTCTTCTGTGAATTCCCAATCATCTTATATGAATGGTTAACGCAATTAACCTTTCAAAAGAGGAACTTCCAACGTGGTGAGCCGACATCTTGGACCCCATAACTGATCCAAGAGTTGCAAGAGGTAGACAACAAAGCATCCCGAGTTTTTGAAGTTTGGTTCGACAGTATATTGGAGGTCTATATCATCGAGTTTGCAGTTGACACGATGAAATCCTATAGCGAAGACAAAAGGCAATTTTTCAATGGACCGCGAGGCAGGTTCTTGTTGTCGCTACAGTTGTCCATTAATATGCTCATCTATGAAAAGGGCATACTGAATATGCACATCAACTAGTAGAACCCTGGTGGGAGGAGGCCATGGATACTGTGACAACGGGGGGGGAAGTGAATGGAATGATATGGGGTAGATGGGTGCAAGTCATGATGAGACTCTGAAGGAAGCCAAGGAAGAGAGTGGTCTTATGAGAGGAGGAGCAAGGTTTCAACAAGAGAAGAGGTAGAGGAAAAGATAATGTCCTGTTGCGATCGAACCACAAAACCATCAAAGGAAGAACACACGGGACGAAGCGACCTCTAAGTGCCTACAAGGACAACCAGGATATGCCCAGGATAGAGGCAGGACCAACCCCCAACAATATCGTACCCACACCACCGCTCACTATATCACAACCAATAAGAAATACGACCTTGACACCGCCATGTTCATCGTGTCAACAAAATTTACTTACTAGCGGATCAATGACTGTAGGAAGGAAGCCCAGGATGGCAGGTGAAGATACAAAGTTACCTCTATTCCATGGAAATGGAACTGACAACCCAGAGAAATACTGGTTTTTATGTGAAGCTGTGTGGAATGTTAAACAAATTAAGGATGATGAGGCCAATAAAGGTCAATTGGCGACGACTCTTTGGGGTCGCTCATTGGACTGGTTCATGAAATTTGTGCTGGTTCCTGTGGGCAGCACAGAAACGACATTGGATGAAGTCAGAAAAGGATTAATTGCAGAGTTTAGAAAACGGAATTCGGAAGCGTAATACATTATGGAGCTAAAGGAGATCAAGCAATATCAAAATGAAACTGTTTGGGATTTTGACCAACGGTTCAAAATACTAATGGAAAGGGTCATCTTTGAGATGAGCGACGTTCAACATAAGGAATGGTTCATCGCATCATTTCTACCCCATATCAAAATTTCGTTGATGCAACAGAATATTGAGACACTGAACGAGGCTCTGGAGATTGTGATGCGGTTAGAAGCTTCACCGATTGGGGAGAATGTAGCCGACATGTCTCAGATTCATACGCAGTTGGCCAACTTGACAATACAGTTGCAAGATCTTAATAAGGGTAAAGAAAACCGCAAAGGGGCTTGGTGTACGCGATGTCGTGTAGAGGGGCATACCAAGGATAACTACCCAAATTTCCGCAACTATTTGGTATCCGGAGCACTAAACCCATTGAGTGGAGGAGCTATGCCATGGTGTCACATCTGTCAGGTCTATGGGCATCGACATGAGTAGTGTCAGTACATGCAGAAGATGGTCATGAAGTCGATGAATTTGTACTATACATTCTGCAAGTCCGTTGGGCACGAAGATAAGGATTTCCCCGCATATTTCCTACTTCAGGAAATAACGTACCACTCATACTATGTGAAGGATGACCATTGTGCAGTACAACAGCCACAGGTGGCCCAACCGCCACCCCAACCGTAGATGCAATTTGTATCGCTGCCACAACCACAACAACACTTTGTACCACAACCGCACTATAATCAGACGCAGATGGCTCCACAACAGCCACAGTATGTTCAACTGGCACCATATGTTCAGCTAGGGCATTGTGTTCAGCTACAACCGAATGCCTTGCAACAACAATTTAATCAGCTGCAGCAAGGAGGATTCCGCAGGGGACAAGGTGGAGGCTTTGGTCGAGGAGGTGGACGAGGTTGTGGAGCTGTCCATGTTATACTTGTGGAGTATGGGGACACTATCAGAGAGATTTCCCGCAGATGCAAACACAGTGCACATATTGTTTTTGTATTGATCACACTGTTGAGAGCCGTCCACAGTTGATTGCAAGATGGCAGGCTGGAAACATTCTGCAATTGTAGAACCAGAACTAGAACCAGTTTTAGAATCAAAATCAGGTTCAAAATCAGCAATCGCTGCAGAATTAGAATGAAATACAGAACTAGAATCAATGGCAGAGTCGGAATGCAAATCAGAATGTGAATAAACCTGCGAACCCACCTCTGAACCAGAATCAGGGACCAATTGTTGCAAAGATTTCAACAGAACCAAGGATGCAGGATGTTGTTGTTGCTGTTATCACACATGGACGTGCGACGATAGGGGAAGATGGTCCGCATCAGTTGATCTGACTGGCTAGAAAGAAGAAGGTGTAGTTTGACATTGATGCTGAGCGAGATACGTTCTTTAAAACACGTGATGTGCTAGGAGGAAATTCTGGTAAGTTAATTGTCTACGACATGCCTCCTGCTTTTGATTCAACTTCGGGAGAAGGACCATCTGTTATACCTCAATATTACACATTACATATTAGTGTCGCATCCTTGCATTACCGACCTAAACGACAGTTTCCCTTAAAGATCATCTGAACATCTAGAGTGAAAACCATTGACTGAATACTGAAAGCAAAACCTTTTTCTACCATCTACCAGCCCAACTTAGCCCTGTTTGTGAGCACTGCCGCTCCTTGCACATCTACAAGGGAGCGGTAGTTAGTACTACCGCGCGTTGCTCCTTCTCTGGGGCGCGGTACTACCGCGTTATGCTCAGTTATAGGGGCGCGGTAGTCTGAAATTAGCCTTTTTGCCTTGGATTTTGGGATTTCGACCTTCGAGGAGATTTTGTTGGGATTACTACCTTTGGTTCGATCCTAACTCCTTCTTTGTTTAGCTGGCCTGATCCACTAAACCCTCCATAGATCCACACTTCTCTCTTGTTGGTTAGCCTTCCCATGTGCTATAAGAGAGAAGCCTTCCATGAGCCAAAGAGAGGACTTTTGGGGCATCAAACCTATGATCTTGCAGCCTTGTGGAGATAGCTAGAGGAAGCACTTGGAGATGGAGGATTAGCTTGGACATCAAGCAACCTTTGTAAGCACTCTTCAAGTTGATAATAAAGATAACTTGTCTTGTTTTCCCAAATCATTTGTGTTAATTCTGTTTTAATGATATGATTTGTATCTTTCATAGATTTAGATCCTAACTCATGTTTTCAGATTGCTAGAGAATAGTACATGCTTGTGTTTTGGTTCCATTGTTAACAGGTTTACTTGTGAGGACTTGGAACTTGGAGCAAATATCAAAGACAAGCATTTGGACATAAGGTCAGTTAAACTCCTTCTATTCTCTCCAACATTTTAATTCTGAGATGTTTGTTAGATCTAGGGATTCAAGGTTGCATTTGTTTTGTCTGTTCTTAGCCTAGAGTTAGTTAAAGTCTACTTTAGCCTAAGGGAATTTTGACTTATCCGTAGGGCAGAATTCCGCATAACAAGAATGGCGACTCCGCTGGGGAATTGAATCCATTTTCTTTGCTTGTGAAGTTTGCTTTCAATTTCACTCATTGATTGTAAGAATTGGGTTCTTTCACCTTCATTCACCTCCCTGTTCTCTGCATTAGACTCCTGTTACAGATCAGTAAGTCCTCTGGGTTGGCGAACCCTTGAAAAAGTCAAGATCTTTTCTCAAAATTCCGCCTCTTTCCCTGTTCACACAGTGCCGCGCCCTCATAACCATTTACAGCGCGGTACTTACACAGTGCCGCAACCTAGGCCTTAATACCAGAGCGACAGTTGCACAGTGCCGCGCTTCAGTCAGGCTATAGACCGCGGTAGTTCCTGGAAAGTGTGTTTATTTGGTTTGTTTGGTTATTTTTGGGTCTTTTCGAGATTTGGATCCATGTTGGCCCTTTGAGTCAATACTAGTGTTTTGCTTGCATTTCTAAGCGAAATGGGTTCTATTTTTGAAAAAAATCCCCCCTTTAGTCGTTTTGACCCATATTAAGGTTTTGAGATCATTTTTTTTGGTTTGGTGTGCTTGGCGTGTTTGGATTGCTTGGCATCTTATTTCCTTTACATCCTATCTAATGATTGTTTGAAAAGATTGATTCCTTGCCTCCGCTTTAGTTCAAAGAGAAGCTTGATTTTGTCGTTCTTTTACCATATTCATGAAATTGAAACACTAAAGTATTCTTCTTGCTTTAATTTAATCATTTGATATTCTTGGTATTACATTCATGAAAAGAAGAAATACTTGTTTCATATTTATGTGCATTTGAGTTAGACAAAATTATTAGATTCTTCTCTTTGTCTTGCATTTGATTGGAAGCATTTGTAGAATCTTTCTTTCCGTAGCTTGGATGTGTCTTTTTCAAGTGTAAAAAGATAGGAAATGAATTAGAATCATTACATTTGGTGTTCATATGAAGAAATTTTTCATTACTTTGGGTTAGTTTTGGGTACTTCTTTCTATCATTTTGAAAAGAAATAAAATTGCATGTGCATTGGGTTGTGCATATTGGGAACGGAAAGAATTCTTCCTTACTTTAGCTAGTGTTCATCGAAGAGAAAGGCTCATTTCGATTCATCTTCATTTGCATGGTTTGGGTCGTCATAACACCATCAAGTTGCACTTCCATAACCCGATTGAGTAAGACAGCCACTAAAATTAATCTCCCTAATTAAACTAACTTTAACCTCACTTGAGGAAATCAAAAGAATTTGGTAGTTAGGTAGGACACCGGGGATAGGCATCAAAATAATTCCCCCTTGTCACTTTCATCTGAGACATAGTCGTTGTCTTTAGGGAACTAAAATCCTCTAGTACTTATTGACACGGTCACAGCTAGTTTGTGGAGGGGCCTCCTGACTGTTTCCAACTTTCAGGGGTTAAACGGCCGCGAGATTGAGAACCGGACGGACTCTGTGGAATACCGCACTCCACTTAGCCCTAAGGCAACATCGATCGCTGTCTTCTTCGGAAGGCTGAAGTGCCCAAAACCTTTTCCGACGTGTCATGAACGAGGTAGCTTAGTATCTATTCTACTAGGGCTCTTTTACCCAGGATCCCTTTCGGTAGAGGGATATCCTTCTTATATCGGTCTCTCATGTTGTATTGTTCGACTTGGATTTCATCACCTTGCGAAGGATACAATTTGTTGAGGTCTCCAGCTCTTAGTTAGGAGGTTTTGCTTGCTATCTTGTAGAGGGTCTTTTTCTTTGTAGGGCTGCTTGTTGGCATTCTGGCCGTTTTGTTGTACAGCTCGCTTACTTTGGCAGCGGCCTCAGTATAGTTTTTTGAGCTTGCTCTTTTGGCCTGTGAGCCTTGTCTTTTCCTAGCTCCCCTTTCGCACGCTCGGTTGCCTGAGGGTTTTTGAGTTCTTTTTAACAAAACTTTGTCTACATCACTTAGTTTTGTTCCATGGAGAATCCACCTCCATGCACCCATGCTCCTTCTGGGACTACCAATCCGGGGACCCCTTTTCAAGGGGCACCTTTTAATTTTCCTCCAGTTGGAGATATTGGTCCTCCCTTTATTGCCACGTTAAATCTTCCTGGATTAACCATAGGATTACCGGTATGGTTATTCAATCCGGTAATTCCGATTGCGCCCAATGTTTCGAATGTTAACTCTCCACCACGAGAGAGTCAATCCCAAACTAATCCTTCCCCTTCTTCGTCGGATGAATCTTCTTCCGTTCCTTCTTCCTCGCCTGACCAAAGCAATAGTGTTAGTAATCAGGTGGATAAGAAGAAGAAGAAAAGGAAAGTTAAGAAGAAGAAGGATAAAGAAGAGACCAAGCGTAAACCAGTTGCCCCTAATGGCACTCGTTCTACGAAAACACCCCGTAAGCCCAAGTTCCCTTGCAAACTTTGTAAGGGTGATCACCTTCTCAAGGATTGTCCTGATCTTTCCCGTGTGTCAGAAGTGTGGTCTAAAAACCCCAAACCAATCGTATCGTCGACCTCTGACCATCATGTCGATGACACCCCCTCAACCAGTGACCCCTTGGTGAAGGGTCGTAAGGGTAAGGTCCTATATCCCTGTTTGATATGCAAGGGTATGCACCGTACTTTCCTTTGTCCAAGCATGGATAAAGCTTCGCGGTGGTTGGAAGATATTACTAGTTCTCAACTGGTGCCTCCAACAGACCATGGTAAACTATCCCTCGACCCCCCGCTGGTTGACCAAGTGATCAATTCAGTTTCATCTGCAATTGATCCCACTCTCCCTTCCGAGAGTGAAGTGATTGAGTCGCTGTCATCCCCACTCGATCCCGCTCTTTCCTTGGAGAAAGTCCAGACTGAAGCAGTCACCTTGACACAACCTTCGTCTCATTCTTATCTTCCAAGAGAGAGTGAATTGGAAACCACTGATGTTTTCATTATCGATTCAGAACGTCCTCGGCAAGGGGAAACCCTGTCCGTTTCCGCGAGACCCCCTCCAAGCACTGAGGTTATTTCCTTTGATTGGAATGGTCTAACAGAATCTCGTCTTCCTTCGAGTGTTCCTTTTCAAATATCTGTAGGAGTTTCCGATAAAGAAATTTTTCGTACGATAGTTGATGAAGGAGCTTCTGTTAGTATTCTATCCTCAACTGCTTGGCAAGCCTTAGGTTCTCCTCGGCTTGTGCCCGTCACTGATCAGATACTGGCTTTCAACAGAAGGCCTACTGGACCTTTAGGGTCCCTTCCTCAGTTACCTATCACTTTGGGAGGGAAAACTGTCTGTATTGATGTCATGGTCATCCAAGGTCCCTTAGATTTTAATCTACTCCTTGGACGCGATTACGTCCATGCCATGAAGGCTGTAGTGTCCTCACTCTTCCGAGTGATGTATTTTCCCCATCATGGGAATGTTGTGACCATCGATCAGCTTTCCTTTGTGACGCCCACTCATCGCATGACTCCTAGTCACCAGACTTCCCTAAATGTTCCACATGTTTTAGTGGTTTCTTCCCCCTAGGAGGGGGGACACTAGAGCAAAGTTCTATTCTGGTGTCAAGCTCGTTAAAAAATGAAACCATTTTCTCAAGCATAGTTTACCTTTGGTTTTAAGCTTGTGTAAAAATAAAACCAACCATCATCCCAAGCATAGTTTACTTTTGGTTTTAAGCTTGTGTAAAAATGAAACCAACCATCACTATGAGCATAGTTCCCTTTCTATGTCAAGCTCGTTAAAAAATGAAATAGATTCCCACGAGCATAGTTTATTCTTTGTTTCAAGCTCGTTAAAAAATGAAACCGACCCTTAAGCACAGTTTACCGTTGGTTTTGAGCTTGCGTAAAAACGAAACCAATCCCAAGCATATTTTACGTTCGGTTTCAAGCTTGCGTAAAAATGAAACTACCCTCAAGCACAGTTTACTTTTGGTTTTAAGCTTGTGTAAAAATGAAACCAAATCCCAAGCATAGTTTACGTTCAGTTTCAAGCTTGCGTAAAAATGAAACTACCTTCGAGCATAATTTCTTTCTGTTTTAAGCTCCTTAAAAAATAAAAAGGACCCTTTCAAGCATTGTTATTATCTATTTCAAGCTTGTGTAAAAATGAAATAGATCTCCCTTCCATTTGTTCGAGTCTCTCGCTAGAGTTAGGGTTTGAACCTTCATTTCATCTGCCTGGGTCACTTGATCCTGGTTCTCCCTACTCCCCCTGGTGAACACATTTGGATTAGTAGCCAGGATTTTTTTTTTTGGGTAAGGAAGAAGAGTAGTCAGACGAAACGAAGCTCGGGGGGCATGTTTAGCCGTTAGCAATCATGCTGGGGGCATTTACCAACCTCTGGTCATCATGTTGGGAGGGAACCCATCAATGGGCCTTAACCATGAGCAGAGTTTACCTTTGGCTTCAAGCTCATTAAAAAATGAAACCAGTAGTCTGAGCAAATTTCTACTCCTGTGTCAAGCTCGTTAAAAAATGAAACATATCCTTTCCCTTTAAGTCGAGTCTCCTCGTAGACTTAGTACCTGAACCTTCTTTTCACTCGCTTATACCTTAGGTGAATGAAATGAAGCTTGGGGGCATGTCTTCAACCTCTGGAAGTTACGTTGAAGTCAACTCGATCGCCTCTCCACACCACGTTGGAGCTAAGTCACTTACTTCTAGCAATCATGCTGGGGGCATGAACCAACCTTTGGATTTCATGACGGGAAGAAGTTCACCATTGGGAACATTTTCGAGCATACTTTCCTTTTTAGGTTTTGAGCTCATTAAACCATGAAAATTATCCCGAGCATAGTTCATCTTCTGTTACAAGCTCGTTAAAAAATGAAGCAGACATCATGAGCATTCTTCCAACCTATCTTCGAGCTCGTTAAAAACAGTAAGATGGTGTTTGAGCTTACTTTTCACTTTTTTCGTGCTCTGGTTAAAACATGAAAAGTGGTTTGAGCTTACTTTTTCCTTTTTCGTGCTCTGGATCCAAACATGAAAAAGATTCCGAGTGCTTTTGATACCATTATCGTGCTCGTTAAACAAATTGGAGTAAAAAGGTGTGTCTAACGAGTATAGGTTTATCACTTTATCCGGCCTCGCTAGACTATTTACGGAAAAGGAACTGTGCCGAGTTTACTTTCCCTTTGTCGTACTCGGTCATCAACCATGACAAAGTTGTACATGGAGTCCATAGTTAAGCTCTTTTCAGACTCCCTAAAATTGAAAAGATTGCCAAGCGAAATTGATTCGTTCACGCTTGTAAAAGGATTTGAATGATCGTCTCCCTAGTGGTAGTTTACCCCTTTTTCGGACTAGGGGGCACTACTTACAAAAAAGGAATACTCCAGCCAATCATGTTTGGAAGAGTCCTCTCCCGCGTTGTTTTACCCTTTTTTCGGGCGATGAGGCTAACCTTACGAAAAAGGACCGTTGGAGTCTTCTTTAGTTCTTTTCAGACTCTCTAAACATGAAAAACTGCTGAGTTTTCCTTCCTTGGACTCGTAAAATCAAACATCGAAGGACCCACTTTGGGACGAACCCCTCCTTTCTCAGGTTCGAAAAACATGTGAGATTGGACTCATCTATGAGATGAGCTATATCGAGCATCTGTTATCCTCCTCAAGCTCGTTAAAAAACAAAGAGGTACTCGTCCATCATGTCGGGGGAAAAACGGGAAAATGAGTCAAGTTTACCTTGTTGGCAGCTTGTGAGTCATCACCTTTGAACATGGCATGCATCCTCATCTTGTCTGTTTTGGGTAGTCAGTCTTGCTGATAGTGTCATCATTATGATCATGCATCCTCATTATTGCTATGAGTTCACACTTCCTGCGGTTTTGTCTGTTCAAGTAATCCCTGCTGCCAAGCTCTGTTTCATGCCGTTATATGTTCAAAGGGTTATTACCTTGAGTCCACCTCCACTTTATGTCAAACCTTCCCTTTGTGTCAGTACATATTCTATTGTTTCATCGGTTCATCTTATCTCTCGTTCTGATTTCGTGTCGATGATGTGGGAATCTTTATGGCCCACCTTCGACGAGTCTATTCCTGTCGACACCAAATCACTATCCAGGAATTAGGCTTAGGAGTCAACCACTAGTACCTTGGTACCTGCATGCCTCAATGGCAGGTTTCCTCGTATTCAACAGTAGGTTTTCATCAATGACCTCTGATTGAATGATCTCTCGAATGCTCGACATCAACTCGTTTATTCGCATTTCGTTGGGATGTACTATAGATACCTTGGGGATCATTGTCATTATTGGTGATTTCCCTCGCATTTGTTAACGGTTCACATCATTGACCGGTAATCAAATGGTTTCTACCATGTTCGACTTCAACACCTTGTAATCACATGGCTAGATTCGTATCGTTTGCGATCGAGTAGAAGACCCTGGATACCCTTTTGTATTTTGATTACGTCCAGGTTGCAATGGAGATTTCCTCTGTATTGTCACACAGATCCACTTTTGTATTGGTCGTGGCTGTGTCAGTACTGTCTCATGGATCTACGCTTGTTCATAGTAGCCATGATTTGTCTATAGTCTATATCATCTCAGTACTCATGGATCTGCAATGTATTGGTCGGCAGCCATGCTTTGAGTCATTTGTTTCCGAGCATGGGAATGCCCGCCTCGGTGGTATATCTGACATTTTGTCTCTATTTTTCAGCTCCTTGTCGCTCTCCTCGATGCTATCTCCGAACCATATTTGTAAAGTCTTTCGGCCATCAGTCTCTTCTGACCTCACACTTTAGGGGGCATCTGTTATACCTCAATATTACACATTACATATTAGTGTCGCATCCTTGCATTACCGACCTAAACGACAGTTTCCCTTAAAGATCATCTGAACATCCAGAGTGAAAACCATTGACTGAATACTGAAAGCAAAACCTTTTTCTACCATCTACCAGCCCAACTTAGCCCTGTTTGTGAGCACTGCCGCTCCTTGCACATCTACAAGGGAGCGGTAGTTAGTACTACCGCGCGTTGCTCCTTCTCTGGGGCGCGGTACTACCGCGTTATGCTCAGTTATAGGGGCGCGGTAGTCTGAAATTAGCCTTTTTGCCTTGGATTTTGGGATTTCGACCTTCGAGGAGATTTTGTTGGGATTACTACCTTTGGTTCGATCCTAACTCCTTCTTTGTTTAGCTGGCCTGATCCACTAAACCCTCCATAGATCCACACTTCTCTCTTGTTGGTTAGCCTTCCCATGTGCTATAAGAGAGAAGCCTTCCATGAGCCAAAGAGAGGACTTTTGGGGCATCAAACCTATGATCTTGCAGCCTTGTGGAGATAGCTAGAGGAAGCACTTGGAGATGGAGGATTAGCTTGGACATCAAGCAACCTTTGTAAGCACTCTTCAAGTTGATAATAAAGATAACTTGTCTTGTTTTCCCAAATCATTTGTGTTAATTCTGTTTTAATGATATGATTTGTATCTTTCATAGATTTAGATCCTAACTCATGTTTTCAGATTGCTAGAGAATAGTACATGCTTGTGTTTTGGTTCCATTGTTAACAGGTTTACTTGTGAGGACTTGGAACTTGGAGCAAATATCAAAGACAAGCATTTGGACATAAGGTCAGTTAAACTCCTTCTATTCTCTCCAACATTTTAATTCTGAGATGTTTGTTAGATCTAGGGATTCAAGGTTGCATTTGTTTTGTCTGTTCTTAGCCTAGAGTTAGTTAAAGTCTACTTTAGCCTAAGGGAATTTTGACTTATCCGTAGGGCAGAATTCCACATAACACCATCGCAACAGTATGGTACTTTACAAAACTTATTTGAAAGTTGTTGATTGCTAGCACGTGATCCTGATGCTCTTGTGGAGATCGAGAGTCTGTTACATCGACTTCCCAAGGGACGGAAAGAGTCCGTGGTAAACTCTCTGCAGAGAAAGAAGACATGAAAAGAGATGCGCATGAATGTACAGATCAGGGACTACGACGTAGATTCAGTTATTTTGGATCTAGGCTCAGATGTCAACATTCTCACAAAGCAAGCATGGCAGAAAATGGGGAGCCCTACGGTGAGCTGGTATCCCGTGCAACTGCGATTGGCTAATCAGGCCAAGGTAACACCAATTGGGAGAGTCCCGCGCCTTGTTGTAGATATTGAGGGGATGAAGAAATATGCTGATTTTGATGTTATCAAATTTTTCGATGGGGAAAGTTCCTATCCCATGTTGCTAGGGACCGGATGGGCCAACGACAATATGACAGTCATTAATTTCAAGAAGCGGGTGATGACCTTTGAAAACCACGAGCTCAGAGTCATAGCTCCATTGGATCCAGTTGAAGTGCGCAGTTATGTTGAACCTGTAAAGGATGAAGTTGGAAGAGGATGGGATCATGCATATAACATTTCAGAATATTACATCCATCCTACTACCGATGGCGAACTCGGATGGTGCAACTTTAGCTCAGCATCTTTCGATTCTGATGATGCCTTAGAGAATTGGAAGAATCGCATGCGTGAGGTGTCGTTCAGGAAGTGTAGTTTGCTTACGTAGTCGTTCTGCTGTGTCAGAACTGAAACTATTGCCAGTATATGAAGGACTTCCCAGGTTGTCTGCATTTCTAGTATCATTTGAAGACAAGGTGTCAGAACCACAGTGGTTGCTGGACCTGAAGGAGGCACTAAAGGCTACTCTAGCATGTTGGTGGGTGACTCATAAGAAGTCAATTATTGAGTGGTCGTAGTGTCAAAGATTGATGACGGTTCGCTTCAGCGACACAAAAGTATACCACACCGATAGGTACGATGGGAGATATGACCCTAGAAGTCATCTGATGAAATGTTAGATGCTGTGGGCCTCGTAACCAAGGGATGAATGGGTCCATGCCTTCATCCACACTTTGGATGAAATTTCGCGATCATGGTATGCCACAGCTGAGTTGCGCGGGGAGATTACCACCTGGTTAGAGCTGACCGTTTGCTTCACTCATACCTTCAGTTTCACAGATGCCAATCCAGATATTCACAATGCTCTGAAGCTCATCCGAGATGCGGTTCTGAAGGTGGTTCCAGTCACCTACCTTGTGGATCCGCATACGCATTGGCAGATGCAGTCTATGATGGAATGTTATAATATCACTGGAGGGCTAGAGGATGGTGATGACCCGCAGAATATCAATGTTCCGGAATTAGAAGGGAGTCGGGATGTCGTAGAACCTAACGCACCGACCGATCCAATTAGTCAGCCGTTGAAGCTTAGGAAGGTCAACATTAGGACGGAGGAGAACCCAAAGTTCACAAATGTTGGAGACTACTAGGATTATGAAATGATGGCGAAGGTCACAGACCTGTTGCATGAGTTCCAAGATTTGTTCCCGACAAAGTTTTCCGAGATGAAGAGAATACTAGGGGATCTAGGGGAGATAAATATTCCATTAAAGCGAGATGCGAAACCAATTAGACAATGACCATATCGATTGAATCCGCAACACAAGGAACGGGTCAAAATTGAACTTGACCACATGCTGAATGCTGGAATAATTGATCTAGTTGAAGAATCGAAATGGATTAGTCTTATGGTGGTGTAGGATAAGAAGATAGGTGAGGTACGCATTTGTGTCGACCTGAGGAAGTTGAATGACGCATGTATGCATGATCCCTTTCCGATTCCATTCACTGACGAGGTGCTGGAAGGAGTGGGCAGTCAAGAGATGTATTCTTTCACGGATGGGTTCTCTGGCTATCACCAGATCAGGATCGCAAAATAGGATCGCCACAAGACGACATTTGTGATTGAATGGGGTTGTTTCCAGTACACTGTGATGCCGTTTGGGCTTAAGAACACCTACGGTATTCTCCCGGGTTGTTGTCGCTGCATTCAAAGATTTTATTTAGAAGTTTTTTCAAGTTTATATGGATTACTGGACAGTTTATGGATTGATCAACAATCATCTGGAAAACCTGTGACTGATGCTGGAGCGATGTAGACAGCATCATATATCGCTGAACTTGAAGAAGTGCATTTTCTGTGCACCATTTGGGATATTGTTGGGTCATATTGTTTGCAAGCAAGGATTATTGGTTGACCCAACAAATATTGCGCTCATTCTGAGCTTAACACCACCTACCAATGTCAAGCAGTTGAGAGCAACATTGGGGCACACGGGGTGCTATCACAAGTTTATATAGGGTTATGAAGCAATCATGACCCCTATGGAAAAGTTGTTAAAGAAGGATGTGGTATTCTTATGGAGTCCTGAATGTCAAGTCAGTTTCGAGACGCTGAAGGCTAAGATGGATTCTGCACCAATATTGGTATTTCCTGACTGGAGCAAGGAAATCCATGTCCATGTGGATGCATCATCGATTGCGCTAGGAGTAGTGCTCGCGCAACCAGGGGAAGGGGACCTGGATCACCCAATTGCTTTTGTGAGTCGCAAGTTGTCATCTGCGAAGAGAAATTATACGACTACCGAGAGGGAAGGTCTGGCGATGGTATATGCGCTACAGAGGTTTAGGCATTACCTACTGGGAGGTCACTTCAAGATGTTCACAGATCATTTTGTTTTGAAATACCTAGTCAATAAGCCTATCTTGGGGGGGAAGATATGCTGTTGGCTACTTCTTTTTTGGGAGTTTGATTTTGAGGTAATTGTGAAGCCAGGTCGCTTGAATGCGGGGCCAGATCATTTGTCGTGAATTGAAACAGGGGAGGAACCAACCAACATTGAAGATGGGTTGCCAGATGCGTAAATTTTTAGAGTCGAGGTGGATGATGACTACTATGAACAAATAATTTAGTTTTTGGTGATAGGAACCGTGCCATAGGAGTTCACCACAAGTCAAAAGAAGCAGTTGGTGGTTAAGGCTGCAGATTTCCAGTTGATCGCTGGACAACTATAAAAACTAGGACCTGACGAGATCTTGAGGCACTGTGTCCTGCCTCATGAGCAAGGAAAAATATTGGCATAGGCACATGCAGGAGTGGCTGGTGGACACTACAAAGGTCGTGCTACTTCCAGGAAGGTTCTTTGCGTAGGGATTTGGCAGCCCACTCTTCACAATGACGCGACGGATTATGTGTGGACTTGTGATGTTTGTCAATTGACAGGAAAACCCTCTAGGAGGGATGAGATGCCGCTAATACCTCAAGTGACATTGAATCCATTTGATAAATGGGATGTGGATTTCGTGGGACCTATCAACCCACCTGGGAAGCGCACTGGTGCACAGTACATAATCACAGCAACAAATTATTTAACAAGATGGGCAGAGGCTGCACGAGTTGTAGATTGCACTGCTGCGAAAACAACCCGATTCTTGTTTGACCATATTGTTACTCGGTTTGGATGCTCGAAGATATTGCTGAGCGATCAGGTGTAATGACCCTTTTTCAAAATTTTATTAAAATGCCAATTTTTTCACTTTTTCCCCAATTTTGACCTTTGACTAGTTTTACTGTTTTGACCTCCAAATCAACCCAAATGCTCCCAAATATTCTGTAGGAGTGTATGAATGGTATTTAGACTTGAATATTAGGTTTAGGGATGTTTTATGGCCCTCCAAATACTGCTGCAAACTTGATTTGTATTCTGATCAATATATGTAATTTTGACTAGTAATTTGTGCATCAAATCCCCCCGGGGTAACACTGCAAATGGCCTTCCAAATGCCTCCAAACTCCCACGAATTTATGAAAAGAGGTATGTAATGTGTTAAGTATGTGATTAAGGTCTCATATGCACCATTAATTGATTTTTAATACTGTTCTAACTCTCTCACATTCAACAACAAAAACCCCCAATTCGACCCTTGGGGAAATGGCACTATTTCGCCTCTCAATACAAACAAACTGAGTAAAAATGCTTCAAATTCTCAAGTACAGTACATGAAACTTGTAGAATATATCCATGGAAATATATGAATCACAAATATATCAGAGAATCATCCATCCATTCGAAATAATCAACCTTATAGTGTCATACATCAAAGCATTGGGGAAATGGACATTGTTTGCTCATTAATCAATAATTTTGCATACATTCAATGGGTATTTCGACCTGGGAGTTTCTGAATATGAAGAACAGAGGATATGAAGCTATTACAATAAAAAAAATATCATATGAATCTCTCCCAATGAGTGCAAGATCTCACCCAAAGCGCAATCCCTCAAGGAGCCTGAATATGCCTTCAAAATTGGAAATGGTGGAGAGAAAGTGCTGCACCAAACCAAACCATGAAACTTCCTGTCTCTGCTACCTGCAAATCAAACTCCATTAAATCACCATGAAAGACCTAAGTGGCCTCTCCAAACACCAACTTGGATGGGAATCTTTCACCCTTGAAATTGGCTAAGGCAAGAAACTAGTCATCCACTAGTTCTCTATTCACAAATGCAATTTTTCTTAAATCATCAAAATACATTCTCATACTTGATTTCTACATTTTATAACCAACATTAGCCTTCAAGGGGTCGAAATCCTCTCAATAGATTCAATAATTTTCCATTTAGAAAATATTCCTCATTTGCCACTTGTCTCCTAGTTCCAACCTTCCATCTTCTCCCAAATTTGAATTTGAGTCTCTTTAGATTCACCCAACTCCATGAGCGCCTTCCTTGAGCCTATTTTTGGGGATGACATGTCATAATGGTCAGGTGTAAGAAGTCAGGTCTGAATTTTGTCATAAATGTCATAGATGCTTCATTATTGTTGTCATAAAACTAGGGAATCTAGCCCAAGAGTCCACTAGTCTCGAATTTGACTCTTCCTCTCCCATGGAGGTTACTATTCCATCCCATTTCAACCTAAGATTCTCAATGCCATGTGTTATGACTTACCAACTCACCCAATAGTGTTCACCTTGCCATGAATTCGAATTGGCAAGAGAGAGCTGCCATGTGTCATTGAAAAATCAAGCTAGTGTGGGTCCCACCACCTCCATATGTCTCCAAAACCACTTGCCACCTAGAATTTCTCTTGAATTTATTTATTCACCATATTTATTAAATGATTGAACCCTTCTAATGTCTAAGTATCATTTATTAGCTTCCTTATTACCATCCCACATGTGCCTATCCAACCTAGGAAACTAGTAGGATTGATTGGATTGTCTTACTATGCACTTATTTGAATGGGGACATTACAGTCCTCCCCACCCAAGATTGCTTGTCCTCAAGTAATTTCAAATTTGGGTGCTGCAAAATATTCTCCTCTTCGCATGTGGCATCTTCATTTGGTAAGTCCTTCCATTGCACTAAATATTCTTTGATGATTCTACTCCTCAACCTTCTTTCCCGTGTCTTCAAAATATTTTCTGGAACAAGTGTGAGCTGACCTTCATCATCCAAAGGAGGAAGTATTTCTGAAGTGATGATTTTCTGACCAAGAGATTTCTTAAGAAAAGAAACATGAAATACATTGTGGATTTTACTCCCTTCCAGAAGTTCTAGTTCATTTGCTACTTCTCCAACCTTCCGCACTACCTTGTATGGCCCAGAGTACCTTGGTTTTAATTTTTCTGCTCCATTCTTTTTGAGAGATGTTTGTTTATAAGGCTGCAACCTTAAATATACTAAATCATTGACTTGAAAGGTTCTTTCTTCTCTATGTCTATCAGCATATTGTTTTTGTTGATTTTGAGCAACCTGCAAATTGTCTTTCAAGAGCTTTAAAATTTCTTGGCTCTTTTCCACCCAATCTTTAGCCTTTGGGGCTCTACTATCACCAAATATAATGTCATCAAATGTAAGTGCATCATAACCATATAATGTTTTGAAAGGAGACATTCCTATTGACATATGATAAGTGGTGTTGTAGCAAAACTCACCCAAGTGTAGCCATTTTGCCCATGCTTTTTGCTGCCCTCCCACATAGTTTCTTAGGTATCCTTCCAACTATTGGTTTACCCTCTCTGTTTGTCTATCAGTTTGTGGATGATAGCTGGTACTTGGAGTCAATTTATTGCCTACCAATCTAAAATTTCTTTCCAAAAAGCACCCATGAATCTACTATCTCTATCACTGACAATGCTCTTGGGGAGCCCATGCAATCTGAAAATTTCTTTGAAAAAAATATCAGCCACTTGTGCAGCACTAAAAGATGATGTAACAACAAAGAAATGAGCAAATTTTGTCAACCTATCAACTACCACATAGATGCAATCCTTACCCAAGGATTTAGGCAATCCGGTGATGAAATCCATGGAAATACTGTCCCATTTTTGCTCCGGAATGGAAAATGGTTGTAATAGGCCGGCTGGACATGTAAGTTCTGATTTGTTTTGTTGACATGCCTTACATTCATTCACATACTTCTGAACATCTTCCTTCAGCCCCTTCCAAAAAAATATTTTCCTCAACTGTCTATAAGTTTTGAAGATCCCCGGATGGCCCGCTAGTGGGGAATCATGTGCTTCTTGCAAAATTCGGTACTTGAGCTTGGAGTTATGAACTAAATAAATTCTTCCCTTATAATATATCAGCCCATTTAAAATCCTATAATTATCATCCCCTTTGGTTCCTTCCAACACATCACAAGCAAATTTGTCTTTGGCATATTCAACGAGTAGCATGTTTTTCCAATCCTTGGAAATATCCATGAGAGAAAAAGAAGGCCTTCTTGACAAAGCATCTGCTACTATATTATTCTTTCCTTTGACATATTCAATATCAAAATCATAAGCTTGAATCTTGCTTACCCACTTTTGTTGCCTTTCATTTAGATATTTTTGGGTGAGAAAGTGTCTTAGACTATTGTGGTCAGTTTTCACCACAAACTTGCTGCCCACCAAGTATTGTCTGAATTTGGCCAATGCATGCATAATGGCCAGCATTTCTTTATCATAGATGGAGTAAAGTTTTTCATGAGGCTGCAACTTTCTACTCTCAAAGGCTATGGAGTGTTAGCCTTGCTTTAGGACAACCCCTATTCCTCCACCTGAAGCATCACATTCCACAACAAAAGGTTTAGTAAAATCAGGAAGTGCAAGTATGGGACAACTACTCATTACCTCTTTCATTTTTTGGAAGGCTTTTTCAGCCTCTTCATCCCACTTGAAAGCATCCTTCTTAGTCAAATCAGTGAGTGGAGAAGTCAACTTGGAGAACCCTTTCACAAATTTTCTGTAGTAGGTGCATATGCCAATAAAGCCTCTCAATTCGGTAATATTTTTTGGTGATGGCCATTCCAAGATAGCCCTGATTTTTTCCATGTGTACCTTCACTCCTTCTTTCCCAATAATGTGCCCAAGATATAGTAGTTATTTCATCCCAAATTCACATTTTGATAATTTAGCAAATAAGGACTCTTCTTGCAAGATTTTCAACACAATCTCTAACTGCTGCAAATGCTCTTCCCATGTTTTGCTGTAAATGAGAATATCATCAAAGAAAACCAAAACAAACCTTCTTAGTTGCTTGCAAAATATCCTATTCATACATTCTTGAAAGGTGGCTGGAGCATTAGTTAACCCAAAAGGCATGACAAGAAATTCAAAGTGGCCAAAATGACATCGAAAAACAGTCTTTTGCACATCTTCATCTTTCATTTGAATTTGGTGATACCCTGATCTAAGGTCAATTTTTGAGAAGTATTTGGCCCCATGCAGCTCATCCATGAGCTCATCAATCCTAGGAATAGGATACCTATTCTTGATAGTCTTTTTGTTCAAGGCTCTAAAATCTATGCACATTCTAAATGTTCCATCTTTTTTCTTCACTAGCACTATTGAAGAAGCATAAGGGCTAGAGCTTGGTATAATGAGTCCCAAATCTAGGAGTTCTTGGATAGATTTTTCAATCTCATCTATGAAATTTTTAGGATGTCTATAAGGTGGTATCTGAATGGGTGAAGTACCCTCCTCCAAAATAATATTGTGCTCAACCCCCCTATCCGGTGGCCTACCATGTGGAAGGTCTCTAAAAACCTTTTCATATTTTTGCAAAAGTCTCTCTATCTCCTTTGGGTGTTTGAAAATATTTATAGTTGGCTTGGGAGATGTAATATGACATTCAGCAGCCCATTCTATATCCCCATGCCTCAATATAGATCTCATACTATTTCAAGTCACTACTTGATTTGGATAAGTGTGTTGCCCTCTCACAACTCTTTGTACTCCTTTTGAATCTTGGAATTTCATTTCGAGAATTTGATAATTTACTGTATGCTCTCAAATTGAATACAACCATTGCACTCCCAAAACCACATTAGTATCAGCAACATCAACCACATAAAAACTATCAACAAAAGTATAGTTACCTACGGTGACTTGCAGCTTTGGAACTCATGTTTTGCATTGCATTGTGTTGTGACCGGGAATGACAACTGTGAAGCCATCAAATGGTTCAATAGGTATCTTTCTTTTCTATACCATCTCTGCATCAATGAAGTTATGAGTGGCTCCTCCATCTACCAAAACTGAAGTTCTTTGTCCTTGTACCACACCTTTGCATTGGATAGTATGATAGCGAGGTACTGCTGAAAGCACTGCCATTCTTGCTTTGTTCGGTGAAGGCTGATTTTCTTCTTGTCTTTCCTCTTCTACTGCTGTCTCATATTCCTCTTCTTGATCTGAAATATGTCCATATTCATCCATGCCCCCATCATACCCCTCATTATCAGAAAATACTTCTATGTATTGAGCCTTTCCTTTGGTACATTTGTGCCCCGGTGTCCATGGTTGGAAGCATGTGAAGCACAGTTTCTTTTTTCTAAGTTCATCCCTGTTTAGTCCCTCTTTTCTATTCCTCTCAAATGACTCTCTTGGCCAAGGTTTCTTATCATATCCATCCCTTTGCCAAGTTTTCTTTTCAAATTTATAGCTAGGCTTAGGAGGAAATCTCGTTCTAGGAAGCACATTTTGGAGATCCCTAGTCAAGCTCATTGCATCTTTTAATGTAGTTGGATTGTGGGATTTGACCAAACCTCTTAAGGGTTTAGCCAAACCTTCAGTGAACAACAATACTAATATTCCCATAGATACATCAGCCACCTTGACTGATAATTTTTGAAAGTCCAACATATATTCAATAGGGGACCCAGTTTGCTTCAATTGAGCTAGTTCTTTGAAAGGCAATTCTGGATCTTTTTGTTCAAATCTTTCTAGTACCCTGTCAACAAATTCTCCATATGTTTTAACCTGATTATGAACCAAGGTTTTCAGCCCATGAAACCACCATTCATTGGCATCTCCTTCCAAATGCAAAATGGCCATTTTTAATGCATCCTCTTCCAACATAGGATTCAACTGAAAATATACATCCAATTTTTGCACCCAAGTGTTAGCAGAATTTTGAGAAGAACAATCAAAAGTAGGAAGTGACATTTTTCCAATAGCACTATTTAATTCTTTGTTTTGGAATGGACTCCTGTTGTCTCCCTTCCTTTTAATCTTTTGCATAGCATCAATGTAGTCATTGAGTGGTACACCTCTTTTACACTCTTCATTCAAATCATTCAAATCATTCCAATCATTTACTAGTTTCTTGTAATCCAATTCAAGATTGGGCTCTTCTTTGGGTGTGAGAAATTTAGTGCAGTATGCCTTTGTGTGCTTTGAAATTCATCAGGTCTATTATGAGGTCTTGTACTTGAGAAAATATGCTCATTCCCTTTCATCTTTTCCCCCGAGTGTGAACCACTATTATCTCCTATCATCCCTTTGCTTTGAAGCTGGCTAATCAACAATTCGAATCCTTGCAACAATTTGTCACCTATCCTATCCATGTTTGCTGAAATTTTAGAGAAACATGGATCTAAGGTTGCAATAAGTTCCTCCTTATGTTTTAATTTGTCATCCTCCTCTCTACCCATAGTTTCAGCAAAAGACTCCTCTTCTTCTACTACCTCTTCTTCAACAAAAACCTCTTCAACTGCTGGTTCAAAGGGTGGTGGATTATTCTTTTGAATTCTTGTTAAGACCATCAGGTGCCAAGAACATGCTCTGATACCCCTAGTAATGACCCTTTTTCAAAATTTTATTAAAATGCCAATTTTTCCACTTTTTCCCCAATTTCGACCTTTGACTAGTTTTACTGTTTTGACCTCCAATTCAACCCAAATGCTCCAAAATATTCTGTAGGAGTGTATGAATGGTATTTAGACTTGAATATTAGGTTAAGGGATGTTTTATGGCCCTCCAAATACTGCTGCAAACTTGATTTGTATTCTGATCAAAATATTAAATTTTGACTAGTAATTTGTGCATGAAGTCCCCCCGGGGTAACAATGCAAATGGCCTTCCAAATTCCTCCAAACTCCCACGAATTTATGAACAAAGGTATGTAATGTGTTAAGTATGTGATTAAGGTCTCATATGCACCATTAATTGATTTTTAATACTGTTCTAACTCTCTCACATTCAACATCAAAAACCCCCAATTCGACCCTTGGGGAAATGGCACTATTTCATCTCTCAATACAAACAAAATGAGTAAAATGCTTCAAATTCTCAAGTACAGTACATTAAAATTGTAGAATATATCCATGGAAATATATGAATCACAAATATATCAGAGAATCATCCATCCATTCGAAATAATCAACCTTATAGTGTCATACATCAAAGCATTGGGGAAATGGACATTGTTTGCTCATTAATCAATAATTTTGCATACATTCAATGGGTATTTCGACCTGAGAGTTTTTGAACATGAAGAAAAGATGATATGAAGTTATTACAATCATAAAAATATCATATGAAGCTCTCCCAATGAGTGCAAGATCTCACCCAAAGCGCAATCCCTTAAGGAGCCCGAATATGCCTTCAAAATTGGAAATGGTGGAGAGAAAGTGCTGCACTAAACCAAACCATGAAACTTCTTGTATATTCTATCTGCAAATAAAACTCCATTAAAACACCATGAAAGACCTGAGCGGCCTCTCCAAACACCAACTTGGATGGGAATCTTTCACCCTCGAAATTGGCTAAGGCAAGAAACTAGTCATCCACTAGTTCTCTCTTCACAAATGAAATTTTTCTTAAATCATAAAAAGCCATTCTCATACTTGATTTCTACATTTTATAACCAACATTAGCCTTCAAGGGGTCAAAATCTTCTCAATAGATTCAATAATTTTCCATTTAGAAAAGATTCCTCATTTGCCACTTGTCTCCTAGTTCCAACCTTCCATCTTCTCCCAAATTCGAATTTGAGTCTCTTTAGATTCCCCCAACTCCATGAGCACCTTACTTGAGCCTATTTTTGGGGATGACATGTCATAATGGTCAGGTGTAAGAAGTCAGGTCTGAATTTTGTCATAAATGTCATAGATGCTTCATTATTGTTGTCATAAAACTAGGGAATCTAGCCCAAGTGTCCACTAGTCTCCAATTTGACTCTTCCTCTCCCATGGAGGTTACTATTCTATCCCATTTCGACCTAAGATGCTCAATGCCATGTGTTATGACTTACCAACTCACCCAAGAGTGTTCACCTTCCCATGAATTCGAATTGGCAATAGAGAGCTGCCATGTGTCATTGAAAAATCAAGCTAGTGTGGGTCCCACCACCTCCATATGTCTCCAAAACCACTTGCCACCTAGAATTTCTCTTGAATTTATTTATTCACCATATTTATTAAATGCTTGAACCCTTTTAATGTCTAAGTATCATTTATTAGCTTCCTTATTACCATCCCACATGTGCCCATCCAACCTAGGAAACTAGTAGGATTGATGGGATTGTCTTACTATGCACTTATTTGAATGGGGACATTACATTAGGGGAGTCACTTTATTAATTGCAGAGTCAACGCTTTGATAGAGGAGCTTCAGATCCAGCATAAGAAGAGTACGTCGTATCATCCACAAGCCAATGGAACAGTGGAGTATTTTAACAAAGTGTTGGAGCATGCGCTTACAAAGGTTTGTAATGTGAATCGCGATGACTGGGATTTGAAGATTCCAATAGTCTTGTGGGCATATCGCACCACTTGTAAAATATTGATGGGACAAATGCCCTTCAAATTGGTGTATGGGAAAGAGGCAGTTATGCCTATGGAATACATCATTCGGAGTCTACGTATAGCGGCAGCGACAGGCATGCATGACGAAGTAGCATTAGCAGAACAACTGGAGTAGCTGATATAGCTTGAGGAAGATCGCTTTATTGTAGGTTTTGATCAACGCGTGGAGAAGGATCGGAAAAAAGCTTGGCATGATCACCATATAAAAAAAAAAGTTTCAGCAAGGTGACTTGGTGATGTTGTATGACAACAAGTTCATGAAGCATCCAGGGAAGTTGCAGATGCTTTGGATCGGTCCATATTGCATTAGTTGCATAAATTCAGGAGGTGTAATACAACTGCAGGAGTTATATGATGTGATGCTACCAAAGCTAGTGAATGGTAGTAGGTTGAATCCCTACAAGACGGGCTTAGAGCGACGCGATGCCTGAACAACATTGTTAAAAAAATAAAAATGCAGGATGCTAGGTGGGAGGATGGCGCACTAGCAGGGACAAGATGCGCAAGTAGAAGCAGTAGTATCACAGTTCGGGAGCCATGCCGTGACAACTGCAGGGTCACGACACAGTCAAATCAACAATCATTACAGATCGTTCGCAGATGACACTTTTTTATGGGATAGGTCTTTTTGAAAGCTCTGACCATTAAACTTGCCAATATTGACGTCGGAGTGAGGCACGTTTGGCATGCATAACGAAAGGTGGCAGCATGGTCAGCAGCACCATGGTTGATGCTTCGCACGATTGGCATGAATGACAACCGATGGAAGCATGGTCACTGCTCCACATGTAGGAAGTCAAGTCTGAGCATGAGTGCTGTGGATATGCTCCACTAGGAGACGACAGAATGGTATGATGACAGGATTAGAGACTTATGTGCACGGATTTGCAAATGATTTCTGAGGTAGGCATCCAAGACTCGGTGAAAATGCATAAATACAGGCACCAGGAGGATAATTGCATAAGCAGGTATCTATCCAACGAGAGGAATCCATGTTGCGAGCGGGTTGGGAAACTAGATAAGTTAGGAATTCCAAGGAGGCTGTGGAAATGATCCATTTCATTTCGTGTGGCAGCACACCAGGTGCGCTGAGGGCCCAAACAACGAGTGCGCATGAGCACCTAGAGAAGGAAGCGGCGCGGACACTCGGGAGCAACCGAGACGAAGTCTCATCCGAGATGTCTAAGTATGTGGTCATAGTTTGAAGCTTCATGGTCCCTGCAACCACCAGAACGACAGGGGCGGAATCCCCCTGGTCCCGATAGTAGGTGATCCCCAGTGTGAAATAGATGTGCCAGAGCAGTTGGCCTGTTTCACACCTCGACGTTGTTCATAAACTTTTCCTTAGTCTGTACTAGGTTTCCAGAGACTGGAGGATGAGTTTGAGAAATACATGACAACAAGCCGGAAGATCACTGTATCAGTTTGAGCAGTACATGATAGTGAGCCAGAGATCACTGTATTAGTTTGAGCAGTACACAACAACGAGTTCCAGATAGCAAGAATAGTTGCAGAGGAATAGTCAAGCAACAGACGAGTTTGAGTACACCATGTCTAGATGACGTGGCTCGAGGGTGAGCCACAAGATTGTGTTGGGGGCCTTTTTGTAGGCGGTTTAGATGAGTCAGCTGTGCATCATCACGAATGCTGCGAAAGGCCAAAGACACCTAGCAAGGAGGAAAATCGCACACAAGTCATAAATAATAGTAGTTTATGTATTTTTGGACTGCATTATGTGGGTTTTGGGTCATGTCGACCGCATTATGTGGGTTTTTGGGTCATCTGTTTTGTAGAGTTTGTTAAGAAGTAGTTAGGCAGTTGCCTAAGTGGACTGCAAATGTAAAGGCGTAAGCCTATAAATAGACATAGCGTTGTAGGCGTTGGTAATCCAGGAATTGATCAATTGAAGATATAGTTGAGAACGGATGATTTTGCTTGTTGTTGTCTGTTAATCTGGGTATGCGACAAAAGAACTATATTGCTATATCTATGGGTCGTTGCGAAGTTTAATATGATATGTTGTTGAGCAGAATTACTGTGTCTCTTTCTATTTTCCTGCTATGAATGTGATGTGTGACTTGAATACATGAATGATTGAATGCTTCCTTGTTCCAAATGATGTTTTACTGCTATATTTGTTGCACATTAATGGTTTATTTGACAATAAGATCTATTGAATGATGATGCAATTCTGTCTAAATGCATAATTCAAAATGTTGGATCTAGTTATGAATGCTACGATAAGTTGATAAGTGGATGCACAAAGGTCCTTCTTCATTCGGCGGAAACATGGTTCCGTCAGCTCTCCCTTGAACATCTCGGGTGAGACTTCATTTGCACCGCAAGTGTTGCTGGATGCGGTAAAACCTGTCTGGGCCGATGCTCAGGGAGACCGCGGTGGGTTGGACATCGACAAACTGAGGAACCCCTTTTGACTGGGTTTGTGTCAACAAGAATCTTTCAAGCTCAAACACAAGAAGGTAAAATCAACAGCTGATTTTCTTGAATGGGTTATCAAAAGCACTTCACCTCTTGCTCATTTAGAATATTTGAATGGGCTTGTGTCTACTACAACTCATATAGACATCGCAAAAGCATAAATATATGAAAATAAGTTGCCTCCTCTTCCATTCCTATCTAGTGTTGATATAGCAGCCTTAGAACAAACAACTGGTGCACATCCTTCCACTTTGATAGAAAAACAAACTTTGAGCTACATAATATGCTTCTAAAAGTTCAGGAGGGGAGGGTGATAAAAATAAAACCAAATTGAAAAGGAAACGTATGAGAAAACCAAGGTATCCTAAAGGTTTTGATTCGGAAAATCCAGGTCCACCACCTGATCTAGAAAGATGGATATCAAAGAGGGAGAGATCTATCTACAAACCAAAGAGGAAAGATAGGAGAGGTGCACACGTAGGAGGCATGCAAGGAGCTATTGTGAGGGATAAACCTCTTGATCATTCTGCAATTGGTCCTAGTAATTCCATATCTAGATATGCATTACGGAATGATGGAAAGGATGCAAGCACAATCTTAGAAGTTTCCAAGTCATTTAAGAGTGGTTCCCAAAAGACAAAGAAAAATTCACATCGATGATTGCACCAGTTCTTGAAATTTTTCTGATAACTTTCATTCTCTTGTTTATATTAAATAATGGTTTTACTTATTTCACTTGCATTCAAATATTCAAGCATTTTTTACTTGCATCTGTGACAAGAATGAAATTCAATACATTTAGTTGATTGTAAGCCCAATTTTGACCCTCCAGAATTTAAAATGGATCAAGGCTTTTTGCAATGTATTGATTTTGGGTGTGCTTTTTGAATTTCGAGGAACTGAATCTTGTTATTGCTTTATTTCATGGTTTTCTTTCATGTTCTTATTTTTTCTCATTCTCACCTACAACATTTCATATTTACCATTTCCTACAAAATATATGAAAGTTGAGATAATTTTCTATTTGTCTTTAAGGAGAAGATTGTTTGCTATGATTAAGCCTATTTTGATTTTTGAAAAATAGCAGCTCAAAGTTCCATTGCTGTTCACAATGAAATTAAAATAAGGTAATGCATATTATAATATTTTCCTTGTAGGAATTATATGTAGGGTGTTGATAGACAATTTAGGCTTCATGCTCATTAATCATAATGATTGGTTGAAGTTTTTCTCTCTCATATATTTTTGTTAAGTATTTCAATGCTTGTTGAATGTGATTGGATACTTGTAGCTTCCAGGTAAACATGAATTTTCATGAGCACTGTACAAATATAGTGCCAATTACAACCAGGAAGGCATAATCAATTAATACTTAAACATGCAAGTTTATGCAATGCATATCCTATGTTTTGCCAGATTCTAATAAATAAATTTAAAAGACCCTAAAGATGCACCATGGAAAAAACACATCCTTAAACATGAATCTCTTCTTTACATATTATTGATTCTTAGTTGATATTTCTTTTTTCAATGATGTTTTGTGCTATAAAAATAATTGGATATATTTTAGATAGATCATTAAATTCTTGGCAGGAAGAATTTTCTTAGTATCTTCCAAGAAGGTACCTCTTTTTGGTTTTTATTGTTTTCTGACATTAGGACATTGTGAATTTTTTCATGTGGAAAAGTTCGTGGAGGAGCATGGGAGTGTTGGTTATGCAGGAAAATAATGATTGAAAACCCTGATGTTCTTTGATGGTTTCCCAAAGCCTTTGGGTTGCACGGTAATTCCTTTTCACTTTCCGACTGGCTGAAAACAACTCCTAATTTTTGGAAAGATCCAGAGTTTAACAACCTTGATTGATTGATATAAAGCAAGTTCAGATCCTTTGTACACATTCCTTTTATGTATTTTCAATTATGTGACGCTATTTTATTGGAGGTTTCTATTGAATCTTGCTATGGTTTCTTCTTTAATTTATCACCTTTCATTGGAAATTATGAATATTTGATGGCTAATGTTCATAGTAGATAATAAAACTTCCATGGTGCATTGTTGGATGAAGTAGACAAGGGGTGGCTCCTCTTATGTTCAGTATTGTAGCAAGTGAATTTTGTTTCTAGAGTAAGAGGAATCCAACCATTGGGTAATAGCTCAAACATTGCCACTCATACATAGACAATTGGGAGTAGAGCAAGAACAACGACATTAAATACATATATTGACTTTTAGTAGGTGCATTGTTCCCATAGGGTTTGTTCAACTATTGGACTTGAGTACATGTAGATAATTTGATTGCACTGAGTTAGTTTTATAAACCTGCTTGAACGAACTTAAACAATTTTGTATAGTTTTGGTTGAAGGTTTAAATTTAAGACAATTATTGACATGAGAAGGTTGGGCCTGTTTTGTCCATTTTATGAAGTTGCATTAGAAAGGTTTTTTTTTGGTGGACCTGCTTTTTCCTTAGAACTTTCTATTTAATAGGAACATATTTTAAAGATGTTGAAAAAAATTCCAAACATGTGATGAATAACTTCTTTCCCAAATCAATTGCTTGTGTCTTAATACTATAGATATGTGCTTATATAACACAATTTTCAAACCATTATGGATAGATGATTGAATAGTTTACCTTTTGAACACGTTGAGAATCACAAAATGTTAATTTTAATAGTTGTGAGACTGTTGTAGTTCAATTACCTTTTCTATAGTGCTACTACAGTGTAAATGTAGTGGCATCCATGTCCATTTTCTTGGCATCAAGTCCATAAGTTTTGAACAGTATTAAAGCTGAAATGTGTTGGTGTAATCTATTAGTAGAAGTTGTACCAGTTAAGTTACATTTTTGCATATTTTTATTCTAAGGTTGTTTTTTGGTTCTGGCAGAAAGCAACTTCTTCAGTAGGATTTTTTTTTTGTATTGCCTCGGAAAGTTGGAGCAACTGCTAATCACCCTATTGATCCATCATATCCAGAAGGGACATATCTTACCAACTTTCTACTTAGAATACTATAACTGGTAAATTCTTGATTGTAGTTATTTTTGAAATTTTTATGCAAGTTCTGTAGGAAATCAAAGTTTAGTTCTCTTTAAAAAGTCTTGCTAGATATCGGGTGTCACAATTCGATGAGGTTTGAAATTTTTCGTATAGTAGATTCTTGAACATAATTATGAGGATTTTCTAAACTCAAATATTGTACACCAAGTAAAACTTTTATCCCGAATTATTTTTCTCATTTTCATTTCATATTTAGTTACATTTTCATATACATACATCCTGTACTTTTTATATATCATGTACTCAAATACAGACCATTCAATGGTATCCAAAGGGAAGGAGGAGTAAGGGTGAGTTATTGAAATAACCTTTCCATTTTTATTTGAATCTCATGCTCGAGTATAATGACAAGATCCATAGACTGAATTAAAACAACATGTTAGTGCTCAACATTATCCATGACAATGAAAAAGATAGAAGTTTCCATTCATTGAATGACACAATGGAATGGAAGGGCTATCTAGAAAACTCAATGGAACATCCAACAAACCATAAATGCATCCAAGCATGCTATAGATGTCTAGGATTTATACCTACAAACAACAATGGAATGGAGCCCTATTTAAACACAACAAGGAATAAAAAATACCATCCATACTATTGCAACTTTTCTCTACCTATATATAGTTATAACTAACAAAAGGATCTTTGGATTACTTGGAAAATCATGTAAAGTGTTTCCTTGTATTGCAAAATATGTGAGTGCAATGATGACAAATAAATGCACTCTTTGGGAGAAACATAATTAGAAAATATGAGAATGCATGTGAATCCATTGTTTGCAACATAAGAACAACATGGAAGATTAAATTATTCTTCTTGGAGATGATTTTGCAAGCACATGATCACCAAAAGAATAAGCACACAATTGTTTAGACACATTCCTTTTAGCGCTATTTGCATGGTTAAAATGCACTAGGAGCATAATTATGCATAAGATTTGACTTTTATTATTCCTTTTTATATAAAAAAGGGGAAATAGTGAAAAAAATTTGAGTTTAGATTTATAGATCATATCATCTAGTAAAATTAATTATTGACCTTCGTTTACTAATGAATTTTTTCTTGAAATAGTTCAATGACTTAAACATCTATATGCTTTTGTATAGCTAAAATAGTTTAGTTCTTTTATGGATTTTGTACACTAACAAATTTGCAGCTGTGTAATAGATATACTTAGTATTAATTTCATGGTTAAGTTAATTTTTTTTTTAGATATAGAATTTACCTTCTACGGAGGGTCAAGTAAGATTATTTCCCTGAATGCTGTTAAAATTTTGAGCATTAATTCACAATATTCTTGGATCTTTGCTGAGAGAATAACATATACAGTATATAAATGCATAACAATCACAATAAGCATGACAAGCATCACAAGAATCAAAAGCATGAGAGACAAGAGACACAAAGTTTCTGTGGGGAAAACCCTAAGGTGAAAAACCCCACAACTTCCTCAGAGATAGAGAGAGTAATGGCTCAAACAAAGTACAACCAAAATACACTTGAGATAGTCTCCTAGTAGCAGATGATCCTCCTCCTCACTAGTGCGCCACTTTCTGAGTGAGAGAGATATGACTTTCCGAAAATGATTCAAATAGAGATCTACCGATCTCTATTTATACTTAACCTGTTTTCCCAGTGACCTTATGGGGCCGACTTGTCTATCTAGATACATCCACAATATAATATATATTTTAGGGCCGACGCCACACATGGTGGTCTAATAACCCATCGGCAAGTACACACACTTGCGACACTTGTCAATCCACATGACGACACTTCTTATAGAGGAATAACACATCTCTTATAAGGGTACAATAAATATATATGAAATACATAGATGAAATACATTCCGAAGTTACATATACATCAACACTCCCTCTTAACTAGGAAGGTATTTCTCGACACAGTTCTGCTAGACAAGTCTTCTTCTCGGGATCATTGTCATCGATGCATCATCATCATCATCGTCATTGCTGTTGCTATCTCAACCAATCTCTGACTCTACTCATCATAGGAAGTTCTACAGAGCCAGTCCTTTTTCATACTGGATGTAGGCCCACCACCTGCAAGTCTTCATCATCTATGCGAACGGTTTGATAGAGGTGGCCTCTCAGGGCTAATTTTATGTGTGGATGCAATACCGGAAAGAGTATCCCAGGAACATTTATGTTCCTAAGCATGACCGGAAAGATCTCCCAGGACCGATTACATGCATCTCCTCCACAATACCTTTAAAGAGCATCCCAGGAACATTTATGTGCTGCAGCACGACCGGCAAGATCTCTAAAGAGCATCCCAGGACTTATTACGAGCACACAGCTCAACCTCTCGGATCTCTAGGACTGATTACATGTGGATAGACAAAACCTTTAAAGAGCATCCCAGGAACATTTATGTGCCACAACATGACCGACAAGATCTCTAAAGAGAATCCTAGGACTAATTATGAGCATACATCTCAACCTCTCGGATCTCCAAGACTGATTACATGTCTCCGTAGTAATACCTCATCCCAGGACTGATTACGAGCACACAGCTCAACATATCGGATATCTGAGGACTGATTACATACTACATAGCAATACCAGAAAGAGTACCCCAAGAACATTTATGTGCCGCAGCACGACCGACAAGATCTCCCAGGACTAATGACATGCTATTTGCATAACCTGCCACATATCATCTCTGACCTCCAAGTATCAACCTGATACTCATGATCCAATGGATCATCATCGCACAAGGCATCATCCTGATTCCCATGATCATACTGATCATCATCACTATACCATCCTAGTACATATCATCTGGAGAAACATCTTGAAGCTCATCATCATGATCATCCTGATCATACAATACATCCACCTGATGCATACCAAGTATCTACCTGATACATATCATCATACATGATCCACCAGATCATACAGTGTATCCATCTGATACAAATACAAATACATGATCCACCTGATCATACCTGATACATATCAACATACATGATCTACCTGATCATACAATGTATCCACCTGATACATATACAGATACATGGTCCAAGCATCCAACATGATGCATATACAAAATACATACAAATGATCCAACTGATCATATCCAACATCCAACATGATGCATACATACATAAATGATCCAACTGATCATATCTAGCATCAACAAAATGCATACATACATACAAATATAAATGATCCAACTGATCATATCCAGCATCAACACGATGCATACATACATAAATATAAATGATCCAACTGATCATATCCAGCATCAACACGATGCGTACATACATACAAATATAAATGATCCAACAGATCATATCCAACATCCAACATGATGCATATACAGAGCAGTAATTGGAGCATCGTCCTGATACTCATCATCCAACGCTTACATCCACATCCATGTGAAGGATCCTCCTTCCAACACGCTTAGAATGGCTTCAGCAAATGTGTCCATCACTTCTTCCTTGAAGTGTCGTCGATCTGAAGAACACCAAGCCTCTCCTTGAAGTACTCGAACTTCACCTTGGCTAGTGGCTTCGTCAACACATCTGAAATCTGCTCATCCATCGCAACATACAGGAGCTTCACGGCTCCTCTTTGCACCATATCCCTGATATAGTGATATTTGATCTCTATGTGTTTCAACCTGTCATGAAACACTGGGCTCTCAGACAGCTTCACACAACTCTGGTTATCGCAGAATATACTAGTAGCATCCAGTGGGAGATCAAATAACTCAGACAGTAGCTTCCGTAGCCATACTACCTCACAACTAGCTGAGCAGGCTGCAACATACTCTGCCTCAGCTATACTCAGTGCTATGCATGACTGCTTCCTGCTAAACCAAGAGATCACACTTGATCCCATATGGAAGCAGCACCCAGATGTGCTCTTCCTATCTGCAGCACTGCCAACCTAATATGAATCAACATAACCTTACAGGTTAAACTTTTGATTCGCTTCATACTTGAGCCCATCATCCACTGTACACTTCAGGTACCTCAGAACATGCTTTACAGCAACCAGGTGAACACTCCTCGGATCTATCAGGAACTGGATCAATGTGTTCACAGCAAAGCAAATATCTGGTCTCGTGTTCGCTAGGTACATCAAGGACCCAATCATCTGACGATACATAGAGACATCAACCGGCTCAGATGAAGCATCACATAGAAGCTTTAGATTCGATTCCATGGGTGTGGCCATGGCCTTGCAATTCATCATCCCAAATCTCTTTAGGATATCTACTGTGTACTTCCCTTGACCAAGAAAGATCCCACCTGAATTCTGCCACACCTCCATACCTAGGAACTAATGCATCATTCCCAAATCTTTCATATCGAACTCAGCAGCAAGCTTCCTCTTAGTATTTGCAATCAATCTATCATCTCCTGTTACAAATAAGTCATCCATGTACAGAAGTAGAATCACAGGATTTCCTTCCTCAACCTTGTAGTAGAGGTTGGAATCCGCTTTACTCTTGGTAAATCCCAAACTAGATAGGAAACTGTCCATCCTACCATACTAGGTTCTGGGAGCTTGTTTCAAGCCATACAAGGCTTTCTTCAATCTGCACACATGTGAATCCCTGTCAGGTCTTGGGACTGCATCCCAAACATCTTCTTCATGATCGACGGATCATGGCATTTCGTTTCTTCATCCCAGATCCTAGGAACTTCAATATCTTCAATATCTTCAATAGATATCTTTGTTGCTGGAACAAATGTTGTAGTCCTTTTGTAGGTGAAGATATATGGTCTTTACTACAAAACAAGTTAAATTTCATGATTAGAAACATCTCATAATTTTCAGAACAAATTCTTTACACATAAAGAAATATGTCATGCAGTTATCTTAGCCAATGCTTTAATACAACATTTATCCATGTTCCACAACTTTCTAGATGCCTTCCAGTCTCTACCAGAACATTGTTAAGAGTTTGCACTACTCCCAACATGTCAACAAAGAGGATTCATTCTAGATAAGTAGCACTGGAATGTTGTACAGTGTCATAGGCCACTTACCCATCGCATGCATATTAGTAGTATACTGTTCATTAATGCAATCATTCTAATATGCACAATACATCTCCTAAGTCTAGGAACATAAACATAATATTATTTAAACAAACAAAATAGGCAAGAAATGATAATTGAAATACTTATCTTTGTTTGTTTGTTGGGTGGACTCCCTCTGAGTCTTTGCTTCCTGGCAGGAGCTGCTGAAGTAGCTTCTTCTACACCTTTCTATTGTGGAATGTAGGAAGATGGTCAACTCCCTCTAAAAATATGCATCATTGCAGGAGCTGCTGGAGTGTGCTCCCTCTTGATCTTTGCTTCCTGGATTACCTATCCTTGAACTTATATTCATCCTTGCTGACATCAATCTTCTTGAACCCAAAAAAGACCTCTTCTGGTGTCTTGTTGTCCAATATCTTGTGGGGTGTTTTGTTCTGCACATATACAGTTGTTCTAGCTGCTTTTGCCCATAGATGCATAGGTAGATCCTGGTCATGCAACATTGCCCTTGCTGCTTCCATGATTGTTCTGTTCTTCCTTTCTGCAACTCCATTCTGTTGAGGATTATAAGGAGCAGTCAACTCCCTCTTAATCCCTGAATCACTGCAAAGCTTCTTGAAGTCACCTGAGGTGAATTCTCCACCATTTTCAGATCTGAATGTTTTGATCTTTTTGTCCGTTTGATTCTCCATCAAGGTTTTGAATTCCTTGAACTTATCAAACACCTCATCTTTGTTTTTCAAGAAGTATACCCAAGTCTTCCTGGAGAAGTCATCAATAAATGAGACATAGTAAACATACCCACTTAGAGAACTGGATGACATAGGACCACATACATCTGAGTGGATGATTTCCAGGATATCTTTTGCCTTGCTTTCACTGCTTGGGAAAGCCTTCTTAATATTCTTACCTTTTGCACATCCTTTGCAAACACCTTCATGTTTGGTCTTGATTTCAGGAAGACCCTCTACAACCTTGCTTGCAATTGGAAGTGCCCTATAGTGCATATGAGCAAGTCTTCTATGCCAAAGTTCACTTGGCTCCATGGATTCATGCACCATGGCATGTTCAGGTTGTCCTTTTAATTTATACAAACCTCCCTCTTGCTCTCCAATCACTACTGCATCATCTATGGTCTTTCCCTTTGGCCACATTAGGACTTGGCCATCCAAAAATGCAACCCTCATACCTTTTGCATCCAATGCAAAGATGGAGAGTAAGTTCTTCTTGAGCCCAGGTACATAAAGGACTTCTTTCATCTTCAAATATTTTCCAGAATCTAGGTTGTAGGAGGCTTCACCACTTCCTTTGATTGGGTATTGATAATCATCCCCAAGTTTCACCTTATGGGGTGATTCATGTTCAGATAGATTCACAAAGGATTCCTTAAACCCAGTCATGTGTTTGGAATCCCCACTATCAATCAACCAATCATTACAACCATGGGAGATAGTACCTGTGAGAGCAGAGATTAGAACATACTCTTCTTCACTTGATGAGTCATCATTACTATCATCACTTTCTGCCCTAGCCTTCTTCTTTGGAGGTTCATCATCTTCGGCAGCATGAGCATGGTACCTTCTTTTGTTATCTTTCTTCTTCTTGTTGGATTTGTTGTTGTTGTGGTTGTCCCTTTTGTTCTTGGGACATTCTGAAGCAAAGTGACCCTTCTCATTACAAGTGAAACACCATAGATCTTTCTTGTCTTTGTGAAAATGATGAGAAGATTTCTTCTTGTGATGGGATGGCTCCCTCTTGAACTTGCCCTTCTTAGTGTGAGCTGTGAGAGCTTGATCTTCATTTCCCATCTTCTCTTCTCTTGCCACAAGCCTTGCTTCTTCTTAAGAACATTCCTCCCATAATCTGCTGAAGGAGATTAACTTCTTTTTGGCATAGATCCCCTGGATAAAAGAGTCCCATGACCTAGGTAGGCCATTCAAAGTAGTTATCACAATTTCACCATTCTCCACCATTTCATCTACAGCTTCAAGTTGTTCCTTGATCTGAGAGACCTTGGAGAAATAGGATTGAATGGTTTCTCCATTCGACATCTTGACCCCTTTCAATTGATTCCGTAGGGTCATCTTCCGATTTATGTTCTTTCCTTCAAATAGCTTGGTCAAAGAGTCAAAGATAGCCCTGGGTGTCTTTAGAGAAGACACATGGGTTATGAGATGGTATTTGATAGAATCAGCAATGATTCTCTTTGCCTTGACCAAGTTCTTCTTATGCAATACCTTAGCCTCTTCATCCTATGGGATAGGGATGTCTTCTTTTATATATGAGTCCAACTCATTCTCTTCCAGGATTAAGCCAATCCTATACTTCCAAGCTTGGAAGTTATCAGCCCCTTCAAGCTTATCCTCAAGCTT
This sequence comes from Larix kaempferi, assembly GCA_027924585.1. Taxonomy (NCBI): domain Eukaryota; kingdom Viridiplantae; phylum Streptophyta; class Pinopsida; order Pinales; family Pinaceae; genus Larix; species Larix kaempferi. The sequence goes on along the minus strand of BSBM01000637.1, from coordinate 16,498,989 downwards.
GGTGTGGTGAGACATCTTAAAGAGTACTTCAAATGGAAATAGAAAAGATTTAGGTCTTACCACTTGAAATGCTGAAAACTAGATCTGGTCTCGGATTAGGGTTTGTCGGAAAAACCTTAAAAATGCAAAATGTGAATTTCAAATTTCTGAAAGGAAAGAAAGATGCGCCTTGATGAGCTGATTAGCTTGGTGTATTCAGAATTTGAGATCAGCAAAGCTTTACCCTTCAGATTTGCCTTTTTGTCCTCCCGGGTTCACTCGAGAGAGCCCGAAATTAGGGTTTGACTTTCCCGGAGATCTACCCAGCCAAAAATATCGATATAAAGCTCTAAACTGCGATTTTTGCAAGGAGCTTCCAGCTATGTCTTCAGATTTCAGAAATTTCTATTTTTGTGGAAACCCTAATTTTTAGGGCCAAATTTGAAAATGCTCAGAATTGAATTCTGATTGGACAGATAGATTATCCTTGATGAGTAGAGTCAATCTACTATACTGCGTTTCCAAAAACTGTGGAGAGAAACCCAATAAACAAGCAACTCAAGTTTCCGTCACTGCAAAATGTCTTCTTCTCATGTTAGCTCTGATACCATGTTAAAAATTTGAGCATTAATTCACAATATTCTTGGATCTTTACTGAGAGAATAACATATATAGTATATCAATGCATAACAATCACAATAAGCATCACAAGCATCACAAGAATCAAAAGCATGAGAGACAAGAGACCCAGAGTTTCCATGGGGAAAACCCTAAGGTGAAAAACCCCACAACTTCCTCAGAGATAGAGAGAGCAATGGCTCAACCAAAGTACAACCAAAATACACTTGAGATAGTCTCCTAGTAGCAGATGATCCTCCTCCTCATTAGTGCGCCACTTTCTGAGTGAGAGAGATATGACTTTCCGAAATTGATTCAAATAGAGATCTCCCGATCTCTATTGATACTTAACCTGTTTTCCCAATGACCTTATGGGGTCGACTTGTCTATCTAGATCACCAACATTCTCCATCCCAAAATCTTGGCATGGGAAATCCTCCACATGCAATCCTCTTCTGGCGTGGGCAAGTGGGAAATCCTCTTTTGGCATGGGAAATCAATAGGAGCAAAGGTGCGGAGGAGATACCCTAAACCCTACAATGTATTTGGTAAAATGGTCACACCTATGCAAGTTTGATTATGTTTGAAGAATTTACATGATTGAGTTTGCAAAGTTGACGGGCCTTACACACTTCTCCCATCTCCCAATTTTGCTCTCTCAAACCTCAAATCACATTAACATCGATGTGCATTAACATTGACAAGCATTACACACTTTGGCCATTACCCAAATCCATCTTGGTGTGGGCAATCCTCCAAGATGGAGGAAATTGATCCCATCCAGACTATTTTTTCCATGGTATAAAGCACCTCCCTTCCCTTGACTTTGCAGCAATGCCCTTATTTTGATCTTGGTGGCATTGCAGTTCAACCTCTAAATTTATATCTTCACCTAATACTTCAGCTGTTTGAGATACACTTCTATCACCTTTATATTCATGCTTCCTAGTAGTATGTTGAATATCTATTTTAGCTTCCACCGATTCACATTTTGTGCCTTCTTGCACCCCAGCTTGACTGATTTGAACAACTCCGTCAAATTGTGAATCATGTTCCTCATGATGACTATCATTGTCATATTTTTCTTCCATTTCAGACTGTTGGTCATCATCCCAGTTTTTTTCATGTTCCACATCTTTCCGTCTATCATCCAGATCCAAGCCAAGATCATCAACATCTCTACCATCGGAATCATCATAATCAACATGTTCATCTTCCAATTCTTCTCCTGTATCTTCTTTAACCCAATTATGAAGCCTTGTTTCTCTGTATTCTCCTTCTTCAACTTAATGCTCATTTTCATCCTGTTCAACAATCTCCTTTTCAATATTGTTCATATTCATCATCATAAACATCAAACTCACAGTTATTGCCAAAGACAATTTCTGTGGCATCCTCTGTAGATTGCTTGTCCAATCCAAGCTTGGGGATTCTAAGATTTTCCCTCGTGGTGTTAATATCCTCCACACAAGCATCAATGACACAGATAGTTGCAACATTTGCATCATCAACAATGCTATCCTCATTGACAGTTTTGATAAGATGTAGATCCCTGGCTGGAGAAGATGGGGAACTATTTTAGCACAAGATCAGGATTTTCATAAGTTGTTTCAGGACCACACAAGTTTCCCTTGTAACTAGTACCATCAGTTGCTTCAAAATTATCTTCTGCAGGTTCCTTATCTTGCTTACAATCAGCAGAAGACTCAATTTTATCAAACATATCATCATTGTCATCAATCGGAGTATTATCTAACAGACTGTCACTTTGCAAGGAAGGGTCTGTTTCCAAAAGGCAATCTAAAGGTTTCTCTATGAAATGTTTATCATCTTGGACATCAACACAAGAAACATTAATAACTGATTCACAAGCTCCTCTTGAAGGTGCCATGGAGAGGTTTAGTTCCCTTTCAGCTAATGATTCCTTTGATAGTGAAACACTCTTACAGATATATGCATGGTTCATCTTATGCTGTTTGAGAAGGCATTAGGCTGAAGTCTGAGAGAAGTATCGAGTTTTGAATCCTTTCCAAAAGCTAGGCTTTCTGAGAAATGTTTCTTGGTCTGCCTGTAAAACCTTGCTCAGCATATCATGTTCAGATTTTCCATTATCATGCTTAGCTTCTGAAGCTAATATGTGTACCTGAATCCCGTCCAAATGTTCCGAGTTCTTATTGTTTGCAGTATTTGAAGGTAAAAATTCAGGTTTAAGATCAATATTTACAACTTCTAGTTCCTTTTACCAAGAATCCATAGGGGTATTCAAATCCCAATGCGACCTATCATCATTGAAATAGCTAGAATCCAACCTCAAAAGCATTTATTTCTCTTGCTTCTCTCCATCTTCCCGTAAACCTGCAGCAGAACACTCCCTAGCTACACAAGACATTTTACTACAACCAGTTGTCTCTAAATGATTTCTAGATCCTAGAGAAATCGAGTTACAACCTAGGTCTAACTCCATTGATTCCTCTGTCTCCATGCATGTAATGTGATCTGTTCTCCTCAGATTATTACAATATAAAATTTCCTCGATTACATGGATTTTATTCCTTGCAGTGCGTAGCAGATCACTCTATAGCACATGATCTCATCTCCTAAAATATTCTTCCTGTTTCAGAGTGTCCATGTGTGCATAAATTTTTTGTTTATTATCTTGAATTCCAATATCACCATCATTAAATATTTCAAGTGTAGGCTTAGGATTCTTGAATTCCACTAATTCCTCTTTGGATACTTTGTCTTCCAAGTTGTTGCTCCCTAGCTTACAAGCATACTTGGAAACCTTGAATTTCTTGACAAATTATACTCTATCTTGAGTTTCCATTGCTTGCTTAGGTATCACCAAGGTATTTATGTGTGATCAATAAGATACAACCAACTTACCCTTAACATCATTTAAGCAAGAACTCAGTCCCTTCAATGGCTCTTGAAGATCTCTGTTTCCATAAGAATCTTGGGTTCTATCAGGTCTAGATAATTTTTTTCCAATTTTAACAATGAGATTGTTCTCCTTGCTTCTTGATATTTAGTATTGTTCCCATTATGTTCTCAATGGTGCAACCCATTTATGTACCTAGGTTGTGCTGGACTATTTTCAATCTACCCTTGAGAACTAATCCAATTCTATCATAAGCCAAAGTTCCCTTGAAATTAGTGTGCCAATGGATTTCAATGTCTAGTACTATGATCAAATAGTGTATCTTCCCTTTTTATTTTAGTAATTGTTGCATCATATGTCATTTCCCATTCATGTGTAACAATTTCAGGATTTGCAGTTCTTTTATTAGCATATATATGAGACTCAAAATCCACTTGGGCATGATGATGCTAGACAAATTCAAGTCTCTTAGGAAAATGTTGAACCCCATCAACATTTAACTTCAAATTTGATTTTTGTTTGCATGCATTCTTTGTAATTCGATTTCCCTTCAAGAGTGGTGGTCATTTCTTCATTACCTAGTATACATTTCCTCATGCTTGGAGGGCATTTCCTCATCAATGGTGGCTATTGTGTACATTTCCTTCATGAGTAGTGAGCATTTCTACCTTCCTGGTGGGAATTTCCTCTTTTTTGGAAAGCATTTCTTATGCATGGAAGGAATTTCCCATTGCTTGTGGGCATTTTCTCATGGCATGTAGGAATTTTCTTGGTGGACATTTAGCTTGGTGGTAATACTCCTTAGCTTGGCGAGTATTTTGTTAGCTTGGAGATCATATTCAATGACTGGCACATATTTCTCTTTCATGTGACACCATGGTGGGAATTTTAATATTTGCTTGTGTAGGATCTTCATTCATGTGAATATGATATATAAGGAAAGCTTCAAAATTTCTTCTAGATCTAAGACTATTTGCTGTCATTCCTGGATGCTACATGATTGTTTTACACGCCACAATATGTTTCCATAAATTTATGCTAGTTCAACTCTTCAGATTGCACTTTTCAAGTTGTCATAACTAGTCATTGTTCACCTTGGGAAAGAACATACATGATTCTACAAGGCTTCTGATCAAATACAAGATTAAAATACTCTTTCTTGTTTTCCAATAGTTCCACCTTTCCCATAAAGTTGGGTATCTTTTGATGCTTGCCCTACTCTCTCCACGAATATTTATAGAACCAAAATTTTAGTCTTTTTCAAAATGCCTTTCCACATCTTTACGATGCAGACAATGAGGGACGCCTCCATATTCATTTAGAATAGAGACATACCAACCAAAGTCACCAACTAACTTATACACATACTTGTTGCAAGTAAGGAGGATATCATTTCTTGGTTAGAACCATTTTATGATTATTATGTGCTTAGAAAATGACTTATTTGTTACTAGAAGGAAATGGTCTAAAGGTGCTCTACTCCAGGACTGAAGACAAATACATGAATTATTTGCAAACTTTCCACTCCATTCAACTACTCTACCATAACATCAACCTTCAAACTCAATCTTTCATGTTACAATAAGATTTCTAAATGAGTAGCTACAAGACTAGAGTATCTATCATTTTTCTCCTACATTCTCAGCTTCCAAGTTTTGAATCTTTATTAATCCACACATGCAATGCACATGTTATTTAGTGGGATTGGTATGATTTGAGGCTTAGTTCTTGCCATTCCTTAAAATATATGAAGTTAGAGATGTTTTTTTTTCATTTTTATACATCATCAATCACATACCAATAAAACAAAGCAATCACTAATTGATGAATCCACTCTTCACTAATTGTTAGACTTTCATATTATATGATATAATTATTTTTAATTAAACACTTAGATATGTACAAAAGTACAATATCACCACTATTAAGAAACAATGTATTGTGGTGTTTAAGAAAGGTGCTTTTGTTGGATTTTCAATTCTTTGGATTTTAAGTAAGATAAGATTCAAACCTGCGACTTATGTCTAGTCCCAAGGCTACCACCTTCAAGCTTGAAGTTCAGCTGACAATGGGAGACCACCTTCAAGCTTGATTAATTCTATATGCATTTCATAATGGGAGACATCGGGATACCACCTTCAAGCTTGATTCATTCTATATGCATTTCAATATGGAACTGTCTCAGATTCTCACTGCGTTTTCCCTCAATTAGTTTATCAATTTAGTATGACCCACGCCCACTGTTCGAGGAGTGTTTCCAGCGGTCTTGAGTTTCATTCTGGAAGTGGTGACGATTCATGGTATTATGTTTCCCTTCGGCTGCAATATGGCAAACTCAAAGTTCACTACGAATTTTTGTCTGAAAAATTTGATGCTTTGGGATCCGTAACCTCGGTTCCATTCAGGGACACTTTGAGGAATTGCTCCTGGGGCACAGAACCCAAACCATCACATTTGTCAGACAAACCTTCGTAGTGAACTATGAGTTTTCCATATTGCAGTCAAAGGGATTAAACATAATACCATGAATCATCATTGTTGCCAGGATGAAACTCAAGACCACTGGCAACACTTCTCGGATGACGGGTGTGGGTCATACTGAATTGATAAACTAATTGAGGGAAAACGCAGTGAGAATCTGAGACGGTTGCATAGTGAAATGCATATAGAATGAATGAAGAGTGGGTGTCAAGAGAAATGGTTGTGGGATGTCGTATGAGAGGAAATGGCGACGGGAATTGAAAGGTCAAATTAAATTCGTACGGTGGTAATAAACTACACTTGTGTCTTCCATTGTCAGCTGCACTTCAAGCTTGAAGGTGGTAGCCTTGGGACTAGACATAGGTCGCAAGTTCGAATTTCCTCAGTTTAGTTCATACCCTGTTATTTTTTTGATGCAAATTATATGTTTTCTTTAATTTCCTTTGTCAGGACGCAAAGACAACCATAAAATATCAAATGTGTCAATATGAAAAGAGTAAGAGACAACTATAAGTGTTACACCAAAATGTCGTCACCCTTGTGCAAGTGTCGCAAGCATTGCAAGTGTCGTCATCCTGACTTAGTGTTGTCACCATGACCATTGCAAGTATCGTCATTATGACCAAGTGTCGTCATCATGACCGTTGTGATAATGTTGTCATCTTGACCATTGTGTAAACTCCTTGAAGTTTCCCATGACTGGAGGGCTTAACTGACCTACTTTTCAAGGTCGTTGTAGTTTTCCCTTGTGCAACATGCGACGTTGCAGGTTGTCCTAATGCAACATGCGACGATGTCAATTATTTGGATAAAAGAGTATCTTCGAGCCCATTATCAAAGATGAGTGATGTGGAGGCCTATCCCTAGGATCTAGGTGAGGTGGCATTTCAGTTCCTAACCTAATGGGAAGATCCCTTAACCATCTCCCCCTAATCCTCAACCTACCCTATCTCTTTAGCCCTATATAAACACCCACTCTCTCCATGGGAGGGGGAAGGTCTATGGTATCCTTATGCTGGTAGAACCCATATTGGTGATTGGGAGGCGTGTACCATCTTGGAGGTTTGGCTTGGACATGTTGGATGGAGGATGCAACGTTGAGGCTTTGGTTGTAGCTTCATCCTTTCTATGTAATTCCCACTTGTTATATAGTTAATATAATCTCTTTCCATAAATGTTGTCTCGTTGATGATGTTTAGAACTTTCTTCCTCAACTGTTAGTTTAGATCAATTATTGTTTAGATATCTTGTACTTCTTGTATCGTTTCCATATTGTCTTGACAGGTCTTGCAGCTGGAGATCTGACAACTGCGAGACTTGGAGCAACAACAAGGAGAAGGATCCGTGATCTGAAAGGTACGATATCTAAGTACTCGATATTTAACTAGATCTAGGAAATGAGTTTTGTATTCTGTACTATTTGTTATAGATTCACTTGAACTAGGGAGATCCGGCTTGCGTCCACTCGAGTGGATTGTCCATTAACAAATTTGGCGACCCTACTAGGGAAGAACATTGTTGTTTTCAATTTGAATGTCAGTTTTAGTTGATTGCTTTTCCAAGCCATCTCTTTGGCCATTTGCTTCTTAAGCCCTTTCACCATCAGATCTTTGCTTTGAAGAGTCTGATTGCCTTCCTTTGAGTTTGTACTTCTCATTGGAAGACCTTTTTATGCTCATTATCTGGAGAACTGGTTCATTTTTGGACTTAGATGTCACCTGTTGCACCTAGTCGGTGTACCCAGAGCGAAACTGTGTTGTTTTTTATCTCTGTTCTTTGCTTGTTAGTCTATCCTCGCAGCCCTTCCATTGGTATACTGTGACGTTGTCGCACTTCCTGCACTAGTGAAATGCTACGTCGCACTATGCATAAGCATAGAGTGCGCCGATCTGCCATTTTTTTCCATACAAGCACCTTTCCTCCATTTTTGATTTGAGTTTTGGTTTGTGTACAAACTCCTCTGCACTGTACCTTCCAGGCAGAGCCCCTTTTGTCCAGCAATGTTTTGTTTGGCTTGTTTGTATTGGTTTTTGGGTCTTTTGAGTTTTGGATTCATGTTTGGCCCCTTGAGTCAAAACTAGTGTTTTGCTTACATTTTTAAGCGAAATGGGGGGCCATGAATCGTGCATTCTTTAGTCGTTTTGACCCATCTCAAGGTTTTGAGATCATTTTTGGTTTGGTGTGATTGACTTGTTTTAAAGACTTGAAGAGTGTGGGATATCCATGTCTTTTTGAGCCTCTCTTTCTTGGGTTATGCATCTTGTTTCCCTTACATGCTAAGCTATTAAATCATTTTTGGGAAAGATTGATTCTTTGTCTCCACTTTAGTTCAAAGCAAAGCTTGATTTTGTCACTCTTTTGCTATATTCATGAATTTGGAAAACGTAAATATTCTTCTTACTTTATTTTGATCATTTGATATTCTTGGTCTTATCATCATAAGAAGAAGAAAGGCTTGTTTCAGATTTGTGTGCATTTGAGTTAGATAATATTGTTAAGTGCTTATCCTTGTCTTGCATTTGATTAGAAACGTTTGTGGAATCCTTCTTTCCATATCTTAGATGTGTCTTTTTCAAGTGTAAAAAGATAGGAAATGAGTTATAATTATTGCATTTGGTAGATTTTAAGCCTCTCTTGAGTGCCTTTGAGTTGTTTGGGTGCTTGCCATTTTTCTTTGGGAATTCTGAAAGATTAGAGTGTTGTAGATATCCTCTCACTTGCTGTATATAAATATGAAAAGCGTTTAGTTATCAAATTCCATTTTTGGCACATGCATTTGAAAATTGAAAGTGCTTCAATATCTTGTCTTATACATTGTTAAGATTAGCTGCATTTTTCATTTTCTTTACGGTTTTTCGTTGATTATTGCAGAAAGTTAGAATTGTTGCACTCTAGGAAGGAATTCTTCTTTTCGCTACTACTTAAGTACTTTTGGTTTGAAAGAAAGAAAAATCTCTCCCTACCTTAAGTAGTTTTCATTGAAAAGGAAAGGAAAATGTGCATTATCATGTAGTTGAGGATTGCATTATGTTTACATTTATGTACTCACCTCATGCATCCACCTAATTGTACAAGATAAAATTAATGCGAGCTTAGGTTCAAATAATTTAGCAACTTGTGTGTAAGTTAGAGACGTGTTCTGGCATCGTTAAGCATGGCAGCTGTCATTATTTGCCAGCACTGTAGTCCGGGGGTATTGTAGTCTTCCACGTACATCGGTATATCGAGCTCCTTCACGTACCCACCAAGTACCATAATCCGTACTTGGCGTATATCGAAGGGTGTATCACGTACTCAACACGTATATCGGAAGGTCTCATGCCAACAACTGTGCATTAGACAACACCACTACGGATTTCAGCTCCCACGTACCTTGGGTATATCGGGAGACACCACTAGGATTCCTGAAACCAACTGAGTTAACCATTTGGCCATCTTGGCAAAGTAATACATCGAGAACAACACTCGAGGAGATTAGCACGCACGTACTATCCAGGTAATCAGGTATGCAGGCAAGGGTACGGTCCCAATCCTCCTTGTCGCGTCATATTGTTGGACCCTGCAGTATATTGTGATGCCTTGATAATCCTGTAAGGTTCTAGACTTTGAATCCACTCCTATTCACATAGTTTGCTTATTGCTTTTAGACTTGAGTAGTGTTTGTCTTGTGTGGTCCTTTAGAGACTCTTAGGAATTTTAGATATGGAAGATTCTTTCGGGACTACCAACCAAGGCACCCCTTTCCAAGGTATGCCATTTGTTATTCCCCCTTGTGGAACTGTCGGTCCTCCCTTTATGGCTACATTGAGTCTTCTTGGATTGACGATAGGATTACTAGTATGGTTATTCTCCAATCCGGTTACACCAAATGCACCAATCGTGTTGAACCTAGGTCCTTCACCACATGAGCATCAATCTCATGATGACCCTTCTCCTTCTCTGTCGAAAGTTGAATCGGCTTCCATCTCTTCCTCTTCTCCTACTGAAAACTCTGATGTTAGTAAGAAGGCTGGTGTGAAGAAGAAAAAAGGGAAGATTAAAAACAAGAAAGATAAGAAAGAGACCAAGCGTCGACCATCTGCCTCTAATGGCACTCATTCTATGAGAACACCTCGTTAGCCAAAGTTCCCTTACAAACTTTGCAAGGGTGATCACCTTCTCAAAAATTGTCCTGGTCTTTTCCATGTGTCAGAAGTGTGGTCTAAAAAACCAAAACCACTTGTATCATCAACCTCTGACCATCATATTGATGATACTCCCTCGACTAGTGACCCATTGGTGACAGGTCGGAAGGGTAGAGCTGCAGACCCTTGCTAGTTATGCAAGGGATTGCATCGTACTTACCTTTGTCCAAGCATGGATGAAGCTTCACGGTGGTTAGAAGATATTACTAGTTCTCAACAGGTGCTTCCAACAAGCGATAATAAGTTATCCCTCGATCCCTCGCTGGTTGACCAAGGGATCAATTCAGTGTCATCTATAATTGATCCCACTCTTCCTTCTGAGAGTGAAGTGACCAAGTCGCTGTCATCTCCACTCAATCCCGCTCTTTCATTGGAGAAAGTCCAAACTGAAGCAGTCACCATGACACAATCTTTGTCTCATTCTTATCTTCCAAGTGAGAGTGAATTGGAAACCGCTGATGTTTTCCTAGTCATTTTAGAATGTCCTAGGCAAGGGGAGACCCTGTCCATTCCTACAGAACCCCCTCCAAGTACTAAGGTCATTTCCTTTGATTGGAATGGTCTAACAGAATCTCGTCTTCCTTCGAGTATTCCTTTTCAAATATTTGTAGGAGTTTCCGATAAAGAAATATTTCATACGATAGTTGATGAGGGAGCTTCTGTTAGTATTTTATCCTCAATCGCATGGCAAGATATAGGTTCTCCTCAGCTTGTGCCAGTAACTGATAAGATTTTGGCTTTTAGTAGAAGGCCTACCGAACCTTTATGGATTCTCCCACAGTTACCTATCACGTTGAGAGGTAAAACTGTTTATATTGATGTCATGGTTGTCCAAGGTCCTTTAGATTTCAACCTACTCCTTGGACGTGATTATGTCTATGCTATGAAAGTCGTCATGTCCACACTCTTTTGAGTGATGTATTTTCCCTATGATGGGAGGATTGTGACCATTGATCAACTTTCCTTCGTGACACCCACTCGTCATATGATTCCTAGTCATCAGACTTCCCTGAATGTTCCACATGTTTTAGTGGTTTCTTCCCCCTGAGGATGGGGGGTATGAGCATAGTTTATGTTCTATTTCAAGCTCGTTAAAAAATGAAACCAACCTTCAAGCAAAGTTTCTCTTTGATTTCAAGCTTGCATAAAAATGAAACCATTTCACATGAGCATAGTTCCCGTTCTATGTCAAGCTCGTTAAAAAATGAAATAGGTTCCTACGAGCACGATTTATGTTATGTTTCAAGCTCGTTAAAAAATGAAACCAACCCCTCTAAGCATAGTTTCCCTTTGGTTTCAAGCTTGCATAAAAATGAAACCATTTCACATGAGCATAGTTCCCATTCTATGTCAAGCTCGTTAAAAAATGAAATAGGTTCCTACGAGCATGGTTTATGTTATGTTTCGAGCTCGTTAAAAAATGAAACCAACCACCCTAGCATAGTTTCCCTTTGGTTTCAAGCTTGCATAAAAATGAAACCATTCCACTGGAGCATGGTTTTATTCTATCTCAAGCTCGTCAAAAAATGAAATAGACCCCTCTAAGCATAGTTTACCTTTGGTTTCAAGCTTGCATAAAAATGAAAACATCCACTCGAGCACAGTTTTATTCCATGTCAAGCTCGTTAAAAAATAAGATGGGCCCCCTCAAGCATAGTTATTGTCTATTTCAAGCTTGTGTAAAAATGAAATAGATCTCCCTCCCATTGGTTCGAGTCTCTCGATAGAGTTAGAACTTGAACCTTCATTTCATATGATTCTTGTTTTCCCCCCCTTGGTGAAATTTTTTCATATTAGTAGCCAAGTTGGTAGTTGGGTTAGCAAGCATCATTTTTAGACGAAATGAAGCTTGGGGGGCATGTCACATGTCGTACCGTCAACAATCATGTTGAAGGAACACCACCATGTTAAGCCGCTAGCAATCATGATGGGGGAATTTACCAACCTCTGGGAATCATGTTGGGAAGGAACCCATCAATGGACCTTAACCATGAGCATAGTTCCCGTTCTATGTCAAGCTCGTTAAAAAATGAAATAGGTTCCCACGAGCAGAGTTCTAGTCTTGTGTCAAGCTCATTGAAAAATGAAACATATCCTTTCCCTTTGAGTCGAATCTCCTTGTAGACTTAGTACCTGAACCTTCTTTTCACCTGCCTATGCCTTAGGCGAATGAAATGAAGCTTGGGGGCATGTATTCAACCTATGAAAGTTACGTTGAAGTCAACTCGATCGCCTCTCCACACCACATTGGAGCTAAGTCACTTACTTCTAGCAATCATGTTGGGGGCATGTACCAACCTTTGGATTTCATGATGGGAAGAAGTTCACAATTGGGAACATTTTTGAGCATACTTTCATTTTTTAGGTTTCAAGCTCATTAAACCATGAAAATTATCCTGAGCATACTTTCCTTTTTTAGGTTTCGAGCTCATTAAACCATGAAAATTATCCCAAGCATAGTTCATTTTCTGTCACAAGCTCATTAAAAAATGAAGCATACATCATGAGAATTCTTCCAACCTATCTTCGAGCTCGTTAAAAACAGTAAGATGGCATTCAAGCTTACTTTTCACTTTTTTCATGCTCTGGTTGAAACATGAAAAGTGGTTTGAGCTTACTTTTTACTTTTTCGTGCTTTGGTTCAAATATGAAAAAGATTCCGAGTGCTTTTGATACCATTCTCGTGCTCGTTAAAAATGTGTCTAACGAGTATAGGTTTATCACTTTATCCAGCCTCGCTAGACTATTTACGGAAAAAGAATTGTGCCGAGTTTACTTTTTCCTTTGTCGTACTTGGTTATCAACGATGACAAAGTTGTTCATGGAGTCCTTTTTAAGCTCTTTTTAGACTCCCTAAATAGGAAAATATTGCCAAGTGAACTTGATGCTTTCATGCTTGTAAAAGCATTTGAATGATCATCTTTCTGGTGATAGTTTACCCCTTTTTCGGACCAGGAAGCACTATTTACGAAAAAGGAATACTCCAACCAACCATGGCTGGAAGAGTCCTCTCCCGCGTTGTTTTACCCTTTTTTAGGCGATGAGGCTAACTTTACGAAAAAGGACTGTTGGAGTCTCCTTTAGTTCTTTTCAGACTCTCTAAACATGAAATGACGCCAAGTTTCCCTTCTTTGGACTCGTTAACATTTAAACATTGAAGGGCCCATTATGGGACGAACCCCTCCTTTCCTAGGTTCGTGAAACATTTGGGATTGGACTCATCTATGAGATGAGCTATACCGAGCATCTGGTTACCCTCATCAAGCTCGTTAAAAACACATGAGGCACTCATCAATCATGATGGGGAAAAAGGAAAGATTTTGTGTTACATCTTAATTACGGCAGTACATAGTCACTCTTGAACATGACACTCGTTTGCATTTGCATTCAGTACTTGGGTAATCTGTTTGTCTTTGAATCCTGTCAATCCCATGAGTCTTGCCACTCCTTTGGATCAACTAAAGAATGCTTCCACCATCAGTTGCATTAGGGGTTGGGATCATTATTTTCAAGTCAATACTGCCAAGTCATGCCATGCCCATGTTCAAGAGACATTTGTTCCTCATTATCTGCAGTCAGTACACCTTCAATCATGTTGGTCTACCTTGAGTTAGTCTTGCACATTACTCTACCGTCCGATCTACACCAAACATCTGTTATTGAGTTTCATGTCGATGATGGGGGATTCATCATGGCCTTCCTTCGACGAGTTCATCCTCGTCGACTTCAAATCATCATCCGAGGATTGAACTTAGAAACCAACCAAGTACCTTGGGCCTGCATGCCTCAATAGCAGGATACCTCGCTTTCAACATGAATTTACATCATTGACTCTTGATTGAAAGATTTCATCTCGTGTTCGACTTCAACTCACTTATTCACGCTTGATGATATGTACTGTGATACCTTGGGAATCATTGAAATTAATGGTGATTTCCCTCACACTTGTTAATGGTATACATTAATGACAGGTAATCAAGTGGTTTCTACCATGTTCGACGTTAAGACATTTGTAATCACAAGGATAGATTCATATCATTGCGGGTTCAGCTCGAAGACCCTGGGGAGTCATGTTTTACCCAGGTTGCGATGGAGTTTGTATTGATTCATATTACATAGATCCACTTTTGTATTGGTCGTGGCTGTGTTATCATCTCATCATGGATCTACGATTGTGTCTAGTATCCATGATTGTGTTCAGTCAGTATTTACTATCATGGATCTGCAATGTATTGGTCGACAACCGTGTTTTGTGTTGTATGATACTTGTGGATCATTGGTCATTTCTGCAGCAACTCCTTCCAACCAGCAAGTCCTTGCCATTTTTTCCTATTACAAAGCATTTCACCTGTCTCATTCCGTCAGCTTCATGCTTTGGGGGGCATTCTGTTACACCAAAATGTCATCACCCTTGTGCAAGTGTCGTCATCTTGACTTAGTGTTGTCACCATGACCATTGCAAGTATCGTCATTATGACCAAGTGTCGTTATCATGACCATTGTGATAATGTCGTCATCTTGACCATTGTGTAAACTCTTTGCTATTTTACCTAAACCCATTTTAGAGTAAAAACACATCCCTTAAGTTTCCCATGATTGGAGGGCTTAATTGACCTACTTTTCAAGGTTGTTGCAGTCTGCCCTTGTGCAACATGCGATGTCGCAGGTTGTCCTAATGCAACATGCGATGATGTCAGTTATTTGGATAAAAGAGTATCTTTGAGCCCATTCTCGAAGATGAGTGATGTGGAGGCCTATCCCTAGGCTCTAGGTGAGGTGGCATTTCAGTTCCTAACCTAATGGGAAGATCCCTTAACCATATCCCCCTAATCCTCAACCTACCCTATCTCTTTAGCCCTATATAAACACCCACTCTCTCCATGGGAGGGGGGAAGGTCTATGGTACCCTTATGTTGGTAGAACCCATATTGGTGATTGGGAGGCTTGTACCATCTTGGAGGTTTGGCTTGGACATGTTGGATGGAGGATGCAATGTTGAGGCTTTGGTTGTAGCTTTATCCTTTCTATGTAATTCCCACTTGTTATACAGTTAATATAATCTCTTTCCATAAATGTTGCTTCGTTGATGATGTTTAGAACTTTCTTCCTCAACTGTTAGTTTAGATCAGTTATTGTTCAGATATCTTGTACTGATTGTATCGTTTCCATATTGTCTTGACAGGTCTTGCAGCTGGAGATCTGACAACCGCGAGACTTGGAGCAACAACAAGGAGAAGGATCCGCGATCTGAAAGGTATGATATCTAAGTACTCGATCTATAACTAGATCTAGGAAATGAGTTTTGTATTCTGTACTATTTGTTCTAGATTCACTTGAACTAGGGAGATCCGGCTTGCGTCCGCTCGAGTGGATTGTCCGTTAACAATAAGTAAGTCTTATATTAAATTTACCATATAAGTATTTAATTGACACTATCAAATAAGATTTGACACGTTGGACTGTCATGATCTTCTTATCACTCCTTATCAATGTGATTGTAAGGCACTCTTTGAAGGTGAAGTCCATAATTTTAAGTCTTTTTCCTCATTCTCATGCCTTTTTGTAAGACAATAAGGAGGGTAGTGGCATCAACATTGAAAATGGTTTCCATCCAAACCTATAAAGTGTACTTTTAGGTCAGCAGTATTCTTGACTCCGAACTGAAGCAACTATTTGGCCATTTTCATCCTGTAAATCCTTCGATTTACATGGTGAAAATGGCCAAACAACTGCTACAGTTCAGAGAAAAGAATACTGCTGACCTAAAAGTACACTTGATAGGTTTGGATGGAACAGATTACCGTGGAAATACTCTTTATCTTCATTCTCGATTTTTGAGAAAATCAGAGATATATGAAATGATGCTTTATGACTGTTCGTCTTCATAGCCGCCTCTTGACATCAAGGTAAGAAATGGTTTAATGATTCAGTGTAGTAAACGGTTACCTTTATTGCATGTTAGCTTTTATTGAATGAATGTGTTCACTGAATGAATGAATGGTTTATTGAATGTTATCTTTTATTGAATGAATGTGTTGATAGAATGAAACATTGGTTTAATGGATTTTAGCCTTTATTGAATGAATGGTAGATGTTTGTTTATGATGAAATATGGATGAATTTGCACGTAATTGTTTTTTCAAGTACATGCATTGGATATGGGAAATTGAGAGTGATGTGAGGGGGGGTGGCATAAGAGCTTCCACCTTCACGTGGTTGGCCTTGTTCAGTAGAGAATATTAAATTATTCTCGAAACAGAGATGAAATCAATGAATGGCAACGATGATGCCTTTCTACAACCCACTCCCGTGTCATCTAAATTTTGACAATTTCTTGGAGCTTGTTGTGATTTTTGGTTGCTCCCGATCATAACCAATTTCGAGTTTCCACAACTTCAAAGGCTGAGTAATTGATGCACTGGAACCAATATCTTTAACCTTCTCTTTAAATTCCTTGGAATCTCCTTGAGAATATTTGAATGAGATATGTCTCAAATTCTCTAGATATATTTGAATGAGATATGTCATGTGCAATTAGTAGGATCTTACAAATATTTTGTAGTTTCCACCATACAGCTTTTAGAATCTCCATTTCCCTATATTGGATTGTATCAACAATTTTTATTGAAATTCAATGATGTGAAGAAGCAATTATAATAGCTCTTGGAGAAAGGAGTTATATATATAACCCAGTGTTTCACCTTATGGGTTGCCTATCCTCATAGTGCTTAAGTAGGATGAATGTTTGTGAATGTCTACTGACTACCGAGTAGTGAATGAGATAACCATCAAGAATCAATATATATTTGCCACATACTAGTCCTCCTCTACATCATTTCTAAACAACACTCAATGGCATGCAACTACAAATAATAACATGCATCTAGAACCATAAACCTAGAAAAGGTTGATTTATGCATTGATATAGAGAGGTGGCACGAGGAACACTATATCGAGAAACAATGAGTTAGAAAAAACGTTTGGACCAAAGTACCAAAATGGTTATTAATAAAATTTATAAAAAAAAATTGGTTCGGGAATTTTCTTCAATTTGATGGATGGCATGATCATGATGACAAATCAATAGTGTAATATATATGTTGGATATCCGACTCTACATATGAATATATCCGACGTTCATGTGATTCCATCGACAGATATGCACATCGGATATCCGACTCTACCCACCCTGACGTCTGACATTCCTTCCATACCTCCGACGGCATAGAACGTTAGACATTGACCATCTTAAGATAGGCTTGCCGTCGGATATCCGACTTACTATTTGACAGAAGAGGTGTCGGATATCCGACGGGAATTTAAGACGTCGGATTGTAGCCAAATTCCAACCGACATTAAAAAAATATGGGATTTGTCGGATAGTTGACAACAAGATGTCGAAAATCAGACATCTATGTTGTCGGATTTCGGGGTAAAAAATGCTAGTGATTCTTGTATATGTTGTTCAATCAATCCTTCCTCCTATATTGGTTTTTGATTTTCTATGCTCATCTATTCCACCAATGGCTAATTTTCTCTAGTTTCTTCTTCAACAGATGGATATTCCAATACTACTCACTCTATTGGAGATATTTATATCTCAAAATTCTACAACCACATGTTGTTCAACAATCGTTTCTTTCTCAAATCCAAGTTGAAACTTCAATTGTGTTAAAGGTTGATCCTTTATAATAGGTGTTGAGGATGTACTTAGTTTTGTAACATGTTCCCATTATCGAGTTATGTGAACTGGAAGGTGAAATGTCTCATAAAATTATTTTTCTCTAGTCTTAGGTGCATTTGAATTGGATCCCAGGTCCAACAACCAAGGTATTTTCTCCACCTGGATGGGTTCGTTTATGCCCTAATTATATTTTCCTATTCCTTGTGCTTATAATAATCCCATGCATTGCATGATGGGGAAGGATTTTAAATAAGGAAATTATTCCTTGGGAGGCAGTGGAATGACTAATCTTGATGAAATTTCTCAACCTTCCTATATAGATTATTTGAATTCTACCATAGGGTTAACCTACTCCGATCCTTTTTCCAATAGACCACTCATGGCTCCTAGGTCTACTTCCTCTTCATTATGGCACTCATTATAAAATTTACTAAATTCAGCATCTTCAGAAATACCAAGGTATGGGATGTATTTCTTACCAAGATACTTGCTTATTCTCCACCAAGCCCCCCTCTTGCGACTACTAAATTTTTCCTAAATTAAATCATTATACCTCACATTGGTATGGGCCTCGAAGGTCATATCTTCTTTGGTTACCACTACTCCCTTGGCCTATAGAATGTATAGTATAGTGAGACTTCATGTAGTATCGGGGGAGGAGTAGGGAAATCCTTTCTATCCACATTGATGGGGTCAAATTCACCTTTAGTGATCTTCTTGACTTCTTCATAAGATTCCATTTTTTCCATCTTTTCAATCTCTGGCCTAGATTCATGATCTTGAGGGTTGGGTAATTTCCTTTCTTTCTATTTCCCAATCATCATATGAGGTTCATACTTCCAAGATTGGTATAAAGGCAAGTCCAACCCTTTAATAATATCCATATCTTCCTTAATACCTATTTTATCATTTACAACATAGCCTCACATGGCTATAGGAAAAACTGTTTTTCCCTTATTCCTAGATTTCACAAAATGGAGGTCATCCACCTCCACCATTTGTCTCACATACTCCAACATAAACAACCTAGGAATTAACAATCTGGGAAATCTATGAGTTTCTACATCAGTACCATACTCTATAATGACAGTGTAATCAGGCCTAAGGTACCAATCCCGTTGCTTCATACCTTCTTCCAATTGGAGATAGGATCCGATTTCAATGGGAACCCTTTCTTGTTTCCTCCCTAAGACAATTGAATATGCCACATACATGAATTCATAGACATATTTGAACCACATGACCCCTAGTGATCCTTTCTTCACCCAAGGTATCCAATCATATACCTTACTGAGGACACCATCCTTAGTCTTATGTAGATTGAAAACTTAAAAATGATGAGCTTAGTGATATATGTGTAGGTACACTAGATATGATGGGTATATGAACAACCTTGTTGTTGAGAAATTTGCTAATTGAGCTCTCATTTCAGAAGAAATGGCTTTTGGATACTTGAAATAAAGGGTATCCTTATAAGCATCAACCAATGCTACCATCCCATCATCAATATCCTCGTTTGACACTCGACCCAAGATTAGTGTGAAGACAAAAAAATATTCTTGGGCCCATGGTGGGAAATTATTTAGCTTCCATGGTGTGGGGGGAACTTCCTCTTTACCTAATTGCACTTAAGTATATAGAGGAACTTGGATCATTGCATCTAGTTCATTTTCTTATATCATCTTGTCTGCGCCTCATGTGACAACACAACAATTCCTCGATAGGTGCCCAACATTTGGGTTATATGGAGGGCATAGATATGGAATAAGACAAACTGACCATCCTTAGTGGTGATGGAAAAAATGGAAGGCTTATAATTCCTAGCATAGAGTTGCACAAATTTACGAAATGGGAAGGTATGTGGTATAAGATGTTGTGGTAATCCAGATGCCCAAAGGTTGCTTCTAGATTGAGAAGAAAGAAATTTTCCATAAGAATCTCCTATTATTTTTTTAGGGGAAGACTTTGTCATTCTAGGGGTGGTGATTTTTGATAATTAGTTGACAAAATTAGGACCCTGGGAGGAGGATACATCACTGGTTAAAAAATCCCCAACATGGACAAATACAATAATCTTATTGAGGTGGATTTTTATTTTCGAGGCATGGTTGATGGATTTTAAGGCTAGAGAATGGGGAGACTCCATGAAGGATAAAGTGAAAGGGTAATATTCAATATGAATTACTATGAACAAAGAGGAGGTTCTAATAACTTACCCGGTAATAAGAATGGTCATGGACATGGAGAAAATGATAATGGTCCATGGCTCTTTCTCACTCAATAGATATTGAGGAAGTAGATTTTCTAGGCAGTGTGCTCTAGAGGAATTTTCAATCAATGTGATCATTGGTAATTTGATAAAATCTAGAAGAATTAAAGGTTCATGGTGTTATTGGAGGTGAAAGATATTCATTTAATACGTAGATGCCGACATTCATGCAACATTAATGGTGAGCATAAGGTGGTGCCATCATTCTATCTGGTATGGTAGGACAAGTCTTATTTCATTATTAGTTATGCATGTTGATGAGGCATGTTCCAACTTTATTGGGTCTTATGGGTTGATGAAAGAGGATTATAATTAATTCACCATAGTGGAATCTCATACTTTCCACTGTATTTCCGACCATTCCATAATCAATGAGTTGGTATCTTAGCGTGAATGTAATGGGATCAATTTGTATGAATTTGAAGGATTAAATCTTGACCATTAGCATGAGTAGCCACCTTTTTATTTCCCTCGCTTGTACCTTAGTGAAAATGACTAAGATTAAAAGTTGTAAAGGTGCATGCTGCATGTAGGCCATTCATGTGGGTTGTGCCCTTGTGATTCCAATGCTTGCACCTTAGCGCAAACGATTGAGATCAAAAGTTTTAAAGGTGCACGAGACTTTTGGGCCATTCATGTGGGATATCCCCTTATTATTTCCCATGTTTTTACCTTAGCATGAATGATGGAGGACAAAAGTTGTAAACGTGCACAACACATCTAGGCCATTCGCATGGGCTTCCCCCTTGTTATTTCTTCCATGTGTACCATTGCGCAAACGACCCGGATCAACAATTCCATATATGTTTTGACATATATAGACAATTGGCACACGTTATGCATTACTATTTCCAAGTGAGTGAGTATATATTTGTGATTCAATAGCCCTACTACTTCAATCCTCTTCGGGGGATTCTTGAAATAGACGGATTAGTAGGTTAAGTAATAACAGACTGTACATCTACATTTAGACAAAATTCATGGAAGGTCACAAAAGGATCACTAATAATAGAAAAATGATAGAAGTTAGGCATGTTTTATTTATGTACCAATAATTATGACTTTTCTATTGATTTAGATTCTATAAGAGTATATACGACATTGTGGCATCGCATGCTCGGGTACACGAGTGAGAAGGGCATATAGATTCTCCACTCAAGAAATTTATTTCTAGATTTAAAGCAGGCTTATTTGTATTTCTGTGAGTATCGTGTTTATGGAAAATAGAAGAGAGTTAGATTTCTACAAGTTGATAAGAAAAAGAAGAGTGGAAATTTAGAGCTTGTGCATATAGATGTATGGGGACCGGATCAGGTATCATATCTTGGTGGTTATTTTTATTATGTTACTTTTATTGATGACATTACTAGGAAAACTTTGGTTTATTGCATTTGAAAAAAATCCGATGTCTTTGATACTTTTAAGAAATGGAGCTCTTTGGTTGAGAATGTCATGTCCCCAATTTTGGGCTAATTCAGTGACCATGGGTAAAAGGGGACAAAGTAACCCCCAAGGAAAATAATTTCATTATATTAAGCATGCATAGAATAAATTTTATCCTAAGTCAAGTGAAGAAATGAATTTTATTAATTTTAATTAATTGTGGTAATTAGAATTGATAATATGTGTGCAAGTGGACCAACAGGGAACTCTCATGACGATAAGGTTTCCAAATTAGAACTGGAAGCAAGAAAATAGCAACAGAGGAAAATCATAGAAGGTGTAAGAACATGCCAAAAATAGAAAAGTGGAAACAACCAGAAAAAGCTAAGGAGGGCACAATTTCTAAAGGAGAGCTCAGTTTCAAATTGGAAACAACCAGAAAAGAAAAAGGAGGGCGCAATTTCCAAAAGGGAGGCCAGTTTACAAATCAAGCAACTTTTAAAAAGCAGGAAACATGTGGAGACAAAGGGGGGCATAGTTTCTAAAGGAGAGAAAATATTGTAAGGAAAAAGCAAGGAAGGTATTCCCACTCATGGGTGACCTATTCTCACAAGTCACCAAGCTCTTCAACTTGCTCAGCAGGTCACCCTAAATTCTATAAAAGAAGGATTCCAACTCCATTTCACAACTTTTTTCATTGTGAATTTTGTATGAGATCTTTGAATATCCTCTAGGTTTGGTGATGCGCCCAAGCCACTCTATGGGTGATGTTCCCCATTCTCTCATTCTCCCTCTTATGCTATGATCCCCTTCTTCCCTTTTCAACCATGAAGACTCTTCTTGCAGGTATTGAAGACTATTGTGCAACCACTAAAGATAATCTTGCAGACATCAAAGTCTGAACTTCATGCTTCTATCAACCCTCTATAAGGAAGAGTTCGAGCTCCTCAATTCTGTGTTGAGATCTAGTCCAATCAAAGCCAAATTGCGAAGAGTTTTCTAGTGAAGAGATGGAAATCAAAGGATACACCTCTCATAGAAGAATATCAGAGATTTGCTTCTGTTCATGAGATTTTGAAGGCTCATCCTCTTTATCTGGTATTGAAGACATCCATCCATGAAGATCCAATGCTTTTTGCAGAGAGAAGCGCCCAAGCTTGAAGTTGTGGAAGGGTTCATGTGAGATCCTTTTAAGTCAGAGGCTATTGTGTTATTGGAGGATTTTTAAGCGATAAATATGATGCATATGCATCTTCTGTGAGCCATTTCACTCCTTCAAGTCTGATTATAGTGAGCTACTATCTTCTTATGATTTCCTTGAAGAAATGGTTTAATGTATTGTAAGGATGCACATCAAATCATGAGTTCTTTTGTGCAAAACTAGAATTTTCATGTTAGTATCTATTATATATGTATTAATGAGGCTGATGCTGTTATAATATCCATATATCAGTCTGCAAATAATGTAATGAAAGTCACAGAGGTTGCCATGTTTCTCCTCAAGCAATTAATAGCTAGTTTGCATAGGTTTTTTCACTAGTTTAGTATGAAGTTGTTGATGAAGATCCAATGGAGGGTTATATGCTGTCACATTATTTAATTCAGGTATGAATACTGATATAAATCTCATACCAAGCATAAACACTCATAAATTAAACCCTTTTTGGCTGAATGAAGACTATGTTCCGGAGGCTGCCTCTACTTGCTTAATTTCTAGACTAGTTTTACCATTTTTGTTATAAATAAAGTTGTCGGAGTCAAATTTAGATTCTGTCAATTGTTTCTGTTCACACACAGACCCTTGAACCACATCCAACATTTATAAGTATAATTTGGGAGGGTCGTACACCATTTGGGAAGCCATCCAAAAGTCAGCATAACAGTACAACTCCTACCAACTCCTCACCAACTCTCTAACCAATGCCAAATTGATGTTTTATAATGTCCATATGTCCCATTGAACCACATAAATCATCCTGATTCACCTTCCTCCCTACTCTATATAGTTCATATATGCGGATGCACCCAGAAGCATTGCGGTAAGCTTCGACGGTAGCTGATGTCCAAAACATAAATGGTCTCTGTGCTTGTATGAAGGATATCCTTTATTCCACTGCTGAAATATGGTTCTGCACACTTTCCCATACATATATAAGAACCAAACATTCTTCCCATCATCCTTGGTTTGGAAATCCAGTGGTTAGAATCATCCTCAAGCTGTTTACAATTTTGGTCAAAATTACTAGTTAAAAATTTGCATTAAAAATTACAGTTTTTGAGTTGATATTCTGGCCTATTCTTGGCTGGGATATTACAGTGGTATCAGATAACGTGTCTCCACCCCCATGGAAATATAATCTCCTTTATTGAATAATATTGCATATCTAATTCTTCAAAAGTTGCAGTTTGAGGCTCCTACCAATAATTGAAGAATTTGATTTTGAGCCAGATGAAGAAGAGGAGATGTCCTCTGTGGGAGATTATTTTTTTCAAAGGTTTGAAGATGATCACCTTGTTGATATGATGATGGAAGAAGACATAGGAATTGACCCACCTTTTTCTATATGGGATTATGGAATACTGCTCAGTGGAAGGAATCCAAATAAATCCTATGAGTACTTCATGGAGTATTATACTTTGAAGAAGGAGATTCAGAAGCTCCTAACCTTTAGAGAATATTGTGATTTG
Source organism: Larix kaempferi (assembly GCA_027924585.1). Taxonomy (NCBI): domain Eukaryota; kingdom Viridiplantae; phylum Streptophyta; class Pinopsida; order Pinales; family Pinaceae; genus Larix; species Larix kaempferi. The sequence goes on along the minus strand of BSBM01000637.1, from coordinate 16,474,822 downwards.
GGGATAAAGAGGTTGTTCAAAGAACCCTATTATAGAGATAGAAAAATAATTATTTCACATATGGTTGATAGTGTGTGCAAAGAAGTGGAGGCAATATTTTTGCCCCTAGGAGCTAAGATGGAAGGGAAGGACAAAGAGGTGTCCTCACAACCATGTAAAATCAATGAATGAAACCAAGAGCCACTTGGTACTTCGGGTGGAAAAGAAGGAGGAAAAAGTGAATATGAATTTGCATCCCTTCATGTGAATCCATCCCAATCTCATGGAGAAGTGAAGCATAAGGAATAAAAACTTATAGATGTGAGTTTTCATGGGGACTCCAAGGAGGAAAATCATGCCTACGTAAATTTGCCACTTGGAAAGGATGAAAATGAGCCAACAAAATGCAGCCAAAATTATGATTTTTACAAGAGCCACTCTTCATTGCAGCCCTTAGAAGGACCCTTCACCTTATATCATGAGGAAAATTCTGAATTGTTGCATCCATCAGAAGAACAATGCACCACAAAATACCGAGCAACATTCAGTGAATTTGTTGGAAGTAAGGAAGGTGAATGCACCTCCAATTTCTTTGTGGGTGATTTCAAGATCAGTACAGAAGACATTAGGTATGTTGAGGGTGGTGAGTCATATTTTGGATCACATACAAATAATACCACATATCAGATTTACAGTCCAGTCTTGAGCTTCATAAGGAAGCATAAAACAAGCACACATCAGTGGGCTGTGAATTAGAAAATTTGGAGAAGAAGCATGCTTCCATAAACACACTACATGAGGAGGGGAATTCGGCACAAAGGCATGGATACAAATATGATTTTTGTATGCCTTTTTTGAATTCCAATATGGCAGCCAATTCCATTAGGAACATTGGTTTGGTTGAGCCCCCCAGTGTTGGGGTTCATGAATTAGAAGAGGCAGAAATTTTAAGAGAAAATTTTCCTGGTGCACCTAGGATGACTGAGCACCCAAGTTTCATCCTAAGTGATGTTGTTAATGAGATAAAGGATTAATATCTTTCAGCAGCAAGAGATGGATCAAATTTCAAAACACCGATTGAACTTCATGAAGTTGATCCCCAAAAGAGGGAAGAAGAGGAGGTTCAACTTCCAGAACCTCATTTCCTTGCATGGCCCTTGAAGATGAGTGAGAGGAAGATCAAGGAGGCCTTACACATTCTCCATGACACATAGGTTTCAGTGTCACAGTATTTTTGGAAATCTTCTTTAATGGAAGACCGATCTTCCTTTGAAGCCATGGATAAGATCCATAAAGCAATGTCAACAATCAAATGTAATTTTTCACAATTGCTTTCTGACAAAAATGATATGTTTGAGCTTTTTGAGTTGCTGCGGGAAGCATCACTACAGGATGAAGAGAGGATTTGTAAATATGAAGAAGAGAACCACAAGCTCAAATATGAGTTTATTTCCACCCAAGATTCTTTGAGATACAGTCAAAGTGTCCTCTTAGAATCCCAACTGAAGATAGAACAACTCCAACAAGAGTTGCAAAGATTTATTGAATCCTCCTGTTTTCCTGAGAGTCACTCCTCTTGGGTAAATGACATACAGAAGTACATGGGGGAGCCTCATGAGTTGGTGGTTCATGAGGTACAGGTTGACACACATGTGCTTAAATTTTTTTCTAATGCAAATGATGAATCCTTGGCACATGATTTATTTCAGAAGGAAGTTGAGCTCTCACATGAATAAGTACATCCCTACCTTGAAGAATCAGAAGAGTTCCTTGAGGTTGGGCCAATTTTTGATAGAAATGATGCATCCATTATATCAATTAATGGAAGTTGTGGTGAGACAAGATTGCTTCATTTTTCATCATACTACACTCGTAATGATGAAAATTGGGTAAAGGGATTCTTCCTTTTTGTGCCACAGGAAGAGTAAGAGGCTCCTATAATTGATGCATATGATATGTTCCCTTCCTAGCAGCAGTTGAGGCAGCCCATGCCTATTTTTTCAGCCTCTTATGACAAGAAGGAAACAGATCTAGACTTATATTCAAGGTGTGGGTCAATTGATGGAATCCTGCACCCTTGGATCAATGGCAAAGGGTTGAGCCATTGGATGAAAAGGGAAGCACCTGTTGAGTTCCATAGAGATCATGAGATCTATTTATTTGAGGAATACATACATATGGCTGAATTTTATATAACGTACTCTCTTTTGGAGCAGCATTATAGGACATGGGATCCTCACCCTTGTCATTTGAGCTTCATGGATAACATCCTTGCTTCTTGTGTGCATTGGTCACATTAAAACTCTTTAGTTGGACTGGAAATTTTGTGGAGTTTTGGCCTCAATTTTTGGAAGCATATTTTGTGATGGATAATATTCCTTTGATTCAGCCCTACATTGGAGAGTTGCATATATTGATTGAGGGGCATTCAAAGTTTCAGAGTTGCATTGGAAAGGATGATTTTCCAATGTATTGGTATGATGTTTTCATCCCTCCTAGCATTTCATATGATGATGATTTTATCTTGTTACTAATGTTTGGTGAGATGCAGTATGATCAGTGGGATCTTGGTATTCCATGGGAGGATAGTCTTTCACACATGAAACTACTATTGGAAACTTGCAGTTGAAGCAATGGAATCTAGGCTTTCTTTTGCTCGGTGGATTTTTTTGGATGGTATTCAGATCCATGGGAGTTTCATACAAGTAATGGGATCCTTGCATTGTTTGTCTTGGGAGAGATGATTATGATCAGAGTAGTGCCGCAAAAAGCATGAAGGACTCTAGGGATATTTTGCTTGAGGACACACAATTTTGGTAAGGGAGGACTGTCATGTCCCCAATTTTGGGCTAATTCAATGACCATGGGTAAAAGGGGACCAAATAACGCCTAAGGAAAATAATTTCATTATACTAAGCATGCATAGAATAAATTTTATCCTAAGTCAAGTGGAGAAATGAATTTTATCAATTTTAATTAATTTTGTTAATTCGAATTGATAATATGTATGCAAGTGTGACAAGATGGCACCCTCATGAGGATAAGGTTTCCAAATTAGAACTGGAAGCAAGAAAATAGCAACAGAGGAAAAGAAGAGAAGGTATAAGAACATGCCAAAAACAGAAAAGTGGAAACAACCAGAAAAAGATAAGGAGGGTGTAGTTTCTAAAGGAGAGCTCAGTTTCAAATTGGAAAAAACCAGAAAAGAAAAATGAGGGTGTAGTTTCCAAAAGGGAGGCCAGTTTACAAATCGGGAAAATTTTACAAAGTAGGAAACATGTGGAGACAAAGGGGGCGCAATTTCTAAAGGAGAGAAAATATTGTAAGGAAAAATAAAGGAAGGTATGCCCACTCAAGAGTGACCTATTCTCACAGGTCACCAAGCTCTTAAACTTGCTTACCAGGTCACCCTCAATTCTATAAAAGAAGGATTCCAACTCCATTTCACAACTTTTGTCATTGTGATGTTTATATGAGATGTTTGAAGCTACTCTAGGTTTGGTGATCCACCCAAGCGACTCTATGGGTGATGTGCCCCATTTTCTCATTCTCCCTCTTCTGCTATGATCCCCTTCTTCCCCTTTCAGCCATGAAGACTCTTCTTGCAAGTATTGAAGACTATTTTGAATCCAATGAAGATCATCTTGCAGCCATCAAATTCTGAACTTCAAGCTTCTATCACCCCTCTACAAGGAAGAATTTGAGCTCCTCAATTCTATGTTGAGATCTAGTCCAATTAGAGCCAAATTGTGAAGAGTTTTATAGTGAAGAGAAGCAAATCAAAGGAGACACCTCTCATAGAAGAATGTTAGAGATTTTTTCTTTTTCTTTTTCCTGTTCATGAGATTCTCAAGGCTCATCCTCTCTCTTTGGTATTGAAGACATCCATCCATGAAGATACATAGCTTTTTGCAGAGAGAAGCGCCCAAGCTTGAAGTTGTGGAAGGGTTCATGTGAGATCCTGTCAAGTAGAGGCTATTATGTTATTGGAGGAGTTTTAAGAGATCAATCTGATGCATATGCATCTTCTGTGAGCCATTTCATATCCATTTATCTCCAAGTATGATTATAGTGAGCTACTATCTTCTTATAATTTCCTTGAAGAAATGGTTTAATCTATTGTAAGTATGCACATCAAATCATGAGTTCTTCTGTGCAAAACTAGACTTTTCATGTTAGTAGTTGTTATATATGTGTTAATGAGGATTATTCTGTTATAATATCCATATATCAGTCTGAAAATAATGTAATGAAAGTCACAGAGGTCGCCATGTTTCTCCTCAAGCAATTACTAGCTAGTTTGCATAGGGATTTTCACTACTTTAGTATGAAATTGTTGATGAAGATCCATTGGAGGGTTATATGCTGTCATATTATTTAATTCAGGTCTGAATAATGATATAAATATCATATCAATCATAAAAACTAAGAAATTAAAACCTTTTTGGCTGAATGAAGACTATGTTCTAGAGGTTGCCTCTCCTTGCTTAATTTCTAGACTAGTTTTACCATTTTTGTTATAAATCAAGTTGTCAGAGTCAGATTTTCATTCTGTTAGTTTTTGCTATTGAAAAACAGACCCTTGAACCACATACAAAATTCAGAAGTATAATTTGGGAGGGTCGTACACCATTTGGGAAGCCAGGCCCAAAAGTCAACATAACAGTCCAACTCCTCACCAAATCTCTAACCAATTCCAAATTGATGTTTTATAATTTCCATTGTCCCATTGAACCACATATATCATCTTGATTCACCTTCCTTCGTACTCAATATAGTTCTTATATGCGGATGCACCCATAAGCATTGTGGTAGGCTTCGACGGTAGCTGATGTCTGGAACATAAATGGTCTCCGTGATTGTATGATGGATCTCCTTTATTCCATTGCTGAAATATGATGTTTCACACTTTCCCATACATATATAAGAACCAAAAATTCTTCACATCATCCTTGTTTTGGAAATCAAGTGGTTAGAATCATCCTCAAGCTGTTTACAATTTTGGTCAAAATTACTAGTTAAAAATTTGCATTAAAAATTACAGTTTTTGAGTTGATATTCTGGCCTATTCTTGGTTGGGATATTATAGAGAATGAGACAGGAAATATGTTGAAGTGTCTTAGGTTAGATAATTAAGGTGAATACTACAATGAGTTTGATAGTTATTGTTTGTACCATCAGATTCGTAGAGAGAAGACGGTTCCAGAAACACCACAAGAAAATGGTGTGCCAGAAAGGATGTACATGACAATCATAGAGCATGAATGGAGTATGATATTGCAAATAGTATTTTCCTTATATTTTTGGGAAGATGATGTGGATACTACATTTTACTAATAAATAGAGGGCCTTCAAGTTCCTTGAATGTCGACATTCGAAGGAGGGATAGATAGGTAAAAAGGTAAACTAGTCATTTTTGAAGACTTTCGGTTGTGAATCATTTGTCCATATTGATAGAGAAAATAGAAAAAAACTTGAGGAAAAATACAAAAAAAGTGTACTCTTATTAGATATAGACTCGTTAATGATTTTGTTTCTTGTGAGATTTTATATTGCCTAGATCTAGATTCAATAGCACAACTTCACTTGGAATATTTATGAGAATAAGAGAAGAAGAATAGAGAAGATATATTGAGAAAAACCCACTGTGTATTTTTAATCAGTATATTTACAATATATAATGCATCCTCAAGAGAGAAAATAGAATGCCTTAAATGCAAGTTGTAAAGCACAAAAATATAAGGCTTACTAAAGGCAAAAAAACCCCTAGGTGTCAAAAGCACCTTCCAAATCAGTCAAGAGGCTCACAAATTAGCTAAATATGGTATGGAAGATAATGTATGATGCAAATGGAATGTGATGATGAATTTTGGAGAGAATAAATAGGTGGAGGTCGAATTGGCCATGTGGAGACAGTTTCCTACTCAACTAGCTTTACCTTATCGACTAAAAAGTAGAAAAAAACAAGATAAAGCTGTCTAAATCAGGAAAGCACCTTATAATTCAGGAATGGAAATAAATCAAACAAAATCCAATGAAATCTTATCCAGAATCTCCTCAGGTGCTCCCTAGTGAATCAATATGTCAAGTGTTCCACTAAAAGACAAAATTAGACCAATTTACCTAGTTAACACTTAGGAAATTAATAAAAAATGATTAATAAATTTTATCCTAAGTCTAAAGTGGTATGAATGGATTTTTAATATTCCAAAACCCCCCCTTAAGCCTGAATTTATGTGGTAAATATCATAAATATAGGGCCCAAGAAAGAAGGCTTATGGTCACCCCAATACAAAAATTATTAGTCCATGTAAAACGAGGAAACATGGAAAACCTCATGGGAACAAAACCCTCCCTCAAAAATGGACATGCCTGAATGTATTCATACTGTCTTGTTATTCATTTGGAGGAGCTGAATGAAATACTTCTGAGTAACAAACTTGATGAAGAGGTTGTGGATACCATGATCATGCATTAATGTATCAATGTAGTGTAGGAAAAAACTATGTGTAGAGACCCCATGAAACTCATCATCTGATGATGGAGGAGCATCATATGAATGCTTCTTTCTGTTAAAAAATACATGATATGATCTGTATACATAATCAATTATGGAAAAGAGATCTATGCAAACTCCTTCCCAAAGAGCATCAATGGACTCAACTAGATCAACTTCTTGTGCAACTGCAATATGGTGAATCAAACCTTATACCTTCTTCTCAAACTAATGTAGAATATTTCTGATATTGTAAAGGAGCTCATGCATATCTGAAATATTATAATATGAGTCATATGGATCAGCAAACAACAAGGGTGTAGTGTCTCCATGATCGGATAGGGTTTCAGTAGGAAGAGAGTGAGCAACTAGATCACCTTGACAGTTGAGCGAGTCTGAAGGATTTGAGGACTTGACATTTGAACCATGAGTGATGGGATCGGGTCCAGACATGTGGAAAAAAATTCCAATTATGGCCAAAGACATGGATTTCCAACCAATGAAATATATTGAAAACATAAGAACAATAGAGACACGTGACACAATGTAGGAAACCATGGAATTGTGTGGTTTCTTAACTGGAGAACTTAAGGGTTGTAGGGTGTTTTGTGCATCCAATGGTTGGGAAAATGGTGTGGAAGGTTTCATGACCTACATATAAGACTGAATATCATCTTAAAAATCACAATATGAAATATTTGAATGAAGGTGGAAGGACCTTTCATAAGACAAGTCAAAAACTAGTGAAAAATGACTAGGTTTGGGAGAAGACTTTAGTGAACTGATTGGAGATTGCACCAAGGAAAAGGTGAAGGTTTCTGATTCTGATATATCAGAATGTGAATCAAAATAAGAGATATGAGAAATATTTTTGGCTCTAGGACTCAAAGCATAAATATGATTACCTTTGTGATTAGCTTGGAGACACCGTTCTTGTTCTACATAAAGCTTGCCTTGTTCTTTTCTTGCAAAACCAGGAACATCAATATTATGTTCTTCAAGCATCCTTGCCATGATGTCCAATTTATTCCTGAAATAATATTTCTTAGGATGGGTACCTTTGTAGCAATAATAACACTTGGATTTATCCTTCTTTTTCTTCATCTTCTTGGCTTTGGAATCTTCATCAGAGTCTTCTTCATTTGACAAAATCTTTTGTTTTCCTTTGGGTGTGACATTCTTGGAACTCTTCACTCCATGAGCAACAAGTGCAAGGTCCTTGGAGGGTGTTAGAGCCCTCATTTTAACTAGATTTTCCTTCTCCTTAGTGAGTGAGTCAATGAATGCATCCAAGGTTGGCATATTCCAGTTGGTAACTGCAAGTTTTTCAGCATGAAAAGTAGACAAACACTGAGTATTCAAAACTCAGTTTTGACAGAATGGTAAGAATTAGCTACCTATCCTTCTTATCTATGCCACATTGCTTGAGTTGAAGCATTGGGTTCTTGAATCTTGAGATGAATTCTTCCATTGAATTGAAATTTCTTGGACTAAGTGAGATCAGCTCAATTTCCAATAGATGACCTCTGAGTTCATATTTCTTTCCAAAGAGAAACTCTAGCTTTGTCCATACTTGTTTTGGAGTGGTTAGAATATCAATATGGAATAGAATATCTAGAGAGACAGAGAGACAAAGAAAACCATAAGCTTCATCAATACTATTGAACCATTTAGCTTTTAGTGAAACAACTCCTGGCTCAGTTTCAAGCCCCATAGTGACTCTATAAAGTCCTTTACTTCAAAGCTGGATGATCATATGCTCCTTCCAGTCAAAGTAGTTGAAGGGAGTGATAATCACAACTTTAGCTTGATTTTGATCCATGCTGGTGCTCTCCTAGTGATGAAAATATCCTACAAAAAACACTCTGGAAATCCCTATGAATCATCCTAGCTCAGATACCATGTGAGATTTTAGATTTCCTAGATCTAGATTCAATAGGACAACTTCACTTGGAATATTGCTTGTGAATAAGAGAAGAATAATAGAGAAGATATATTGAGAAAAACTCACTATGTATTATTCATCAGTATGTTTACAATATATAATACATCCTCAAGAGAGAAAATAGAATTCCTTAAAGGAAAGTTGTAAAGCACAAAAAGATAAGGCTTACTAAAGGAAAAAAACCCCCTAGGTGTCAAAAGCACCTTCCAAATCAGTCAAGAGGCTCACAAATTAGCTAAATATGGTATGGAAGCTAATGAGTGATTAAAATGGAATGCGATTATGACTTTTGGAGAGAATAAATAGGTGGAGGTCGAATTGGCCAAGTGGGGACAATTTCCTAGTCAACTAGCTTTACCTTATCCACTAGAAAGTAGAAAAAATAGGATAAAGATGTCTAAATCAGGAAAGCACCTTCTAATTCAGGAATGGAGAGAAATCAGATAGAATCCAATGAAATATTATCCAAAATATCCTCAAGTGTGCCCTAGTGACTCAGGATGACAAGTGGTCCACTAAAATTCAAAACTAGGCCAATTTCCAGAGTCAACACTTAGGAAATTAATAAAAAATGATTAATAAATTATCCCAAGTCTAAAGTTGTATGGATGGGTTTTTAATATTCCAACAGTTATCTCTTATTGGATTATGAGAATAAAAAAACCATTAGGGGTGGATATTTTGCATTCAATGAGAAGGTCATGTACACAGATCAGTTGCAAGGAAAGAAATAGGAAAAGGAAAACATAAAATACACAGTGCTTGATGAAATTAATTAAAATGAAATTCCAAAGGTTCCTCGAAAATCAAAATGTTCAATAACAACAACAACAATATGTACCTCAAATTCTCACAAGTGTTTTCTACTAGGTTAAGTAAACCCGTTGAACAATACTCTCCTTCACTTTATTATTTATTGTTGATTGATTTTGGTGAGCTAGAAAGTTATGAAGAATTAATGCAGGTAGAAACTAACACGAAGAAGGAGCACGGCATGAAAGAGGAGATGGATTACTTGGTAAATAACTAGACTTGGGAATTGGTTCAATTTCCTACATATAAAAAGCATTGCATAATAAATGATTTTACAGGTTGAAGGAAGAGAATGGAGGCAAACGGAGTTACATGGACATACTTGTTGTAAAGGGGTTCACATAGAAGAAAGGTATATATTTTGATGAAATATTTTCTCCCGTTGTTAAAATTACTTTAATTAGAACTATTTTAAGTCTAGTGGTATTAGAAGTTATGCATCTTAAACAGTTAGATGTAAAGGCAACTTTTTTCCATGGGGATTTGGAGGATGAGATTCATATGCAACAATGATAGGGGTATGAGGTCAAAGAGAAGGATAAATTAGTATGCAGGTGGAATAAGAGATTGTTTGGACTAAAGAAAGATATAAGGAAGTGGTTTTTGAAATTTGATAGGTTTATGATAGAACAAGGTTATATTAGATTTCATTATGACCAAATGCGTTTATTTTAAGTGACTATATAATGACAACTATATTATCTTTTTATTGTATGTAGATGACATGTTTTAGGGTCTAACATATAGGATATAAATGTGCTCAAAATAAAATTAGCTAATTCATTTGCAATGAATGATTTGGGTGTTGCAAAGAAAATATTTGGTATGAGAATAACAAGAGATGGGAAAAATCACAAATTAACATTGTCTCAGGGTGAGTACATAGAGAAGGTGTTAGAAATATTTAGAATGCAAGATGAGAAACTAGTTAATACACTTTCAGATGACCATTTCAAGCTAAATAAGAATATGTGTATGAAGACACATGAGAAAATATACTACATGTCCAAGGTTCCATGCTCATTGAAAATTGGAAACTTGATGTATGTGATGCTATGCACAAGACCAAATATTGCACTTGCAATGGGAGTTGTGAGTAGGGATATGAAAAATCTAGGTAAAGAGCATTAGGAGGTAGTAAAGTGGATTCTGAGGTGTTTGAGAGGTATTACTACTCAGGCATTATGGTTTGGAGGTTCAAATACTATTCGTTAAAGATATGTTGATTTAGATATGGGAGGTGATATAAATAGTAGGAGGAGCACCATAGTGTATGCATTTACTATAGGTGGAACAACAATAAGTTGGATTTTGAAAATATAAAAGTTTATTGCACTTTCAACATCGGAAGTAGAGTATGTCATTGCTACTAAGGATAGCAAAGAGATAATTTGACTACAAAGGTTTATGGAGGAATTGGGAAATAAGCAGGAGAATAGAAGGTTGTACAATGACAACTCGAATTCCATTCATCTTGCAAAGAAATAAATCTTCCATTCTAAGACTTAACATAAACAACTCAAGTACCATTTTGTACGATCAATTACTTTTGGATGATGGACAATTGAAGCTGGAAAATATACACACTCGCTAGAATCTCAAATGCATGTTAACTAAGGTAGTAACTAAGGAGAAGTTGAGTTCCTTCTTAGTTTCAAGTTTCCTTCAAGTATGTCAATGAAGATGAGAAACTTTCCAGGTCCAAATTTGAAGCATAGTCCAACATGTGTAGTAGAGGTGAATTTGTTGTGATTAGTCTCTAAGTGGGATATTGTTGGATGTGGAGCTTGTTTATCTTTTTGATTTAGAGGTCTTGTTTCAAATTTGTTTGGATCCCAATTTCTGATGGGGGGTGTGGTGGGTGATTCCCCCCCCCACTTTTGTTTCTACAGAATCTAAGGGGGATACAACATATTTTGGATCCCTCCATAGTGGGGGTTCAAGGGAAATGCCCTCTAAGATATTTTTCTTGGAAAAATTCCTTGTAAAATGTTGTAGTTTCCTAGTCAATCTAGATCATTCATAGTTAGGTCATAAATATGATGGTAGAAGTTATGTTGGTGCATTTTTTTCCTAGAAGGAAAACCTAATTTTTATGAGGGGATTTTTATACAACTGTATAGAGTGAGAGAGCATTGTCAGTGAGAGAGGAGACTATGAGAGAGAGAAGATGAAGTTGCAATAGATGTGATGTAAGTTTTATCCCTTCATTTTTCCATATGGAATAAGGAAAGGACAAGCTATTTCTTTGTGGACATAGCCCATATTGAGTGAACCACCTATATCTGTGTCTCTATTGTAGTATATTATTTTGTGTTTTATTTTCACATTAATTTTGATTTTTTATTGCTCCACAATTATATTCCTAACAATAAATTTCTTTATAGAAATAAGTAAATGAAATAAACTCATGCTTTAATATTCACTTCAAACACATAGAATAACATACATAGGTAAATAGAGCATATTTTTAGGTTTTCCAAGGAAACTGATTTGGGTAGGTCCATGTAACACCCAACCATAGGATTTTTGCAAACAATTACTCTCTCTATCTTAGAAGCCACCCCCAAGCTAGACCATGATACCACTAGGACAAAGTAGGACTTAGGGTTTTGCAACTTATTTCAGTACTTATATTTTGTAAAAATTAGGTAATTATATTGTTAAAAAACTAGACTATACTTACAATACTTGCCCCACCTAACACAATAAATTGCTCTTCAAGGTGTGCATAGGGAGTTTAATATCTGGTTCATGTTTTCCAAGACTCCTTTTACCAATCCATAAGCTATTTTCTCAAATAGGAAATCATAGTTCCTTCTTCATACAACACTTCCTATTGTTATTTAGTATGATCATATAGTCATATCTGATAAAAGTCATATTGAACTTGGTTAGAACTAGTAGCCACTTTGCTACATAATTATTACACAAGTAAAAATCTCCTCCTCTTTGATTCTTGGTTTCTCACCCCTACAACCATCCTTTTTTTATGTTTTTGGGATAGCTCTTTTTTTTTCAAGTGATTACTATTCCCTTCTACACTTATCCCTAGAATTCCTCTAAAAATGGGTAAGTGGAAGTATTTATTTCTTGGACTCTTTCCTATCCCTAGACAATGGTGTTGATGTATATGTAACTTCGGAATGTATTTCACCCATGTATTTCATCTATGAATATTGTACTCCTATAGAGATGTTATTATTCCTCTATACGGAAGTGTCGTCATTTGTATTGGTAAGTGTCGCAAGTGTCGTAACTTGCCGATGGGTTATTAGACCACCATGTGTGGGGTCGACCTTGATTAAGTTAATATTGGGTTATTGTACCAAGCTAGACAAGTTGGCCCCATAAGGTTATTGGGCAGTCAGGACAAGTATAAATAGAGATCTCCCAATCTCTATTTGGATCACTTCAGAACTCACTCTTCCTTCACTCGGAAAGTGGCGCACATGTGAGGAGGAGGATCAACTACTAGGAGGAGTCTATCTCTGTGTATTTTGGTTGTACTTTGGTTGTACTATTGCTCTATCTATCTCTGAGGAAGTTGTGGGGTTTTTCACCTTAGGGTTTTCCCCACGGAAACGCTGTGTGTCTTTTGTGTCTTATGTTTGCATCTTGTGATGATTGATATGCATTGATATACTGTACATGTTATTCTCTCAGTAAAGATCCTAGAGTATATTGAATTAATGCTAAAAAATTAACATGGTATCAGAGCTAACCTGAGAAGAAGACATTGTGCAGTGGCGGAAACCAGGGTTTCTTGTTTATTGGGTTTCTCTCCATATATTCTGGAAAAGTAATATGATAGATTGACTCTCCTCATCAAGGTGAATCTATTTGTCCAATCAGAATTCAATTATGAGCACTTTCAGTTTTGTCCCTACAAATTAGGGTTTCCTCAAAAATAGGAATTTCTAAAATTTGAAGACACAGCTGGAACCGACTTGAAAAAATCGAAGTTTAGAGATTTGGATCGAGATTTTTGGTTGGGTAAAACTCTGGGAAACTCAAACCCTAACTCAGGGTCCTCCTTAGTGAATCTGGAAAGACTAAAAGGCATTTCTGAAGGGTAAAACTTTGCAGAATTCAAATTCTGAGTATACCAGGCTGATCAACTCATCAGGGTGCATCTTTCTATCCTTTCAGAAAGTTGAAATTCACACTTTGAATTTTTAGGGTTTCTCTGACAAACCCTAATCTGGGACCAGATCCAGTTTTCAGCAAATCAAGTGGTAAGACCTAAATCTTTTCTATTTCCATTTGAAGTAATCCTTAAATATGTCTCACCACACCAAGCTTGAAGACAAGCTTGAAGGGGCTGATAACTTCCGAGCCTGGAAGTATAGGATTGGGTTAATCCTAGAAGAGAATGAGTTGGACTCATACATAAAAGAAGAGGTCCCTATCCCAGAGGATGAAGAGGATACGATATTACATAAGAAGAACTTGGTCAAGGCAAAGAGAATCATTGCTGATTCTATTAAAGACCATCTCATTCCACATGTGTCATCTCTAGAGACACCCAAGGCTATGTTTGACTCCCTGGCCAAGCTATTTGAAGTGAAGAACATAAATCAGAAGATGACTCTGCAGAATCAATTGAAAGGGGTCAAGATGTTGAATGGAGAGGCCATTCAATCTTATTTCTCCAAAGTCTCTCATATCAAGGAACAACTTGAAGCTGTAGATGAAATGGTGGAGAATGAATAAATTGTGATGACCACTCTAAATGGCCTACCTAGGTCATGGGATTCCTTTATTCAAGGGATCTGTGCAAGAAGAAAGTTGATCTCCTTCAGTAAACTATGGGAGGAATGTTCACAAGAAGAGGCTAGGCTTGTAGCCCAAGAAGAAAAGATGGGAAGTGAATACCAAGCTCTCACAGCTCACACCAAAAGAAGCAAGCCTAAGAAGGAGCACTCTCAGTAGAAGAGATCCACTCACTATCACCAAAAGAACAAGAAGGATATAAGGTGCTTCACATACAATGAGAAGGGTCACTTTGCTTCAGAATGTCCCAAGAACAAAAGGGACAACAACAACAACAACTTCAACAAGAAGAAGAATAATAACAAAAGGAAATATCATGCTCATGCTGCCGAGGATGATGAATCCCGCAAGAAGAAGGCTAGACCAGAAAGTGATGACTTATCAAGCGAAGATGAATATGTTCTAATCTCTGCTCTCACGGGTACTATTTCTCATGGATGTAATGATTGGCTTATTGATAGTGGGGCTTCCAAACATATGACTGGGTTTAAAGAATATTTTGTAAATTTATCTGAACATGAATCACCCCATAAAGTGAAACTTGGGGATGACTATCAATACCCTATCAAAGGAAGTGGTGAAGACTCCTACAACCTAGATTCTGGAAAATATTTGAAGATGAAAGAATTTCTTTATGTACCTGGGCTCAAGAAAAACCTACTCTCCAAATCTGCATTGGATGATGCAAAAGGTATGAGGGTTGCATGGCCAAGTTTTAATGTGGCCAAAGGGAAAGACCATAGATGATGCAGTAGTGATTGGAGAGCAAGAGGGAGGATTGTATAAATTGAAGGGACAACCTGAACATGCCATGGTGCATGATTCCATGGAGCCAAGTGAACTTTGGCATAGAAGATTTGCACATATGCACTACAGAGCATAACCAATTGCAAGTAACGCTGTAGAAGTTCTTCCTGAAATCAAGACCAAGCATGAAGGTGTGTGCAAAGGATGTGCAAAAGGAAAGAACATAAAGAAGGCATTTCCAAGCAGTGAAAGAAAGGAAAAAGGGATCTTGGAAATTATCCACTCTGATGTATGCGGTCCGATGTCATCCAATTCTCTAAGTGGGTATGTTTACTATGTCTCTTTCATTGATGAATTCTCCAGGAAGACTTGGGTTTACTTCTTGAAGAAAAAAGATGAAGTGTTTGATAAATTCAAGAAATTCAAAACCTTGATGGAGAACCAAACTGATAAGAAGATCAAAACATTCAGATCTGACAATGGTGGAGAATTCACTTCAGGTGACTTCAAGAAGCTACGCAGTGATTAAGGGATTAAGAGGGAGTTGACTGCTCCTTACAATTCACAACAGAATGGAGTTGTAGAAAGAAAGAATCAAACAATCATGGAAGCAGCAAGGGAAATGCTACATGACCAGGATCTACCTATGCATCTATGGGAAGAAGCAACTAGGACAACTGTATATGTGTAGAACAGAACACCCCACAAGATATTGGACAACAAGACACCAAAAGAGGTCTTCTCTAGTAAGAAACCTGAGGTCAACCATCTCAGAATATTTGGTTGTCTAGTATATACACATGTCCCGAAGGAAAAGAAGACCAAGCTAGATCCTTCAGGAAAGAAGGGTATCTTTGTGGGTTACAGTGAAAGCTTATAGAATATACTTTCCAGGGTTCAAGAAGATTGATGTCAGCAGGGATGTGACATTTGATGAAAACTCAGCATTCATCAAATCAAGGAAGACACCTGTTGAAGATTATGAAGAACCTAAGGAAATAGATTTCAAGACACTATTATGACTGAAGCAATTCCAGATGCAGATTGTGAAATTGAAGATCCACAAGAACTTGTAGATCCACCCCGTGAGAATAACTCTCACAAGATGAAACCTGCATGGGCTAGAGAGCTCTTTCAAGATGCAGAAAGATATGGCATTCTAGAAGAAGAACAAAGAGCAAAGAAGAGAACTAGATCTCATACCAGCTATGTTGCTTTACTCTGTGATATCATGAACAAAGAACCTTCCAATTATGAAGAAGCAGCGGAAAAGAAAGAATGGAACGATGCCATGGTCGAAGAATACCAATCAATAATGAAGAATGATGTTTGGTATGTTGTCCCAAGACCTGAAGGGAAGTCTGTTTGGACTTCCAAATGGATCTACAAGATCAAGCATGCTGCAAATGGCAGCATAGAGAGATACAAGGCAAGATTCGTAGCTCGTGGCTTCTCTCAGAAAGAGGAAATAAATTATGAAGAAAATTTTGCTCCTGTAGCCAGATACACTTCCATCAGAATAGTACTTGCTCTGGCTGTAGTGATGAAATGGAAGATACACCAGATGGATGTCAAGACTGCTTTCTTGAATGGTGTAGTTGAAGAGGAAGTGTATGTGGAACAACCACTCAGTTTTGAGACACATGACAGGAAGTCATATGTGTGCAGATTGAAGAAAGCCTTGTATGGCTTGAAGCAAGCTCCCAGGACTTGGTATGGTAGGATGGACAGCTTTCTATCCAGTTTGGGCTTTACCGACAGTAAAGCGGATTCAAACCTCTACTACAAGGTTGAGGAAGGTCGTCTGTGATACTACTCTTATATGTAGATGACCTATTTGTAACAGGTGAAGATAGACTGATTGTCGATACAAAGAGGAAACTTGCTTCTGAGTTCGAGATGAAGGACTTGGGGATGATGCACTATTTTCTAGGTATGGAGGTGTGGCAGAGTATAGATGGAATCTTCCTTGGACAAGGGAAGTATGCAGTGGAGATACTGAAGAGGTTCGGGATGATGGATTGCAAGGCCATGGCCACACCTTTGGCATCGAACCTGGATCTTCTGTGTGATGCTTCATCTGATCCGGTTGATGTCACTATGTATCGTCAGATGATTGCGTTCTTGATGTAACTGATGAACATGAGACCCAGTATTTTCTTTGTGGTGAACACATTGAGCCAGTTCCTGACGGATCCGATAGGTGTTCACCAGGTTGCTGTAAAGCATATTCTGAGGTACCTGAAGGGTAGAGTGGATTATGGGCTCAAGTATGATGCGAATCAAAATTTTAACCTATAAGGTTATGTTGATTCGGATTGGGCGGGCAGTGCTGTAGATAGGAAGAGCACTTTTGGGTGCTGCTTCAGTATGGGATCAGGTGTGATCTCTTGGTTTAGTAGGAAGCAGTCCTGGGTAGCACTGAGTATAGCCGAAGCAGAGTATGTTGTAGCTTGTTCAGCTAGTTGTGAGGCAGTATGGATTTGCAAGCTACTCTCTGAGTTAGTTGATCTACCACTGGAGGGTACTGGTATCTTTTGCGACAACCAGAGTCGTGTGAATCTGTCTGAGAACCCGATGTTCCACGACAGGTCGAAACACATAGAGATAAAATACCACTATATCAGGGATATGGTGCAGAGAGGAGCAGTGAAGCTCTTGTATGTTGTGATGGATGAGTAGATTGCAGATGTGCTGATGAAGCCACTAGCCAGAATGAAGTTTGAGTACGTCAGAGAGCGGCTTGGTGTCCTTCAAATTGATGACACTTTGAGGAAGAAGTGATGGAGACATTTGCTGAAGCCATTCCAAGCATGTTGGAAGGAGGATCCTTCACTTGGGTGTGTATGTAAGTGCTGAATGATGAGCATCAGGATGATGTTCTAGTTTCTGCTCTGTTTGCATCATGTTGGATGCTAGATATGATCAGTTGGATCATCTATGTATGTATGCATCATGTTGGATGTTGGATATGATCAATTGGATCATTTATGTATGTATGCATAATGTTGGATGCTGGATATGATCAGTTGGATCATTTATGTATGTATGCATCATGTTGGATGCTGGATATGATCAATTGGATCATTTGTATGTACTTGTATATGCATCATGTTGGATTCTTGGACCATGTATCTGTATATGTATCAGGTGGATATGTTGTATGATCAGGTAGATCATGTATGTTGATATGTATTAGGTAGATACATTGTGTGATCAGGTGGATCATGTATCTATGTATGTATCAGGTGGATACATTGTATGATCAGGTGGATCATGTGTGATGATATGTATCAGGTAGATACTTGGTATGCATCATGTAGATGCATTGTATGATCTGGATGATCATGGATGATGAGGTTAGGATGTTTCTCCATATGACATGCATTAGGACGATGCAGTGATGATGATCAGGATGATCATGTGTACATCACGATGATGTATGGTGAGTATCAGGATGATACTCTATGGCCATGGAACAGGTTTTGCATATGAGCATGTCTGGGAGATCCTATAGGTTGGAGTTGTGTACCTATAACAACATGGGATGCTCTTTCGAGACATTGCTCTGGGAGGACATATAATAGCTCCCTGGGAGATCCTTCAGGTTGGAGTTGTGTACCCGTAACATCCTGGGATGCTCTTTCGAGGTTTTGTCGTATGGCATATAATAGCATCTTGGGAGATCCTTCAGGTCGGAGTTGTGTACTCGTAACATCCTGGGATGCTCTTTCGAGGTTTTTCCATGACCACATGTAATTTGTGCCCTGGGAGATCCTTCAAGTCGGAGTTGTGTACCCGTAACACCCTGGGATGCTCTTGCGAGGTTTTATGTTGACCACATGTATTTTGTGCCCTAGGAGATCCTACAGGTCGGATTTGTGTACCTATAACATCCTGGGATGCTCTTGCGAGGTTTTGTGGTGGAGGTCACATGTAATAAGTCCTGGAGATCTGGATAGGATGAAAAAGGCCTCATATGCTCTTTAGGGTTCTTGCTAGTCAAGAGACTCTTTTAAGGTTTTGTGACAGTCACATGTAATTTGTGCCTTGGGAGATCCGACAGGTCGGAGTTGTGTACCCATAACATCCTGGGATGCTCTTTTGAGTTTTTGTGACGCACGTAATAAGTCCTGAGGATTCCACAGTATGGGCAGTGATGATGAAGGCTTGCAGGTGGTGGGCCTACATCCAGTATGAAAAAGGATTGGCTCTGTAGAACTTCATATGACGAGTAGATTCAAAGATTGATTGAGATAGCAGTAGCAGTGACGATGATGATGATTCGCTGATGATGATACGGAGAAGAAGACTTGTGCTAGTAGATCTGTGTTGAGAATTACCTTCCTAGTTAAGAGGGAGTGTTGATGTATATGTAACTTCGGAATGTATTTCACCCATGTATTTCATCTATGTATATTTTACTCCTATAGAGATGTTATTATTCCTATATACGGAAGTGTCGTCATTTGTATTGACAAGTGTCGCAAGTGTCATAACTTTCCGATGGGTTATTATACCACCATGTGTGGGGTCGACCCTGATTAAGTTAATATTGGGTTATTGTACCAAGCTAGACAAGTCGGCCCGATAAGGTTATTGGGCAGTCAGGACAAGTATAAATAGAGATCTCTCGATCTCTATTTGGATCACTTCAGAACTCACTCTTCCTTCACTCGTAAAGTGGCACACATGTGAGGAGGAGGATCAGCTGCTAGGAGGAGTCTCTCTCTGTGTATTTTGGTTGTACTTTGGTTGTACTATTGCTCTATCTATCTCTAAGGAAGTTGTGGGGTTTTTCACCTCAGGGTTTTCCCCACAGAAACTCTATGTCTTTTGTCTCTTATGTTTGCATCTTGTGATGATTGATATGCTTGATATGCTTGATATGCATTGATATACTCTACATGTTATTCTCTCAGTAAAGATCCTAGAGTATATTGAATTAATGCTCAAAATTTAACAAATGGGAGGATCACCTCCTATATTTTGGGAATCATGGTTGTTTTTCAAGGAGGGGATTTCAACCACTTCATTAGTTATGAAGGAAGGAAAAAATTGGTTGACACTTGGGTTTTATAGAATACACTACTTCCTTCCTTGTGGCATCATGGTCTCTCTTATGTGGACCATACTCAATCAACCCTGGATACCCTTTTTTCATTTACATAATTTTGAAAAATATTTAGAATATCACCATCATTATAATAATGTCTCATGGTGCATCATGTCCATTATCATGTAAATGTATTAATTACAGTAATTAACATGCTAAATCAAAATATCATTTGATCCTAAGGGGTAATAGCATAGGATATTACATCCTACAACTTTGGAGGTGTCTGAATCCTATCTGATAAGCCACAATATTTCATCTTTAAGAACATAGATATTGTCTAGATTATAAAGCAACCATAATGAATATGGTAAGGCATCCTCATTGTCACTTTCTTCTACACAAACTTGGCCTTGTAGCTACCAAAGCACCTATTTAAAGTCCTCATCTTATGTGTATGCCTATTTGTATGCATCGTGGGTGAAAGGATGCATGTGCAAAAGAGTACCCAATGTTGTGATCTTGGACACTAGTGGCCTTGAAAGCATGTATACCAACTTATTATTGAGCCCA
This sequence comes from Larix kaempferi, assembly GCA_027924585.1. Classification (NCBI taxonomy): domain Eukaryota; kingdom Viridiplantae; phylum Streptophyta; class Pinopsida; order Pinales; family Pinaceae; genus Larix; species Larix kaempferi. Next base: position 16,454,437 of record BSBM01000637.1, on the reverse strand, counting down.
TTCTTATATTTTATGATAAGATGAAATTGTTGTAAAAACCCCATATAGTTGTAGTCTATGGTTTGTTGAAACTTACTTTGGGCCTACAAATACTACAATGGCAGAAAATCAATATGGATGATGGTATATTTCCCTATCATATAGTTCTTCAATTTATTAATAGATTAAACCATATCAAGAGTTCCTTGTCATATGTAGGGTATTATAGGACTTTTCCATGTAACATTTTAGAATGATAGCATATTGGATTAACTCTCTACATCAAGACTACTGCCACAATATATCCACTTGTGCGCATCTCCACTTTGAAGGGATTCTACAGATTGGAAAATGTGAGAACCAATGATTGGCTTATATTTCATTTGATCTCTTCAAAATTCTTCTATTGATTCTCTTCCCACTAGAAACTTTTACTGCTAGTTGTTATGGCATGGAGTGGTGCAATGATATATGGAAAGGATGCTATAAAATTCAAAAGGAATTGTGTTCCCCCCACAAAGCTCCTAACTTCAGTAATATTAATAGTATTTGGACCAAGGTATTTTGTAAGGATTATAACAATATACTCAAGTATAGTATCCTAGGTGATTATTTTGGATTGAGAAAAACACACACACAGACACACATATATATATATATATTGGTAGGTGAATATTAAATATGAAACATACAATTTACTAAAGAAATGTGTAAATTTTAGTGAATATTATGATAAAAAATCATATTTTATGTAAATATAGGTGATGTTAGAGACTAAAAATGACCAAATAGTGTATTTATTTTTTGAAAAAAAGCTCAAAAAATAGCCAATTGGTGAAGTTTCACCCCTACAAATTTCCCTGATTTGGACACTTGATGACGACCTCCATCTTTACAATATTAATCTTGAGTTCCCTCCAATTATATGCCCTATACTACTGGGTAAATTCACATTTCGTAGGGTTTTTTTCAGTAGTTGATGCTTTTTTAGAGTATCTAAAACTTGCATGAGATGTGATATAATTCTCTTCCTAGGCATATCTATAAACCAATATATCATCTAAGTACACCATTGCAAGCGAATCTAGGAAGAGACACAATACATCATTCATCAAACACACAAATTTAGCTAGTGCCCTAAATAAGCCAAAAGGAACTACAAAACATTATATTAAACCTTGCATTATCTTGAAGGAAATATTCTAGGTTCATTCTTTTTCACTCATACCTATCAGTTTACCAATTTCAAATCCAACTTGATGAAGTACTTAGCATGCTACAATTGATTTATAAAGAGTATTCATTCTTGAGGGTGATCTTCTTTAGGTATTTGTAGTTGATGCAAATTCTCCAAGTCCCATCCTTCTTGGGTAATATGATGATAGAGGTGATTGGTTAAATTACAACTTGCTCCAATGGTTATTGCCACTATTTCTTCACTTCATATGCTTGTAGGATTGTTTGTACAACTTGATGTTTGGTAATGGAGAGTTAGGAAATGATTGTATATTTTAATCCACTTCCATATTAAGGAGTAACCCTTTAGGATCCCGGAACACTTTTTTGTGCACCTCTGAAAGATCCTTCAAATGGCGTTTCTTCTCTTTAGTACACCTCTCTAAAGATTCCTTTACCCTTATGTATTTTTCTCCTGATTGATTCTCTGTTAAGAAGAGAAATATAAATTTCCTACTAGAATTTATTGGTTTATTGTCTCAATTAGAACTTATCAAATAAGTATTGGATTTATAATTATGTGCATTGATGGAAAAACACTTCTCATCCATGATCAAGAGGTAATAGTTTTATCTCATTGTGAATATTGCATCATTCATGTACATGTAGGGGATTCCAAACACTACACCACACACATCAAGTGGTACTATACCTACCTCCATACATTCATATTTATTTACTCATCCTAATGGGTATGAGTGAGGATGGTCATGAAATTCTAACCGAAGATTGCTAACCAAGCCCTTTTCTACGAGGTTAGCTTGTGAACTAGAATCAAATAGAGCATCTACCTTGTTCGTCTTGACCATGATCTTGACATGGAAGAGTTTAGTCACCTCCTTCCCTTCCTTGGGATGGAGGTTACTCAAATTCACCTCTTTCTACATTGTAGTGCAACATTTTTTCCATCTACATCTAAGTTACTCTCTACTTGGTTTATGGATTCCATGGCTACCATTATCTTCTTATTTGAGTCCTTCTTGTATTTCTTTGAATTCAACTTTGGATGTAGATTCCAAAACTTATATTCAGTGTGATTATGAATATTACAATGGTTATAATGGTTGTTTGGATATTTTCATTGATATGTTATGGTTGTTGTCTTCTTATCTGTTCCTGTCCACTTCCTCTTTCCCTCCTTGGAAACATCTTGGTGGTATGTATAGTTGGAACCACTTGGTTGTCATTTCTTTGAATTGTCCATATTCTCTAGATATCGTTCTTGGATAAAGACCTCAACATCCATTCTAGGTTTGAAGAGCATCATTATTTTATTCAAATGAATATGAACACCACCTAGATACTTGAGGAGTACATCACGTGCATGTTATCGGAGATATACTTAACATGATGGCTTGTTTTTTGAACTGAATGGTGTGTTCGTGTATATTCTACCCTTGCTTATGCTGAAAGTAATGCCAATGTATCCCTTAGTTGTCTTTATACCCAATAGGGTAGAACTAATAATTAATGAGGATTTTGAACTTATACCACTTAGTTAATAGGGGATCACCTCCCAACCTAAGAATTCCATTTAAATATTCCATCATGTTTGGGAATGACCCTCTAGCTTTAGTCGAACAAGTGATACTTCTTCTATGTTATGAACAATAAAATAAACTTCTAATTGTTGCAATGATTAGTTAAAATTAACAACATCAATCTCACCTTGGTAGGGTTTTATGTCCACTCTCTTTTACTTTAAACATAGATTGGGAAGAAGTGATGGCACTAGAACTTGGTCCCTACTTCTTTGCCTTCTTTTTTGGCTCATTTTCTAGGCCTTCATTGCTCCATATTTTTTGTTTGAGCTAGATTTTGATATGGGGATACTAAACTCCCTGGAAGGTACAAACTTACATTTGAAAGCTACCATCATGAGTGCCATGTTGTAAGAGATATCAAAAAATTGATCTTCCATATTTAAGAATCTCTCTTCTAACTAATCCCTTTGATTGTTACTATACTCATCCCCTGTGTCTAGGGTTTTGAGACTTATTTCTTTATCCAATTCTTGGATCCTACAGCTTCCCAAGAAAACCCCAAAGAAAGTTGCTCTAATAACAATTTGATATGTGAATTTCCGTGGATATTCCATTGGAAAAGTTTGCCACAACAAATATTACAAGATTCTATGATAGATTTATCATGTAGTGTTTTACTTTATATTTATATTTAATATTACTATCTTAGCACACAAATAATGAAATAGGTTGTACAAGCAAAGTGGGCCTAATGGTTAAGAACATGTGTTATCTCCTTATGGGTCACAAGTTAAATTCTCAAGGGTGGTATGGTATGTATATGGTTAAGAAATTTATTGTTTTCATATATTTGTATGGGGTTGGAAAGGTACTAGCAACCTCATTCTCACTTACATGCTTGAGAGTGGTGCAATCTATATTTTCTAGGTGGACCTAAATGCCCAAAATTTTTTGTGGAAAAAATATTGAAATAGCTTGAAACTGAAATAAAATATAAATGAAACATCACACCATCCACACAATAAACACAAGATGTATCTTGGAAAATCTCAATACAAGAAAAACCCAACTATAAGTGAGGACTATTCCTTGCTCTTTTCTTTTCAATTATGAAATGAAATATACGACTACCATAAGATATTTTACTTCCTTTACTTTACTTCAATATCCTACTCATAATGATTTTCTCAATTACAGAACAATAATATATACAATAAGAATTGAAACCTTGCTATCTTAGTTCCATAATAATAAATAATGTCATAATAACTATCTAGGGTTAGGTTATTTTTTCATGTATTAAATCCTAATTAGGGATATGCATTTTGAATCTCTAGAATCTTCTTGAAATCCCATGTGTGTGATTAATTGGAGATGATGTGGCATACACTTGGTACCATGGTGGTCAACATGATATGTCAACTTGCGGGAGGCATAAATTCCTCATACAAACCCTAGCATGCCAAATGGTTTCGATCAAGAAACAAGGAAACTCTGGCGCCCATTGGAAACCAACAATCAGCTCCTCGGCAACTCTGCGCATCTCGGCTCTCTGCAACAGTTGGGTGGAAACTTTGGAGAAATAGTAAATGGAAAACCTTGGAACGTGACAAAAGATAATGCAGGTGTTGTGAATCTCGACTTCCCCAGTGGACCAGAAAGTCCTCCCCCTGGTCTTCTCTCTCATCTGCAAGACATTGAAGCTCAGATTGGAGGGCTGAGAGGTGAGCATAAATACCTCAAGAAAACTGTCTCTCACCTAGCTACATTTGTCCAAATTGAAATTTCTAAGATAAGGAACAACAATAACAAAATGAAGGAGTACTTTGAAGGCATTGCTGGCAGGATGGAGACAATGTACAGCTGTCTCAAGATTGTAGAAGCCAAGGTGGATTGTATTCGGACTAGCAAGTGGAACAGCCCGTCGGTCATATTGGGAATGGAGGATAATGTGAATATGGCCTCAATCAGCAAGAAAAAGCCCCGTCGCTCAACAGAGAACTCACTTTTGGTTTTTCTTCTAGTTACTACTTTTCTCTGAGATAATTTTGTAAACAATTGTTTTAACAGTCGGTTTTCTTCTCTTTTTAAGACATATATGTATCCTGCGAAGTGTAAAGACTAGATTCGAGGTGCCCACTTCCCTCCTTTTGATGGGTATAGTCTTCCCATTTTTTGTATCAGATCTTCCCTTTTAATATAAATCTTATTGCTCGTTTCTGTAAAAAAAAAATTCCTTATACAAACCTTGATTGGAGTTATATTTGTGTCGTTCTCCCAATGTGTATATAATTTTTGAGAGTCTAATAACTTTGTTCACATAGTTTTGTCCCCCCCAAAATTGCAATTGGTTCCTCAAATAGGCTCCGAATTGTTTTGCACACCAAATAATTAAAATAGGACTTGACCTTAAAATGGGTCCTACAAGCTAATAATTTCAGTTTTTCAACATAAAAAGTACCACAATAAATGACAAATTATATAGTGATCGATTTTGGATAAAGTCTCGGCTTCTATATTCCCCAATAAACTTTACATTAATATTACTTTGTAAAACATTACTAAGGCTAATTGTTACATGAAATCATGTCCACCGAGGGCTTCTTTCTTGACACAAACCTACAAATTAGTTGTGTAATCAATTGATACCATATCCATATTGCCATATGGAGATGGAATTTATTGCATAATCCCCTCCTTTTTCACCATTGATAAACATATATATAAATTTGGTTGTGGTGGTGGGGGGTGGGCGACTAGATCTATGGGGTCCCCTCAAAGAGACATAGAGTGGGGACCATGACTACCATGACCAGAGATTCCCATTAAAGAGACATATACTCTCTGCAATTTTGTAAACCAAATCATAAAATGAACAAATTTTTTCTTCTAATGCTTCATACATTTTGTTTTGGATATCCATGAAGGATGTAAACTCTTTTTCCTTTTTTCTCTATTCTTCCAACTAGATAAATATGCTAATGACATGCCAATTTTGGGCCCATGTTTCCGCAATTGTCTTGTATTCCTAATATTCAACCCTTCCACATTCCGATGGAGAGATACCAAGCATTCTGGACCTTGGCTACCTAATACTCACATCCTCTCATGTTCCTTCTCAATTTTTCATCCTTACAAAGTGCACAACACTCAAATGGTAGCGAAAACTATACATGAACTTGAATCATTCAAATTAGGGAGGAAGCCCCTCCCAACTATGTAGGCCCAAAAAATTTGCACTAGACTCCACATAAATTAGCACTATACGACAAGCTAAAGGGGGAATTACAAATTCTAATTTATCATCAAACACCAAACATAAATAACATAACAAATTACCAACAAATCTCACCACCAATCTATTTGTGATGAGGGCCAAGAAACAAATAATAAGATATTTCCAAAGATCCAAAGGATTTAAACTACATTCATATCCCTATCCCATCCTTGTTGTTATAACATATCTTAGTGTAGATGGAATTGAGTGAGAAGGTATGCTAGCTTGTGGGGACTTTAATTCCTATCGATTCTCTACTCTCATGCTACAATGCTTGTCTCCACAATGTGAGTGCATTGAAGCCTTGGTTAGTGAAATACAAATAATGGAAGGTGGGATGAGACTAATCCCCCCTAATAACTCTTAACTTCCAAACTCAACTATTATTGCTTCATTGGATTTTGAATCTAGTAGGAAGTTGTAATCTCAAAGTGAAATACTCAATATATTCAAAATTCTCCACTAGTGCTTGCGGCCTACATATAAGCCTAGCCAACAAATTTCTTAAAAAGATAAATGGAAGTGCAGATGGTATATTATAGTAGTAGAATCTACCATGATTGTGATTTGTTGTATCCATTTCTTCTTGAGTAATACTAGCCACCAATATAATGCCAATGCATATACCTCCTTATTAGTAGCAACACTATTACCCTATGTGAAACATATTTCTCAATTTCCATCATGATCAAAGACAATCCTCCTTGTGCCCACCTCCCTTGTATTTCCTTTTGGAGCCTTGTCAAGGACAAGATGCACTACTTCTATTGATATTTCCATCACTGAACTCACCCTCCCCAAATCGTATTTACCAAGAAGAGCAATGTTGTGGTCGACCTATTTGAATTTTGGGTGGTGGTTGTCCCAAATAAATATAATATCTTAACACTCAAACATTGAAATGATTATATTATAAACATATGTATAGATGCAAGTGAATGAAAATGAAAATGATGCATATGCCATAGGGTACTTGATTATGAACTAGAAAATGTGTCTTAACACATATATAATTTTTAAAAAATACATAGGACAAATCATGCACTTCTTTCTAAAATACAAATCTTTGCATGAAAATAAAACTAAGAGGAATGCCTTCTAGATAGAGTTTAGTAAAACCATTTTGTTGATCCCATGGCTAGACAAAAAATTATATTCGTATAGTTAAGGTGAATAATGAATATTAAATCCATAAATAGAAGGGGACAAACCACCATTGTGATCATCTACATTGCCACTTTGATCACGATCTAGATTGCTTATGTATACATTTATGTATTTTTTCATACAATAGATTGCGTTAATCAAATTTGATGCAATTACGACATGTATTACTCTCTCTCTCTCTCTCTCTCTCTCTCTCTCTCTCTCCCCATTAGGAATAAAAATCTTTTAATCAAACACTCTACCCCATCTTCACCATGTTCTTCCAATGTATTAAATTTCAAACAAGACTCTTTCTGAATGACATACATGACCACCCAAGGCTTGTTATTTCATTATAAATGTCTGTTTAATTTGAAGAGAGGAAACATATGACTCATTACTATTTGATAAATATGATGTGTATTTACATGTACAAATCCATACTCATCAAGTTGTATTGTAAATAGTTTGATCCATTTACATTTTAATAATATAGTACTAGTTTCACCATAATCAACTTGAATAATTTCTTAAATGAATCCAACACAAATTTCTTTCAATTTCATGAGGAAATTTAATAGTAATCATAAAATCACAAATTCTTTTTTCATTACTTTTTTTTTCACTCATAAATGACTACCATAATGACTACCATAAGTCCACATTCCATTGACACTCCAAGTCTATATATTTAGAAATTGTGAAAACTTAATTTCCTCCATTGTTATAACTTAATCTTATTCATGTGCATCATTGATTTCACCGACACTCCTCTCATCAAAATTTAGAAAATAATCACCTCCAATCAAGTCATAAAGTTTGCACTTTCAAGATAGACACATCCTTATTTGAATCTCTTCTCGATATTTACTACATAGAATATAACCATATAGGATAGTAATAATACTAATATATCTTCGTCAAAGTAAAAAAATAAATTAATAAAGTTCAAAGAATATTTTCACTTATACCATTTGTCCAATAAAAATGTCTGAGGATATAGAGACAAATAAATAATTAAGACTGCTCTCACATGGTGCATGCAATGATATGAACGAGAAAGTCGTTGAGTTACTTCACTTTATTTTACATCAAGTACCATATTTATTAACACGCCTTTGTACTTGATGGTAATGAAAAGCCTTACCATTATACGAGTAATAATAATTAGTATATTTATAAATTAAACAAAGATACCATGTAATAATGAAAGGCCTTATCATCATACTCCTACTAATTATTATATTCATTAGTTACATAAAGATACCTTGTGTATGAAAGAAACATCGAAATATTTCACATAGATATATTTATGCAATATACCAAGTCGGTTTCATGTTATATGTTGAATCATATTAAATTTATGACACCATGATGTAAGTTTAAAGGGAAAATCAAATTATTTATTTTAATCTTATTACCGAGTTAATAATTTTATTTCAAAATATGATAATATATAAATGAATATAACATGAAAAAGTTAAGTTATTTATAAAATCTAATGATGATATGCCATTATTATTTTATTTAATAAAATTAAATAAATTATAAAAATTCTCATTTAAATTTAATACAAAATTTAAATTAAATTTAATAAAAATTCTAAATTAAGTTAATTCTAAAAATTATAAATTAAATTTAATAAAAATTATAAATTAAGTTAATTCTAAAAATTATAAATTAAATTTAGTTTGAAGGGTGGACTTTGTTGACCTTGAAAGGTCGACAAATATTTTTTTCTTCCCAAGAAAAAAGTCACATTTTCATTAAAAAAAAGGAATAAAAACACATTCTTAAGGTGGATAACATCATACATCATAGTTTGCATTTAATGTGTTATTGTAAGACTTTGCATAATTGTTATCCACAAAATTGTAATATCCCTCTAAAGTCTGCTTATTTTGTATCCTATTTAATACATATTTATCTTTCCAAAATTTTTAAAAGGTAATGTTTTTTTTGTAAATAGTCCACTGAGTTAGTTACAACCTTCTAAACACTACCATTGTGTGCAACAAATAGAAAGTAGTAGAATCACATAAAATCCATAAGCTCTCGACAATTCCCTCCTTGTAGATTTGTACTTGTATGGAGCCCAAAGGAAAGTGAAATTCATCCTGAGAAAGAGAATCAACAACTTGGTTTAGTTCTTGAAATATATGACAAATTTAGAATGAATTAAATGCATTGGCAATCTCCTTAAGGTGGCATCGATTTTTTGTAGTGAAACGTTATCTAAAATATGGTTTCTTTGCATCCAATTGACCACAAGTGAGGAGTCACCATAGACATGCAAACCCCGAACCCCTTCTTCCAATGCTAGTTTAGGGAGTGTTCTCAAGGCCAAGAGCTTTGCTAAATTGTTGGTGCCTTGTGATACGTTTTCCTTGAAATAAATGTAATGGACATCATAATGAAATAAAATACCACCAACACCATAGACTCGAGTTGTTCCCTAGGAGCCCCATCGAAGAAGTAATCTGAACACCTTTGAACAACCAAGGTTCCCTGCTAGCTAGACACCCCATAAGATTAAGAATGGAAAACATTTGATTGGTTTGAGATCTAACCTTTAAAACCAAGGCTATAGACAATACTCTACAATGTTACCCCTCCACATGTCTCGAATTTTCAAGCATGAACTCATATCATGCCAAATCTATAACGTGAAAGGACAATGAATAAACATGTGAATCATTGATTCTTGTACCTCCTTGAAAAAACAACAAATGCTAGGGCCATTGCTGTTCTTTTTCCAAAAAAAAACCCAAATGATAAGTTTTCTTCATAAGACCAACCATATGATGATTCATCACTTGAGTGGTTCCTTTACTTTCCAAATATGGGACCACCACCAGACAGCCCGTGGGTGCTCAATTCCTAGTAACTACTGATAACCTAGGCAGTTTGTGTATCGCCCCCCTTCCTTTTTACCCACCCATGTCAAACTATCCCATTCCCTTCCCTTTCCAAATCACCATCTAGGCCCAGACCCAGGGCTGGAAACCGATGTAAAAGATTCATGGATCCTGCATTTGACAATAGAGAGAGAAAACATATATTTTGAACCATTAAATGGGTGACAAGTCCCAAGGAAAGAAATACCTCACAACCACACCCCATGATTGTGTCTTATCTAATCCTAACAACATAACCATCACGTACTTTCCATGTTAACAATGAGCCTATAACAGGGAAAGCCTTTACAAGTTCCTTCCAATGTATGGAATGTTCGGATATCCACATCATCTTTTTCAGGATCTTGCAGGCAATTAGGGTTTGCATGCATTTTGCATGCATCCCAGTCACCAGGTTGATGCCTCCAGCACCTTAGCCACCTTATTCTAGCACCCGGGAGCCACTTACTTCAGAGTTTTATCCCTCCTAGTCAGGAAGGCGCCCACTTCTCACCTATTACCAGAGAAGGGTGCACTTCTTCACCTACCACTGCAGTTCCACTTTAGTTACATTCAGTTAGCTCCGATTCTCCCTGATTTGAGGCTAGTTTCACTCCCGACTGACTGTGTCACTTCCGTTGGACCTCCAGATTGACTAGATGACTTGTTCTGACTTTAGTTAGCCTTTCATGCGTCCCCCACTGAGCCTCCTTCCCTTAATCAGTGCTACACACTTCAGTTACACTTGTTACACTCAGTTAGACTCAGATTGACACCTGGATGACTGGTTCTTGTGCATTGATGAACACCACCGATTGATGATGAGGAATCCTAGTTGGAGTCAAGCTACTCCATTCAGTGATTCGAATGGCCTACTTAGTCAATTCGAATTGCTCACTCACATTGTCAGTATTCTATTTGTAATCATTCACCCTTACTGGGATATTGAGCACTACTGCATGTTTTGCACAGTTTTACACCATATTTTCTATGTTCATCTGTTGTGATTGATTTACTTGTTCATTAGATATGCTGTGACTAATTTTACATGGTATCAGAGCCATTGCAGGGACAAGATCTCTTTTCTACAGGTGGTTCTACAAGAAGATTTGAGTGAATTGCTCAAAAATTGCAAAAAGTTTTGGCATGAAATATCTCAAGGGCATTCACTCCTGTGCATGCAAAGCTTGAAAATACTTCCAATACCACTCCAGAAGCTTGAGTTTCCACATAATTCCTGGATCTGATACATTGGACCCATTCAACAATGTTTGATCTCCAATCCCAGGTGTGATGCAACTCTAAAAGGGTGGATTGTTCGACCTCATTGTTCTTGGTTTATTGTGATTTGCTAGTTTATTGTCTCCATCAATTGCATTCGCTACACTGTGCATGCAAACTCCTCTACATCAGTGTGCACTCGCTCCTAGCAATGGAATACTCTTCTTCAAAGCCTATCCTCACCCCATTCAATTATTTTGATTGGAAAGATGATATGGAGATCATATTACGTTCAAAAGGTTACTACCGAGTCACTCTTGGTCTTGAATTGGAGCCAAACAATCTGTCAGATAGAACCAAACACTACAACAAGCTTGATGAAGCTTATGGTCCTCTTTGTCTCTCCATCTCCAAAGATCTTCACTTCTATCTCAGCGGATTGAAGACTCCAAAAGCTATATGGGAGCAACTCGAAACACTATTTGGCAAGCAGGATGAGCTTAGGGCTTTTCAATTAGAGAATGAATTGATTGCCCTTAGTCTTGAGAATTTCGAGACCATCAATGAATTCTTCACAAAATTCAAGAACTTGAACTTGTAGTTGAAGAACAGTGGAGTTATCAAAGAGGACAAACAATTGATCCTCTCCATTCTAAGCAAGCTTGGTAAAGATTATTCGGTATTTGTCTCTACTTTCAATTCCGGTCGGCTAACTACCCTGAATTGGAAGATGCCTACCTTGAATGCCTTCATTGAGTCCGTCACAAAAGAGCATGACAAGTTGATTCAAATGGGGTCCATAAGCTCCAAAGATTCATCCCTATATGTTCAAGGACCCAAGATCCCGAATGGTAAAGGAAAGCAAAAGAAGGAGAAGCCCAAATTCGAGCCTCACAAGCAAAGAGAGAAAGACAAACAAACGGATGCACCATCCAGTTCGAAGTTCAAGCAAAAGGGCAAAGAAGGTAACCAAAAATCTAAATGTACTTATTGTAACCGTGGCTTTCATCCCGAAAGTTCATGTATGAAGAAGACTATAGATCAAATGGCCCTCCTTTTGGAAAAGAACAACATAACCCTTCCTGACGGTGCAAGGAAGAAGGATAGGAATGATGATCATGAAAGAGGACAAGCACTCATGGCAACTGTTTCGAAGCCCACTACTCTCTTGATAGATTCGAGTGCATCAAATCATATGGCTGCAAATATTGATTCTTTTTCTTCATTCGATCCAAACAGCTCCATCCCCATCCATTTGGGAGATGACTCAAAAATTTCTTCAAAGGGAAAAGGTACGATTCATGTAGATCATGGAAGCTTTCAGAATGTTCTCTATGTGCCTTCCTTGGCTTCAAATCTTCTTTCTTTGTATCAAATGACACACACTGGTGAACCGAAGCAAGTTACATTCAGCCCTAATACAGTTGAAATTTATGATATCAAAAGTGGAAGACTTGTTGCAGTCGGAAAGGCAAACCACACTGGAAAATACTATGAGTTTTCACACTTTATTCTGCTTGCAAAGCCCACTGCTCTTCGCACACATGTTAATGAGGTTAGTAGGCTTTGGCATGAAATATTTGGGCATCTTAATTATAATCATTTGCTGCTTCTATCAAACAAATCCATGGTAGATGGTCTTCCACAACTCCGTTCCTCGAAGGGAATATGCACTGGTTGCATTATTGGGAAGCACCCCGAGCACAGATTCGACCACGACAAAGCTAGCAGAGCTTCTACAGTTTTGGGGTTGATACATTCTGATATCAGTGGTCCGCTTCCCCATATGTCATTAAATGGTTCAAGGTATGTTTTGACATTTATTGATGATTTTTCCTACTTTACATGGGTATTCTTTCTCAAAAACAAGTCAGAAGTGCTTGGAAAATTCAAGGATTTTAAGGCTTCTGTTGAGACCGCCACTGAGAGCAAGATCAAAGCTCTTAGATTTGATAATGGTGGAGAATATATTAAGTCCGAGTTGGCAAAGTGCCATGGATGAAGAGTACAGTTCTCTTCAAAAGAACAACACATGGGAGCTAGTTTCTCTTCCACCTGGAAGAAAATTAGTAAAGTGTAAATGGGTATACCTCACGAAAGTTGCTGCTGATGGCTCTATCAGTAAATACAAAGCAAGGTTGGTGGAAAAAGGTTTCTCCCAAGTCCAAGGAGTGGACTACACTGAGACTTTTGCACCGGTTGCAAAGATGGATTCCATCTGCCTTGTTTTGGCTATTTCTGCATCCAAGCACTGGGATGTGCACCACATGGATGTGAAGAGTGCATTTCTACATGGAGACCTTGCTGAAGAGGTATATATGCAGTAGCCAGAGGGCTACACATCAGATCCATCATTAGTTTGCAGATTGAAGAAATCTTTGTACGGGTTAAAACAGGCCCCAAGAGCTTGGTATGCAAAGATGGACTCCTTCCTTCTTTCTCAGAATTTCCAAAGATGCAAATCTGATCCGAATGTGTATCTTCAGTGATTTAAAGGTAATTTGTTGGTTATTGTACTTTATGTTGATGATCTTCTCATTACTGGTAGCACTCTTACTTCAATAAACAAGCTAAAAACTTCCTTAAATCTAGCTTTTGACATGAGCGATTTGGGCTTGCTGAGTCACTTTTTGGGCTTGGAGATAGCTCAAAATTTTGATGGGATCACTATATCTTAGCAAAAATATGCTTCCGACCTGTTATTGAAGTTTAATATGGCTGAATGTAAGGCAGCCCCATTCCCATTCCTCTCAGGAATCAGTCTTGAGGAGGGAGATTCTACACCGCTTAGAGATTGCAATATGTATCGACAGTTGATTGGTTCACTACTTTATTTGACACACTCAAGGCCTGATATTTCATATGCCGTGAGTGCCATGTCAAGATATATGCAGCAGCTACATGAGCTTCATTGGCGAGCAGCCAAGCGGATCTTGCAGTATGTGCAAGGTACGAGACAGTTTGGCATACATTATGCTGCAGATTCTGAGCTTGATTTCATTGGTTTTACTGATTCAGATTGGGCAGGTGATAGCATTGATCGGAAGTCCACTTCCGGTTATGTTTTCATGATTGGTCATGGTGCTATTTGCTGGTCCAGCAAAAAGCAAGCAGCCATTGCACTTTCTTCAGCAGAGGCAGAGTATCGAGGGGCAGTCAATGCTTGCATTCAGGCAGTTTGGTTGCAGGGTATTCTTTCCGAGTTTGGTTTTGGTGGCACTACTTCGACTATCCTATTTTGTGACAATCAAAGTGCTATCAAGATCTCCACAGATCCAGTTCAGCGACAGAGGACCAAACACATTGAGATTCATATGCATTACATTTGACAGTTGGTGCATGACCGCACCATCATTCTGCAATATTGCCCTACTGATGAGCAAATTACAGACATCTTCACCAAGAGCTTCACTGAGAAGAAGTTCTCTCACCTCCGTTCACTGTTGGGGGTGAGTTCCATCATGGTGGAGACAGATTGATCCATTATTATGCTTTAGCTTGAGGGGGGGATTTCTTCCCACGGGGTTTTCCCTCTTTCCTCACTTAGTTTATTTTCAGCATTTTTTGGATTATTGTATTGGGGTGACCTTTGGTCTTAGTTACCAGGGCCCCACATTATTTTTTGCACATCATAGTCTAGCTTGAGGGGGGGTGTTCGGATATCCACATCATCTTTTTCAGGATCTTGCATGCAATTAGGGTTTGCATGCATTTTGCATGCATCCCAGTCACCAGGTTGATGCCTCCAGCACCTTAGCCACCTTATTCTAGCACCCGGGAGCCACTTAATTCAGAGTTTTAGCCCTCCTAGTCAAGAAGGCGCCCACTTCTCACCTACTGCTAGAGAAGGGTGCACTTCTTCACCTACCACTGCAGTTCTACTTCAGTTACATTCAGTTAGCTCCGATTCTCCCTGATTTGAGGCTAGTTTCACCCCCGACTGGCTGTTTCAATTCCGTTGGACCTCCAGATTGACTAGATGACTTGTTCTGACTTCAGTTAGCCTCCCATGCACCCCCCACCTAGCCTCCTTCCCTTAATCAGTGCTACACACTTCAGTTACACTTGTTACACTCAGTTAGACTCAGATTGACACCTGGATGACTGGTTCTTGTGCATTGATGAGCACCACCGATTGATGATGAGGACTCCTAGTTGGAGTCAAGCTACTCCATTCAGTGATTCGAATGGCCTACTTAGTCAATTCGAATTGCTCACTCACATTGTCAGTATTCTATTTGTAATCATTCACCCTTACTGGGATATTGAGCACTGCTGCATGTTTTGCACAGTTTTACACCATATTTTCTATGTTCATTTGTTGTGATTGATTTACTTGTTCATTAGATCCGTTGTGACTAATTTTACATGGAACCCCATTTGAATTCCAACTTCATCGGCCTTTGAATCCAATCTACTATGCTATCATGAGCCAAATTTTTTCTATGGAGAATGAATTTCCAAAGACTCTTCTTTGTTATGAAATTCCATGATGATTTGGCCGCAAGTGACCTACCAAATGCATGAATATCTTTTAAACCTGTTGGCACCCGAAAAACTTCCCTCCCCCATGTAAATTTTGTAAATATTTTGTTTTTGGTTTTCTTTTATCTTATCTTCCTTGCTTTGGTAGGTGGTTGCTTGGATTTATTTCTTCGATCCTTCTCTTTCTGCGGTGCTTGTTCTTTGGCCTGGATTTCTTTGTATAAGGATTTGGTGATGTGGATATCTTTTGTCGTTGGCATATTTTGGCCCTTTAGTTGATGAACAACACCTACTTAGTCTTACTTGAGCTTATTTGAGCTAATCATATCCTTCGGTTTGGCTTGGCTGGTTTTATATGATGCTTCGACAATTGTAACAAATTTTGTTTTGTCGGTGCATTTGCAAATTAACGATCATTTTGATAAATCATAATTAATTAACTAAAATCTCAACTCTAATAATTATGATTTATGTCTTGAAAGAGTTTATATCAAATAACGGGACCATGCTCTTACTTCTGAATTTGAATGATCCATTGACTTTTGCAAGCCTTTAACATTTGACTAAAATTCTTACCTTTCATGAAATTGAGATTTGACGATTTGTTTTATCTTTACTGCATTGGTCTTCTAGCCTCGTGATGACTTAATGATGCTTTCATGTCCTTATTTGAGGTTATTTATGGTACTTATTTTATTTTAGCTTGGTTGAATTACCTTAATCCTTCTATAGACTTGCAAAACTTTTCGATTCTTAAATGTATCAACGAATAATTGTATACTTTGATGGATTTTAATAATTCAATTAAGTACTCAATTTTATATTTTCAATCCTCGTCTTACAAATTTGCATTTTAAAGAAATAGAACTTTAACCTTGGTTTCAATTTTGAAAGGATTATTGAAAGTTACTAGCCTTAAATTTTTGATGAAAACTTGTCCTTTTTGTGAGATGTTATAATTTTAGGACAAATTTTAAATAATTTACTTAAGGCTTATTTTACAATTCTATTATATCCTAGAAAACATGTTTGGAAACTATGGAAGGAGTTGATGATTCCCATTCATGAAGTGAAGTATTATTTTTTCACAAAAAATAATTAACTCTCCTTGTTGATAAACTAATTTTGATTCTTATTTAGATGGCTTATTAATGTCTATATATATGAAAGTATTTGATTTCTTCCAGTGATCTAAAAGTAATATAGTGTTCATATAATATATTTTGAAAATCGAATATTTGTTAATTATTATTATTGTCTATTCAAAGACAATATTAATGATTCATTTATTTAATTGGATTTGATATAATAAACACAAGGGGCTATTTACAATTTTAATGCATAATAGTTGCACGGAAACTTTAATATGTTGTCGATGTCACATGAAGGATGAAGTTAAAAAATGGATCACGCACCTGTCAGAGAGATGTTTTTGCGCGAAGGATTGTGAGAAATATGTGACGAATTAGCTCAAACGGTTGAAAACCCACTTCCCAAATGGGATACTTTACCCCTTTTTGCGAGAAGTTTTGGACATCTCTCAACAGTTTGGGAGAAACGAGTTCCCGAACAGAGGTGAATTTTCCAGAAATTCATTGCAGCCGGTTTGACATCTAGTTGAACGAACCAGACTTCTGGGGATTTGATGCTATCCTTTCCACTGCTCTTCACTTCTATAAATTCAGCCTTAGAAGTATGAGAGAAGGAGGAGGGTCTCCAAAGACTAGAGGTTGAATTTTATCTTCTCTGCATTTTCTTTTGTAAAATTTCTTTCAAAGAAGTCAACATGGAAGCACTCCCAACCAGCTGTTGGTAGATCAACAAGTTTATGAAGAAATGATGCTCTAGATGTATTTGCAGAACTGTTTTGTAAGACTTGTACAAGTTTTCTTTTACAGAGAAATGAAAATTGACTGTTTATATTTGGTTATCATTATTTCTTAATGAAATTTAGTAAAAATACGAAACTTAGTTTTTGGTACGCTTACTTTTTTTGAGGTCATAATCTCTTGAAGTTTATTCTGGAAATTATGATTACTTTATCATTTGATCTATTGACATAAATTAGATTTAGATTTGCATACCTAAAAGCATCGTACAATTTTTCATGATTTAATTATGCTAATTTTTCAGAAGTTTTTAAGTTATTTAATATGTGATAATTTGATTGTAAGTTTTGTCTTCAATTTCATTCATCATATGCTTAAATTCTAAATGCAAACTAAGTTTATGATTAGCTTTAAACTTGCTCATGCAGGATAGATTAGGTAGAACTAATTTAAGTTTTTTATAATTAGAATTAGAATTTCGTTTCATACTGGAAAGCTACAGGTTAACAACTGTTAAAATCGTTTGCGGTATTAACAACTGTTAAAACTGTCTATTTTCTGCTATTGAAATATGCATCATAGATTAGTTATGCATTTCATATTAGTTACATGACATCTTTGGTATTTTGATCGTATTTTCAGAATTCATATCATTAGATTATGAAACTCTCTTGTTGAGAGCAAACCCATATAGGTAGCAGGACCTTAACCTGCGAGAATAAACTAATTCAAACACACTGAAAGCTGTATTAAGTGACTTGTGTGGGATGATTCTCCTTAGTTGGCATTATTCATAAAATCCGACCAACAAATGGCGCTAGAAGGAGGGCCACGAGGTAAAACAAGTGGTTTTGTTTTCAATTATTTTTAATAACCATTTATCCTCTCGCTCTTTGATTTTCAACCTTTATATTTGTTTACTCTTCTTCGTCATTACATATATGATTAAGGGTTGGTAATACGACAAGCTAGCCATTTTAAGAGTCAATTAATTTTGATTGTTTATCCTTCATGGCTCATGCCCAAATTCCCGTTTGGGAATCGATTTTTAATTTTACATTAGTTAATATTCCTAATGAGACAGTCAACCTCTTGTCAAAACGTGAATTTGATGGTGAAGGCGATATATTTGCAAGAAAACACCTCAAAAAGTTTTTGTGTAAATGTAACAAACATAAGATTGTTGATATAAGTGCTACATGCAGGTTATTTGTCCTTACTCTCAAAGGACGAATAAAATGCTGGTTGGAAACATTTCCACCTAATTTCTTTTTTACATGGTTTCAATTTGAACATGAATTTTTAGATACTTTCAATGATTATGATTCTAATAAACTATGTAGTGAATTGTAGGCTCTTCGAAGGAAGAAAGGTGAGTCTCCACAAGAAGTTTCGGTAAGACTTTGTCATATTCTTTGCGAATTTCATATCGCTTATTTACCTTTTAAATTTTGTTTTGAACTCTCATGCTTCTCCTATTCAACAAAATCGAGACGCTTGTTAAAGGGATATTTCAATAAATCATTTAACAACCCCCCAAGAAACTTTCTCCTCTATCATTGATTTAGATATTTCTATAAGTTCTACCCAGTCCCAAGGTGAGAAGATTGAAGTAGAAGAGGTGTCTTCTCCTTCCGATTATTATTCTCCATTATTACCTCTCGGAGGAGAGAGGCCTATGTCTTTAATCCAAAATATTGAACCTATATATATATATATATAGATATTAAGGAATCAAATAGGGAAGAACATATCAATGATGAATTTATTTGTACAGATAGGGAAGTTGATAGTCTTAACAAAAAACAATATTCAGATTCTATTATTATGAAAATAGATCAAGATGAATTAATTATAAAGCAAAGTATATTATCATCATTTTCTGATTTTTGTACTAATTCTTCTTTCGATCCAATTATCAATGAACACAAATATGTTAATAATAATTTTATGTGTTCCGGTACTTCAATAGAATAGGTTGGAGAAGATGACATGAATCTTAATCATTCGACTAGATGTTGTTAAGGAAAAGAGATTTATATTTTTCAAGAGCATGTTAGTAAAAGTTTTGATTTACATGAAGGATTATCAATTGATCTTGATATCAAAACATCACCAAATTATATTGAAAATGATCAGGTAATAAAAGAGAAATTGTTTGGAAATTTAAATAATAATGATCTTTCTAAGTTGAGAGACTCTTTTAATTTCCTCACTTCTAATTCTTACTTTTGTATTTATCCTGATTTATTTTCTGATTTTGATATGCACAAGATTCCATCCAAATTACCTAACTATGTGACTTCAAAATCACATTTTATGAGATATCTAACATTGGTGATTTGCTTATTAAGCATGAAGTTGAGGGATTGGGACATATTTCATTATTAGATTGTCATCCGATACAATCTTTTAAAGAGAAAGAGGGTTCATCGCAAGATAGTTATAGTCAACCAATTTTTGATGAGATCAACACACCAATTTTTGTTGAAACTAAAAATGCTTATTCTCATCAGAACCACTTATATGGGAGATCTAATTTTATTGGTGATGATAAAATCTTTGTCGAAGAGTTTCCTATAACTTGTGATCACCAAAAACTTACATCTTTTTCAATTGATTCAACTTTAGTTGTTGACTCTTTTAACGAGATTACTTCTTTCGGTATTAGGACACTACCAATTCATTCGCCTATTACATATTTTCATGATGCTACTTTGTATTTGAAACCAATTATTCGAATTGTTAGTGTGACTAGTGATAGCAATTTGATTCTTCAAGTTGATTCTCCTAAGATATGTTTGCCACATATGGATTTCATGTTGTTAGGCCATATTTTGCATTCCGATTTCCATGACAAGATTGCATAATGGCTTGAAGATTCTTATCTTAAAAGAATTTCTGAAGTTGGTAAATTTGTCTTATCATTACATGTAAATAGAATTTCAAATGGTAAGGATGATAGATTTATTTTTAGTTTTCTCTTATTGACATATCATTTCTGGTTGCTAATTCGAAATCTTGTCGATTTTGCAAGATTACAAATGCTTCGATGGTTCCATTGGATATTTCATTTTACTTGATTGTGTTGTATATTTGATTTCATTGCACATATGTATAGATTTAGTTTTAGAGGTAATTTTAGATTTAACTTAATTAGTTCATTTGGTACAAGTAGGTTGCTTTCTTTTCAATAATGTGCAGTTAATAAGTGATATGTCAATTTTGGGATGAAGACAAAAGGACATACTATTGTTTGGGGAAGTACACATGACTTTACTCCTTTTTTCAATTGTTTTATTACTGAATTTTCTTTTATATAATTAGTCATATAATTTTTTTTCCATTTAGGCTTAATGACAAAATGCTTACATATGATCATTTGAAGCAAGAAGATTTGAAAAGGGTAAATTATAAAGAAGGTGTTCATAATTTTTAATTTCTTTTCACACAAAGAATTTTATGAACATAAATCACTCATGTTGTAATTATCACCATAAACTGTACACTCTAGCATTTGTATTTCTTATTGTGGTTTTCTTGTTGTAATTAAGACTCAATAAAAGGATCTATTTTATCCAAATATATCATCCATTGATTTGGAAAATGTTATCACAATCTTAATGAAAGATGGACTCTTTATATCAACAATTAAACGATTCCGCTGAAACCTGAAGATGATCTCATTTTATCATACTGACATGCATATTATATTCGCATATCTTGTTCCTATTTGTGTTTATATTTGACCCTTTTGATGAAATTACTAAAGCTTAATCCTTTGTATTACCATTTCATGGTCAAATTAAATATTGGGATATTTGTCGTCATTTATTATGCTTGTAATGATTTTATGATTTATACATTATTTGGTATAGCTTGTCTGATGGAATATGATCGTATATCGATTTTCGAACTTTGAGTTCATTTACCTTCTTCGACGGTCAGTTTAATTTTTGGAAAAGTACCAATCTTTTTGCATTCATTCAAGATTTAACATCTTTGTGAATACTTAATTCTTCTTTTATTTTGATTTGTGATACATACATTTTGGTTGAAATTTTGATTTGATCAGATCCTATCCCGTATATAAGTTTTAGGTGTTTTGGTTAAATTAGTGATTTTTATTTCAAGATAGCTTGGTTTTCAATAATGGTTTTGATATGCATGAGTCATTTGAATTTCATTTTTGTTTTTCTTAGTTTGCTTGAAGTTTGGGGTTGTAAATTAATAACACTAAGTTGGTACACTACCTGGTTTTTACATGCTTCTCTGTTTATAAACCTGACAAGTTTAAAAGGGAGATCCTTACAAATACTCTCTTCTTTTGTCAAAATTTTGACCATGGCAAGATTAACCTTGGCTTTGAAAATCTATTGTGGACCATATTGATGGATTGGTTGAGTTACCCGACTATTATCTAGAATCTTCATCTTTCAAAATGATGCTATAATGTAGATGAGTTTACTTTCAAAGGAATCATTTTCCCTAGATTGAGGTAAGTCAAGAATCGTAAGTTATTATTAGGATTTTTATGCCATCCTTTGCTCTTTAGTGGGCCATTTGGATCTGCTTCCCCATCCACTAAGTAATCTCTATTGAGATTAACAATAACCTTAGTATTATTAATTTTACATAACATTAATAAAACCTAAGGGATTAACTAAGGAACATAAGGTCTCTTTATGAGCCGATCTGCTCACGATCATGGTTCTTATTGTATTGACATTGCCAATATCCGGTCACCAAGCCGGGATAGTGGCTCTTGGTTTCAAAAACCAAGAGACAGGGGGTCTCATCACGGGCCATCCTGCTCAATTTCTGATAGTGCTTGTGAATGACATTGTCGTCATCTAGTTACCATGCTAGGACAATGTTCCTTAGTTAATGTCTTTATTTATTGATTTAAAAAAAAATGAAATCTGAGAAAAAATAAAATTTTACTTTTAAATTATCTATATCTAGTGGATGGGATACAAGCATCTAAGTGAGGTTAAAAGGTTTATCCTGTGGTATTGAGGTCATACCTATATACTACATGTTCTATGACTTGTTTTGGTTAAGAGAATCTGATTCCTTGGAAAATTTTCTTCCTGCATTTGTAGAAAAATCATTTATCTTTATAAGCTTTTGGATAATGGTCAGGATAGTTTGATTGATTTTGAAATTTTTGGTTCAATCTTTTCCATATAAGCCAATTGCGATATTAAGTTATGTGATTGGTATTTTGACATTTGAAGAGGCCTTTATCATTATTTATCTTATATTATATAATCTTCAAGTAAATATATAGAGATAACTGGTTCATCCAACATGTCTCCATTTGTTGGCACCACAACAACTTCCCCTTTATTTTACAAAATCAAGGCCCCCCCCATGTAAATTTTGTAAATATTTGTTTTTGGTTTTCTTTTATCTTAGCTTCCTCGCTTTGGTAGGTGGTTGCTTGGATTTATTTCTTCGATCATTCGCTTTCTGCGGTGCTTGTTCTTTGGCTTGGATTTCATTGTATAAGGATTTGGTTATGTGGATATCTTTTGTCCCTTTAGTTGATGAACAACACATACTTAGTATTACTCGAGCTTATTTGAGCTAATCATATCCTTCTGTTTGGCTTTGTTGGTTTTATATGATGCTTCAACAATTGTAACAAATTTTGGTTTGTCGGTGCATTTGCGAATTAACGACCATTTTGATAAATCATAATTAATTAACTAAAAGCTCAATTGTAATAATTATGATTTATGTATTGAAAGAGTTTATATCAAATAACGAGACCATGCTCTTACTTCTGAATTTGATGATCCATTGACTTTTGCAATCCTTTAACATTTGATTAAAATTCTTACCTTTCATGAAATTGAGATTTGACGATTTGTTTTATCTTTACCACATTGGTCTTCTGGCCTCGTGATGAATTAATGATGCTTCCATGTCCTTATTTGAGGTTATTCATGGTACTTATTTTATTTTGGCTTGGTTGAATTACCTTAATCCTTCTATAGTCTTGCAAAACTTTTCGATTCTTAAATGTATCAACGAATAATTGTATACTTTGATGGATTTTAATAATTCAATTTAGTACTCAATTTTATACTTTCAATCTTCGTCTTACAAATTTGCATTTTAAAGAAATAAAACTTTAACCTTGGTTTCAATTTTGAAAGGATTATTGAAAGTTACTAGCCTTAAATTTTTAATGAAAAATTGTCCTTTTGTGAGATGTTATTGTTATAGGTCAAATATGCACTTCTCCGTCCGTGATGACATTGCTTTGTTGATCATAGAAAAGGACACTATGGATGGAAGAGCTAGGTTGACCCTGGATGAGTTATTGCTGAGATCACATTCTTTAGTTGAAAAACATATTTTTTCTACAATTTTCACCATGTGTGCGCTACTATTGCCACAATCATCTAGCGTTTTGAACACCTGTCTTATTGAAGAAAACCTGCACAGATCCTCCAAAATGGTGTGAATGTTGGTTGTCAAATGCAGAAGTTGCATACTGTGCGCTAGTCTAGTTGTTTGAAACCTGCGCACATCTTAAGATGAAATGAAAAAATAGATTAAGATTACGAATTGGGATTAGTTGAAGTTGGTTCTGCAACTTCCCCAACCTCCTAATTCAACCACCTCTTGAATTCAACTGCTTACCTTGTGCCATAAATACAAGGGGAAGCCATGAGAGAGGGACCTAGAAGGAATGATAAGCTGGTGTTACGCTGGAGGAATTCTTAGGTCATTGTGAGGAGCAGGAGCCCAGGACTCGGTTGCAGAAGTGTCTGGACATATCAGGTATATCTGTACTTATCTACATTTCTTTGACAATAAAAGGTGGAAATACCCTTCCCATCCCAATTGAATGTCTATTTGATTGAATGCCTATTTGATTGAATGTCTGTTTGATTGAACATCTGATTGTGATTAATGTTTAGTTGTTTCCAATTTCATTATCTATTTGCAGTCAAGACACGCTGAGGAAGGTTAACTTGTTTTGTAGTTTCATCACTGTGAAAGATTGTGCGAAAGCTAGGACCGGTCATCATTAAAAAGGTACAACTTTCAGAATCCTAAACTCTTTCCATTTGTAGTAATTAATGCAAAATATGAATGTATTTACCTATCACCCCATGTAAGTTGGTAGTGTCATCTCCCGCACTATAAGGTATTTTCCTGCACAACAGAACTAGCGACTCCGCTGGGGAGTAACTGGTTGTTTTCTACTCTAGGGGACCTTGCTTGGTTTTCTTCCAGTTTATTCAGTCTTTTGTTTTCTGAGAGGTTTTTATAGGTTATTTTCCTGTTCTTTGTATATTGATTAATTTGAGTCTGGCTGAGCAAAGCTATTTTGATTGATTTAAGTCCCTATGCGCTGGTTTGTTGTGCATACAATAGCGCATTTCTATCTTGTGCGCTAGTTTCCCTGAAACACAGTAGCGCATCTCTTATGGCAGGCGCTGGTTCTTATACCACACATTAGCACATTTTTCCTGTAGGTTCAAGCTTTCCACTAAGGTTTGGTCTCCAGGTTGTTAGGTTTACTTCTAGCTTTTTGCTTTGCTTCTCTAACTGAATATTAAGACAACTTTGTCTTTTATGAGTCTTGTTCACCTCTTGAAAGTCCTTTGGTTTAATTAACCTATTTCAACACTTGTTTTTAGGTGTCTTTCCTGTTTTTCATGCTTTTTGAGCCTGTGCGCGACTCTCTGTTAGTCACAGTAGCGCACTTTTTTCCCTAGACGCTTGTTGCACTCTTGCAGACCTGCGCACTCAACGCTTGTTGTCTGTTGCAATAGCTGCACACTTTTACTAAGTCTTGCTTTTTTTTAAGGGTTTGTTTCTAGTTTGAGTTCTTAGGGTGGTTCTTGAAAAGTATTTTGGTCTGGGTGCCTTCTGAGTTTCTTTTCAGATCAGTCTGATTCGATTTAATCCTTTCTTAGCTTTTCCTTTTGAGTCTGTGTGGCAGTAGGGTTACCTTTGGTTTGCTTACCTACTCCATTTGTTTGGCTGGTATTTTCTTGGGTTTTGATGCTTAGGAGCATCCTTTTGGTCTGTTTTTCCATTGCATGCATCTATTTTCCTTTATTCTTTTACATCTTGTTCCAAGCTTAGATTTTTTTCCATTGAAACAAATCGGTAGGTCAAGTCTTTTTCGGTCTTTTGATTCGATTTCTTTAAGCCTTTAGGTTTTTTACCTTTACCCACACTTTTCATTAGGTCTTACTTGTGCCTTTTTTCAAGTTCATTTTCTTTTGCAAATAGAAGAAAAGACAAAAATTGAAATTGGTAGCTTAGTAGTGAGATTTATCATCATTTTTTGAAGTAGCATAGATTGTCTTGCTTTGAAAATTTAAAAGAAAATCAAAATGTTTATTTATTTTAGGATTTCCTAGTTTCGGTTTTGAAAAACATAAATGAAAAAAAAGAGTTTTTGTGAAGTTTGATGCATTATTTTTATACGCACTTTGCTTTCTGTCGAAACCATTCCACACACTTCACTACAATTATTGAGTAAAAAGTAGCCTCTAAAAAGAAATTTTAATTAAATTAACTAGCAACCTTTTCTTTTTAGGTATACACATCATCAACTAGATTAGGCTAGGGTTTCAGGCTAAATCATCTTAAACTACCCAAAATAAGTTTCATTACTCAACAATTGTAGTAAGATAATCTATTAGGTAAACCCACCTATATCAAAATATCCTAGGAATTCTCTACTCAAACCAGAGTTAAGCACGAGGCCGTGTGTGATTGGAACTGTTGAGGATACCCCCTCACTTTCCTTTCAAATATAAACTAGAGTTGATTCATGTACGGGGGTCCACTAGTACTTTCAAGTGCTTTTGGATTTTGGGCTTTGCTACCCTGCCCATGCGTCTTGGCTAGGATGACGACTGTTCCCCAAGGTATTTTTCATATTTGTGGTATCCTTAGTATCATAACCCTAGGCATCTACACAGGTAGAGTGGAAGGATATTTCCACTTCACCTCGGACAGACGTGGAAGGTAACCCTTTGGCAGTAATCCCAAGAGGGCGGTTTGGTGATTCAAACGCTTGCACCCAGAGGACCTCCATTGGACGCCATGTAATTGACCGTCGATACTCTATTAGATTTTTCTGGGCCCTCATCATCCCAGACTTACTTCTGAGAGTATTTTCCTTGTTTTCCTAGTTTGATCACTTAGGAAATTTTTAGTGGTATGTTGTTTTCTCCCTAGTCGTTAGTGGACACTAGGTTTTATACTTAGTTTGATTTTTCTATAGTTGTGGAGGACCAACCTCTTCGTAGGTCTCGGAGGTTGCAAAACCTTCCCCCACTCATTGTGGAACCTCCATCGCCACCGCGACGCCAGAGGATGGATTCTCATGGTTCATTCGAACTTACGGGCGAAATAGAAGTACCTAGAGAACCACAGCCCCGAATTTAGGATCAACAGGTCTTTGATACTGTTGAGGTTGAGGATTTAATTTCGTGAGAGTTTAGCACTCCTTTCAACCCTCCCTTGACTGGACCAAACGATCCGTTACGCATAACTGTAGATTCTTTAGGCCAACTTGAGTACAGTTCATATTGGTTTACCCCTTGTTATCATATGGCTACTTCCAGAGATGAAACTGGAGTTTCCCAAACTCCTTCTGCTGCCATGGTTACGAGATCTCTCTATCATTCCTTCGCAAGCACATCGGTATCCACCTCGTTGCAGGATACATCTACCTCAACTCCTTATTTTAGTTTCAGTACTAGTACCATAGGGATGTCTAGTTCTCAACCTTCGACAAAAGCTACCTGTCTTGGTACTACTGCTAGACATTTTCAAATCCCTGTCACTTGGATATCCTCGACACCGTCCACTTCATCTCCTTTCATGCAACAGCCCCAGTGCATTCCACAGACTTCTCCTTTCGGACAAGGTTTCCCTTGGTTTGTAGGGCACATAGATCCCTCCATGCCCTTTGTAGGCTCGATTCCCACTCTATCCACAAATATAGGAGGCTTGATGCCTGTGTCGTCCATTACATCTACACCTGGGTTTAACCCCTACACAGGTCATAATGTACATCATTCCAATGTGTAGACATATCATATACTTGTATGGAGTATCCCTTTTTCACTGTTTAGTGGAGGAGGTGGTAATTCTTTTAACCCACATTACGGAGGGGCTAACACCCAGCCGCAATGGACACACACTCAAGGGACTAACCCTCTCTCTTTTGGTTGGAGCAATTTTAGTAATGCATTTGCTTATCAACCGGTGGCTGGGGGAAACACCAACCAACAGTACACGAGTCAAGATTTAGGTGGTTATACCTACCAAAACCTTGCTAACCAAGTTCCATTGGCAAGACCTCATTTAGCTTTTCTGGCAACTCTGAATTTTCCATACCTTTCAAAACTCACCAACAATCCGGTGCGACATCACTCTGCATGGACACCTGTCCCAACCAAGCTTCCTTCTGACATCCCAAAGTTTGAATGAAAGACTGGGGAGGATCCCGATGATCATGTGACTACTTTCCATCTCTAGTGCTCTTCTAATTCATTGAATGGTGATTCCATCAGATTGAGGCTCTTTCAAAGAACCTTGACTGGTGTTATAGCTAAGTGGTACATTGAACTACCCGCAGCTGCTTATGGCACCTTTTGGGATCTAGATACTGTTTTTATGAACCACTTCCAACTTCCTGTCCGGTATGATGCCAGTACAGACCTTTTGTCAACTTTCCGACAGAACAAGGCCACTCACTTATCTGACCATATCCAGGAGTGGCGAAGGAGGAAGAGGCTCATTAAAGCTAACATCCCTCCAGAGTTCTTATTAGAGTGGTATCTCAAATAAATCCTTCCTTATATTTTTAAGGAAGTAGCAACTTCTGGGGTTTCCTCCGAAGAGGAAGCTATCCGTAGAACGCAACAACTTGATCTAGTATATGATTAGTCTGGGATCTTATATGAGATTATTCCCGACACACCAAGATCTAGAATAGATCTAGGTAAACCTAATCCTGGACCACATGCTGATGGCATAGAAGATCACCTTACCCATCAATGCCCTTTGATGGAAGAAGCCCAGAAGCTGCTCTGTGACAAGAAACCTGCTATCTTAAAACACCCATTCCCTCATGGGAAAGGTTCAGCTTTTGGAAACTCTAGTGCTGGGGGAACTCATCATGCCTCATCTGTTGATAAGTCATTTATTAATATGGTTAATTCAGACACTCTTTTACAAACTTGAGCTAGAAATTATACCCCGGATCCGCAGTAGAAGGATGTTCCTGAGTCATCTACCCCTCTCCATGTCGAGAGATAGGTGGATTCGTTGTCAAAGATCTAGAAAGGTGTCTTCAAACGGGCTGTGCACAACCATAACGCATCAGCTACTCCCAACTATAATGTTGTGGAAGATTTAGCCCAAACCCCCTGGGCCATGTCCACTTTAGAAGTACTACATAGTTTCCCATTGCAACGCAGTGCACTTATTGCAACGATTGGGAGCATAGACTCATCCAATATGCTTTCCCATTTTGATATGAATAATATCAAGTTCCGGTTTCCGTACCACGTTGCTCTCCAAATAGATTTAGTCTATGGTCCCAAGACCATTGGACGAGATATTGTAGATGAGGGCGCGTCTACATGCGTAATGTCCATTTCTTGCTAGAAGGCTTTGGGCGAACCTGAGTTAGCCCCCTCGAACACGGTGCTTACTGCCTTTGATGGAATATCTTTCCGTCCACACGGAGTCTTACTATCATTTGACGTTGAACTTGCAGGAAAACTAGTATCTGTAGAGGTTGAAGTTCTAGATGCTCCACTTGACTATAACTTGTTGTTAGGTAGGAGCTAGACGTATGCAATGCAAGTAGTGCCATCATCTGTTTTTCGAGTTATAATGTTCCCTCACGAAGGAAAGATTGTCATAGTCAATCAAATTTCTTTTTCTCGGAAAAACAACCAGGCTTCGTCAGATTCAACAATTCCGATGGTTGATCAGTCTCACCCAGCGAGTGAGAGTTTAGGAGTAGGGATTTATGGGTCATTAATGGGCACTTTTGACCTACCTGCTCCTATTCGTTTTATTGGTTCTGAAGAGTGTTCTTCGTCTGAGAGTTTCACGGTCGGTCCAATGACAGATCCATGGATTCTCCCCACCAAATTAGAACCAATTGTGCCTTTATCTATTGTAGAGGTGGCCTACTTAGATTCACAACATGCTGCAACAGAACATATCGTGACTCCACTGGTATCTGTTGAGTCAGATATGGACTATGCCCCCGCATGGTCAGTAGACTCCATCAACTCTTTTGACTGTCTAGACACCATTCTGCCCTCCGACGAGGCCATTTTGGAAGCAATGATTGGCCTGGACCATCCTTGGGAACACATGCACCATAGGTCTTATTTTCTTCCCGATCTAGACAAGATTGAGAGAGGTGAGTTTTCTATGAGACCTAGTGGGCATGTTGAATTGTCCGCTATCCCTTCTACTTCGAAAGATGTTTATGCCAAAGGGAATATGGAAAATATATCGAGAACTATTCCGATCAACATTTACATCAAACTGAGTCATGGAAAATATTTTCATTGGAGCAGACTGTTCTCCTAAGGAGATCATTTTGTATACCAATCTCTTTAAAGAATTTCGTGGCATTTTTGCCTGATCTTACGAGGAGATGCCAGGCATATACCCTGCCATTGTTGAGCATGTCATCACAATGTATCCCAACGCTAAACCTGTGAGACAGAAGTTCCATCCAGTTGACCCTTGAAAAGCAATTGCCATCAAGGCGAAAGTAGAGAAATTGCTCAAAGCTAGATTCATCTATCCGATAGCTATGACAGAATGGGTTTCAAATCCCGTCCTGGTATACAAAAAGCAAGGAACCATTAGAGTCTGCACTGACATCCGGGACCTAAATAAAGCTTTTCCGAAAGACAATTACCCCACACCATTCATAGATCAGATCATCGATGCGTGTGCGGGCCATGAAATGTTTTCTTTCATGGATGGGTTTTTAGGGTATAATCAGATATAGATCAAACCTGAAGACTAGCACAAGACAACTTTTATTTGTCCTTGGGGAACCTTTTCCTAT
Source organism: Larix kaempferi (assembly GCA_027924585.1). Taxonomy (NCBI): domain Eukaryota; kingdom Viridiplantae; phylum Streptophyta; class Pinopsida; order Pinales; family Pinaceae; genus Larix; species Larix kaempferi. The sequence continues at coordinate 16,423,784 of BSBM01000637.1, read as the reverse complement.
CGAAATATTCCATTTGGCCTGAAGAATGCCGGAGCTACCTTTCAGCGGGCAATGAACTTCACTTTTCATGACATAAAGCACGTAGTCGAACCTTACCTGGATGATCTCCCAATACGATATTGAAAGAGACGGGAACATCCTGACCACCTAAGACTTGTTTTTGAGTGGTGCAGATACTACAAGATTTGATTGAATCTGAATAAATGTGTTTTCTACGTCGAGTCTGGACTATTACATGGTTTCATAGTATCCGGTCGTGGCATAATGGTTGATCCATTGAAAGTTGAGGAAATTGTAAATATGCCTCCTCCTCGAACCTTGAGACAACTTCAAAGTTTGTAGGGCATGTCCAACTTCTTGAGATGCTTTATCATTAACTATGCCAAAATTACAAAAGGTTTCATGAGACTGCTTAAACAAGACACCTACTTTCTATGGGATAAGGATGCTCAAGCATCATTTGAGGCCTTGAAAAAAGGCATTACTTTCAGCCCCCTTGTTAAGCTCGCCAGACTATACGAAGGATTTCCTCGTATATTTGGCTGCATCAGTATACACAATCGGCATAGTACTTGTTCAGGAGGATGACAAGCTCCAAGAGCATATCATTTATTATCTGTCATGCACCTTGATAGCTCCTGAGATTAAGTATTCATACATGGAGAAGTTGGCAATAGCTGCTGTCCATGATGTTCAGAGGCTACGCCACTACATCTTATTTCAAACTACCACAGTGGTTTCGGAGGTCAACCCATTTCAATATGTTCTCACTCGACGTATGATCGGTAGGAAATTCAATAAATGGATTGTAATCCTGCAAGAGTTTGACTTGGTTTTTCAGTCCGCTAAGTCAAAGAAATCATTGGTTTTCGCTGAACTGATTTCTGAATTTCCTAGTGACATAGTACATGTTGAGGAAGAGTCATCATTCCCGGATGAACATATCTTTCTCATTGCATCCTCTGACCCATGGTATGGGGATATCCTGGTATATCTCCATACTTTGAGGTGTCCCACCACTTTCTCTAGGGATGAAAGACGCAAACTTAAGAGTCATGCAAAGAACTATCTCAGTCATTTCTGACACCTTGTACACACGTGGGATAGATTCCATCTTATGCCGTTGTTTAACCTTAGAGGAAGCTGAAAAGATATTGAATGATGCTCATAGTGGAGCTTGTGGGGGTCATCTTTTTGGTTTGGCAACAACCCAAAAAATACTGTGTGCTGGTTATTTTTGGCCCATGATCTTCAAAGATTGTGTGGAAGCTGTGAAACACTGTCATCGATGTCAGTTTTTCACCAGGAAAATGAGATCACACCCAGATCCTCTCCATCCTGTAATCATAACAAGCCCCTTCACCAAGTGGGGGATTGATTTTATGAATTGTAATCCAGTTTTTACTGGAGGCCATCATCATATCATTGTTGTTGTCGACTACTTCACCAAGTGGGCCAAGGCAATGCCTACTGTTAAGGAAGATGGGGAAACGACTACTTATTTCATTTTCAACCAGATCATTAAAAGACTTGGTGTACCCAAAGAGATCGTGGATGATCACGATCGACATTTTCAGAACAGCATGATGATCGATCTATACACCATGTTAGGTTTTCGGTGGGAACATTCGTCTTCGTTTTATCCACATGCGAATGGTTAGGTCAAAGCAGTTAATAAAAATTTGAAGACCATGTTATAAAGGACTGTTAATGCCAGTTGAACTAATTGGCACATCATACTGTACCCTTCTCTTTGGGCCTACCGAGCCAATGTGAAGACTGCTACTGGGTTCTCTCCCTTCCAACTTTTTCATGGGATAGAAGCAGTCATTCCGGTTGAGTGAGAGATTCCTTCATTGAAGTTGGCTGTCCAACTACTACCTGACACTTCAGTCTTGGAAGAACATTTTCTGCATTTAGAACATCTTGATGAGCAGTGCCATGATGCACTCACAACAAATGAAACACATAAGAATCGAGTAAAGGTACAATATGATAAGTCTGTCAAACCTAGGGTTTTTCTCGAAGGAGACCTTATTCTGCTCTATGACCAGGACAAGGAACCCTTAGGAGCTGGCAAGTTTAATTCCATGTGGCTCAGTCCCTACATAGTTTCTAAGGTTCTGAAGAAGGGTGTATACGAGTTAACAGACTATGAAGGTAATAAGTTTCCAGAGCCTAGAAATGAGCTCTACTTGAAGAAGTATTATGCTTAGGCATCTGTTCTTTTTCGTGTATTATAGCTGTACATTTTGTAGAGTTAGCTTTGTTTATGGTTGTCGTTACGTCTTATACATCTATTGCTTTGTGTTTCAGATGTCGCCTGAACACTATATAGGGTTTTTTGATGGCGCTAGCCGCCACACCCATCAGTTGGCTATAGCTACTTGGTATATTTACTCACTAGTTGGCCAACTGGTTTCTTCGGGAGGGGCTTGTTTAGGTCCCACAATGAACAATGTGGCTAAATACAATGCGGTCATAGAGCTAGTCCGAGATGCTCTGTTCCATGTCATTTCACATTTAGAGGTAAGGCTCGAGTCGCAGTGAGTTGTGCTTCAGTTAATGGTGTTTATTAGGTTAGAGATCCTGTTTTTCTACGTCATTTTTTGTGCGTTAAGTTACTTGAGAGATAGTTTGATCACAATACTCTAGGATCTTTACTGAGAGAATAACATATACACTATATCAATGCATAACAATCACAATAAGCATGACAAGCATCACAAGAATCAAAAGCATGAGAGACAAGAGACACAGAGTTTCCGTGGGGAAAACCCTAAGGTGAAAAACCCCACAACTTCCTCAGAGATAGAGAGATCAATGGCTCAACCAAAGTACAACCAAAATACACTTGGGATAGTCTCCTAGAAGCAGATGATCCTCCTCCTCACAAGTGCACCATTTTCTGAGTGAGAGAGATATGACTTTCTAAATGATCTAAGTAGAGATCTCCTGATCTCTATTTATACTAACCTGTTTGCCCAATGACCTTATGGGGATGACTTGTCTAGCTAGGTACATCCGAAATATGATATATATTTCAGGGCCGACCTCACACATGGTGGTCTAATAACCCATCGGCAAGTACACACACTTGCGACACTTGTCAATCCACATGACGACACTTCCTTATAGAGGAATAACACATCTCTAATAAGGGTACAATAAATATATATGAAATACATAGATGAAATACATTCCGAAGTTACATATACATCAACACTCCCTCTTAACTAGGAAGGTATTTCTGACACAAATATGCTAGACAAGTCTTCTTCTCGGGATCATCGTGATCGATGCATCGTCATCATCATCGTCACTGCTGCTACTATCTCAACCAATCTCTGACTCTACTCATCATAGGAAGTTCTACAGAGCCAGTCCTTTTTCATACTGGATGTAGGCCCACCAGCTGCAGGTCTTCATCATCACTGGCCATACTGTTGAAATCTCAGGACTTATTACGTGCATCACAAAACATTAAAAGAGTGTCTTGACTAGCAAGAACCCTAAAGAGCATCTGAGGCCTTTTTCATCCTATCCAGATCTCTGGGACTTATTACATGTGACCCCACCACAAAACCTCGAAAGAGAATCCTAGGATTGATTATGAGCACAAGGCTCAACCTATCGGATCTCCCAGGGCACAAATTACATGTGGTCACCACAAAACCTCGAAAGAGCATCCCAGGACTGATTACGAGCACAAGGCTCAACCTATCAGATCTCCCAGGGCACAAATTACATGTAGTCATGGCAAAACCTCGAAAGAGCATCCCAGGACTGATTACGAGCACATGGCTCAACCTATCGGATCTCCCAGGGCACAAATTACATGCCATAGGACAAAACCTCGAAAGAGCATCTGCCAGATATCCCAGGGCACAAATTACATTCCATAGGCAAAACCTCGAAAGACTATCTGCAGATCTCCCAGGGCACAAATTATATGTCCTCCCAAGAAAAACCTCGAAAGAGCATTTGCCAGATATCCCAGGTTACAAATTACATGCCATAGGAAAAACCTTGAAAGACTATCTGCAAATATCCCAGGGCAAAAATTACATGCTTATCTGCACAACCTGTTCCACGGCCACAGAGTATCAACCTGATACTCACCATACATCATCCAGATGTACACATGATCATCCTAATCATCATCACTGCAACATCCTGCTGCATGTCATCTGGAGCAACATCCTGAAGCTCGTCATCCATGATCATCCTGATCATACAATGCATCTACCTGATGCATACCATGTATCTACCTGATACATATCATCATACATGATCCACCTGATCATACAGTGTATCCATCTGATACAAATACAAATACATGATACATATCACCATACATGATCCACCAGATCATACAATGTATCCACCTAATACATATACAGATACATGGTCCAAGCATCCAACATGATTCATATGCAAAATACATACAAATGATCCTACTGATCATATCTAGCATCCAACATGATGCATACATACATATAAATGATCCAACTGATCATATCCAACATCCAACATGGTTCATACATACATATAAATGATCCAACTGATCATATCCAACATCCAACATGATGCATACATACATATAAAAAAAATGATCCAACTGATCATACCAGAACATCATCTTGATGCTCATCATCCAGCGCTTACATCCACATCCATGTGAAGGGTCCTCCTTCCAACATGCTTGTAATGGCTTCAGCCAATGTGTCCATCACTTCTTCCTCGAAGTGTCATCAATTCGAAGAACACCAAGCCTCTCTCTGAAGTACTCGAACTTCACCCTGGATAGTGGCTTTTTCAGCACATCTGCAATCTACTCGTCCGTCGCAACATACAGGAGTTTCACAACTCCTTTCTGCACCATATCCCTGATATAGTGATATTTGATCTCTATGTGTTTCGACCTGTCATGAAACACTGGGTTCTCAGACATCTTCACACAACTTTGGTTATCATAGAAGATACCAGTAGGATCCAACGGGAGATGAAATAACTCAGATAGTAGCTTCCGTAGCCATACAGCCTCACAACTAGCTAAACAGGCTACAAGATACTCTGCCTTAGCTGTACTCAGTGCTACACAGGACTGCTTCCTGCTAAACCAAGAGATCACACCTAATCCCATGCTGAAGCAGCACCCAGATGTGCTCTTCCTATCTGCAACACTTCCAGCCCAATCTGAATCAAGATAACCCTATAGGTTAAACTTTTGATTCGCTTCATACTTGAGCCCATAATCCACTATACCCTTCAGGTACCTCAGAACATGCTTTGCAGCAACCAGGTAAACACTCCTCGGATCTGTCAGGAACTGGCTCAATGTGTTGACGGCAAAGCAAATATCTAGTCTCGTGTTTGTCAGGTACATCAAGGACCCAATCATCTGATGATAGATAGAGACATCAACCGATTCAGATGAAGCATCACATAGAAGCTTCAGATTCAATTCCATAGGTGTGGCCATGGCCTTGCAATCCATCATCCCAAATCTCTTCAGGATATCTACTGTGTACTTCCCTTGACCAAGGAAGATTCCACCTGCACTCTGCCACACCTCCATACCTAGGAAATAATGCATCATTCCCAAATATTTCATATCGAACTCGACAGCAAGCTTTCTCTTAGTATCTGCAATCAATCTGTCATCTCCTGTTACAAATAAGTCATCCACATACAGGAGTAGAATTACAGGATTCCCTTCCTCAACCTTGTAATAAAGGTTGGAATCCGCTTTACTCTGGGTAAAGCCCAAACTAGATAGGAAACTGTCCATCCTACCATACCAAATTCTAGGAGCTTGTTTCAAGCCATACAAGGCTTTCTTCAATCTGCACACATATGACTCCCTGTCATGTATTTCGAAACCGAGTGGTTGCTCCACATATACTTCCTCTTCAACTACACCATTCAAGAAAGCAGTCTTGACATCCATCTGGTGTATTTTCCATTTCATCGCTGCAGCCAGGGCAAGTACTGTTCTAATGGAAGTATACCTGACTAAAGGTGCAAAAGTTTCTTCATAATCTATTCCCTCTTTTTGAGAGAAGCCACGGGCTACAAATCTTGCTTTGTATTTTTCTACACTGCCATCTGTAGCATGCTTGATTTTGTAGATCCATTTGGAAGTCACAACAGACTTCTATTTAGGTCTTGGGACAACATCCCAAACATCATTCTTCATTATTGATTGGTATTCCTCAACCATGGCATCCTTCCATTCTTTCTTTTCCATTGCTTCTATATAATTGGAAGGCTCTTTGTTCATAATGTCACAGAGTAAAGAAACATAGTTGGTATGTGATCTGGTTCTCTTCTTTGCTCTGTGTTCTTCTTCTGGAATGCCAAATCTTTTTGCATATTGATTGAGCTCTCTAGCCCATGGAGGTTTCCTCTTGTGAGATTTATCCTCACGGGGTGGATCTACAGGTTCTTGCATATCTTCAAACTCACGAACACCTTCTGGAACTGCTTCAGTCATGGTAGTGTCTTGAAATCTAGTTTCCTTAGGTTCTTCATAAACTTCGATAGGTGCCTTCCTTGATTTGATGAATGCTGAGTTTTCATCAAATGTTACATCCCTGCTGACATCAATCTTCTTGAACCCTGGAAAGTATATTCTGTAAGCCTTCGAGCTTTCACTGTAACCCACAAAGATACCCTTCTTTCCTGAAGGATCTAGTTTAGTCCTCTTTTCCGTTGGGACTCGAGTGTATACTGGACAACCAAATATTCTGAGATGGATGACTTCAGGTTTCTTACCAGAAAAGACCTCTTCTGGTGTCTTATTGTCCAATATCTTGTGGGGTGTTCTGTTCTGCGCATATATAGTTGTTCTAGCTGCTTTTGCCCATAGATGCATAGGTAGGTCCTGGTCATGCAGCATTGCCCTTGCTGCTTCCATGATTGTTTTGTTCTTCCTTTCTGCAACTCCATTCTGTTGAGGATTATAAGGAGCAGTCAAGTCCCTCTTAATCCCTGAATCACTACAAAGCTTCTTGAAGTCACCTGAGGTGATTTCTCCACCATTGTCGGATCTGAATGTTTTGATCTTCTTGTCAGTTTGATTCTCCATCAAGGTTTTGAATTCCTTGAATTTATCAAACACCTCATCTTTGTTCTTCAAGAAGTATACCCAAGTCTTCCTGGAGAAGTCATTAATAAATGAGACATAGTAAACATACCCGCTTAGAGAATTGGATGACATAGGACCACATACATCTAAGTGGATGATCTCCAATATATCTTTTGCCTTGCTTTCACTACTTGGGAAAGCCTTCTTAATGTTCTTACCTTTTGCACATCCTTTACAAACACCTTCATGTTTGGTCTTGATTTTAGGAAGGCCCTCTACAGCCTTGTTTGCAATTGGAAGTGCCCTATAGGGAATATGAGCAAATCTTCTATTCAAAAGTTCACTTGGCTCCATGGATTCATGTACCATGGCATGTTCAGGTTGTCCCTTCAATTAATACAAACCTCCCTCTTGCTCTCCAATCACTACTGCATCATCTATGTTCTTTCCCTTTGGCCAGATTAGGACTTGGCCATCCACAAATGCAACCCTCATACCTTTTGCATCCAATGCAGAGATGGAGAGTAAGTTCCTCTTGAGCCTAGGTTCATAAAGGACTTCTTTCATCTTCAAAGATTTTCCAAAATATAGGTTGTAGGAGGCTTCACCACTTCCTTTGATTGGGTATTGATAATCATCCCAAATTTTCACCTTATGGGGTGATTCATGTTCAGATAGATTCACAAAAGATTCCTTAAACCTAGTCATGTGTTTGGAAGCCCCACTGTCAATCAACCAATCATTACAACCATGGGAGATAGTACCTATGAGAGCATAAATTAGAACATATTCTTCTTCACTTGATGAGTCATCATCACTATCACTTTTTGCCCTAGCCTTCTTTTTTGTTGGTTCATCATCTTCGGCAGCATGAGCATGATATCTTCTTTCGTTATTCTTCTTCTTCTTATTGAAGTTGTTGTTGTTGTCTTTCTTCTTCTTGGGACAATCTGAAGCAAAGTGTCCCTTCTCATTGCAATTGAAGCATCTGAGATCTTTCTTATCTTTATGATAATGGTGGTGTGAGAATCTCCTGTTATGAGATGATTCCTTCTTGGACTTGCCTTTCCTAGTATGTGCTGTGAGAGCTTGATCGTCATTTCCCATCTTTTCTTCTCGGGCCACAAGCCTAGCTTCTTCTTGAGAGCATTCTTTCTGCAATCTGTTGAAGGAGATCAACTTCTTCCTTGCACAAATTCCTTGAATAAAGGAATCCCATGACCTAGGTAGACCATTTATAGTGGTCATCACCACTTCACCATTCTCCACCATTTCATCCACTGCTTCTAGTTGTTCCTTGATTTGGGAGACCCTTGAAAAATAAGATTGAATGTTTTCTCCATTCTGAAACTTTACTCCTTTCAATTGGTTCCGCAGGGTCATCTTCTGATTTATGTTCTTCCCTTCAAACAGCTTGGTCAAAGAGTCAAACATCTCCTTGGGTGTCTTTAGAGAAGACACATGGGGTTTGAGATGGTCTTTGATAGCATCAACAATGATTCTCTTTTCCTTGACCAAGTTTTTCTTATGCAATACCTTAGACTCTTCATCCTCTGGGATAGGGATGTCTTCTTTTACATATGAGTCCAGTTCATTCTCTTCCAGGATTAACCCAATCCTATACTTCCAAGCTCGGAAGTTATCAGCTCCTTCAAGCTTATCCTCAAGCTTGGTGTGGTGAGACATCTTAAAGAGTACATCAAATGGAAATAGAAAATATTTAGGTCTTACCACTTGAAATGCTGAAAACTGAATCTGGTCCCGGATTAGGGTTTGTTAGAAAAACCCTAAAAATTCAAAATGTGAATTTCAATTTTCTGAAAGGATAGAAAGATGCGCCTTGATGAGCTGATCAGGCTAGTGTATTCAGAATTTGAGATCAGCAAAGCTTTACCCTTCAGATTTTCCTTTTTGTCCTCCCGGGTTCACTAGGGAGAGCCATGAATTAGGGTTTGAGTTTCCTAGAGATCTACCCAGCCAAAAATCTCGATCCAAATCCAGATAATGGTGTTAATGTATATGTAACTTCGGAATGTATTTCACCCATGTATTTCATCTATGAATATTGTACTCCTATAGAGATGTTATTATTCCTATATACGAAAGTGTCGTCATTTGTATTGGCAAGTGTCGCAAGTGTCGTAACTTGTCGATGGGTTATTAGACCACCATGTGTGGGGTCGACCTTGATTAAGTTAATATTGGGTTATTGTACCAAGCTAGACAAGTCGTCCCCATAAGGTTATTGGGAAGTCATGACAAGTATAAATAGAGATCTCCCGATCTCTATTTGGATCACTTCAGAACTCACTCTTCCTTCACTCGGAAAGTGGTGCACATGTGAGGAGGAGGATCAGCTACTAGGAGGAGTCTATCTCTATGTATTTTGGTTGTACTATTGCTCTATCTATCTCTGAGGAAGTTGTGGGGTTTTTCACCTTAGGGTTTTCCCCACAGAAACGCTGTGTGTCTTTTGTCTCTTATGTTTGCATCTTGTGATGATTGATATGCATTGATATACTGTACATGTTATTCTCTCAGTAAAGATCCTAGAGTATATTGAATTAATGCTAAAAAATTAACATGGTATCAGAGCTAACCCGAGAAGAAGACTTTGTGCAGTGGCGGAAACCAGGGTTTCTTGTTTATTGGGTTTCTCTCCATAGATTTTGAAAAAGTAATATGATAGATTGACTCTCCTCAACAAGGTGAATCTATTTGTCCAATCAGAATTCAATTATGAGCACTTTCAGTTTTGGCCCTACAAATTAGGGTTTCCTAAAAAATAGGAATTTCTGAAATTTGAAGACACAGCTGGAACCGCCTTGAAAAAATCGAAGTTTAGAGATTTGGATCGAGATTTTTGGCTGGGTAAAACTCCGGGAAACTCAAACCCTAACTCAGGGTCCTCCTTATTGAATCTGGAAAGACTAAAAGGCATTTCTGAAGGGTGAAAGTTTGCAGAATTCAAATTCTGAGTATACCAGGCTGATCAACTCATCAGGGCACATCTTTCTATCCTTTCAAAAAGTTGAAATTCACACTTTGAATTTTTAGGGTTTCTCTGACAAACCCTAATCTGGGACCAGATCCAGTTTTCAGCAAATCAAGTGGTAAGACCTAAATCTTTTCTATTTCCATTTGAAGTACTCTTTAAATATGTCTCACCACACCAAGCTTGAAGACAAGCTTGAAGGGGCTGTAACTTCCGAGCTTGGAAGTATAGGATTAGGTTAATCCTGGAAGAGAATGAGTTGGACTCATACATAAAAGAAGATGTCCCTATCCCAGAGGATGAAGAGGATACGATATTACATAAGAAAAACTTGGTCAAGGCAAAGAGAATCATTGTTGATTCTATTAAAGGCCATCTCATTCCACATGTGTCATCTCTAGAGACACCCAAGGCTATGTTTAACTCCCTGACCAAGCTATTTGAAGTGAAGAACATAAATCAGAAGATGACTCTGCGGAATCAATTGAAAGGGGTCAAGATGTTGAATGGAGAGACCATTCAATCTTATTTCTCCAAAGTCTCTCAGATCAAGGAACAACTTGAAGCTGTAGATGAAATGGTGGAGAATGGAGAAATTGTGATGACCGCTTTGAATGGCCTACCTAGGTCATGGGATTCCTTTATTCAAAGGATCTGTGCAAGAAGAAAGTTGATCTCCTTCAGTAAACTATGGGAGGAATGTTCACAAGAAGAGGCTAGGCTTGTATCCTGAGAAGAAAAGATGGGAAGTGAAGACCAAGATCTCACATCTCACACCAAAAGAAGCAAGCCTAAGAAGGAGCACTCTCAGTAGAAGAGATCCACTCACTATCACCAAAAGAACAAGAAGGATCTAAGGTGCTTCACATACAATGAGAAGGGTCACTTTGCTTCAGAATGTCCCAAGAACAGAAGGGACAAAAACAACAACAACTTCAACAAGAAGAAGAATAATAACAAAAGGAAATATCATGCTCATGCTACCGAGGATGATGAATCCCCCAAGAAGAAGGCTAGAGCAGAAAGTGATGACTCATCAAGCGAAGATGAATATGTTCTAATCTCTGCTCTCACAGGTACTATTTCTCATGGATGTAATGCTTGGCTTATTCATAGTGGGGCTTCCAAACACATGACTAGGTTTAAAGAATATTTTGTAAATTTATCTGAACATGAATCACCCCATAAAGTGAAACTTGGGGATGACTATCAATACCCTATCAAAGGAAGTGGTGAAGCCTCCTATAACCTAGATTCTGGAAAATATTTGAAGATGAAAGAAGTTCTTTATGTACCTGGGCTCAAGAAAAATCTACTCTCAAAATCTGCATTGGATGCAAAAGGTATGAGGGTTGCATTTGTGGATGGCCAAGTTTTAATGTGGCCAAAGGGAAAGACCATAGATGATGCAATAGTGATTGGAGAGCAAGAGGGAGGATTGTATAAATTGAAGGGACAACTTGAACATGCCATGGTGCATGATTGCATGGAGCAAAGTGAACTTTGGCATAGAAGACTTGCACATATGCACTACAGAGCATTACCAATTGCAAGTAACGCTATAGAAGGTCTTCCTGAAATCAAGACCAAGCATGAAGGTGTGTGCAAAGGATGTGCAAAAGGAAATAACATAAAGAAGGAATTTCCAAGCGGTGAAAGCAAGGAAAAAGGGATCTTGGAAATTATCCACTCTGATGTATGCGGTCCGATGTCATCCGATTCTCTAAGTGGGTATGTTTACTATGTCTCTTTCATTGATGAATTCTCTAGGAAGACTTGGGTTTACTTCTTGAAGAAAAAAGATGAAGTGTTTGATAAATTCAAGGAATTCAAAACCTTGATGGAGAACCAAACTGATAAGAAGATCAAAACATTCAGATCTGACAATGGTGGAGAATTCACTTTAGGTGACTTCAAGAAGCTATGCAGTGATTAAGGGATTAAGAGGGAGTTGACTGCTATTCACAATCCACAACAGAATGGAGTTGTAGAAAGAAAGAATCAAACAATCATGGAAGTAGCAAGGGCAATGCTACATGACCAGGATCTACCAATGCATCTATGGGTAGAAGCAACTAGGACAACTGTATATGTGTAGAACAGAACACCCCACAAGATATTGGACAACAAGACACCAGAAGAGGTCTTCTCTGGTAAGAAACCTGAGGTCAACCATCTTAGAATATTTGGTTGTCCAGTATATACACATGTCCCAAAGGAAAAGAAGACCAAGCTAGATCCTTCAGGAAAGAAGGGTATCTTTGTGGGTTACAGTGAAAGCTCGAAGGCTTATAGAATATACTTTTTAGGGTTCAAGAAGATTGATGTCAGCAGGGATGTGACATTTGATGAAAACTCAGCATTCATCAAATCAAGGAAGACACCTGTTGAAGATTATGAAGAACCTAAGGAAACTAGATTTCAAGACACTACTATGACTGAAGCAATTCCAGATGCAGATTGTGAAATTGAAGATCCACAAGAACCTGTAGATCCACCCCGTGAGAATAACTCTCACAAGAGGAAACCTGCATGGGATAGAGAGCTCATTCAAGATGCAGAAAGATATGGCATTCCAGAAGAAGAACAAAGAGCAAAGAAGAGAACTAGATCTCATACCAGCTATGTTGCTTTACTCTGTGATATCATGAACAAAGAACCTTCCAATTATGAAGAAGCAGCAGAAAAGAAAGAATGGAAGGATGCCATGGTCGAAGAATACCAATCAATAATGAAGAATGATGTTTGGGATGTTGTCCCAAGACCTAAAGGGAAGTCTGTTTTCACTTCCAAATGGATCTACAAGATCAAGCATGCTGCAAATGGCAGCATAGAGAAATACAAGGCAATATTCGTAGCTCGTGGCTTCTCTTAGAAAGAGGAAATAGATTATGAAGAAAATTTTGCTCCTGTAGCCAGATACACTTCCATCAGAATAGTACTTGCTCTGGCTGCAGTGATGAAATGGAAGATACACCAGATGGATGTCAAGACTACTTTCTTGAATGGTGTAGTTGAAGAGGAAGTGTATGTGGAACAACCACTCGGTTTTGAGGCACATGACAGGAAGTCATATGTGTGCAGATTGAAGAAATCCTTGTATGGCTTGAAGCAAGATCCTAGGACTTGGTATGGTAGGATGGACAACTTTCTATCCAGTTTGACCTTTACCAACAGTAAAGCGGATTCCAACCTCTACTACAAGGTTGAGGAAGGTAGTCCTGTGATACTACTCTTATATGTAGATGACCTATTTGTAACAGGTGAAGATAGACTGATTGCCGATACAAAGAGGAAACTTGCTTCTAAGTTCAAGATGAAGGACTTGGGGATGATGCACTATTTTCTAGGTATGGAGGTGTGGCAGAGTATAGATGGAATCTTCCTTGGACAAGGGAAGTATGCAGTAGAGATCCTGAAGAGGTTCGGGATGATGGACTGCAAGGCCATGGCCACACCTATGGCATCGAACCTGAAGCTTCTGTGTGATGCTTCATCTGATCCAGTTGATGTCACTATGTGTCGTTAGATGATTGGGTTCTTGATGCACCTGATGAACACGAGACCAGATATTTGCTTTATGGTGAACACATTGAGCCAGTTCCTGACGGATCCGAGAGGTGTTCACCAGGTTGCTGTAAAGCATATTCTGAGGTACTTGAAGGGTACAGTTGATTATGGGCTCAAGTATGATGCGAATCAAAATTTTAACCTATAAGGTTATGTTGATTCAGATTGGGCAAGTAGTGCTGTAGATAGGAAGAGCACTTCTGGGTGCTGCTTCAGTATGGGATCAGGTGTGATCTCTTGGTTTAGCAGGAAGCAGTCCTGGGTAGCATTGAGTATAGCCGAAGTAGAGTATGTTGCAGCTTGTTCAGCTAGTTGTGAGGCAGTATGGCTTTGGAAGCTACGCTCTGAGTTATTTGATCTACCACTTGAGGCTACTGGTATATTTTACGACAACCAGAGTCATGTGAAGCTGTCTGAGAACCTGGTGTTCCACGATAGGTCAAAACACATAGACATAAAATACCACTATATCATGGATATGGTGCAGAGAGGAGCAGTGAAGCTTTTGTATGTTGCGATGGATGAGTAGATTGCAGATGTGCTGACGAAGCCACTAGCTAGAATGAAGTTTGAGTACTTCAGAGAGCGGCTTGGTGTTCTTCAAATCGACAACACTTCAAGGAAGAAGTGATGGAGACATTTGTTGAAGCCATTCCAAGCATGTTGGAAGGAGGATCCTTCACTTGGGTGTGTATGTAAGTGCTGGATGATGAGCATCGGGATGATGTTCTAGTTTCTCCTCTGTATGCATCATGTTGAGTTGGATCATCTATGTATGTATGCATCATGTTGGATGTTGTATATGATCAATTGGATCATTTATGTATGTATGCATAATGTTGGATGTTGGATATGATCAGTTGGATCATTTATGTATGTATGCATCATGTTGGATGCTGGATATGATCAATTGGATCATTTGTATGTACTTGTATATGCATCATGTTGGATTCTTGGACCATGTATCTGTATATGTATCAGGTGGATACGTTGTATGATCAAGTAGATCATGTATGTTGATATGTATCAGGTAGATACATTGTGTGATCAGGTGGATCATGTATCTATGTATGTATCAGGTGGATACATTGTATGATCAGGTGGATCATGTATGATGATATGTATCAGGTAGATACTTGGTATGCATCATGTAGATGCATTGTATGATCTGGATGATCATGGATGATGAGCTTCTGGATGTTTCTCCAGATGACATGCATTAGGACGATGCAGTGATGATGATCAGGATGATCATGTGTACATTAGGATGATGTATGGTGAGTATCAGGATGATACTCTGTGGCCATGGAACAGGTTGTGCAGATGAGCATGTCTGGGAGATCCTATAGGTCGGAGTTGTGTACCCGTAACAACATGGGATTCTCTTTCGAGACATTGCTCTGGGAGGACATATAATATCTCCCTAGGAGATCCTTCAGGTCGGAGTTGTTTACCCGTAACATCCTGGGATGCTCTTTCGAGGTTTTGTCGTAAGGCATATAATAGAGCCTTGGGAGATCCTTCATGTCGGAGTTGTGTACCCGTAACATCTTGGGATGCTCTTTCGAGGTTTTTCCATGACCACATGTAATTTGTGCCCTGGGAGATCCTTCAGGTCGGAGTTGTGTACCCGTAACACCGTGGGATGCTCTTGCGAGGTTTTGTGGTGACCACATGTAATTTGTGCCCCAGGAGATCCTACAGGTCGGATTTGTGTACCCATAACATCCTGGGATGCTCTTGCGAGGTTTTGTGGTGGAGGTCACATGTAATAAGTCCTGGAGATCTGGATAGGATGAAAAAGGCCTCATATGCTCTTTAGGGTTCTTGCTAGTCAAGAGACTCTTTTAAGGTTTTGTGACAGTCACATGTAATTTGTGCCCTGGGAGATCTGACAGGTCGGAGTTGTGTACCCATAACATCCTGGGATGCTCTTTCGAGTTTTTGTGACGCACATAATAAGTACTGAGGATTCCACAGTATGGCCAGTGATGATGAAGGCTTGCAGGTGGTGGGCCTACATCCAGTATGAAAAAGGACTGGCTCTGTAGAACTTCATATGACGAGTAGATTCAAAGATTGATTGAGATAGCAGTAGCAGTGACGATGATGATGATTCGAGGATGATGATTCGCTGATGATGATACGAAGAAGAAGACTTGTGCTAGCAGATCTGTGTTGAGAATTACCTTCCTAGTTAAGAGGGAGTGTTGATGTATATGTAACTTCGGAATGTATTTCACCCATGTATTTCATCTATGTATATTGTACTCCTATAGAGATGTTATTATTCCTCTATACGGAAGTGTCGTCATTTGTATTGACAAGTGTCGCAAGTGTCATAACTTGCCGATGGGTTATTATACCACCATGTGTGGGGTCGACCCTGATTAAGTTAATATTGGGTTATTGTACCAAGCTAGACAAGTCGGCCCCATAAGGTTATTGGGTAGTCAGGACAAGTATAAATAGAGATCTCTCGATCTCTATTTGGATCACTTCAGAACTCACTCTTCCTTCACTCGGAAAGTGGCACACACGTGAGGAGGAGGATCAGCTGCTAGGAGGAGTCTATCTCTGTGTATTTTGGTTGTACTTTGGTTGTACTATTGCTCTATCTATCTTGAAGGAAGTTGTGGGGTTTTTCACCTTAGGGTTTTCCCCACAGAAACTCTGTGTCTTTTGTCTCTTATGTTTGCATCTTGTGATGATTGATATGCTTGATATGTTTGATATGCATTGATATACTGTACATGTTATTCTCTCAGTAAAGATCCTAGAGTATATTGAATTAATGCTCAAAAATTAACAAATGGGAGGATCACCTCCTATATTTTGGGAATCATGGTTGTCTTTCAAGGAGAGGATTTAAACCACTTCATTAGTTATGAAGGAAGGACAAAATTGGTTAACACTTGGGTTTTATAGAATACACTACTTCCTTCCTTGTGGCATCATGGTCTCTCTTATGTGGACCATACTCAATCAACCCTGGATACCCTTTTTTTATTTACATAATTTTAAAAAATATTTACAATATCACCATCATTATAATAATGTCTCATGGTGCATCGTGTCCACTATCATGTTAATGTATTAATTACAATAATTAACATGCTAAATCAAAATAGCATTTGATTCTAAGGGGTAATATCCTAGGATATTACATCCTACAACTTTGGAGGTGTCTGACTCCTATCTGATAAGCCACAATATTTCATCTTTAAGAACATAGATATTGTCTAGATTATAAAACAACCATAATGAATATGATAAGGCATCCTCATTGTCACTTTCTTCTACACAAACTTGGCCTTGTAGCTACCAAATCACCTATTTAAAGTCCTCATCTTATGTGTATGCCTATTTGTATGCATCGTGGGTGAAAGGATGCATGTGCAAAAGAGTACCCAATGTTGTGATCTTGGACACTAGTGGCCTTGAAAGCATGTATACCAACTTATTATTGAGCCCATTCTTATATTTTATGATAAGATGAAATTGTTGTAAAAACCCCATATAGTTGTAGTCTATGGTTTGTTGAAACTTACTTTGGTCCTATAAATACTACAATGACAGAAAATCAATATGGATGATGGTATATTTCCCTATCATATAGTTCTTCCATTTATTAATAGATTAAACCATATCAAGAGTTCCTTGTCATATGTAGGGTATTATACGACTTTTCCATGTAACATTTTAGAATGATAGCATATTGGATTAACTCTCTACATCAAGACTACTCCCACAATATATCCACTTGTGCGCATCTCCACTTTGAAGGGATTCTACAAATTGGAAAATGTGAGAACCAATGATTGGCTTATATTTCATTTGATCTCTTCAAAATTCTTCTATTGATTCTCTTCCCACTAGAAACTTTTACTACTAGTTGTTATGGCATGGAGTGGTGCAATGATATATGGAAAGGATGCTCTAAAATCCAAAAGGAATTGTGTTCCCCCCACAAAGCTCCTAACTTCTGTAATATTAATAGTATTTGGACCAAGGTATTTTGTAAGGATTATAACAATATACTTAAGTATAGTATCCTAGGTGATTATTTTGGATTGAGAAAAACACACACACACACACACACACACACACATATATTGGTAGGTGAATATTAAATATGAAACATACAATTTACTAAAGAAAGGTGTAAATTTTAGTGAATATTATGATAAAAAATCATATTTTATGTAAATATAGGTGATGTTAGAGACTAAAAATGACCAAATAGTGTATTTATTTTTTGAAAAAAAGCTCAAAAAATAGCCAATTGGTGAAGTTTCACCCCTACAAATTTCCCTGATTTGGACACTTGATGACGACCTCCATCTTTACAATATTAATCTTGAGTTCCCTCCAATTATATGCCCTATACTATTGGGTAAATTCACATTTCGTAGGGTTTTTTTCAGTAGTTGATGCTTTTTTAGAGTATCTAAAACTTGCATGAGATGTGATATAATTCTCTTCCTAGGCATATCTATAAACCAATATATCATCTAAGTACACCATTGCAAGCGAATCTAGGAAGAGACACAATACATCATTCATCAAACACACAAATTTAGCTAGTGCATTAAATAAGCCAAAAGGAACTACAAAACATTATATTAAACCTTGCCTTATCTTGAAGGAAATATTCTAGGTGCATTCTTTTTCACTCATACCTATCAGTTTACCAATTTCAAATCCAACTTGATGAAGTACTTGGCACGCTACAATTGATTTATAAAGAGTATTCATTCTTGAGGGTGATCTTCTTTAGGTATCTGTAGTTGATGCATATTCTCCAAGTCCCATCCTTCTTGGGTAATATGATGATAGATGTGATTGGTTAAATTACAACTTGCTCCAATGGTTATTGCCACTATTTCTTCACTTCATATGCTTGTAGGATTGTTTGTACAACTTGATGTTTGGTAATGGAGAGTTAGGAAATGATTGTATATTTTAATCCACTTCCATATTAAGGAGTAACCCTTTAGGATCCCGGAACACTTTTTTGTGCACCTTCGAAAGATCCTTCAAATGGCATTTCTTCTCTTTAGTACACCTCTCTAAAGATTCCTTTACCCTTATGTATTTTTCTCCTGATTGATTCTCTGTTAAGAAGAGAAATATAAATTTCCTACTAGAATTTATTGGTTTCTTTTCTCAATTAGAACTTATCAAATAAATATTGGATTTATATTTATGTGCATTGATGGAAAAACACTTCTCATCCTTGATCAAGAGGTAATGGTTTTATCTCATTGTGAATATTGCATGATTCATGTACATGTAGGGGATTCCAAACACTACACCACACACATCAAGTGGTACTATACCTACCTCCATACATTCATATTTATTTACTCATCCTAATGGGTATGAGTGAGGATGGTCATGAAATTCTAACCGAAGATTGCTAACCAAGCCCTTTTCTACGAGGTTAGCTTGTGAACTAGAATCAAATAGAGCATCTACCTTGTTCATCTTGACCAAGATCTTGACATGGAAGAGTTTAGTCACCTCCTTCCCTTCCTTGGGATGGAGGTTACTCAAATTCACCTCTTTCTACATTGTAGTGCAACATTTTTTCCATCTACATCTAAGTTACTCTCTACTTGGTTTCTGGATTCCATGGCTACCATGATCTTCTTATTTGAGTCCTTCTTGTATTTCTTTGAATTCAACTTTGGATGTAGATTCCAAAACTTATATTCAGTGTGATTATGAATATTACAATGGTTATAATGGTTGTTTGGATATTTTCATTGATATGTTATGGTTGTTGTCTTCTTATCCGTTCTTGTCCACTTCTTCTTTCCCTCCTTGGAAACATCTTGGTGGTATTTAGAGTTGGAACCACTTGGTTGTCATTTCTTTGAATTGTCCATATTCTCTAGATATCGTTCTTGCATAAAGACCTCAACGTCCATTCTAGGTTTGAAGAGCATCATTATTTTATTCAAATGAATATGAACACCACCTAGATACTTGAGGAGTACATCACGTGCATGTTATCGGGAGATATACTTAACATGATGGCTTGTTTTTTGAACTGAATGGTGTGTTCTTGTATATTCTACCCTTGCTTATGCTGAAAGTAATGCCAATGTATCCCTTAGTTGTCTTTATACCCAATAGGGTAGAACTAATAATTAATGAGGATTTTGAACTTATACCACTTAGTTAATATGGGATCACCTCCCAACCTAAGAATTCCATTTAAATATTCCATCATGTTTGGGAATGACCCTCTAACTTTAGTCGAACAAGTGATATATTTTTCTCTTCTTCTATGTTATGAACAATAAAATAAACTTCTAATTGTTGCAATGATTAGTTAAAATTAACAACATCAATCTCACCTTGGTAGGGTTTTATGTCCACTCTCTTTTACTTTAAACATAGATTGGGAAGAAGTGATGGCACTAGAACTTGGTCCCTACTTCTTTGCCTTCTTTTTTGGCTCATTTTCTAGGCCTTCATTGCTACATATTTTTTGTTTGAGCTAGATTTTGATACGGGGATACTAAACTCCATGGAAGGTACAAACTTACTTTTGAAAGCTACCATCATGAGCGCCATGTTGTAAGAGATATCAAAAAATTGATCTTCCATATTTAAGAATCTCTCTTCTAACTAATCCCTTGGATTGTTACTATACTCATCCCCCGTGTCTAGGGTTTTGAGACTTATTTCTTTATCCAATTCTTGGATCCTACAGCTTCCCAAGAAAACCCCAAAGAAGGTTGCTCTAATAACACTTTGATATGTGAATTTCCGTGGATATTCCATTGGAAAAGTTTGCCACAACAAATATTACAAGATTCTATGATAGATTTATCATGTAGTGTTTTACTTTATATTTATATTTAATATTACTATCTTAGCACACAAATAATGAAATAGGTTGTACAAGCAAAGTGGGCCTAATGGTTAAGAACATGTGTTATCTCCTTATGGGTCACAAGTTAAATTCTCAAGGGTGGTATGGTCTGTATATGGTTAAGAAATCTATTATTTTCATATATTTGTATGGGGTTGGAAAGGTACTAGCAACCTCATTCTCACTTACATGCTTGAGAGTGGTGCAATCTATATTTTCTAGGTGGACCTAAATGCCCAAAATTTTTTGTGGAAAAAATATTGAAATAGCTTGAAACTGAAATAAAATATAAATGAAACATCACACCATCCACACAATAAACACAAGATGTATCTTGGAAAATCTCAATACAAGAAAAACCCAACTATAAGTGAGGACTATTCCTTGCTCTTTTCTTTTCAATTATGAAATGAAATATACGACTACCATAAGATATTTTACTTCCTTTACTTTACTTCAATATCCTACTCATAATGATTTTTTCAATTACAGAACAATAATATATACAATAAGAATTGAAACCTTGCTATCTTAGTTCCATAATATTTAATAATGTCATAATAACTATCTAGGGTTAGGTTATTTTTTCATGTATCAAATCCTAATTAGGGATATGCATTTTGAATCTCTAGAATCTTCTTGAAATACCATGTGTGAATATATCCATGTGTGTGATTAATTGGAGATGATGTGGCATACACTTGGTACCATGGTGGTCAACATGATATGTCAACTTGCGGGAGGCATAACTTCCTCATACAAACCCTAGCATGCCAAATGGTTTCGAGCAAGAAACAAGGAAAGTCTGGCGCCCATTGGAAACCAACAATCAGCTCCTCGGCAGCTCTGCGCATCTCGGCTCTCTGCAATAGTTGGGTGGAAACTTTGGGGATATAGTAGTTGGAAAACCTTGGAACGTGACAAAATATAATGCAGGTGTTGTGAATCTCGACTCCCCCAGTGGACCAGAAAGTCCTCCCCCTGGTCTTCTCTCTCATCTGCAAGACATTAAAGCTCATATTGGAGGGCTGAGAGGTGAGCATAAATACCTCAAGAAAATTGTCTCTCACCTAGCTACATTTGTCCAAATTGAAATTTCTAAGATAAGGAACAACAATAACAAAATGAAGGAGTACTTTGAAGGCATTGCTGGCAGGATGGAGACAATGTACAACTATCTCAAGATTGTAGAAGCTAAGGTGGATTGTATTCGGACTAGCAAAAGCAACACCCGTTGGTCATATTGGGAATGGAGGATAATGTGAATCTGGCTTCAAGCAGCAAGAAAAAGCCCCGTCGCTCAGCAGAGAACTCACTTTTGGTTTTTCTTCTAGTTACTAATTTTCTCTGAGATAATTTTGTAAACAATTGTTTTAACAGTCGGTTTTCTTCTCTTTTTAAGACATATATGTATCCTGCGAAGTGTAAAGACTGTATTCGAGGTGCGCACTTCCCTCCTTTTGATGGGTATAGTCTTCCCATTTTTTGTATCAGATCTTCCCTTTTAATATAAATCTTATTGCTCGTTTCTGTAAAAAAAAAAATCCTTATACAAACCTTGATTGGAGTTATATTTGTGTCGTTTTCCCAATGTGTATATAATTTTTGAGAGTCTAATAACTTTGTTCACATAGTTTTGTCCCCCCCAAAATTGCAATTGGTTCCTCAAATAGACTCCGAATTGTTTTGCACACCAAATAATTAAAATAGGACTTGACCTTAAAATGGGTCCTACAAGCTAATAATTTCATTTTTTCAACATAGAAAGTACCACAATAAATGACAAATTATATAGTGATCGATTTTGGATAAAGTCTCGGCTTCTATATTCCCCAATAAACTTTACATTAATATTACTTTGTAAAACATTACTAAGGCTAATTGTTACATCAAATCATGTCCACTGAGGGATTCTTTCTTGACACAAACCTACAAATTAGTTGTCTAATCAATTGAGACCATATCCATATTGCCATATGGAGATGGAATTTATTGCATAATCCCCTCCTTTTTCACCATTGATAAACATATATATAAATTTGGTTGTGGTGGTGGGGGGTGGGCGACTAGGTCTATGGAGTCCCCTCAAAGAGACATAGAGTGGGGACCATGACTACCATGACCAGAGATTCCCATTAAAGAGACATATACTCTCTGCAATTTTGTAAACCCAATCATAAAATGAACCAATTTTTTCTTCTAATGCTTCATACATTTTGTTTTGGATATCCATGAAGGATGTAAACTCTTTTTCCTTTTTTCTCTATTCTTCCAACTAGATAAATATGCTAATGACATGCCAATTTTGGGCCCATGTTTCTGCAATTGTCTTGTATTCCTAATCTTCAACCCTTCCACTTTCCGATGGAGAGATACCAAGCATTCTGTACCTTGGCTACCTAATACTCACATCCTCTCATGTTCCTTCTCAATTTTTCATCCTTACAAAGTGCACAACACTCAAATGGTAGAGAAAAATATACATGAACTTGAATCATTCAAATTAGGGAGCAAGCCCCTCCCAACTATGTAGGCCCAAAAAATTTGCACTAGACTCCACATAAATTAGCACTATACGACAAGCTAAAGGGGGGATTACAAATTCTAATTTATCATCAAACACCAAACATAAATAACATGACAAATTACCAGCAGATCTCACCACCAATCTATTTGTGATGAGGGCCAAGAAACAAATAATAAGATATTTCCAAAGATCCAAAGGATTTAAACTACATTCATATCCCTATCCCATCCTTGTTGTTATAACATATCTCAGTGTAGATGGAATTGAGTGAGATGGTATGCTAGCTTGTGGGGGCTTTAATTCCTGTCGATTCTCTACTCTCATGCTACAATGCTTGTCTCCACAATGTGAGTGCATTGAAGCGTTGGTTAGTGAAATACAAATAATGGAAGGTGGGATGAGACTAATCCCCCCTAGTAACTCTTAACTTCCAACCTCAACTATTATTGCTTCATTGGTTTTTGAATCTAGTAGGAAGTTGTAATCTTGAAGTGAAATACTCAATATATTCAAAATTCTCCACTAGTGCTTGGGGCCTACATATAAGCCTAGCCAACAAATTTCTTAAAAAGATAAATGGAAGTGTAGATGGTATATTATAGTAGTAGAATCTACCATGATTGTGATTTGTTGTATCCATTTCTTCTTGAGTAATACTAGCCACCGATATAATTCCAATGCATATACCTCCTTATTAGTAGCAACACTATTACCGTATGTGAAACATATTTCTCAATTTCCATCATGATCAAAGACAATCCTCCTTGTGCCACCTCCCTTGTATTTCCTTTTGGAGCCTTGTCAAGGACAAGATGCACTACTTCTATTGATATTTCCATCATTGAACTCACCCTCCCCAAATCGTATTTACCAAGAAGAGCAATGTTGTGGTCGACCTATTTGAATTTTGGGTGGTGGTTGTCCCAAATAAATATAATATCTTAACACTCAAACATTGAAATGATTATATTATAAAAATATGTAGAGATGCAAGTGAATGAAAATGAAAATGATGCATATGCCATACGGTACTTGATTATGAACTAGAAAATGTGTCTTAACACATATATAATTTTTAAAAAATACATAGGACAAATCATGCACTTCTTTCTAAAATACAAATCTTTGCATGAAAATAAAACTAAGAGGAATGCCTTCTAGATAGAGTTTAGTAAAACCATTTTGTTGATCCCATGGCCAGACAAAAAATTATATTCATATAGTTAAGGTGAATAATGAATATTAAATCCATAAATATAAGGGGACAAACCACCATTGTGATCATCTACATTGCCACTTTGATCACGATCTAGATTGCTTATGTATACATTTGTGTATTTTTTCATACAATAGATCGCCTTAATCAAATTTGATGCAATTACGACATGTATTACTTTCTCTATCTCCCCTTCTCTCTCTCTCTCTCTCTCTCTCTCTCTCTCTCCATTAGGAATAAAAATCTATTAATCAAACACTCTACCCCATCTTCACCGTGTTCTTCCAATGTATTAAATTTCAAACAAGACTCTTTCTGAATGACATACATGACCACCCAAGGCTTGTTATTTCATTATAAATGTCTGTTTAATTTGAAGAGAGGAAACATATGACTCATTACTATTTGATAAATATGATGTGTATTTACATGTACAAATCCATACTCATCAAATTGTATTGTAGATAGTTTGATCCATTTACATTTTAATAATATAGGACTAGTTTCACCATAATCAACTTGAATAATTTCTTAAATGAATCCAACACAAATTTCTTTCAATTTCATGAGGAAATTTAATAGTAATCATAAAATCACAAATTCTTTTTTCATTACTTTTTTTTCACTCATAAATGACTACCATAATGACTACCATAAGTCCACATTCCATTGACACTCCAAGTCTATATATTTAGAAATTGTGAAAACTTAATTTCCTCCATTGTTATAACTTAACCTTATTCATGTGCATCATTGATTTCCCCGACACTCCTCTCATCAAAATTTAGAAAATAATCACCTCCAATCAAGTCATAAAGTTTGCACTTTCAAGATAGACACATCCTTATTTGAATCTCTTCTCGATATTTACTTCATAGAATATAACCATATAGGATAGTAATAATACTAATATATCTTCGTCAAAGTAAAAAAATAAAGTTCAAAGAATATTTTCACTTATACCATTTGTCCAATAAAAATGTCTGAGGATATAGAGACAAATAAATAATTAAGACTGCTCTCACATGGTGCATGCAATGATATGAACGAGAAAGTCGTTGAGTTACTTCACTATATTTTACATCAAGTACCATATTTATTGACACGCCTTTGTACTTGATGGTAATGAAAAGCCTTACCGTTATACGAGTAATAATAATTAGTATATTTATAAATTAAACAAAGATACCATGTAATAATGAAAGGCCTTATCATCATACTCCTACTAATTATTATATTCATTAGTTACATAAAGATACCATGTGTATGAAAGAAACATCGAAATATTTCACATAGATATATTTATGCAATATACCAAGTCGGTTTCATGTTATATGTTGAATCATATTAAATTTATGACACCATGATGTAAGTTTAAAGGGAAAATCAAATTATTTATTTTAATCTTATTACCGAGTTAATAATTTTATTTCAAAATATGATAATATATAAATGAATATAAAATGAAAAAGTTAAGTTATTTATAAAATCTAATGATGATATGCCATTATTATTTTATTTAATAAAATTAAATAAATTATAAAAATTCTCATTTAAATTTAATACAAAATTTAAATTAAATTTAATAAAAATTCTAAATTAAGTTAATTCTAAAAATTATAAATTAAATTTGATAAAAATTATAAATTAAATTTAATAAAAATTATAAATTAAGTTAATTCTAAAAATTATAAATTAAATTTAGTTTGAAGGGTGGACTCTCTTGACCTTGAAAGGTCGACAAATATTTTTTTCTTCCCAAGAAAAAAGTCACATTTTCATTAAAAAAAGGAATAAAAACACATTCTTAAGGTGGATAACATCATACATCATAGTTTGCATTTAATGTGTTATTGTAAGACTTTGCATAATTGTTATCCACAAAATTGTAATATCCCTCTGAAGTCTGCTTATTTTGTATCCTATTTAATACATATTTATCTTTCCAAAATTTTTAAAAGGTAATGTTTTTTTTGTAAATAGTCCACTGAGTTAGTTACAACCTTCTAAACACTACCATGGTGTGCAACAAATAGAAAGTAGTAGAATCACATAAAATCCATAAGCTCTCGATAGGGAAAGCCTTTACAAGTTCCTTCCAATGTATGGAACCCCATTTGAATTCCAACTTCATCGTCCTTTGAATCCAATCTACTATGCTATCAGAGGCCAAATTTTTTCTATGGAGAATGAATTTCCAAAGACTCTTCTTTGTTATGAAATTCCATGATGATTTGACCGCAAGTGACCTACCAAATGCATGAATATCTTTTAAACCTGTTGGCACCCCAACAACTTCCCTTTATTTTACAAAATCAAGCCCCCCCCCCATGTAAATTTTGTAAATATTTTGTTTTTGGTTTTCTTTTATCTTATCTTCCTTGCTTTGGTAGGTGGTTGCTTGGCTTTATTTCTTTGATCCTTCGCTTTCTGCGGTGCTTGTTCTTTGGCCTGGATTTCTTTGTATAAGGATTTGGTGATGTGGATATCTTTTGTCGTTGGCATATTTTGGCCCTTTAGTTGATGAACAACACCTACTTAGTCTTACTTGAGCTTATTTGAGCTAATCATATCCTTCGGTTTGGCTTGGCTGGTTTTATATGATGCTTCGACAATTGTAACAAATTTTGTTTTGTCGGTGCATTTGCAAATTAACGATCATTTTGATAAATCATAATTAATTAACTAAAAGCTCAACTCTAATAATTATGATTTACGTCTTGAAAGAGTTTATATCAAATAATGGGACCATGCTCTTACTTCTGAATTTGAATGATCCATTGACTTTTGCAAGTCTTTAACATTTGATTAAAATTCTTACCTTTCATGAAATTGAGATTTGACGATTTGTTTTATCTTTACTGCATTAGTCTTCTAGCCTCGTGATGACTTAATGATGCTTTCATGTCCTTATTTGAGGTTATTTATGGTACTTATTTTATTTTGGTTTGGTTGAATTACCTTAATCCTTCTATAGACTTGCAAAACTTTTCGATTCTTAAATGTATCAACGAATAATTGTATACTTTGATGGATTTTAATAATTCAATTAAGTACTCAATTTTATATTTTCAATCCTCGTCTTACAAATTTGCATTTTAAAGAAATAGAACTTTAACCTTGGTTTCAATTTTGAAAGGATTATTGAAAATTACTAGCCTTAAATTTTTGATGAAAACTTGTCCTTTTTGTGAGATGTTATAATTTTAGGACAAATTTTAAATAATTTACTTAAGGCTTATTTTACAATTCTATTATATCCTAGAAAACATGTTTGGAAACTATGGAAGGAGTCAATGATCCCCATTCATGAAGTGATGTATTATTTTTTCACAAAAAATAATTAACTCTCCTTGTTGATAAACTAATTTTGATTCTTATTTAGATGGCTTATTAATGTCTATATATATGAAAGTATTTGATTTCTTCCAGTGATCTAAAAGTAATATAGTGTTCATATAATATATTTTGAAAATCCAATATTTGTTAATTATTATTATTGTCTATTCAAAGACAATATTAATGATTCATTTATTTAATTGGATTTGATATAATAAACACAAGGCACTATTTACAATTTTAATGCATAATAGTTGCACGGAAACTTTAATATGTTGTCGATGTCACATGAAGGATGAAGTTAAAAAATGGATCACGCACCTGTCAGAGAGATGTTTTTGCGTCGAGGATTGTGAGAAAGATGTGAGGAATTAGCTCAAACGGTTGAAAACCCACTTCCCAAATGGGATACTTTACCCCTTTTTGCGAGAAGTTTTGGACATCTCTCAACAGTTTGGGAGAAACGAGTTCCCGAACAGAGGTGAATTTTACAAAAATTCGTTGTAGTCGGTTTGACCTCCAGTTGAATGAACCAGACATCTGGGGATTTGATGCTATCCTTTCCACTGCTCTTCACTTCTATAAATTCAACCTTAGAAGTATGAGAGAGGGAGGAGGGTCTCCAAAGACTAGAGGTTGAATTTTATCTTCTCTGCATTTTCTTTTGTAAAATTTCTTTCAAAGAAGTCAACATGGAAGCACTCCCAACTAGTTGTTGGTAGATCAACATGTTTATGAAGAAATGATGCTCTAGATGTATTTGCAGAACTGTTTTGTAAGACTTGTACAAGTTTTCTTTTACAGAGAAATGAAAATTGACTGTTTATATTTGGTTATCATTATTTCTTAATGAAATTTAGTAAAAATACGAAACTTAGTTTTTGGCACGCTTACTTTTTTTGAGGTCATAATCTCTTGAAGTTTATTCTGGAAATTATGATTAGTTTATCATTTGATCTATTGACATAAATTAGATTTAGATTTGCATACCTAAAATCTTCTTACAATTTCTCATGATTTAATTATGCTAATTTTTCAGAAGTTTTTAAGTTATTTAATATGTGATAATTTGATTGTAAGTTTTGTGTTTAATTTCATTCATCATATGCTTAAATTCTAAATGCAAACTAAGTTTATGATTAGCTTTAAACTTGCTCAGGCAGGATAGATTAGGTAGAACTAATTTAAGTTTTTTATAATTAGAATTAGAATTTCGTTTCATACTGGAAAGCTACAGGTTAACAACTGTTAAAATCGTTTGTGGTATTAACAACTGTTAAAACTGTCTATTTTCTGCTATTGAAATCTGCATCATAGATTAGTTATGCATTTCATATTAGTTACATGACATCTTTGGTATTTTGATCGTATTTTCAGAATTCATATCATTAGATTATGAAACTCTCTTGTTGAGAGCAAACCCATATAGGTAGCAAGACCTTAACCTGCGAGAATAAACTAATTCAAAAACACCGAAAGCTGTATTAAGTGACTTGTGTGGGATGATTCTCCTTAGTTGGCATTAGTCATAAAATCCGACCAACAAATGGCGCTAGAAGGAGGGCCACGAGGTAAAACAAGTGGTTTTGTTTTCAATTATTTTTAATAACCATTTATCCTCTCGCTCTTTGATTTTCAACCTTTATATTTGTTTACTCTTCTTCGTCATTACATATATGCTTAAGGGTTGGTAATACGACAAGCTAGCCATTTTAAGAGTCAATTAATCTTGATTGTTTATCCTTCATGGCTCATGCCCAAATTCCCGTTTGGGAATCGATTTTTAATTTTACATTAGTTAATATTCCTAATGAGACAGTCAACCTCTTGTCAAAACGTGAATTTGATGGTGAAGGCGATATATTTGCAAGAAAACACCTCAAAAAGTTTTTGTGTAAATGTAACAAACATAAGATTGTTGATATAAGTGCTACATGCAGGTTTTTTGTCCTTACTCTCAAAGGACGAATAAAATGCTGGTTGGAAACATTTCCACCTAATTTCTTTTTTACATGGTTTCAATTTGAACATGAATTTTTAGATACTTTCAAGGATTATGATTCTAATAAACTATGCAGTGAATTGTAGGCTCTTCAAAGGAAGAAAGGTGAGTCTCCACAAGAAGTTTCGGTAAGACTTTGTCATATTCTTTGCGAATTTCATATCGCTTATTTACCTTTTAAATTTTGTTTTGAACTCTCATGCTTCTCCTATTCAACAAAATCGAGACGCTTGTTAAAGGAATATTTCAATAAATCATTTAACAACCCCCCAAGAAACTTTCTCCTCTATCATTGATTCAGATATTTCTATAAGTTCTACCCAGTCCCAAGGTGAGAAGATTGAAGTAGAAGAGGTGTCTTCTCCTTCCGATTATTCTTCTCCATTATTACCTCTCGGAGGAGAGAGGCATACTTATTTTATCCAAAATATTGAACCTATATATATATATTAAGGAATCAAATAGGGAAGAACATATCAATGATGAATTTATTTGTACAGATAGGGAAGTTGATTGTCTTAACAAAAAACAATATTCAGATTCTATTATTATGAAAATAGATCAAGATGAATTAATTATAAAGCAAAGTATATTATCATCATTTTCTGATTTTTGTACTAATTCTTCTTTCGATCCAATTATCAATGAACACAAATATGTTAATAATAATTTTATGTGTTCCGGTACTTCAATAGAACAGGTTGGAGAAGATGACATGAATCTTAACCATTCGACTAGATGTTGTTCAGGAAAAGAGATTTATATTTTTCAATAACATGTTAATAAAAGTTTTGATTTACATGAAGTATTATCAATTGATCTTGATATCAAAACATCACCAAATTATATTGAAAATGATCAGGTAATAAAAGAGAAATTGTTTGGAAATTTAAATAATAATGATCTTTCTAAGTTGAGAGACTCTTTTAATTTCCTCACTTCTAATTCTTACTTTTCTATTTATCCTGATTTATTTTCTGATTTTGATATGCATAAGATTCCATCCAAATTACCTAACTATGTGACTTCAAAATCACTTTTTATGAGATATCTAACATTGGTGATTTGCTTACTAAGCATGAAGTTGAGGGATTGGGACATATTTCATTATTAGATCATCATACGATACAATCTTTTAAAGAGAAAGAGGGTTCATCGCAAGATAGTTATAGTCAACCAATTTTCGATGAGATCAACACACCAATTTTTGTTGAAACTAAAAATGCTTATTCTCATCAGAACCACTCATATGGGAGATCTAATTTTATTGGTGATGATAAAATCTTTGTCGAAGAGTTTCCTATAACTTGTGATCACCAAAAACTTACATCTTTTTCAATTGATTCAACTTTAGTTGTTGACTCTTTTAACGAGATTACTTCTTTCGGTATTAGGCCACTACCGATTCATTCGCCTATTACATATTTTCATGATGCTACTCTGTATTTGAAACCAATTATTCAAGTTGTTAGTTTGACTAGTGATAGCAATTTGATTATTCAAGTTGATTCTCCTAAGATATGTTTGCCACATATGGATTTCATGTTGTTAGGCCATATTTTGCATTCCGATTTCCATGACAAGATTGCATAATGGATTGAAGATTCTTATCTTAAAAGAATTTCTGAAGTTGGTAAATTTGTCTTATCATTACATGTAAATAGAATTTCAAATGGTAAGGATGATAGATTTATTTTTAGTTTTCTCTTATTGACATATCATTTCTAGTGGCTAATTCGAAATCTTGTCGATTTTGCAAGATTACAAATGCTTCGATGGTTCCATTGGATATTTCATTTTACTTGATTCTGTTGTATATTTGATTTCATTGTACATATGTATAGATTTAGTTTTAGAGGTAATTTTAGATTTAACTTAATTAGTTCATTTGGTACAAGTAGGTTGCTTTCTTTTCAATAATGTGCAGTTAATAAGTGATATGTCAATTTTGGGATGAAGACAAAAGGTCATACTATTGTTTGGGGAAGTACACATGACTTTACTCCCTTTTTCAATTGTTTTATTACTGAATTTTCTTTTATATAATTAGTCATATAATTTTTTTTCCATTTAGGCTTAATGACAAAATGCTTACATATGATCATTTGAAGCAAGAAGATTTGAAAAGGGTAAATTATAAAGAAGGTGTTCATAATTTTTAATTTCTTTTCACATAAAGAATTTTATGAACATAAATCACTCATGTTGTAATTATCACCATAAACTGCACACTCTAGCATTTGTATTTCTTATTGTGGTTTTCTTGTTGTAATTAAGACTCAATAAAATGATCTATTTTATCCAAATATATCATCCATTGATTTGGAAAATGCTATCACAATCTTAATGAAAGATGGACTCTTTATATCAACAATTAAACGATTCTGCTGAAACTTGAAGATGATCTCATTTTATCATATTGACATGCATATTATATTCGCATATCTTGTTCCTATTTGTGTTTATATTTGACCCTTTTGATGAAATTACTAAAGCTTAATCCTTTGTATTACCATTTCATGGTCAAATTAAATATTGGGATATTTGTCGTCATTTATTATGCTTGTAATGATTTTGTGATTTATACATTATTTGGTATAGCTTGTCTTATGGAATATGATCGTATATCGATTTTCGAACTTTGAGTTCATTTACCTTCTTCGACGATCAGTTTAATTTTTGGAAAAGTACCAATCTTTTTGCATTCATTCAAGATTTAACATCTTTTTGAATACTTAATTCTTCTTTTATTTTGATTTGTGATACATACATTTTGGTTGAAATTTTGATTTGATCAGGTCCTATCCTGTATATAAGTTTTAGGTGTTTTGGTTAAATTAGTGATTTTTATTTCAAGATAGCTTGGTTTTCAATAATGGTTTTGATATGCGTGAGTCATTTGAATTTCATTTTTGTTTTTCTTAGTTTGCTTGAAGTTTGGGGTTGTAAATTAATAACACTAAGTTGGTACACTACCTGGTTTTTACATGCTTCTCTGTTTATAAACCTGACAAGTTTAAAAGGGAGATCCTTACAAATACTCTCTTCTTTTGTCAAAATTTTGACCATGGCAAGATTAACCTTGGCTTTGAAAAATCTATTGTGGACCATACTGATGGATTGGTTGAGTTACCCGACTATTATCTGGAATCTTCATCTTTCAAAATGATGCTATAATGTAGATTAGTTTACTTTCAAAGGAATGATTTTCCCTAGATTGAGGTAAGTCAAGAATCGTAAGTTATTATTAGGATTTTTACGCCATACTTTGCTCTTTAGTGGGCCATTTGGATCTGCTTCCCCATCCACTAAGTAATCTCTGTTGAGATTAACAATAACCCTAGTATTATTCATTTTACATAACATTAATAAAACCTAAGGGATTAAATAAGGAACATAAGGTCTCTTTATGAGCCGATCTGCTCACGATCATGGTTCTTATTGGATTGACATTGCCAATATCCAGTCACCAAGATGGGCTAGGGGCTCTTGGTTTCAAAAACCAAGAGACAGGGGGTCTCATCACAGGCCATCCTGCTCAATTTCTGATAGTGCTTGTGAATGACATTGTCGTCATCTAGTTACCATGCTAGGACAATGGTCCTTAGTTAATGTCTTTATTTATTGATTTAAAAAAAATGAAATTTGAGAAAAAATAAAACTTTAGTTTTAAATTATCTATATCTAGTGGATGGGTTACAAGCATCTAAGTGAGGTTAAAAGGTTTACCCTATGGTATTGAAATCATACCTATATACTACATTTCTATGACTTGTTTTGGTTAAGAGAATCTGATTCCTTGGAAAATTTTCTTCCTGCATTTGTAGAAACATCATTTATCTTTATAAGCTTTTGGATAATGGTCAGGATAGTTTGATTGATTTTGAAATTTTTGGTTCAATATTTCCCATATTTTGACATTTGAAGAGGCCTTTATCATTATTTATCTTATATTATATAATCTTCAAGTAAATATACGGAGATAACTGGTTCACCCAACATGTTGCCATTTGTTGGCACCGCAACAACTTCCCCTTTATTTTACAAAATCAAGGGCCCCCCCATGTAAATTTTGTAAATATTTGTTTTTGGTTTTCGTTTATCTTAGCTTCCTCGCTTTGGTAGGTGGTTGCATGGATTTATTTCTTCGATCATTCGCTTTCTGCGGTGCTTGTTCTTTGGATTGGATTTCATTGTATAAGGATTTGGTGATGTGGATATCTTTTGTCGTTGGCATCTTTTGTCCCTTTAGTTGATGAACAACACATACTTAGTCTTACTTGAGCTTATTTGAGCTAATCATATCCTTCGGTTTGGCTTTGTTGGTTTTATATGATGCTTCAACAATTGTAACAAATTTTGGTTTGTCGGTGCATTTGCGAATTAACGACCATTTTGATAAATCATAATTAATTAACTAAAAGCTCAATTGTAATAATTATGATTTATGTCTTGAAAGAGTTTATATCAAATAACAAGACCATGCTCTTACTTATGAATTTGATGATCCACTGACTTTTGAAATCCTTTAACATTTGATTAAAATTCTTACCTTTCATGAAATTGAGATTTGACGATTTGTTTTATCTTTACCACATTGGTCTTCTGGCCTCGTGATGACTTAATGATGCTTCCATGTCCTTATTTGAGGTTATTCATGGTACTTATTTTATTTTTGCTTGGTTGAATTACCTTAATCCTTCTATAGTCTTGCAAAACTTTTCGATTCTTAAATGTATCAACGAATAATTGTATACTTTGATGGATTTTAATAATTCAATTTAGTACTCAATTTTATACTTTCAATCTTCGTCTTACAAATTTGCATTTTAAAGAAATAAAACTTTAACCTTGGTTTCAATTTTGAAAGGATTATTGAAAGTTACTAGCCTTAAATTTTTAATGAAAAATTGTCCTTTTGTGAGATGTTATTGTTATAGGTCAAATATGCACTTCTCCGTCCGTGATCACATTGCTTTGTTGATCACAGAAAAGGACACTATGGATGGAAGAGCTAGGTTGACCCTGGATGAGTTATTGCTGAGATCACATTCTTTAGTTGAAAAACATATTTTTTCTACAATTTTCACCATGTGTGCGCTACTATTGCCACAATCATCTAGCATTTTGAACGCCAGTCTTATTGAAGAAAACCTGCACAGATCCTCCAAAATGGTGTGAATGCTGGCTGTCAAATGCAGAAGTTGCATACTGTGCGCTAGTCTAGTTGTTTGAAACCTGCACACATCTTAAGATGAAATGAAAAAATAGATTAAGATTATGAATTGGGATTAGTTGAAGTTGGTTCTGCAACTTCCCCAACCTCCTAATTCAACCACCTCTTGAATTCAACTGCTTACCTTGTGCCATAAATACAAGGGGAAGCCATGAGAGAGGGACCTAGAAGGAATGATAAGCTGGTGTTACGTTGGAGGAATTCTTAGGTCATTGTGAGGATCAGGAGCCCAGGACTCGATTGCAGAAGTGTCTGGACATATCAGGTATATCTGTACTTATCTACATTTCTTTGACAATAAAAGGTGGAAATACGCTTCCCGTCCCAATTGAATGTCTATTTGATTGAATGCCTATTTGATTGAATGTTTGTTTGATTGAACATCTGATTGTGATTAATGTTTAATTGTTTCCAATTTCATTATCTATTTGGAGTCAAGACACGCTGAGGAAGGTTAACTTGTTTTGCAGGTTCATCACTGTGAAAGATTGGGCGAAAGCTAGGACCGGTCGTCATTAAAAAGGTACAACTTTCAGAATCCTAAACTCTTTCCATTTGTAGTAATTAATGCAAAATATGAATGTATTTACCTATCACCCCATGTAAGTTGGTAGTGTCGTCTCCCGCACTATAAGGTATTTTCCTGCACAACAGAACTAACGACTCCGCTGGGGAGTAACTGGTTGTTTTCTGCTCTAGCGGACCTTGCTAGGTTTTCTTCCAGTTTATTCAGTCTTTTGTTTTCTAAGAGGTTTTTATAGGTTATTTTCCTGTTCTTTTTATCTTGATTAATTTGAGTCTGGCTGAGCAAAGCTGTTTTGATTGATTTAAGTCCCTATGCACTGGTTTGTTGTGCATACAATAGCGCATTTCTATCTTGTGCGCTAGTTTCCCTGAAACACAATAGCGCATCTCGTATGGAAGGCACTGGTTCTTATACCACACAGTAGCACTTTTTTCCTGTAGGTTCAAGCTTTCCACTAAGGTTTGGTCTCCAGGTTGTTGGGTCTACTTCTAGCTTTTTGCTTTGCTTCTCTGACTGAATATTGAGACAACTTTGTCTTTTATGAGTCTTGTTCACCTCTTGAAAGTCCTTTCGTTTGATTTACCTATTTCAACACTTGTTTTTAGGTGTCTTTCCTGTTTTTCATGCTTTTTGAG
The DNA here is from genome assembly GCA_027924585.1 of Larix kaempferi. Lineage (NCBI taxonomy): Eukaryota > Viridiplantae > Streptophyta > Pinopsida > Pinales > Pinaceae > Larix > Larix kaempferi. The sequence continues at coordinate 16,387,756 of BSBM01000637.1, read as the reverse complement.
CCTGTGCGCGACTCTCTGTTAGTCACACTAGCGCACTTTTTTCCCTAGACGCTTGTTGCACTCTTGCAGACCTGCGCACTCAACGCTTGTTGTCTGTTGCAACAGCTGCACACTTTTACTAAGTCTTGCTTTTTTTCTAAGGGTTTGTTTCCAGTTTGAGTTCTTAGGGTGGTTCTTGAAAAGTATTTTGCTCTGGGTGCCTTCTGAGTTTCTTTTCAGATCAGTTTGATTCGGTTTAATCCTTTCTTAGCTTTTCCTTTTGAGTCTGTGTGGCAGTAGGGTTACCTATGGTTTGATTACCTACTCCATTTGTTTGGCGGGTATTTTCTTGGGTTTTGATGCTTAGGAGCAGCCTTTTGGTCTGTTTTTCCATTGCATGCATCTATTTTCCTTTATTCTTTTACATCTTGTTCCAAGCTTAGAGTTTTTTCCATTGAAACAAATCGGTAGGTCAAGTCTTTTTCGGTCTTTTGATTCGATTTCTTTAAGCCTTTAGGTTGTTTACCTTTACCCACACTTTTCGTTAGGTCTTACTTGTGCCTTTTTTCAAGTTCATTTTCTTTTGCAAATAGAAGAAAAGACTAAAATTGAAATTGGTAGCTTAGTAGTGAGATTTATCATCATTTTTTGAAGTAGCATAGATTGTCTTGCTTTGAAAATTTAAAAGAAAATCAAAATTTTTATTTATTTTAGGATTTCCTAGTTTTGGTTTTGAAAAACATAAATGAAAAAAAAAGAGTTTTTGTGAAGTTTGATGCATTATTTTGATACGCACTTTGCTTTCTATCGAAACCATTCCACACACTTCACTACCATTATTGAGTAAAAAGTAGCCTCTAAATTTTTTTTTTAATTAAATTAACTAGCAACTTTTTCTTTTTAGGTATACACATCATCAACTAGATTAGGCTAGGGTTTCGGGCTAAATCATCTTAAACTACCCAAAATCGGTTTCATTACTCAACAATCGTAGTAAGATAATCTATTAGGTAAACCCACCTATATCAAAATATCCTAGGAATTCTCTACTCAAACCAGAGTTAAGCACGAGGCCGTATGTGATTGGAACTGTTGAGGATACCCCCTCACTTTCCTTTCAAATATAAACAGAGTTGATTCACGTACGGGGGTCCACTAGTACTTTTAAGTGCTTTTGGATTTCGGGCTTTGCTACCCTGCCCATGCGTCTTGGCTAGGCTGACGACTGTTCCCCCAAGTATTTTTCATATTTGTGGTATCCTTAGTATCATAACCCTAGGGATCTACACAGGTAGAGTGGAAGGATATTTCCACTTCACCCCGGACAGACGTGGAAGGTAACCCTTTGGCAGTAATCTCGGGAGGGCGGTTTGGTGGTTCAAATGCTTGCACCCAGAGGACCTCCATTGGACGCCATGTAACTGACCGTCGATACTCTATTAGATTTTTCTGGGCCCTCATCATCCCAGACTTGCTTCTGAGAGTATTTTCCTTGTTTTCTGGTTTGATCACTTAAGAAATTTTTAGTGGTATGTTGTTTTCTCCCTAGTTGTTAGTGGACACTAGGTTTTATACTTAGTTTGATTTTTCTATAGTTATGGAGGACCAACCTCTTCGTAGGTCTCGAAGGTTGCAAAACCTTCCCCCACTCATTGTGGAACCTCCACCGCCACTGCGATGCCGGAGGATGGATTCTCATGGTTCATTCGAACTTACGGGCGAAACAGAAGTACTTAGAGAACCACAGCCCCGAATTCAGGATGAACAGGTCTTTGATACTGTTGAGGTTGAGGATTTAGTTTCGTGAGAGTTTAGCACTCCTTTCAACCCTCCCTTGACTGGACCAAACGATCCGTTACTCATAACTGTAGATTCTTTAGGCCAACCTGAGTACAGTTCATATTGGTTTACCCCTCGTTATCATATGGTTACTTCAAGAGATGAAAATGGAGTTGCCCAAATTCCTTCTGCTGCCATGGTTACGAGAGCTCTCTCTCATTCCTTCACAAGCACGTCGGTATCCACCTCGTTGCAGGATACATCTACCTCAACTCCTTATGTTAGTTTCAGTACTAGTACCATAGGGATGTCTAGTTCTCAACCTTCGACTAAAGCTACCCGTCTTGGTACTACTGCTGGACCTTTTCAAATCCCTGTCACTTGGATATCCTCGACACCGTCCACTTCATCTCCTTTCATGCAACAGCCCCAGGGAATTCCACAGACTGCTCCTTTCGGACAAGGTTTCCCTTGGTTTGGAGGGCACATAAATCCCTCCATGCCCTTTGTAGGCTTGATGCCCACTCTATCCATAGCTATAGGAGGCTTGATGCTTGTGCCGTCCATTACATCTACACTTGGGTTTAACCCCTACACAGGTCATAATGTACATCATTCCAATGTGCAGACATATCATATACCTGTAGGGAGTATCCCTTTTTCACTGTCTAGTGGAGGAGGTGGTAATTCTTTTAACCCACTTTACGGAGGGGCTAACACCCAGCCGCAATGGACACACACTTAAGGGACTAACCCTCTCTCTTTTGGTTGGAGCAATTTTAGTAATGCATTTGCTTATCAACCGGTGGGTGGGGGCAACACCAACCAGCAGTACATGAGTCAAGATTTAGGTGGTTCTACCTACCAAAACCCTGCTAACCAAGTTCCATCGGCAAGACCTCATTTACCTTTTCTGGCAACTCTGAATTTTCCATACCTTTTAAAACTCACCAACGATCCAGTGAGGAATCACTCTGTATGGACACCTATCCCAACCAAGCTTCCCTTTGACATGCCAAAGTTTGAAGGAAAGACTAGGGAGGATCCCGATGATCATGTGACTACTTTCCATCTCTGGCGCTCTTCTAATTCGTTGAATGGTGATTCCATCAGATTGAGGCTCTTTCAAAGAACCTTGACTGGTGCTATAGCTAAGTGGTACATTGAACTACCCGCAACTGCTTATGGCACCTTTTGGGATCTAGATACTATTTTTCTGAACCACTTCCAACTTCCTGTCCAGTATGATGCCAGTACAGACCTTTTGTCAACTTTCCGATAGAACAAGGCCACTCACTTATCTGACCATATCTAGGAGTGGCGAAGGAGGAAGAGGCTCATTAAAGCTGACATCCCTCCAGAGTTCTTATTAGAGTGGTATCTCAAATCACTCCTTCCTTATATTTTTAAGGAAGTAGCAACTTCTGGGGTTTCCTCCGAAGAGGTAGCTATCCTTAGAACCCAACAACTTGATCTAGTATATGCTTAGTCTGGGCTCTTATATGAGATTATTCCCAACGCACCAAGATCTAACATAGATCTAGGTAAACCTAATCCTGGACCACATGCTGATGGCATAGAAGATCACCTTACCCGTCAATGCCCTCTGATGGAAGAAGCCTAGAAGCTGCTCCGTGACAAGAAACCTGCTATCTTAAAACACCCATTCCCTCACGGGCAAGGTTCAGCTTTTGGAAACTCTAGTGTTGGGGGAACTCATCATGCCTCATCTATTGATCAGTTGTTTATTAATATGGTTAATTCAGACGCTTTTTTACAAACTCGAGCTAGAAATTATACCCTGGATCTGCAGTAGAAGGATGTTCCTGAGTCATCTACCCCTCTCCATGTCGAGAGATAGGTGGATTCGTTGTCGAAGATCGAGAAAGGTGTCTTCAAACGGGCTGTGCACAAACCTAACGCGCGAGATGCTCCCAACTATAATGTTGTGGAAGATTTAGCCCAAACCCCCTGGGCCATGTCCACTTTAGAAGTACTACAAAGTTTCCCATTGCAATGCGGTGCACTTCTTGCAACGATTGGGAGCATAGACTCATCCAATATGCTTTCCCGTTTTGATATGAATAATATCAAGTTCCCATTTCCGTACCACATTGCTCTCCAAATAGAGTTAGTCCATGGTCCCAAGACCATTGGACGAGATATTGTAGATGAGGGCGCATCTACATGTGTAATGTCCATTTCTTGCTAGAAGGCTTTGGGCAAACCTGAGTTAGCCCCCTCGAACACGGTGCTTACTGCCTTTGATGGAAGATCTTTCCGTCCACACGGAGTCTTACTATCATTTGACGTTGAACGTGCGGGAAAACTAGTATCTGTAGAGGTTGAAGTTCTAGATGCTCCAATTGACTATAACTTGATGTTAGGTAGGAGCTAGACGTATGCAATGCAAGTAGTGCCATCATCCGTTTTTCGAGTTATAATGTTCCCTCACAAAGGAAAGATTGTCATAGTCGATCAAATTTCATTTTCTCGGAAAAACAACCAGGCTTCGTCAGATTCAACAATTCCGATGGTTGATCAGTCTCACCCAGCGAGTGAGAGTTTAGGAGTAGGGATTTATGGGTCATTAATGGGCACTTTTGACCTACCTGCTCCTATTCATTTTATTGGTTCTGAAGAGTATTCTTCGTCTGAGAGTTTCACGGTCGGTCCAATGATAGATCCATGGATTCTCCCCACCGAATTAAGACCAATTGTGCCTTTATCTATTGTAGAGGTGGCCTACTTAGATTCACAACATGCTGCAACAGAACATATCGTGACTCCGTTGGTCTCTGTTGAGTCAGATATGGACTATGCCCCCGCATGGTCAGTAGACTCCATCAACTCTTTTGGCTGTCTAGACACTGTTCTGCCCTCCGACGAGGCCATTTTGGAAGCAATGATTGGCCTGGACCATCCTTGGGAACACATGCACCATAGGTCTTATTTTCTTCCCGATCTGGACAGGATTGAGAGAGGTGAGTTTTCTATGAGACCTGGTGGGAATGTTGAATTGTCCGCTATCCCTTCTACTTCAAGAGATGTTTATGTGAAAGGGAATATGGAAAATATATCGAGAACTATTCCGATCAACATTTACATCAAACTGAGTCATGGAAAATATTTTCATTGGAGCAGATTGTTCTCCTGAGGAGATCATTTTGTATACCAATCTCTTTAAAGAATTCCATGGCGTTTTTTCCTGATCTTACGAGGAGATGCCAGGCATAGACCCTACCATTTTTGAGCATGTCATCACAATGTATCCCAACGCTAAACCTGTGAGACAGAATTTCCATCCAGTTAACCCTTGAAAAGCAGTTGCCATCAAGGTGAAAGTAGAGAAATTGCTCAAAGCTGGATTCATCTATCCGATAGCTATGACAGAATGGGTTTCAAATCTCGTCCTGGTATACAAAAAGCAAGGAACCATTAGAGTCTGCACTAAGATCCGGGACCTAAATAATGCTTTTCAGAAAGACAATTACCCCACACCATTCATAGATCAGATCATTGATGCGTGTGTGGGCCATGAAATGTTTTCTTTCATGGATGGGTTTTCAGGGTATAATCAGATACAGATCAAACCTGAAGACTAGCACAAGAAAACTTTTATTTGTCCTTGGGGAACCTTTGCCTATCGGAATATGCCATTTGGCCTGAAGAATGCTGGAGCTACCTTTCAGCGGGAAATGAACTTCGCTTTTCATGACATAAATCACGTAGTCGAACCTTACCTGGATGATCTCGCAATACGATATTGAAAGAGACGGGAACATCATGACCACCTAAGACTTGTGTTTGAGCAGTGCAGATACTACAAGATTTGATTGAATCCGAATAAATGTGTTTTCTGCGTCGAGTCTGGACTATTACAGGGTTTCATAGTATCTGGTTGTGGCATAATGGTTGATCCATTGAAAGTTGAGGAAATTGTAAATATGCCTCCTCCTCGAACCTTGAGACAACTTCAAAGTCTGCAGGGCATGTCCAACTTCTTGAGATTCTTTATCATTAACTATGCCAAAATTACAAAAGGTTTCATGAGACAGCTTAAAAAAGACACCTACTTTCTGTGGGATGAGGATGCCCAAGCATCATTTAAGGCCTTGAAAAAAGGCATTACTTTCAGCCCCCTTGATAAGCCCGCCAGAGTATACGAAGGATTTCCTCTTATATCTGGCTGCATCAGTATACACAATCGGCATAGTACTTGTTCAGGAGGATGACAAGCTCCAAGAGCATATCATTTATTATCTGTCACGCGCCTTGATAGCTCCTGAGATTAAGTATTCATACATGGAGAAGTTGGCATTAGCTGCTGTCCATGATGTTCAGAGGCTACGTCACTACATCTTATTTCAAACTACCACAGTGGTTTCGGAGGTCAACCCATTTCAATATGTTCTCACTCGACGTATCATCGGTAGGAAATTCAATAAATGGATTGTAATCCTCCAAGAATTTGACTTGGTTTTTCAGTCCGCTAAGTTAAAGAAATCATTGGTTTTTGCCGAACTGATTTCTGAATTTCCTAGTGACATAGTACATGTTGAGGAAGAGTCATCATTCCTGGATGAACATATCTTTCTCATTGCATCCTCTAACCCATGGTATGGGGATATCCTGGTATATCTCTAGACTTTGAGGTGTCCCACCACTTTCTCTAGGGATGAAAGACGCGAACTTAAGAGTCATGGGAAGAACTATCTCAGTCATTTCTGACACTTTGTACAGACGTGGGATAGATTCCATCTTATGCCGTTGTTTAACTTTAGAGGAGGCTGAAAAAATATTGAATGATGCTCACAGTGGAGCCCGTGGGGCTCATCTTTTTGGGTTGGAAACAACCCAAAAAATACTGCGTGCTGGTTATTTTTGGCCCATGATCTTCAAAGATTGTGTGGAAGCCATGAAACACTATCAGCGATGTCCATTTTTCACCAGGAAAATGAGATCACACCCAGATCCTCTCCATCCTGTAATCATAACAAGCCCCTTCACCAAGTGGGGGATTGATTTTATGAATTGTAATCCAGTTTCTGGTGGAGGCCATCATCATATCATTGTTGTTGTCGACTACTTCACCAAGTGGGCCAAGGCAATGCCTACTGTTAAGGAAGATGGGGAAACGAATGCTTATTTCATTTTCAACCAGATCATTACAAGATTTGGTGTACCCAAAGAGATCGTGACTGATCACGATCGACATTTTCACAACAGCATGATGATCGATCTATACACCATTTTAGGTTTTCAGTGGGAACATTCATCTTTGTTTTATCCATAGGCGAATGGTTAGGTCAAAGCAGTTAATAAAAATTTGAAGACCATGTTACAAAGGACCGTTAATGCTAGTCGAACTAATTGGCACATCATACTGTACCCTTCTCTTTGGGCCTACCGAGCCAATGTGAAGACTGCTACTGGGTTCTCTCCCTTCCAACTTTTTCATGGGATAGAAGCAGTCATTCCGGTTGAGTGAGAGATTCCTTCATTGAAGTTGGTTGTCCAACTACTACCTGACACTTCAGTCTTGGAAGAACATTTTATGCATTTAGAACATCTTGATTAGCATTGCCATGATGGGCTCACAACAAACGAAACACATAAGAATTGAGTCAAGGGATAATACGATAAGTCTGACAAACCTAAGGTTTTTCTTGAAGGAGACCTTGTTCTGCTCTATGACTAGGACAAGGAACCCTTAGGAGATGGAAAGTTTAATTCCATGAGGCTCAGTCCCTACATAGTTTCTAAGGTTCTGAAGAAGGGTGCATACGAGTTAACAGACTATGAAGGTAATAAGTTTCCAGAGCCTAGAAATGAGCTCTACTTGAAGAAGTACTACGCTTCGGCATCTGTGCTTTTTCATGTATTATAGCTGTACATTTTGTGGAGTTAGCTTTGTTTATGGTTGTCGTTACGTCTTATGCATCTATTGCTTTGTGTTTTAGGTTTCGCTTGAACACTATATAGGGTTTGTTGATGGCGCTAGCCGCCACACCCATTAGTTGGCTGTAGCTACTTGGTATATTTACTCACCAGCTGGACAATTGGTTTCTTCGGGAGGGGCTTGTTTAGGTCCCACAACGAACAATGTGGCTGAATACAATGCGGTCATAGAGCTACTCTGAGATGCTCTGTTCCATGGCATTTCACATTTAGAGGTAAGGCTCATGTTGTTGTGAGTTGTGCTTCAGTTAATGGTGTTTATCAGGTTAGAGAACCTGTTTTTCTACGTCATTTTTTGCACGTTAAGTTACTTGAGAGATAGTTTGATCACAATACTCTAGGATCTTTATTGAGAGAATAACATATACAGTATATCAATGCATAACAATCACAATAAGCATGACAAGCATCACAAGAATCAAAAGCATGAGAGACAAGAGACACAGAGTTTCCATGGGGAAAACCCTAAGGTGAAAAATCGTAGAACTTCCTCAGAGATAGAGAGATCAATGGCTCAACCAAAATACACTTGAGATAGTCTCCTAGAAGCAGATGATCCTCCTCCTCCTCACTAGTGCACCACTTTCTAAGTGAGAGAGTTATGACTTTCTGAATGATGTAAATAGAGATCTCTTGATCTCTATTTATACTAACCTGTTTTCCCAATGACCTTATGGGGCTGACTTGTCTAGCTAGGTACATCCATAATATGATATATATTTCAGGGCCGACCTCACACATCGTGGTCTAATAACCCATCGGCAAGTACACACACTTGCGACACTTGTCAATCCACATGACGACAGTTCATTATAGAGGAATAACACATCTCTAATAAGGGTACAATAAATATATATGAAATACATTCCAAAGTTACATATACATCAACACTCCCTCTTAACTAGGAAGGTATTTCTCGACACAGATCTGCTAGACAAGTCTTCTTCTCGGGATCATTGTCATCGATGCATCGTCACTGCTGCTACTATCTCAACCAATCTCTGACTCTACTCGTCATAGGGAAGTTCTACAGAGCCAGTCCTTTTTCATACTGGATGTAGGCCCACCACCTGTAGGTCTTCATCATCACTGGCCATACTGTGGAAATCTTAAGACTTATTACGTGCATCACAAAACATTAAAAGAGTCTCTTGACTAGAAAGAACCCTAAAGAGCATCTGAGGCCTTTTTCATCCTGTTCAGAACTCCAGGACTTATTACATTTGACCCCACCACAAAACCTCGAAAGAGAATCCTAGGACTGATCACGAGCACAAGGCTCAACCTATCGGATCTCCTAGGGCACAAATTACATGTGGTCACCACAAAACCTCGAAAGAGCATCTCAGGACTGATTATGAGCACAAGGCTCAACCTATCGGATCTCCCAAGGCACAAATTACATGTGGTCATGGAAAAACCTCAAAAGAGCATCCCAGGACTGATTACGAGCACACGGCTCGACCTATCGGATCTCCCAGGGCACAAATTACATGCCATAGGACAAAACCTTGAAATAGCATCTTCCAGATATCCCAGGGCACAAATTACCTTCCATAGGTAAAACCTTGAAAGATTATCTGCAGATCTCCCAGGGCACAATTTATATGTCCTCCCAAGCAAAACCTCGAAAGAGCATTTGCCAGATATCCCAGTGTACAAATTACATGCCATAGGCAAAACCTCGAAAGACTATCTGCAAATCTCCCAGGGCACAAATTACATGCTTACCTGCACAACCTATTCCATGACCACAGAGTATCAACCTGATACTCACCATACATCATCCTGATAATCATCACTGCAACATCCTGAAGCTCATCATCCATGATCATCCTGATCATACAATGCATCTACCTGATGTATACCAAGTATCTACCTGATACATATCTTCATACATGATCCACCTGATCATACAATGTATCCATCTGATACAAATACAAATACATGATACATATCACCATACATGATCCACCAGATCATACAATGTATCCACCTGATACATATACAGATACATGGTCCAAGCATCCAACATGATGCATATACAAAATACATACAAATGATCCTACTGATCATATCTAGCATCCAACATGATGCATACATACATATAAATGATCCAACTGATCATATCCAACATCCAACATGATGTGTACATACATATAAATGATCCAACTGATCATATCCAGCATCCAACATGATGCATACATACATAAAAAAAAAATGATCCAACTGATCATGCTAGGACATCATCCTGATGCTCATCATCCAGTGCTTACATCCACAGCCATGTGAAGGATCCTCCTTCCAACATGCTTGGAATGGCTTCAACAAATGTGTCCATCACTTCTTCCTCGAAGTGTCATCAATCCGAAGAACACCAAGCCTCTCTCTGAAGTACTCGAACTTCACCTTGGCTAGTGGCTTTGTCAGCACATCTACAATCTGCTCGTCCGTCGCAACATACAGGAGCTTCACAACTCCTTTCTGCACCATATCCCTGATATAGTGATATTTGATCTCTATGTGTTTTGACCTGTCATGAAACACTGGGTTCTCAGACATCTTCACACAACTTTGGTTATCACAGAAGATACCAGTAGCATCCAACGGGAGATCAAATAACTCAGATAGTAGCTTCCGTAGCCATACAACCTCACAACTAGCTGAACAGGCTGCAACATACTCTGCCTCAGCTGTACTCAGTGCTACGCAGGACTGCTTCCTGCTAAACCAAGAGATCACACCTAATCCCATACTGAAGCAGCACCCAGATGTGCTCTTCCTATCTGCAGCACTGCCAGCCCAATCTGAATCAAGATAACCCTGTAGGTTAAACTTTTGATTCGCTTCATACTTGAGCCCATAATCCACTGTACCATTCAGGTCCCTCAGAACATGCTTTATAGCAACCAGGTGAACACTCCTCGGATCTGTCAGGAACTGGCTCAATGTGTTCACCGCAAAGCAAATATATGGTCTCGTGTTCATCAGGTATATCAAGGACCCAATCATCTGATGATAGATAGAGACATCGACCGACTCAGATGAAGCATCACATAGAAGCTTCAGATTTGCTGCCATAGGTGTGGCCATGGCCTTGCAATCCATCATCCCAAATCTCTTCAGTATATCTACTGTGTACTTCCCTTGACCAAGGAAGATTCCACCTGCACTATGCCACACCTCCATACCTAGGAAATAATGCATCATTCCCAAATCTTTCATATCGAACTCGACAGCAAGCTTTCTCTTAGTATTTGCAATCAATCTGTCATCTCCTGTTACAAATAAGTCATCCACATACAGGAGTAGAATTACAGGATTCCCTTCCTCAACCTTGTAATAAAGGTTGGAATTCGCTTTACTCTTGGTAAAGCCCAAACTAGATAGGAAACTGTCCATCCTACCATACCAAGTTCTGGGAGCTTGTTTCAAGCCATACAAGGCTTTCTTCAATCTGCACACATATGACTCCCTATCATGTATTTCGAAACCGAGTGGCTGCTCCACATATACTTCCTCTTCAACTACACCATTCAAGAAAGCAGTCTTGACATCCATCTGGTGTATTTTCCATTTCATCGCTGCAGCCAGGGCAAGTACTGTTCTAAAGGAAGTATAACTGGCTATAGGTGCAAAAGTTTCTTCATAATCTATTCCCTCTTTCTAAGAGAAGCCACGAGCTATGAATCTTGCTTTGTATTTTTCTACACTGCCATCTGCAGCATGCTTGATTTTGTAGATCCATTTGGAAGTCACAATAGACTTCTATTTAGGTCTTGGGACAACATCCCAAACATAATTCTTCACTATTGATTGGTATTCCTCAACCATGGAATCCTTCCATTCTTTCTTTTCCATTGCTTCTTCATAACTGGAAGGCTCTTTGTTCATAATGTCACAGAGTAAAACAACATAGTTGGTATGTGATCTGGTTCTCTTCTTTGCTCTGTGTTCTTCTTCTGGAATGCCAAATATTTCTGCATCTTGAATGAGCTCTCTAGCCCATGGAGGTTTCCTCTTGTGAGAGTTATCCTCACGGGGTGGATCTATAGGTTCTTGCAGATCTTCAAACTCACGAACAACTTCTGTAACTGCTTCAGTCATGGTAGTGTCTTGAAATCTAGTTTCCTTAGGTTCTTCATAAACTTCGATAGGTACCTTCCTTGATTTGATGAATGCTGAGTTTTCATCAAATGTTACATCCCTGCTGGCATCAATCTTCTTCAACCCTGGAAAGTATATTCTGTAAGCCTTCGAGCTTTCACTGTAACCCACAAAGATACCCTTCTTTCCTGAAGGATCTAGTTTAGTCCTCTTTTCCTTTGGGACATGAGTGTATACTGGAAAACCAAATATTCTGAGATGGCTGACTTCGGGTTTCTTACCAGAAAAGACCTCTTCTGGTGTCTTATTGTCCAATATCTTGTGGGGTGTTCTGTTTTGCACATATACAATTGTTCTAGCTGCTTCTTCCCATAGATGCATAGGTAGATCTTGGTCATGCAACATTGCCTTGCTGCTTCCATGATTGTTCTGTTCTTCCTTTCTGCAACTCCATTCTGTTGAGGATTATAAGGAGCAGTCAACTCCCTCTTAATCCCTGAATCACTACAAAGCTTCTTGAAGTCACCTGAGGTGATTTCTCCACCATTGTCAGATCTGAATGTTTTGATCTTCTTGTATGTTTGCTTCTCCATCAAGGTTTTGAATTCCTTGAATTTATCAAACACCTCATCTTTGTTCTTCAAGAAGTACACCCAAGTCTTCCTGGAGAAGTCATTAATAAATGAGACATAGTAAACATACCTGCTTAGAGAATTGGATGACATAGGACCACATACATCTAAGTGGATGATCTCCAGTATATCTTTTGCCTTGCTTTCACTACTTGGGAAAGCCTTCTTAATGTTCTTACCTTTTGCACATCCTTTGCAAACACCTTCATGTTTGGTCTTGATTTCAGGAAGACCCTCTACAGCCTTGTTTGCAATTGGAAGTGCCCTATAGGGCATATGAGAAAATATTCTATTCAAAAGTTCACTTGGCTCCATGGATTCATGTACCATGGCATGTTCAGGTTGTCCCTTCAATTAATACAAACCTCCCTCTTGCTCTCCAATCACTACTGCATCATCTATGTTCTTTCCCTTTGGCCACATTAGGACATGGCCATCCACAAATGCAACCCTCATACCTTTTGCATCCAATGCAGAGATGGAGAGTAAGTTCTTCTTGAGCCCAGGTACATAAAGGACTTCTTTCATCTTCAAAGATTTTCCAAAATCTAGGTTGTAGGAGGCTTCACCACTTCCTTTGATTGGATATTGATAATCATCCCCAAGTTTCACCTTATGGGGTGATTCATGTTCAGATAGATTCACAAATTATTCCTTAAAACCAGTCATGTGTTTGGAAGCCCCATTGTCAATCAACCAATCATTACAACCATGGGAGATAGTACCTGTGAGAGCAGAAATTAGAACATATTCTTCTTCACTTGATGAGTCATCATCACTATCACTTTCTGCCCTAGCCTTCTTCTTTGAGGGTTCATCATCTTTGGCAGCATGAGCATGATATCTTCTTTTGTTATTCTTCTTCTTCTTATTGAAGTTGTTGTTGTTGTCTTTCTTCTTCTTGGGACAATCTGAAGCAAAGTGTCCCTTCTCATTGCAATTGAAGCATCTGAGATCTTTCTTATCTTTATGATAATGGTGGTGTGAGAATCTCCTGTTATGAGATGATTCCTTCTTGGACTTGCCTTTCCTGGTATGTGCTATGCGAGCTTAATCTTCATTTCCCATCTTTTCTTCTCGGGCCACAAGCCTAGCTTCTTCTTGAGAGCATTCTTCCCGCAATCTGTTGAAGGAGATCAACTTCTTCCTTGCACAAATTCCTTGAATAAAGGAATCCCATGACCTAGGTAGACCATTTAGAGTGGTCATCACCACTTCACCATTCTCCACCATTTCATCCACTGCTCCTAGTTGTTCCTTGATTTGGGAGACCCTTGAAAAATAAGATTGAATGGTTTCTCCATTCTGAAACTTTACTCCTTTCAATTGGTTCCGCAGGGTCATCTTCCGATTTATGTTCTTCCCTTCAAATAGCTTGGTCAAAGAGTCAAACATCTCCTTGGGTGTCTTTAGATAAGACACATGGGGTATGAGATGGTCTTTGATAGAATCAGCAATGATTCTCTTTGCCTTGACCAAGTTTTTCTTATGCAATACCTTAGCCTCTTCATCCTCTGGGATAGGGATGTCTTCTTTTACATATGAGTCCAACTCATTCTCTTCTAGGATTAACCCAATCCTATACTTCCAAGCTCGGAAGTTATCAGCTCCTTCAAGCTTATCCTCAAGCTTGGTGTGGTGAGACATCTTAAAGAGTACTTCAAATGGAAATAGAAAAGATTTAGGTCTTACCACTTGAAATGCTGAAAACTGGATCTGGTCCCGGATTAGGGTTTGTCAAAAAAACCCTAAAAATTCAAAATGTGAATTTCAATTTTCTGAAAGGATAGAAAGATGCGCCTTGATGAGCTGATCAGGCTGGTGTATTCAGAATTTGAGATCAGCAAAGCTTTACCCTTCAGATTTGCCTTTTTGTCCTCTCGGGTTCACTAGGGAGAGCCCTGAATTAGGGTTTCAGTTTCCCGGAGATCTACCCAGCCAAAAATCTCGATCCAAAGCTCTAAACTTCGATTTTTGCAAGGTGCTTCCAGCTATGTCTTCAGATTTCAGAAATTCCTATTTTTGTGGAAACCCTAATTTTTAGGGCCAAATCTAAAAATGCTCAGAATTGAATTCTTATTGGACAGATAGATTCTCCTTGATGAGTAGAGTCAATCTACTATATTGCTTTTCCAAAATCTGTGGAGAGAAACCCAATAAATAAGAAACTCAAGTTTCCGTCACTGCAAAATGTCTTCTTCTCAGGTTAGCTCTAATACCATGTGAAATTTTGAGCATTAATTCACAATACTCTAGGATCTTTACTGATAGAATAACATATACAGTATATCAATGCATAACAATCATAATAAGCATGACAAGCATCACAAGAATCAAAAGCATGAGAGACAAGAGATATAGACTTTTCGTGGGGAAAACCCTAAGGTGAAAAACCCCACAACTTCCTTAGAGATAGAGAGAGCAATGGCTCAACCAAAGTACAACCAAAATACACTTGAGATAGTCTCCTAGAAGCAGATGATCCTACTCCTCACTGGTGCACCACTTTCTAAGTGAGAGAGATATGACTTTCTGAATGATGTAAATAGAGATCTCTTGATCTCTATTTATACTAACCTATTTGCCCAGTGACTTATGGGGCCGACTTGTCTAGCTAGGTACATCCACAATATAATATATATTTCAGGGCTGACCTCACACATGGTGGTCTAATAACCCATCGGCAAGTATGCACACTTGCGAAACTTGTCAATCCACATGACGACACTTCGTTACAGAGGAATAACACATCTCTAATAAGGGTACAATAAATATATATGAAATACATTCCGAAGTTACATATACATCAACACTCTACTTGAAGAAGTACTACACTTAGGCATCTGTGCTTTTTCATGTATTATAGCTGTACATTTTGTAGAGTTAGCTTTGTTTATGGTTGTCGTTATGTCTTACGCATCTATTGCTTTGTGTTTCAGATGTCGCCTGAACACTATATAGGGTTTGTTGATGGCGCTAGCCACCACACCCGTCAGTTGGCTGTAGCTACTTGGTATATTTACTCACCAGCTGGCCAACTGGTTTCTTCGGGAGGGGCTTGTTTAGGTCCCACAACGAACAATGTGGCTGAATACAGTGCGGTCATAGAGCTACTCCGAGATTCTCTGTTGCATGGCATTTCACATTTAGAGGTAAGGCTCGAGTCATAGCGAGTTGTGTTTCAGTTAATGGTGTTTATTAGGTTAGAGATCCTATTTTTCTACGTCAGTTTTTGCGTGTTAAGTTACTTGAGAGACAATTTGATTACATCACATATCAACATATTCCAAGAAATTTGAATGCATTAGCTAATTCATTTGCAAATTACGTTTTAGATTGTCATATGCATCATACACTTACATAATAAACAATTCATGCATAATGACAATAACACACATGTAAATAACACTAATACTATATATATAAAGCCGTATCAAAAAATAATATGAGTTTGAGTCATAAGTCTGTCACAATGTCGTAATATACAAAAATGGGCTCGATGGCCTCAAAAATATACATATATATGTCTTTCTCCTATGGAGAAGGAGGGGCCTCATCTGCCTCTGCCACAACATCTCTGTAGCAAATGATGAGCCTATCTACTTTCCTCAGTAGCCGAATCCATGCTGGGGGCACACCCACCACATTCTCCTGCATGTCGAGCGACATCTGCTCGATCCTGTATGTCGGAATGTCATGAGTCAATCGACTCATCTTCCCCTCTAGGTTCGCCAACATGGCGTCGGCTGATCCCACTATGAATGGTCTCACAAAGGTACAGGGGTGTCCCTCAGGACACACTGTCCCAACATATGCATAAGAAATTTTGGTCAGTATTTCAAACTCATTTAAAAATCATATATATAAAAATGAATTTTTTTTTTTTTTTTTCAAAAACAAACTTACCAATCTCGCCCTAGGCTGATCCTGGAGGAAGAGCCAGCTCAGGATCATTGCAGAAGTCTATGCTTGCATATGGGAATTGCTCAAGAGCTGGTACTTTTCGGTCCCACCACGCCCATAAATCATCCTCACTGTAGAAAAAGTTGCTCTCGCCACCATCCTGGCGTAGGAATATCTCTCCCCAACGACCCAATAGTGGCTGAAGGGTGTTAAGTGGGGGAAAAGACATCCCCAGACTCATGGCAGGAACCCTTTCAAAGAAAAAGGTGCACAGTATGCTTCCGTACCCAAAGTTCTTCATCCTCTCGGTCATACACCCAGAAAGCTGAAGCTTCATGTTCACCAGTAGACTTGAACACCAGTCAAATACTATCCCTCATAAGCATTCATTACCCACATGCATGAATTTCCTTGAAGCAAGATGTTGCAAAGCACTTCCTGCCATCCAGTTAAGAATACTCAAAATGACCTTTAATGGGAAGTTCGCAACAGTAGAAATGAGGACTTGACTGCCAGTTTTTTCTATACCCGCTGCACAATAGGTATTGATATACTCCTGCACGGATAGGGCTCCCACATTGCGAGAGGACCCTTTGAGATTTACTACATCTCCCCTTCGAGAAAGACCTGTAATGAAATAGATGTCATCAATGGTTAATTCCATAATCTCCCCTTGGAGATTGAACACCAATGCATTGGCATCCCAATACTGAACTAACCTCTCAAGCAATCAGTTTTGTGCCCGCATGTTGACCGTTCTATAAAATTTTAACAAACCACATCTTCACAATGCATGCAAGGTTAATGGATCTTGTAGAGCTTCTCGATCCATCTCCTCATGTTCCCTTTCATGCCATACAAGCACCATCCTACCATTAAAGCATCAAACATTGGTCATTTTTAATTTTTTGCCCTATACTTTGCGGTGAACACTACTGTTTGTAAAAGACAGTGGCGTCTCGAACGCCTCTATGCTAAAAGTGAACTAGCGCACTTTTGTCGAGTGCACTAGTTTTATTTAGGCATAGTAGTGCTCGCGCAGAAACGCATTTAAAACCTTGCTAAAAAATGAAATTGACCGCTAAAATTGAAAAACTTTATATGTAAATGCAAGTACAGGCTGAGACTACTTACTTGGTGAAAGCAGAAATTGGATTAGTGACCTGGTTCGATCGCAATGAGAAAAGGTAGCTTGAGGTTTTCTCCACTCTTTGCCCTAATTTTTCAAATTGTGATATTTGATTTTAAAAAATGAAACTATTTATAGAAATTGTTTTTTTTATTTTTACCTACTTTTCCAAAACGGGTATAGTTTCATTCTCTTTTTTTAAATGTCATTTTAATTCATTAATCTTTTCAAAAATTTTGGTGGATTGAATCAATTATATTTTTAAAATTATCACTATATTGTAAAACATTGATGCTTTAAGGCTTGTTTTCTTCATTGACAGATCAACATAGGTACCATATTGTTTCATATTTCGTCATTTGAGAAAATTTGTCCCGGTTACTAACTTGGTTGTCAAGATTATATTCTCTGGCCAGTCATGAACCTACGATCCCTGAAGTTGTTTAAGTCATTTTAAGCCCTTGTTTTGACCTTTCAAAAACAAACAAGATTGTTGAGTTTGCTTGTTCTCTTCAGACTCTTTAAAGGAATTGAAGAAACATCCGCTTAAGTATAAGTTTAACCCTTTTCCATACTTTTGCGGATTACTTATGAAAAAGGAATACTCTAGTCATTTGTGGCTAGAAGAGTTCTTCTCTCATCGTTTTACACTTTTTCAGGGGAGGAGACTAACTGTACAAAAAAGGACTTTTGGAGTCTTCTTTAGGGTTTTCAGACTCTCAAAATATGAAAATACCAAGCAAGCATTCAGCTACTTGGGCTCGATGTGAAATCCATGAAAGGGTATATAGAGGATTGTTTATGTTTTTCAGACTATATAAACAGGAAAACATCGGATAGCATATACCAACCCGGGCTTGATACTAAAATCCATGGGTAGGTGTATGGAGTTATTGTTTAAGTTTTTCAGACTCCTTAAAATTGAAAACACCGGCGAGCAAGAACAGATCTCAGCTTGATATTAAAATCCAGAGATCAGTATTATAGAGTATTCTTCTATCTCTTCTTCAAACTCTATAAACAATGAAGAAGGTCCCGAGTCTTCCTCCCATGGGCTCATTAAACTTTTACATGGTTGGGATTATTGAGTTTTCTTTCTTGGACTCATTAAAACAACAATAAGGAGATTCTTTTACCAAAAAGAATAAGGGAAGAGAAGGGTATATCACATATTTTCAGTTTCAAAGGTAGTTCAGTCAGTTATTTCCTTGAACATAGCACCTATTTGAGTCCATCATTCAGTTGGGTTTAGTTTTTGACCTTAGGGTGAACCTGATCCCAGAGTTGCTACTCCTCTGGTTGGTTATTCTTCCAATCATATGGAGAGTCTGCTAATGTCTCCTACATTGCAGGATTATATCACTTTCCCCCTCATGTTAAAAGATGCCTAAGTCACTTTGTGTCGTGATCATTGTTCAAGGATACAGTCTGTGTCGGCCATTCTGCAGTTACTTTGACTTCATGTGTCGGCCATCCTAGTGTCAGTTTGTTTCATCTTGTTACTTGTCCTACTCCAAATCATCTCAAACTTGTGAGTGTTCCTCGTGTTGGATGATGGAGGATGCCTAAAGGCCTCCCTTCCAGCAGACTTCTTCCCATCGACTTCAACTCATTATACTACGGGAATGAAGTTTAGAGTTTCGGTTAGTACCTTGGGGATTGCAGTCATCAGTGGCATTTTCCCTCGTTGTTGAATAATGAGAATACATCAATGTCTCTTATTCTACAGGTTCCTCAGGTGTTCGACTTCAAGTCCACTTATTCACACTTGTTGGAACGTACTAGGTACCTTGGGCCCCATTATCATTATCGATGGAAGCCCTTGCATTTGTTAATGGTATACATCAATGACCGGTAATCAAACGAAACCCCCCATGTTCGACTCCAGCTCATTTACTCACATGGTTCGGGTTTGTACCTTGGGTTGTTTGGATGAAGACCTTGGGACTCTGATAGCATCACCATATTTATGTTATCACCTAAGCTGTGCAAGACTGAGCCACACTCATTTTTGGCTCTGCACGAGACATAGATCCAGCTTGTTGTTATGGCTATGATCTCTCATCTTTGACATGGATCCACGCTTGTATTTCAGTGGCCATGCTATATATACATCTCCCAGTTATGTATCAGTGATCATGTTGTATCATACCGAACATCTATATGATGTCAATATTGTAATTGCTCGCTGACCTTGATCATTGTTTTCAGGTACTTTTGTGACTTGGTTCTGCAGTTTCTTGCTCCTTCTCTGACTTGGAATTATAATGTATTTCAGCCATCGTTTCCCTATGACCTCACACATTAGGGGGCATCTGTTATAGGTCAAATTTGCACTTCTTTGTTCGTGATCACATTGCTCTGTTGATCACAAAAAAGGAAACTATGGATGGAAGATCTAGGTTTACCCTGGATGTGTTATTGCTGAGATCACATTCTTCAGCTAAAAAACATATTTTTTCTACAATTTTCACCATGTGTGCGCTACTATTTCCACAATCATCTATCGTTCTGAATGCTGGTCTTATTGAAGACAATTTGTGCACATCCTCCAAAATGGTGTGAACGCTGGTTGTCAAATGCAGAAGTTGCATACTGTGCGCTAGTCAGTTGTTTGAAACCTGTGCACATCTTAAGATGAAATGAAAAAATATATTAAGATTACGAATTGGGATTAGTTGAAGTTAGTTCTGCAACTTCCCCAACCTCCTAATTCAACCACCTCTCGAATTCAACTGCCTACCTTGTGCCATAAATACAAGGGGAAGCCATGAGAGAGGGACCTAGAAGGAATGATAAGCTGTTGTTATGCTCGAGGAATTCTTAAGTCATTGTGAGGAGAAAGAGCCCATGACTCAGTTGCAGAAGTGTCTGGATAGATCAGGTATATCTGTACTTATCTACATTTCTTTGACAATAAAATGTGGAAATACCCTTCCCGTTCCAATTGAATGTCTATTTGATTGAATGCCTATTTGATTGAATGTCTGTTTAATTTAATATCTGATTGTGATTAATGTTTAATTGTTTCCAATTTCATTATCTATTTGCAGTCAAGATACGCTGAGGAAGGTTAAATTTTTTTGCAGGTTCATCACTGTGAATGATTGGGTGAAAACTAGGACCAACCGTCATTAAAAAGGTACAACTTTCGGAATCCTAAACTCTTTCCATTTGTAGTAATTAATGCAAAACATGAATGTATTTACCTGTCACCCCATGTAAGTTGGTAGTGTCGTCTCCCCCACTATAAGGTATTTTTCTGCACAACAATTATAATTTTAGGACAAAGTTTAAATAATTTACTTAAGACTTATTTTATAATTCTATTATATCCTAGAAAACATGTTTGGAAACTATGGAAGGAGTCAATGATTCCCATTCATGAAGTGAAGTATTATTTTTTCACAAAAAAAAAAAAAACTCTCCTTGTTGATAAACTAATTTTGATTCTTATTTAGATGGATTATTAATGTCTATATACATGGAAGTATTTAATTTCTTCCAGTCATCTAATTCTGATCTAAAAGTAATATAGGTTCACATAATATATTTTGAAATTTCAATATTTGTTAATTATTGTTATTGTCTATTCAAAGACAATATTAATGATTTATTTATTTAATTGGATTTGATATAATTAAAGAAGGCACTATTTACAATTCTAATGTATAATAGTTGCACGGAAACCCTAATATATTGTCACTGTCAAGTGAAGGATGAAGTTAAAAAACAGATCGCACACCTGTCAGAGAGAGTTTTTTGTGTGGAGGATTGTGAGCAAACCGTGAGGAATTAACTCAAATGGTTGAAAACCCACTTCCCAAATGGGCTTCTTTACCCCTAGTGGTAGGAAGTTTTGGAAATCTATCAACAGTTTGGGATAAAATCGTGCCCGAACATAGGTTAATTTTCCAGAAGTTCATTGCGGCCAGTTTGTCATCTAGTTGAACGAACCAGACATCTGGGGATTTGATGCTACCCTTCCCACTACTCTTCACTTCTTTAAATTCGACCTCAGAAGTATGAGAGAGGGAGGAGGGTATCCAGAGACCAGAGGATTAATTTTATATTTTTTGCATTTTCTTTTGTAAAATTTCTTTCAAAGAAGTCTGCATGGAAGCCCTCCCAGCTAGCAGTTGGTAGATCAACATGTTTATGAAAAAATGATGCTCCAGATGTATTTGCAAAACTGTTTTGCAAGCTTTGTACAAGTTTTCTTTTAGAGAGCAATGGAAATTGACTGTTATATTTGGTTATCATTATTTCTTAATGAAATTTAGTAAATTGCCGAAACTTAGTTTTGGTACGCTTGCTTTTTTTGAGATGATAATCTTTTGAAGTCTATTCTGGAAATTATGATTACTTTATCATTTGATCTATTGCCATAAAGTAGATTTAGATTTGCATACCTAAAAGTTTCTTACAATTTCTCATGATTTAATTCTGCTAATTTTCAGAAGTTTTAAAGTTATTTAATATGTGATAATTTGATTGTAAGATTTGTCTTCAATTTCATTCATCATATGCTTAAATTCTAAATGCGAACTAAGTTTATGATTATATTTAAACTTTCTCTGTAGGATAGATTAGGTAGAACTAATTTAAGTTTTTTATAATTATAATTAGAGTTTTGTTTCATACTGGAAAGCTACAGGTTAACAACTGTTAAAATTGTTTTCGGTATTAAAAGCTGTTAAAACTGTCTATTTTCAACTATTGAAATATGCATCATAGATTAGTTATGCATTTCATATTAGTTACATGACATCTTTGGTATTTTGATCGTATCTTCAGAATTCATATCATTAGATTATGAAACTCTCTTGTTGAGAGCAAACCCATAGTAGCAGGACCTTAACCTGCGATAATCAACTAATTCAAACACATCGAAAGCTATATTAAGTGACTTGTGTTGGTTGATTCTCCTTAGTTGGCCTTAGTCATAAAATCCGACCAACAAAACCCTAACCTACATAACTTTTGGTCTTGTCTATAGAATTCCACCCAGTCCATTCAAGTCTTTTCTCATTATTAACCCACCAAAGGAAATTGAAATAGAGCCTCCAAATTCTTTCCAAAATTTGTTTAGGAATGTGGGAAATGTGTGCAAGTAAACTAGAATGGGATCCAATACAAATTTCACTAAAATGAGCCCACCTCCATGGGATAGTCAGTGATGAGACCAAATGTTTATTCTCTATTCTATATTTCCTATCAACAATCCCCAATCCATCTTTAGGTAGTTATTAGTCTTTAAAATATAACGCAAGTACTTGAAACCATTATTAATATCAAATACCCCAAGGTGAAGTGTACCTTGTAAAATATTCTCAAAATCTCCTGAAATAGCATTGAAATAATTGGCAGACTTCTCTAGTTTTGTTTCCACCCTAGCTTCTTGATAGAACTAATCAAACATAAATGACAACACATGGCCTTATGAAATTAATCCATTAGTGAAAAATAAGACACAATTGAAAACAAAAGTGCGTGATATTGATCCCCCTCCAAAAGAGATTCCTTGAACCCTTCTCATCATCACTACTTCCATGATCGACCTACTGAGACCCTTTGCTACAAACAAAAACAAGTAAGGTGATAGTGGAAAAACATGAAAGAGACCCCTAAAAAAGGTTAAGAAAGCATACACCAAGTCATTGAGTAGTAAGGCATAGGACACATAAATGATACAACCCATTATCCAATTGACCAAATTAAGCAAAAATTCACATGTATCATTAGCAAATGGATGTACAACCAACATGTTTTATCATACGCCTTGAACAAATCCAACCTGATGACCATCATGGCAATTTCCTCGCCTTTATAGTGTGAATACATTCTTTTGCTACACCCATGAAATCATGGATTTGTCTCCCTTGTAGGAAATCAAACTGTTCAAGAGAGATGTAGCTTGACATAAATGGTTTTATCCTAACAATATTTACTATAATATTGTAAACTACATTATAAAGTAAAATAGGTACGAATTCACCAAAATTTCTCAATCTATCAATCTTAGAAATTAATTCTATGAAAGTAGAATTGAAACAAGGGAGGATTTTACCAATCATTCTAGCTTCTTCCACTATCCTATAAAGATCTCCACCTAATATGTCAAAGAATCCTAGGAAGAATTCTATCATCTAACCATTGGGCCTAGGGTTTTTATCTTTTTGGATCTTAGTCATGACAACCTACAATTATTCTAATGTGATAGGAGAAAAAAATATATCATTACCTTCTCGCAATATCATTCTTGGAAAATAAGAACATACTTCACAATTTCTACTATGTTGACTGAATCTGGATCTTTATAAATCCTGGAGAAGTCTAAACACCGAGCTCTACCAAATATTTAAATACCTTGACCGTGCCTCCCATAAAATCTATCAAATCTGAATAGTGTTCCAATTTTTCCACTGGTTAAAAAAATTATGAAAGAAAGTGGTATTCTCATCACCAAGTGACAACCAAACCGTGTGACTCTTCATTAATTCTCCAGTCAGACTCCTTGTTGTGGTGAAGTTCTTCCTCTCCTCTAGTGTTTATAAGGAAAGTAACTCTCCTTCGAGAAAAATATGGATACATTATTTTCAAATAAGGAACTTATCTCTTGCTCCACCTATTTTAATAGACCATCCCTAGCCCTAAAGTGTCATGTCCTGTCATGTACCCATATTTTTCCATGGTCCATGGGGTAATTTTGGCCTAAGTCACCTAGGCAATAATTATTTAATTAATGAGCAAGTATGGAAACTACCTTATGGAAGATGCCTAAGGTTGTATTTGGGAAGTAAATGGACAAGGAGGGCCCCCCATGCAGTTATCAACTCCATGACTAAGTCCAAGTAATTGACTAATTGAGAAATTAATTAATTGGGGAAATTTTGAAGCATTACACCATAACAATTAATTAATTACTGGATAATTAATT
Organism: Larix kaempferi; assembly: GCA_027924585.1. NCBI lineage: Eukaryota > Viridiplantae > Streptophyta > Pinopsida > Pinales > Pinaceae > Larix > Larix kaempferi. The sequence goes on along the minus strand of BSBM01000637.1, from coordinate 16,363,326 downwards.
AATTGCTAAGTTAAATTATTTCTGAATTGTATTATTTTCATTTAAATGTTTATTGCTAATAAATGTGCCAAGTGGTTGATGACTTGGCTAGGAAATTTGAATTGGTAAGTGAGCCAAACTTTCCTAAGTGGTAAAGTCTCAGAAAAGCTAAGGAATCTAGTGGAGACAAGTTGGCAAGATGAACCCAGAAAGGAAACTGACAAAAGCTGGCAAAATCAGAAAAAAGCAGGAAAGAGGAAAGTAAAGAAAGTGGAAAGATTCAGAAAAGCTTTTTGAAAGAAAATAGCAACAACCAGAAAAGATACCTAAAGCGCACTTGCCCAAATTCAGTGAAGGAGGTGAAGGAAAGAAAGTTTTGAAAGCTCAGAAGTTGCTATTCTCCTCAAGAAAGGCACCCTCATGGCTTTGGAGTAGAATGGGCAAGTGGGTAACCTACTCTTATAGGTCACCAAGCCAAGAACTTGCTCAGCAGGTCATCATGAATTTTATAAAAGAATCCAAATAACTCCATTTGAGAACTTTTGATCATTTATGTTTTCTCATGAGAGCTCTGATGGTTCTCTAGTTGAGTGGTGTGCCTCAGCTGTGCTTCTTGGGTGATGTGCCCCAAGGCCCATAGTTTCTAGTGAGTGTTTTGTAGGTCCTTATCAAGATATTGCAGCCAGTAACATATGCTTCCATCCTCCATTGAAGATCTACAGTCATACAGGAGAACAGGTTCCTCCAACAGTGATTATGCAGCTAGTTTTAGTGAAGATTCTCTTGTTGAAGAAGTTTGATCCAGTGAATGCGCCCAAGACTTGGTGGAGAGATAGTTCAGCCATTTTTGAATACATTAGAAGATCCACATATCAGAGATCATCTTCATAACTGAACTATCCTTCTCTTCTATCTCATTCTCTCAACCACAACTACATTTGGAGAGGGTTTCCACTGAAGAAGAGAGCTAGTTGATGGTGATGGCGCCCATTTGAAGATCAGCCATTCTGAGTGCATAAATATCAGCCATATAATCTGTATATGGGATGATATTTACTTCCATAACAGAGCCATAGTAACTTCTTACTTCTCTTATCTATTCTATCACTGATTGTAACTGAAGATTAGCCCGTGAGGCATTGCTATTTAAGAAGCAAACTATTAATGAAAGAAGAAGTGTTTTGAAAGTCATATATCAAGTTTTATTTGTGTAACAAGTTATATCAGGGTCTAAATTAATATCAGAACAGAGTTTGTGGTTTATTAAAGTAGTTTGTGAAGTTAGAATGCAAGACTAGCTAGATTGATGGCAATTCTAGACTAGTTTCACCACTTTTCCTGCTAAATCTATTTTAATCACTATTTTTGTATTCTGTCAGTTGGATCTAGTCCATAACTCAGTCTAGTATCCATATCAGTCCCTGTAATCATAATTTGGATTCCTTTAGCCTCGTTTTGAAAAGCCTGTATTGTGACTAGTTCAGTAGTCTACCATCTGCAAATAATACCCAAATTGCTCCATACATTTCCAATTCAATCCATTCTTTATTCCAGCATTCCTTATGAGTTGCATGACTGATATATCTCTGTCCTAAACACCTTTAACCCTTACCCAGTCTTGTTGGCATATGCTAGAAGCCCAGGAAGCCTTAAAGTAGGCAATAGATTCATTCTATTGCTGAAAAGTGAATGGCTCTAGTACCTTGTGCCAAGGAATCCTGCTGAAAACATATTTTTCTGCAGCTGCACCTAATCCCATATAAATTCCAGAATCAAAATTTCATCCCACCATCCTCAGTCTGTACACCAGTACCCCTCACTTACTTACTATCCGGTTCGAAGGATTTGCCACAAAATTTCACTAGTAAAAGTTGTAAAAGTTTTTAAAGTGGAGTTAATATCTAGGTCAGATCTTGCTCAGGATATTACAGTGTTCCAATTTTTCCATTGGTTAGAAAAATTATGAAAGAAAGTGGTATTCTCACCACCAAGTGACAACCAAACTGTGTGACTCTTCATTAATTCTCCAGTCCCACTTCTTGTTGTGGTGAAGTTCTTCGTCTCCTCTAGTGTTTATAAGGAAAGTAACTCTCCTTCGAGAAAAATATGGATACATTATTTTCAAATAAGGAACTTATCTCTTGCTCCACCTATTTTAATAGACCATCCTTAGCCCTAAAGTGTCACGTCCACTACCCTATGTTTTATAATATTAAGTGAGTTTGCAAATTGTTAACTAAGGGAAAGTCCCAAGTTGGTATTATAAGGAATCCAACCTTCCTTTTGTTGAAATTTGGTTGAGATTTGATCTTTAATTCTTTTAGATGCAAAGACTTGAAGCAATGAGACAATTCAATCCATGAAATTCATACAACTATAACACAAGATATACCCTGGGGAAAATCCTCAAAATTATGAGAACAAAAACCCTAGCAATTCTTCTCAGTATAATATAATGGATAGCAAAGAATGATTTTTTTACAACATAACAGATTTCTTTCGGAAGATAAGAGATCACCAAACTTCTTGGTGAACATACAGAAGCAATAGAGAAGATAAATCAATCAGATGTGTCCCCAACAAAAAAATAACAAGCACGGACAATACATTGCACAAAGAGAAGCACCTTTCCTTCAATGGAGAAGAGAATTCGCTTCACACTGGATTCAACAATCTTGTATAACATATTTATACATTCTTCTCTTCTATTTTTAAATTCTAACTTCCGAATGAACTCTCACTCAAACTAGATGTATTAATATTGCATGGTGTGGTGTGCCCCACTTCTCATGCAGTGCTTCATCTCACTGTGCTGTCACTTAGGATGAACTCACCTCTTAACTGAAAGATTTCCCACTTAGTTAGGTGGATAACTTAAGTGTTGAAATGCAAGTGTCACAACTCATGTGTCATCTTTTAGTTTAACATAATTGTCGTCATGCAATAACACTTAGCTAACTAGATCTTTTCTTTAACTAAAGTGTCATATTTTAGTTTAACTAAAGTGTAAGTAATTTAGTTAACTAGTCCCTTTTATTTAACACTTAGTTAACTGAAATCATGCTAATTGATTTTCTTGGAGTGACCATTGTGAGTTCTTTAGTTAACTGAGACATATATTTAACTGATGCTTTAACTGAAGCATTGATACTTAACTGAAGCTTTATAACTGGAGTTTTAATAATTTGAGTTCTCTTTAATTAGCTAAAGTGTCTGCATGGGCAATTTCAAATTCTCTTGATCTCTATGCTTTATATTTTATTTCTTTATCTCTTGTTGCATGGTCAATATGTGCTAACTTTAATTATCCATCACATTACATTATACTAAGAAGAATTATCGGATATTCTGATCATATTATATTATTCCAGACCAAATGATCATATGCTAAAGTAATTCACTTTAGAAGTGATCAATCTCTAAAGGAGACTTAATAGGAATCTGGTGATCATGGTTAATAATATATCACACAACATTAAAATGCTTTTAACAAGTAAAGCATGACCTTTATACAGAAGTTCCACCTCTATACAGGAGGTCCATCTCATGGATACCTTTATACGTAAGGTTCACCTCTATAAGGGAGGTCCATCTCATGGATACCTTTATACATAAGGTTCACATGATAATCCTGACTTGATACACACAAGTTCGGAGTCTTGTCCAACAAGAATTTACAACATCATTACTTTGATCAATTACCTCTATACGAGAGGAATAACCTTTAAACGGAAGGCAATCGAAGTGCTCACCTCTATACGGGAGGATCAATCTTGGTTACACGAGATTGGTTTGGAGAATGTCTCCTAATGATATATATTTATCACTCCCTCTCAGCGAGGGATGAATTCTCTGCCATACCAAGCTTGTATCATAAGTACCTGAACTTCGTCACTGACAGAGGCTTTGTTAATACATCTGCAATTTGCTCATCAGTAGCAATGTATTGAAGTTTCTCTGTACCTTTATGGACCATGTCTCGGATGAAGTGATACTTCATTTCAATGTGCTTCGACTTGTCATGAAACACTGGGTTTTTGGAAAGCTTGATGTAAACTCTGATTTTCACACCTAATAACTGTAGGCTCAATATTTTCACTAAACAACATTGAAAGTAGATTTTTGAGCAACATTTCTTCTCGACATGAAACACTAGAAACTATGTATTCTGCTTCGATACTGCTCTAGGCTACAGAGCCCTGATTCCTGCTAGACCAAGATATCATAGCTGATCCTAGTCTATAACAATAGCTGGATGTGCTCTTACAGTCCACAATGCTTCCTCCCCAGTCTGAGTCTGTATAACCAAGTAACATGACTCCTCCATTGGAGGCATATCTGATTCCATATGAAATTGTATCTCGAACGTACCTAAGCACATGCTTAGCAGCTATCTAGTTTCTGTGTCTTGGATCATACATAAATTGACTCAGAATGCTCACATCATAATATATATCAGGCCTCGAATGTATCAAGTACATCAGTGAGACTATAAGTTGTCTATACAAAGTGGGATCTACTGGATCTGATCCAGATCCTGACTCATGAAGTTTCCTCAAATTGGAAACCATCGTTGTAGTCATAGATTTATAATCTATCATGCAAAACTTGCGCAATATATCCACACTGTGCTTCCCTTGAGATAGAAAAATTTCATCTTTTCTTTACCAGATATCAAGGCCAAGAAAATTGTGCATTAGACCTAAGTATTTCATCTCAAACTCTGAGGTGAGCTCCCTCTTGCACTAAGCAATCAGATGTTCCTCTCGAATGAGAAAAAATCATCAACATACATAACCAATATCAACGGTTGGTTCTTCACTACTTTGAAGTGCAAATTTGGATAAGCTTCACTCTTACATAAACCCATTTTCTGAAGGTAGCTATCAATTATGGAGTACCAAGCCCTGGGGGCTTGCTTAAGCCCATATAGAGATTTCTTTAGCTTGCAAACATGGGAATCCTTCCCATGCACCACAAATTCTTCAGGCTGCTGAATATAAACCTCTTCCTCAACCTTACCATTGAGAAAGGCTGTCTTCACATCCATTTGGTGAAGTTTCCATCCTAGAACAGATGCAAGTGCAATCATTGCTTGGATTGTGGTGTACCTTGACACAAGGGAAAATGTCTCATCATAATCGATGCCTTCTTTCCGAAAGAAACCTCTGGAAACGAATCTGGCTTTATACTTCTCAATGCTCCCATCTACTATTGATGTATATGTAACTTAGGAATGTAGTTCACATATATGTATATTGTATTCCTATAGAGATGTTATTATTCCTCTATACGGAAGTGTTGTCATTTATATTGTAAGTGTCGTAACTTATACTTGATGGGTTATTAGACCACCTTGTTGGGGTCGGCCCTGTATAAGTCATGTGGGTCAAAGGGTTATTAGACCACCCTATTGGGGGTCGGCCATGTGGGTCAAAGGGTTATTAGACTACCCTAGTGGGGGTCGGCCCAGTCAACATTATGTTAAGTGGTTAAGTTGAGGCCGACCTAGTTGAGTAAAGGTCAAGTCAAGTTAGTGTATAAATAGAGAGTGTGTCTCTCTCATTTTACACATTCTATTCTCTCACTCACACTTTGGAGAGTAACGCACTTGTGGAGGAGGAGGCTCTGCTGATAGGAGAAGATTATCTCTTGTATTCTGGTTGTATCATTGCTCTATCTATCTCTGAGGAAGGTATTGGGGTTTTTCACCTTTATGGTTTTCCCCAAGTAAACTCTGTGTCTCTTGTGTGCTTGCATTATTGTGTCCATGACTGATATGCTGTAGATTTGTTGTACATGTTGTTCTCTCAGTTAGATCCTAGATCAGATTGAAGTAAATTCTGAAAATTTAACATGGTATCAGAGCTAGCCTGAAAGAAGGCATGATATGGCATGTATGACACTTGTTGCACTTACGATGCTAGGGCTTGATATAGAAAAAACCAGTCATCGTAGCACTTTCGCTCTAAATCCGTTTTGGCGATGTTTTCGGATCTGAATATTTTACCGGTCGAAGATAAGATGCCCATGTACCTTGTGTCCAAATGAAAATGTCTAATTCGTTGTACTTTGTGATTTATGATCTGTACAATATAGGGTTTCTGCCTCTTCCAGATCTGATTCAAAATCAGGTTACCCTGGGAAAAAGGTCATAACTTGGGCTAGGAAGCTCCAAATGCAATTTCATAAAAAGTGACAGGTATTACACAGAATGAAATATATCAGAAACAATTGTTAGAGGCAAAAGTTGAACCAGTGACATGTGGCATGCCGTAGAAGTTCACTCTCCTGTTTTATCCCATAAACAGGTCACGTTGCGACACTTGGCATAACTCTCTCTCAAAGAATCCAATTGAGGTCAGACCTATCGAGATGGAAAGAAAACAGGTCAGGCTATCTCAAAAAACATTTTCAGACCCTTTGGATCGAAATGTTCGGAGTTACAACAGAAACAATCAAGTACATATTTCTGTCAAAACAGAATTATTTTTTAGCACCTTCATTCATGGCTTCCGGAAGTTAGGGCTTTGGAGAAAGTTGGAATTTTTGTAATCAGAGACCACAGCTGGATGCTACTCATGAAAATCAAAATTTAGAGACCAAGATCATATTTTTTGGTTGGGCAGAAGGCCAGGCTTGATCAGACCCTATTCTGGGACTTTGATCCGAAAAGTGGAAAATTAGGGCTTCTGCAAAAATTGGAATTTTTTAAATCTGCGACCACGGCTGGAAGATCCTCAAAAAATAGAAGCTTAGAGCCTTGGATCAAACCTTTTGATTGGGCAGAAGAGTGGGCTTCATCAAACCCCAGTTCAGGGTCACGTCCAGTGAATCTGGAAGTTTCAAAGGCAAAATTGAGGAGTGAAACTTTGCAATTTTCAAATTCTGAATATACCAGCTTGATCAGCTCATCAAGGCGCATATTTCTATCCTTTCAGAATTTTGAAATTCAAAGTTTGAATTTTTGCGGTTTCTTTGACAAACCCTAATGCAGCTCCAAATTCAGTTCCTGGAAATCAAGTGGATTGGTTTAATCCTAGAAGAGGATGGAATGGTCACCTGCATAAGTGAAGAAGTTCCTGTTTCAGAGGGAGATGAGGCTAAGGCCTTACATAAGAAGATTACAAGCGATATTGATAGGTATGGCTTACAGGTATGTTTCATGGTTAATTTTATCATATGTTTGTCTTTATATCATTACAGTACAATCTTGATTAATTACTAGACTTGTCGTATCACCTTAATAGAAGATATTCATTGATTAAGGTTTTGACACTTATGATTGTACTAATGCATTGTGATGTTGTATGAGGTTTATGTTGTTCGCTAACATAAAAGGTACACCAAGAAAGATAAATCATGTTCTACTTCAAGAACATATGATCATGGTGACATGAAGACAAAGATTCATCTATTGTCATGGATCACATAGAAGATCTACTTACGAGGTATGTATAACTTGGTTCTACAATGGTTAACTTATGAGACATGCAGGTTACTAGCACAAGTCACTGAAGAGAACCAAAAGATATTATGCGGGTATGTTAGACATAACTAGATAGCATGCTAATCAAGGTATGTTTTCCTATATCAAGCTAGAATCCTACCTTGTGTTAGAATCTTATACTGTTGTGTTGTTGATAATGATTATTCATGAAGTCATAGGTTTGAATAATCATGGTTGTATGCATATTATGTTTCTTACCATAATTGATGATATGACTAACCAGAAGAATCATGAAGGTATAGGTTTGAATAATCACAGGTTTTATGCATATTATATCTCTTATCTTGATTGATGATTCAACTAACCAGAAGAGTCCTATGATCAAATAAGAATGTGTATAAGTAAAAGAAGACTTCCCTAAAACCTTGAATACTAATGTTTATTATCTGTGAATGATCATGAATATACATGTTTAAGATTATTGTGTTTTGATAGTATTAAGATTATACTAATAAATGTGTGATTATGTATGAGACCTCAAAAATAACACAATGATGATACTAATAAGCATGCATAGTGATTAAGGATGGATGTAAGTTCAAGGACAGGTAATCCAGGAAGCAAAGATCAAGAGGGAGCACACTCCAGTTGTTCCTGCAAGAAAGAAAAGGAGCACACTTCAGTAGTTTCTGCAAGGATGCAGATATTCAGAGCGAGTTGACCACTTCTCACAATCCACATAAGAATGGAGTTGCAAAAAAGAAGCAAACACTGAGAGGGAGTCAACCCAACAAACAAACAAGGATAATTATTTGAATTGTCATTACTTGCATATTTTATTGTTTAAATAATACTGTTCAATAATGTATATATTGATATTCCTAGAATTAGGTTGTGTATTATGCATATTAGAATAGTTGCATTGATGAACAGTATACTACTAATATGCATGGGTAAGTGGCCTATGGAACTGTACAACATTCCATTGCTACTTATCTAGAATGAAACCTCTTTGCTGACATGTTGGGAGTTGTGCACACTCTTAACAATGTTCTGGTAGAGATTGGAAGGCATCTAGAAAGTTATGGGATATGGATAAATGTTGTATTGAAGCATTGGCTAAGATAATTGCATGACTGTATGACATATTTCTTTATGTGTAAGAATTTGTTCTGAAAACTATGAGATGTTTTCTAATCATGCAATTTAACTTGTTGTGTAGGAAAGACTGTATACCTTCACCTACAAAAGAAGGACTACAACATTTGTTCAAGCAACAAAATTATCTATTGAAGATATTGAAGTTCCCAGGATAAGGGAAGAATGCCTTGATCTGTCGATCATGAAGAACGATGTTTGGGATGTGATCCCAAGAGATGAAGGGAAGTCTCTTGTGACTTCCAAATGGAACTATCAGATCAAGCATGCTGCAGATGGAAGCATAGAGATATATAAAAGTGACGAAATAGAAGATGCACCAGATGGATTTCAAGACAGCTTTCTTGAATGGTGTAGTTAAAGAAGAAGTATATGTGGAGCAGCCACTTGGTTCTGAGACACATGACATGGAGTCTTATATGTGCAGAACTTGGGTATGATGCACCACTTTCTAGGTATGGAGGTGTGGCAGAGTGCAGATGGAATCTTCCTTGGACAAGGGAAGTATGCAGTAGAGATCTTGAAGAGGTTCGAGATGATGTACTGTGAGGCTATGGCATCGAACCTGAAGCTTCTGTGTGATGCTTCATCTGAACCGGTTGATGTCACTATGTATCATCAGATGATTGGGTCCTTGATGTACCTGACGAACATGAGACCAGATATTTGCCTTGCGGTGAACACATTGAGCCAGTTCTTGACAGATCCGAGGAGTGTTCACCTGGTTGCTGTAAAGCATATTCTGAGGTACCTAAAGGGTACAGTTGAATATGGGCTCAAATATGATGCAAATCCAAAGTTTAACCTGCAGGGTTATGTTGATTCAGATTGGGCAGGTAGTGTTGTAGATAGGAAGAGCACTTCTGGGTGTTGCCTCAGTATGGGATCAGGTGTGATCTCTTGATTTAGCAGGAAGCAGTCCTGCATAGCACTGAGTACAGCCAAAGCAGAGTATGTTGCGACGGATGAGCAGGTTGCAGATGTATTGACCAAGCCGTTGGCCAGAGTGTAGTTTGAGCACTTAAAAGATAGGCTTGGTGCACTTCAGATCGAGGTTCATTCCAAAGGGAAGTGATGAGTCCGAAAGATGCAGATGCACATGAGCTTTTCTGACATGGTTGATGTGTTCTCCCATGGTCGTGATGTAATTGTTGAGCCATTCTCACATGGTGGTAGATGTGTTCTCCCATGGTGTAGATGTAAGGGCTGGAGCCATTCTCACATGGTGGGAGATGTGTTCTCCCATGGTGAAAAATTAAGGGCTGGAGACTTCCTCGAATGGTGGTAGATGTGTTCTCCCATGTCGGTGGTGTATTTACTAGATGATGTGCATCTGCGCTGTGTTTCGTGGACGATGAGATGATCTGAAGAGGACAATGTTATGATGATCAGGAGGATCATGGATGATGAGCATCAAGACGATGCTCCAGTTACTACTCTGTGTATGCATCATGTTGGATGCTAGATATGCTTAGCTGGATCATTTATATGTATATGTATGTACGCATCATGTTGGATGCTAGATATGATCAGTTGGATCATTTATATGTATGTACACATCATGTTGGATGCTGGATATGATCAGTTGGATCATTTATATGTATGTACACATCATGTTGGATGCTGGATATGATCAGTTGGATCACTTGTATGTATTTTTGTATATGAATCATGTTGGATGCTTGGACCATGTATCTCTATATGTATCAAGTGGATACATTGTATGATCAGGTGGATCATGTATGGTGATATGTATCATGTATTTGTATTTGTATCAGGTGGATACACTGTATGATCAGGTGGATCATGTATGATGATATGTATCAGGTAGATACTTGGTATGCATCGGGTAGATGCATTGCATCGGGTAGATGCATTGCATGATCAGGATGATCATGGATGACAAGCTTCAGGATGTTGCTCCAGATGACATGCAGTAGGATGTTGCAGTGATGATGATTAGGATGATCATGTGTACATCAGGATGATGTAAAGTGAGTATCAGGTTGATACTCTGTGGCCGTGCAATAGGTTGTGCAGATAAGCATGTAATTTGTGCCTTGGGAGATTTGCAGATAGTCTTTCGAGGTTTTGCCTATGGCATGTAATTTGTACCCCGGGATATTTGGCAAATGCTCTTTCAAGGTTTTGCTTGGGAGGACATATAATTTGTGCCTTGGGATATCTGCAGATAGTCTTTTGAGGTTTTTCCTATGGCATGTAATTTGTGCCCTACGATATCTGGCAGATGCTCTTTCGAGGTTTTGTCCTATGGCATGTAATTTGTGCCCTGGGAGATCCGATAGGTTGAGCCGTGTGCTCGTAATCAGTCTTGGGATGCTCTTTCGAGGTTTTGCCATGACCACATGTAATTTGTGCTCTGGGAGATCTGATAGGTTGAGCCTTGTGCTCGTAATCAGTCCTGGGATGCTCTTTCGAGGTTTTGTGGTGACCACATGTAATTTGTGCCTTGGGAGATCCAATAGGTTGAGCCTTGTGCTCGTAATCAGTCCTAGGATTCTCTTTCGAGGTTTTGTGGTGGGGTCACATGTAATAAGTCATGGAGATATGGACATGATGAAAAAGGCCTCAGATGCTCTTTAGAGTTCTTGCTAGTCAAGAGACTCTTTTAAGGTTTTGTGACGCACATAATAAGTCCCGAGATTTCCACAGTATGGCCAGTGATGACGAAGACCTGCAAGTGGTGGGCCTACATCCATTATGAAAAAGGACTGGCTCTGTAGAACTTCCTATGATGAGTAGATTCAGAGATTGATTGAGATAGCAGCAGCAGTGATGATGATGATGACGATTATCCAGTAATGATGATCCAGAGAAGATGACTTGTGCTAGAAGACCTATGTCAAGAAATACCTTCCTAGTTAAGAGAGAGTGTTGATGTATATGTAACTTCAGAATGTATTTCACGTATATGTATATTGTATTCCTATAGAGATGTTATTATTCCTCTATACGGAAGTGGTTGTATTCCTATAGAGATATTATTATTCCTCTATACGGAAGTGTCATCATTTATATTGTAAGTGTCGTAACTTATACTTGATGGGTTATTAGACCACCTTGTTGGGGTCGGTCCTGTATAAGTCATGTGGGTCAAAGGGTTATTAGACCACCCTGTTGGGGGTCGGCCATGTGGGTCAAAGGGTTATTAGACCACCCTAGTGGGGGTCAGCCCAGTCAACATTATGTTAAGTGGTTAAGTTTTGGCCGACCTAGTTGAGTAAAGGTCAAGTCAAGTTAGTTTATAAATAGAGAGTGTGTCTCTCTCATTTTACACATTATATTCTCTCACTCACACTTTGGAGAGTAACGCACTTGTGGAGGAGGAGGCTCTGCTGCTAGGAGAATGTCACGTCCCCTCCCATCCAACCAGCCAGATGGAGAGGATCGTGACGGTTGAACCGGGCATCTAGCCCCCATATCCATTCATTAAAAAAGCATTCAAATTCAAATGAAAAGAATATACACATATACAATTGCATAACAGATGTGATATTAAACTGGGCGTCTAGCCCTATGAAACGTTTAACCATAAGCATGAACATAATATAACAGAGATAGATGGAACTGTATGGTTTTAAGAAAATCACAGCGGAATATTAAGAATTTCACATCCATCATACATTTAAGATGTTCATCAAATAAGTAAATGCAAGTTAATACAGGGGAATACTTATCTTATACAAAAGTAGTCCCACGCAACTGGCTATGCAACTGCAACGTTCCACCCAACCGTAGGCCAGTGTGCTCCTCAATCTCTCAGCACCACTGCCACCCCCGAGCTGGGCATGATCTCTACAAGGAACCAGGGAACAACAGACTCACACATAGCCAAGCATACACCAAGATGAGCCAAGCCAATCTGCAATTGGGTTTATCAGGCTGCTAGGACATGGAAGGGATGAGTTGCTAAGCTAGTGAGCTCCAGCACAGAGCCAGGGATAACCTTGCAAGATCTATCTAGCTTGGCACCCACAATACCTACACACCCAGCACAAGGAAGTATTCTTTTCTCTGCTATACAGTCCCTCAAGCCATACCTTCCCTATCTAGTGCTCTCAGGGTATGCATAGAAGAGTAACCAAAGCCCTCTTGATCTTCTTGAGAGGTTGTCTCCCCCACTAGGTTTATCAAGCTACTTCTGTCCACTACCACTCCAAAACTTCCATTCACAGGTTCAAACCAAAATGAGGATGCACACAACAGCAGAACCCAATTATGGGGCAAGATAAAACGTTTTTACAGAGAGAGGCATGAGATGGGGTTTCAGCTGACTCAGGAAAACGTGGGAAGTTGGGAAACAACCCAGGGAAGCCAAATCCGTTTTTAGAAAAACGTCCTTGGGCATTCAGGGGCAAAACGACTTCCATATAGTCCCCAAAAACGTGGCCCTTCTCTCCCAGGCTGCTATATATACAAAAACGAACTTCCAGGCATGGAAAATGCAGGATTTTGCGGAAAAACGTGAAGGGAAAAAAAACCTAGATAGCTCCTACTGCGTGAATGAATGAAGACTGCCCATTCCCCATGGCTTTGGGCACCATTTCGTGGGTGGTTTCTTGCCCCCCAAGCAAAAACACGATTTTCCAAGTTGATGGCTTGCCCATGCACGAAAATGGCTTGCCCATACTCTTTCATTCCCAAGGCATTAACTGCCTTAACCAATTTCTTGGAAAAAATTAAATGATTGGGTACATGAGACAAAATGGGTAGTTGGTGGTTTATGGGTTTCCCCATTGACACATGGATTAATACTATTGGCTCAAGGGTTTGAATAGTTTCCCTCCCTATTCCTTGTAGAACCATGCCCCATCTCTTTTGTTGCATTGCATAGCTAGTTGTGGGTATTTTTCATTAAAATTCGTATTTACATGATGTCTTATATACATTGTGCCCATCTCGCACAAGAACCATAGACATCTATTTTAATTGTCGATACATAAACGCTAAATCAATGGTGGGGCCTTGGCCTTGAGCTTCTCACCATGATTAAGTTACAATATTTACATCATTTACAAAGGGGGTCAAAATGGGGACGTGACATACCCCTCCCCTTACATTAGCACTGTCCTCAGTGCTCATCAAAATTGAACAAAAATGGATATGCCACCCTCATGGCATCCTCCAGCTCCCATGTAGCCTCATCGGGACCGTAGTGCTTCCATTGCACCTTTACCTGTCCGATGGCTCGGTTCCGGAGCAATGTTACCTTCTTGTCTAGGATGCACAATGGATCGGTTTGGAATTCTCCCTCGGGTTCCACCTGGATCACATCCCAATTAATCACATGGTTAGGATCATGTACATATTTCTTAAGCAAGGAGACATGAAAAACATTATGAGCTTTAGTGCTAGCAGGCAATGCAAGTCTATATGCAACTGGCCCTATTCTTTCAAGCACTTCAAATGGCCCACAATATCTAGGTGATAGCTTGGCACAGCTCCCAAGCTTCAAGGAACTCTTCCTTGATCTTACTCTAAGATACACATGATCCCCAACATTGAATTCCCTATGCATTCTATGTTTATCTGCATAGCTTTTGTGTCTATCCTGGGCTGCTTTTAAATTTTGTCGGATCTTTGCAACCTCTTGTTCCATTTCCTTAAGCAATTCTGGCCCAAGTACAATGCGGTTCACTGGATTGTCCCAAGTCACTGGTGTCCTACACCTTCTGTCGTACAAAGCCTCATACGGACTCATTCCCAATGATTCTTGATGCCCATTATTATATGCAAACTCTACCAGGTGTAGATAATCCTCCCACTTGGATGGCTTGTCCATTACATACATGCGGAGCATGTCTTCAAGTACCTGATTTACTCTTTCTGTTTGCCCGTCTGTTTGAGGATGGTACGCGGTGCTAAAGTTCAACTGTGTACCCAAATCTGCAAAGAGAGCTTTCCAAAAATTGGAAGTGAACTTGGTATCCCTGTCAGAAATTATTGCCTTAGGCAACCCATGTAATCTGAAAATTTCCTTCATGAAAATATCTGCAATGGCATCGGCTTTATGTGTGGACTTAACCGGTATAAAATGTGCTGCCTTTGTTAACTTGTCCACCACAACCATGATGGAATCATGTTGTTTCTTAGTCATTAGCAATCCTGTAATAAAATCCATGGAGATTATTTCCCATTTCCATTCTGGAATTGGCACTGGGTGCAATAAACCTGCTGGGTGTTGGTGTTCCACCTTCACCTGCTGGCATTCCATGCACTTAGAGATGTATTCAGCGATGTCCTTCTTCATACCTGGCCAGAAATAATATTTTCTTGCTGTAGCAATTGTTTTCTGATATCCTGGGTGACCAGAGTATGGAGCTTTATGGATCTCATCCATAACCATTCTCCTTAAATCTGCCGCATTTGGAATATAGACTCTATTCTTATAGGTAAGAACTCCGTCTTCCTCCAAATGATAACCTTCATACTTCTTGCCAAGGTCTTGCTGCTGCAATTTGTCCTTTATCTGCTCATACACTTTATCCTCAACGATACGGCTAACAATCTGCTGCTTCAAATCTGGTTGGCAAGTACTAAGCACTGCCACATACATTTCATGTACCTTCCTGCTGAGTGCATCAGCCACCTTGTTTTCTTTCCCTTTTATATGTTTGATCTCAAAATCAAATTCACACAAAAATTCCAACCATCTGGCTTGCCTAGCATTTAACATTGGCTGATCAAACAAGTATTTCAGACCACAATGGTCTGTCCTTAACTCGAATTTTCTTCCCATTAAGTAATGCCTCCACATCTTCAAGGCATGTACTATGGCTGCAAGTTCTATATCATGAGTAGCATAGTTCTTCTCATGCTCCTTCAACTTTCTTGACTCATAGCATATCACGTGGTTGTCTTGCATAAGAACTCCTCCAAGTCCTTGATTGCATGCATCGGTACACACCACAAAGTCCTTTTCCGGGTCTGCAATCTTCAGAATAGGTGCACTTGTAAGAAGATTCTTCAACCGTTGAAAACTTTCTTCACATCTTGGTGACCATTCAAACTTTATTCCCTTCTTTTGCAAAGAAGTGATCGGGTTTGCAACCTTGGAGAATCCTTCGATAAACCTCCTATAGTAACCAGCAAGGCCCATAAAAGATCTCACATCAGTCACATTCCTTGGAGTTGGCCAATTCATAATGGCTTCAATCTTCTCAGGGTCTACAGATATTCCTTCGTCGGAGATGATGTGACCCAAATAATGAATTCTATCTTTATAAAAGTCACATTTGCTCAATTTTGCATACAGCTTATGCTCCCTTAGTAATTGCATTGTCATTCTCAAATCTTCTTCATGCTCTTCTTCATTCTTAGAATAGATGAGAATGTCGTCTAGGAAAACAAGAACAAACTTGTCCAAATATTTGCTAAAAACATTATTCATGAGACACACGAATGTAGCTGGTGCATTTGTGAGACCGAATGGTACCACTACAAACTCATAGTGTCCATACCTCGTTCTAAAGGCTGTCTTATGAATATCTTCTTCTTTGATTCTTACCTGATGGTAACCAGACCTCAAGTCAATCTTTGAAAATACCTTTGCTCCTCTCATTTGATCAAAAAGGTCATCAATTCGGGGCAATGGGTATTTGTTCTTCACAGTGACTTTGTTCAACTGCTTGTAGTCGGTACATAACCTGAGTGTTCCATCTTTCTTTTTCACAAATAGAACGGGCGCTCCCCACGGGGATACACTTGGCCTAATATATTCCTTTTCCAGCAACTCTTGCAATTGCATCTTCAATTCTAGCAATTCCGGTGTACTCATCCTGTAGGGTGTCTTAGACACTGGTGCCGCTCCTGGCACAAGTTCACTTGTAAAGTCAATGTCTCTCTTTGGAGGGAGTCCCGGAATCTCATCAGGAAAAACATCCCTGAATTCTTGCAATACCTGATAGTCCTCCAATTTCAGAGTTTCATTCTCTGTTGCCTCTAAAATGTGGGCTGCATACAATTGACATCCCTTCCTACAGAACTTCTTCAGCTGCATGGCCGAAACCTGTCTAACAGAAGTCACCTTTGGAACGCCTTTTACAACCCTCGGGTTTCCTTCTTCGTCCATGCATTCAAATGTCTTATTGTAGCAGTCGAGTTTAACCCTGTGTGCTTCTAACCAATCCATTCCAATGAGAATATCATAGGAACCAAGTGGCAAAATATTCAGATCTGCATAAGTGAATAGCCCATCCATCTCTAATGGACATTTCTCTACTATTTCGCTAACTTTTCTCTTGGTTCCAGTGGCTAGTTGAACTAACCAGGATTTACTATGCTTTAATTTCTTGAAAGCACACATCTCAACAATTCTAGGAGTGACATAACTGTGAGTAGATCCAGGATCAATCAAAATAGAAACAGATTGCTTAGCAATCTTACCTTCAACTTCAACCACAGTTGACTGATGATCTGCTTGGCGGTCTTCTACTGCTGCATAGATTCTAGGGATTGTCCTCGCCACTTGACCCATAGTTCCATCTCCTTGGATGTTGTGAACTTGATTTGCATTCCCATTCCTATGTGGACAGTTCCTAAGCATGTGGTCTCCTCCACAACCCCAACATTGAAGTGGTTCTCTTGGCTCCTTTGGATCTCTTGGCTTGTCTCCCATCATCCTAGTTGGCTTAGTCACAACCTGTGATGGCTGCCTTTGCTGATTTCGGAATTGAGGAGGCTTGAACCCCTTCTTCCTTTGATCAAACTTTTCATTTTTCTTATCCTTCCACGCCTTATGGAATTCTGGTTTGCTTCTGTTTTGATCAAAGCAATACTTGGCCTTTCTTATGGCCTCCTCTAGAGTTCGAGGTTCATCAAACTCAATTCTATCTTTATATGACTGGGGCAGTCCACTTAGGAAATGCTGAATTTTTACCTTATCATCTCGAATATACTTGACATACCTCAGCAGCTCCAAGAACTTGTTTGCATATTCTTCCATGGTCAATTGTCCCAATCTCAGCTCATGGAACTCTTTGATCTTATCATCATAGTACCTATCAGAGAGGTACTTCTGCTTGAAGTATTTCTTGAACTGCTTCCACACAATCTTTCTTTCATTGATCTTCTTCACTTGCCTGGTGTGTTCCCACCATATAGATGCTCTTCCATTCAAGTTGAAGATGGCTACCCTTGCCTTCATATTTCCCGAGTAGTCTTGGACTTGGAAATATTTTCTCATCCCAAGAAGCCAAGCTTCAGCTTCTTGACCAGATTTTACCTCTCCGTCAAATGTAGGAGGTTTTGCCTTCTTAAATTCCCCATGTGAATTGTTCCTGTAGTGCTTCTTTCTCTTGTTCCTGTAGGATGAAGAACTTGAACCCTCAAAGGATTCTTCAGAGTCAGATGATTCATTAGAAGAGATTTCTGGACTATATGTTCTATCTGTAGAAACTCTTCTTGGGCTACTGGCCCTTTTGCGGGAATTCCTTCTAGAGCTACTCCCACCCCTTTCTAGATTCGATATTTGATGCCCAGAGTTTATTTGCCTTTGGATGTCTGTTAAACTCTGCAGCATCGCTGCATTCAGCTGATTTTGTTCTTCTTGAGCTTTAATCATCCTTTCATTATCTTCCCTACAGCTTTGCAACTCCACCCTTAGGCTTCTCATGGTGGCTGCAACATCTGGAGGGGTCTCTTGATTTCTTCTCCCATTAGATTCTGTCTCAGCATTTTCAACCTGTATATTTTCCCCCATGGCGTCTGTCTCAGGCTCATAGGGATCCTGAGCATCATTCATGATGTGCATTTTCTTGGCCCAACCAAGATCCAAAATTTTTCCACTGTATTATCTAGAGTGTTACCCTGCTGTAACTGTGACTCTCTGAAATGTGTTCATCAACACAATTGTTAGCTGCATTACATTCTCAAAATTTACAAATTACTTCATGCACATGGGAAAACATTACGTTGACAATTTGTCAAATCACAACAACGAAACTATGAGGGAAAAAAGAAAAAGGGGGGTCAAGGGGGCTTGCCCCCTTGTGGCTTCCCTGCGCCACAGCAGGGCGGGTCGAGGGCAACGCCCTCATTTTTTTTTTTTTTTTTTTTTTTTTTTACGAATCACGCCGCGTCGGGCGGTTCTCGGAATCCTGCCGCAACGGGCAGTTCGCTGAATCCGGCCGCGACAGCGGTTCGCAGGGTGTTGCCGCAATGGGCGGTTCACTATATGCTCCCGCAATGAGCGGGGCGGTTCACTGAAGGCTGCCGCAATTGCGGGGCGCTTCGGCGACGGCTTCCGCAATTGCGGAGCAGTTCGCTGAACGCTTCCGCAATTGCGGAGCAGTTCGCCGAACGCTTCCGCAATGGCGGGGCGATTTGCCGAGCGGAGCCATTCGGCGAAGGCTTCCGCAGTTGCGGAGCCATTCGGCGAATGCTCCTGAAATTGCGGAGCCATTCGGCGAAGGCTTCCGCAGTACCGGAGCCGTTCGCGGAATGCTTCCGCTGGAATGCTTCTCCAATTTCGGGCGATTTTTCGGAACGATTCGGCGAAGTCTTCCGCAGTTGCGGAACGATTCGCCGAAGTCTTCCGCAGTTGCGGAACGATTCGCCGAAGTCTTCCGCAGTTGCGGAACGATTCGGCGAAGTCTTCCGCAGTTGCGGAACGATTCGCCGAAGTCTTCCGCGTTTCGGAACGATTCGCGGAATCCTTCCAAAATTTCGGAAGAGAATTCCTTCCACAATTTCGGAAGAGAATTCCTTCCGAAAAATTCCGACACTTAAAAAAAATTTTCCACTTAAAAACATTTTTCTCCGCTGTTTCGGAGCCATTGGCTGAATTCTTCCGCAATTTCGGGAAGGTTCGCGGAATCCTTCCGCAATTTCGGGAAGGTTCGCCGAACTCTTCCGCAATTGCGGGAAGGTTCGCGAAACCTTTCCGAAATTTCGGAACGACTTCCCGAAACGGCTTAAAACACAATTTTTCCAAAAACAGACTTAAACCAAATTTTTTTTCCAAACTCATAAGACAACAATTTTATTGTAATTGCTTATCAGATTTGGCCCATAGAGTCCCAATGCTGCAACGCAGCTCTGATACCATTCTGTCACGTCCCCTCCCATCCAACCAGCCAGATGGAGAGGATCGTGACGGTTGAACCGGGCATCTAGCCCCCATATCCATTCATTAAACAAGCATTCAAATTCAAATGAAAAGAATATACACATATACAATTGCATAACAGATGTGATATTAAACTGGGCGTCTAGCCCTATGAAACGTTTAACCATAAGCATGAACATAATATAACAGAGATAGATGGAACTGTATGGTTTTAAGAAAATCACAGCGGAATATTAAGAATTTCACATCCATCATACATTTAAGATGTTCATCAAATAAGTAAATGCAAGTTAATACAGGGGAATACTTATCTTATACAAAAGTAGTCCCACGCAACTGGCTATGCAACTGCAACGTTCCACCCAACCGTAGGCCAGTGTGCTCCTCAATCTCTCAGCACCACTGCCACCCCCGAGCTGGGCATGATCTCTACAAGGAACTAGGGAACAACAGACTCACACATAGCCAAGCATACACCAAGATGAGCAAAGCCAATCTGCAATTGGGTTTATCAGGCTGCTAGGACATGGAAGGGATGAGTTGCTAAGCTAGTGAGCTCCAGCACAGAGCCAGGGATAACCTTGCAAGATCTATTTAGCTTGGCACCCATAATACCTACACACCCAGCACAAGGAAGTATTCTTTTCTCTGCTATACAGTCCCTCAAGCCATACCTTCCCTATCTAGTGCTCTCAGGGTATGCATAGAAGAGTAACCAAAGCCCTCTTGATCTTCTTGAGAGGTTGTCTCCCCCACTAGGTTTATCAAGCTACTTCTGTCCACTACCACTCCAAAACTTCCATTCACAGGTTCAAACCAAAATGAGGATGCACACAACAGCAGAACCCAATTATGGGGCAAGATAAAACGTTTTTACAGAGAGAGGCATGAGATGGGGTTTCAGCTGACTCAGGAAAACGTGGGAAGTTGGGAAACAACCCAGGGAAGCCAAATCCGCTTTTAGAAAAACGTCCTTGGGCATTCAGGGGCAAAACGACTTCCATATAGTCCCCAAAAACGTGGCCCTTCTCTCCCAGGATGCTATATATACAAAAACGAACTTCCAGGCATGGAAAATGCAGGATTTTGCTGAAAAACGTGAAGGGAAAAAAAACCCAGATAGCTCCTACTGCGTGAATGAATGAAGACTGCCCATTCCCCATGGCTTTGGGCACCATTTCGTGGGTGGTTTCTTGCCCCCCAAGCAAAAACACGATTTTCCAAGTTGATGGCTTGCCCATGCACGAAAATGGCTTGCCCATACTCTTTCATTCCCAAGGCATTAACTGCCTTAACCAATTTCTTGGAAAAAATTAAATGATTGGGTACATGAGACAAAATGGGTAGTTGGTGGTTTATGGGTTTCCCCATTGACACATGGATTAATACTATTGGCTCAAGGGTTTGAATAGTTTCCCTCCCTATTCCTTGTAGAACCATGCCCCATCTCTTTTGTTGCATTGCATAGCTAGTTGTGGGTATTTTTCATTAAAATTCGTATTTACATGATGTCTTATATACATTGTGCCCATCTCGCACAAGAACCATAGACATCTATTTTAATTGTCGATACATAAACGCTAAATCAATGGTGGGGCCTTGGCCTTGAGCTTCTCACCATGATTAAGTTACAATATTTACATAATTTACAAAGGGGGTCAAAATGGGGACGTGACAGAGAAGACTATCTCTTGTATTCTGGTTGTATCATTGCTCTATCTATCTCTGAGGAAGTTATTGGGGTTTTTCACCTTTATAGTTTTCCCCAACTAAACTCTGTGTCTCTTGTGTGCTTGCATTATTGTGTCCATGATTGATATGTTGTAGATTTGTTGTACATGTTGTTCTCTCAGTTAAGATCCTAGATCAGATTGAAGTAAATTCTGAAAATTTAACATCTACAACATGCTTTATCTTGTAAAGCCATCTGGAAGTCACAATGGACTTCCCATCAGGTTTGGGAACAACCTCCCAAACATCACTCTTCATTATAGAGTTGTAATCTTATGTCATTGCATCTTTCCAAACTTGCTTCTTTGCATCTTCTTCATATGAGGATGGTTCTGAATCACTGATTTGACTCATCGGTGCAACATACCCTGAATATCTGTTAGGTTTCTTGCGCTCTCTGGATGATCCTGTTGGTTCTCCACGTTTATTTGCATTTTGTAAGATGTCTCGGCAACTAGTAGATCTTCTTTTAGCGGGAAGTTCATCAGGTGACCTCTCAACCAATTCTACTGGTTCTTCAGGAGATAGCGAATTTGAGGCTGCATTTTCTGGTTTCTCCCTCTCTACCCTCTACCTCTGAAGGGGGAGAATCAGATTCGGGATCCTCCATCTCTGAATCACATTGAATCTCTTTCGAACTTTTGAAAGAATCTTCCTCATGGAAGGTAACATCTCGACTGACTTCAATGTGTCTCTCACCAAATACATATATTCGGTATGCTTTGGATGACTCGCTATAATGCATAAATGTGCCTTTATTTACAGAAGGGTCCATCTTTGTTCTCTTTTCTTTTGGTACATGAATGTATACTGGGCTCCCAAAGATCCTCAAGTGTGAGATGTTTGGTTTCTCGTTGGTAAACACTTCTTCTGGTGTCTTCTCATCTAGAATGACATGCGGGCTTCTATTATGGATGTACACAGCTATATAGGTGGCTTCTACCCATAATGAGGTAGACATATCTTGATCATGCATCATGGATTTTGCAGCCTCACATATGGTTCTATTCTTTATTTCGGAAACTCCATTTTGCTGAGGGTTGTATGGTATTGTTAACCATCTACATATTCCTGCATCACTACATAGCTCATTAAATGCATGTGAATCACATTCACCTCCATTATCAGACCTTAATGCAAAGATGTGATTTTCTTTCTGATTTTCACCTATTAATAGCTTTAAACTCTTTAAATTTTCTAAGAGTTTCACTTTTAGCCTCCATGAAATAAATCCATGACTTCTTAGAAAAATCATCTTTGAATAGTACATAATATAAGAAGCCACTAAAGAGGGGGATGACATGGGACCACATACATTGGAATGTATTAAATCTAAAATCACTTTAGATCTAGTAAAACTGCTAGAAAATATTTTCTTAACATTCTTCCCAAGTGCACAACCCTGACATACACTATCATGCTCAAAATCAAATATGGGCATACCTTTCACCATCTTTTGAAGTCCTGGGAGTGATTTGTAGTGTAGGTGTCCAGGACTTCAGTGCCATAGATTGCATGGACTGATAGTGTGGTGAATCATAGATTGAATGTACTTCCAGGGTTCCTCCCTCTCGAATTCCAATCACAATAGTAGATTCTAGGATTTTGTTCTTCGACCATAAAAGTGATTTGTTATCCATGAAGATAAATTGGAAGCCTTTGTCTTCAAGAACCAAAATTGAGAGAATGTTCTTCTTCAATCCTGGAACATATATAATGTCCTCCACATGTAGAATATCACCGGTGCTCAATTGAATGAGGTGGATCCAACTCCTTGGATCGAATAGGTTGAGTTGTCCTCCAACTCTACCATGCATGTGAATTCTTTCTCTTTTAGATCGGTGATGGCACTCTTGTAACCAATCATATGTTTGGATGCACCACTGTCAATCAACCATGTTTTCGCATTTGTGATGATGGATCCCGAAAAGGATGAGACAAGATAATACTCCCTTCTTGTCTCATTTTCTTCAGATGCATTCTTTTGAGTGATTTCATCTTCTATGGTGGTAGAAGAATGAAACTTTCCTTTCTGCTTTGCGCTACAATATCTTGAGAAATGAACTTTATTGTTGCAATTGAAGCATCTAGATTTTGACTTGTCAAATCCTTTGTTGAACTCCTTCTCCTTTGGATGAGAGAACTTCTTTTGGAAGAAGGGTTTCTTTTCTTTCTTCATTCTTGCCATGAGGGAAAGATTTTCTTCTTTGATGCACACTGACTTGCTCTGGATTCACCCCTCCTCTTGGAGGCAGTCATGCCACAACATTTAAAAGTTAGTTTTTACCTCTCAGCCATTTAACTCAGCCAAGAATGTCTTCCATGAAGATGGGAGACCATCAATAACGGTTTGGAGAAGATCATCTTCATCCACCACTACTCCAATACTAGCAAGCTGATCTCTTACCTGAAAGATCTTGGAGAAGAAGGAGGCCATTGTCTCATCCGTCTCCATCTTTAATTTTCGAAGCTTATTGTTCAATGCCCTCTTTTGACTCGGGGCCTTCTTCTCATATAGATTAGTCAATGTATCATAAAATTCTTTCACGGTCTTCAATGACGTGATAACAGGAATCAAGTTATCTTTTACCGAATCAAAGATGATCCGTTTAGCATTAGATTGATTCTTATTGAATTTGATGCGCCTGCATTAGATGTAGGCTCCTCCACCATAGTGGATACATAGCCATCCAAGTCATGTTCGTTTAGGATGTTGAGAATCCTATCCTCCCAAGTGTTGAAGTTTGAGGTGCCCTCAAGACGGTCTTCTGGTTGTACAGAGACTGATGCCATAGTCTTCAAATCTTGTGTTCAACTTCTCATGATATATGTAGGCTCTAGCTGGCATGAAAAACTGAGTTCTTTCACACCCTGAGCTATGATACCATGTTGAAATTTGGTTGAGCTTTGATCTTTAATTATTTTATATCCAGAGACTTGAAGCAATGAGACAATTCAATCCATGAAATTCATACAACCATAACACAAGATATACCTTGGGGAAAATACTCAAAATTATGAGAACAAGAACCCCAACAATTCTTCTCGGTATAATATAATCATGGATAACAAATAATGTTTTCTTTTACAACATAGAAGATTTCCTTCAGAAGATGAGAGATCACCAAAATTATTGGTGAAGATACATAAGCAATAGAGAAGAGAAATCAATCGTATGTGTTCCCAACAAAAAAATAACAAGCACGAACAATACCCTACACAAAGTGAAGCGCCTTGCCTTCAATGGAGAAGAGAATTCACTTCACACTTGATTCAACAATCCTGTATAACATATTTATACATTCTTCCCTTCTATTTTTAACTTCTAACTTCAGGTGAACTCACCCTCAAACTGGATGTATTAATCTTGCATGGAGCGGTGCGCCCCACTTCTCATGCAGTGCTTCATGTCACTGAGCTGCCACTTAGGATGAACTCAGATCTTAACTGAAAGATTGCCCACTTAGTTAGGTGGCTAACTTAAGTTTCAACATGCAATTGTCACAACTCACGTGCCATATTTTAGTTTAACATAAGTGTCGTCATGCAATAACACTTAGTTAACTAGATCTTCTCTTTAATTGAAGTGTCATCTTTTAGTTTAACTAAAATGTAAATACTTTAGTTAACTAGTCCCTTTTATTTAACACTTAGTTAACTGAAATCATGCTAATTGATTTACTTGAAGTGACCACTGTTTGTTCTTTAGTTAACTGAGACATATCTTTAAGTGATGCTTTAACTGAAGCATTGATACTTAACTGAAGATTTATAACTAAATCTTTAATAATTCGATTTCTCTTTAATTAGTTAAAGTGTCTGCATGGGCAATTTCAAATTCTCTTGATCTCTATGGTTTATCTTTTATTTCTTTATCTCTTACTGCATGGTCAATATGTGCTAACTTTAATTATCCATCACATTACATTATACTAAGAAAAATTATCAGATGCTGTGATCATATTATATTATTCCGGACCAAATGATCATATGTTAAAGTAATTCACTTTAGAGGTGATCAATCTCTAAAGGAGACTTAATAACAATTTGGTGATCATGGTTAATAATATATCACACAACATTACATGCTTTTAACAAGTAAAGCATGACCTTTATATGGAAGGTCCACCTCTATACAAGAGGTCCATCTCATGGATACTTTTATATGGAAGGTTTACCTCTATACGGGAGTTCCATCTCATGGATACCTTTATACAGAAGGTTCACATTATAATCATGACTTGATACACACAAGTTCGGATCCTTGTCCAACAAGACTTTACAACATCATTACTTTGATCAATTACATCTATACGAGAGGAATAACCTTTACATGGAAGGCAATCAAAGTGCTCACCTCTATACGGGAGGATCAATCTTGGCTACACAAGATTGGCTTGGAGAATGTCTCCTGATGCTGTATATTTAACACCTTTACTAAATATTGAAACTCAAACTCCTCCCACCAAATAGGGTTGAATTTGAATGAGGTAGGTGGCTTCTCCACTACATTAGATAACTATAGAAAAAATGGGATATGGTCCTAAACCCATCCTATGGATTCCCAAGACTAGTTTCTTGCCACACTATTCAATAGGGAATTAAAAACTAGAAACTGATCCAAATGCTTCAAATCAACCTCCATATGTGATATTTTGTTTCACTGGGTGGGTTTTAAGACCATTAGTTCAACATCAATGTAACACCCATCAAGGACAACACAATATTTTTTTCGTCTAAATAAATTCGTTCAATGGCTTCTACCTAATAATATTCTATGACAGAGGATTCACAATGTAGTTTTTAATATGCGTCTTGAATGTTATCACTGTCCCATCTCTGACTACACACGTTTAGTATTTCACAACACCTACCATGTTGGACATATCCTAGAACCTAATTGCGTCAATACCTAGCCATTGACTCCACCCATTAATTTAATTGTCATATAAATTTGTCGATGAATATAAATCAGTAATCACCTAAAATTTAATACGCTCATGCTTTGAGTCCTTAAATTCCCACCTAAACAATCCATCTATTATAAAAACATAATGCTTAAAGGTAATAAACATACACATCATATCAACTTATTTCATCTATTATAAGGATATAATTTCGTCATGTAATTAAATTATTTGAAAACCATAAAACCTTTTTATCTATAACCCCAAGGTAATAACATATCTCATTCCTGGTAATATAAGATGAAATGCACTTCTATAAACCAATAGATTATATATCAACATGAATATGATTAATTTAGCCATAAGACATAATACACTATATCTTCAACGTAATAATTCCTCTATAGCATTATTATATGGGCATATGACTTCATAAATTATTGTCATAGCCATTCATTCTTCCATATTCTAATATCCTAGGCATTTACACGACACATAAAAACTAGTTCTCATATCATGATGCAATTATTCCATTCTATGGATTTCGTCTATTTAACACATCTAAGTATTATGTCTCACTTACAAGATCTTTTTATTTCCATCACAATACCACTTCGCTACGAGGATACAATACACTAATTCTTTCCATGAAACAATTAAATTCTTTTATTACATGAATACAACGTGGTAGAGTTATTTTTGACCTTGGATTAACACACATATATATATACATACCCATTAAATAATAATGGTCCCATCGGGTCGTCATGCCCTCAACCTTATTACTATTTAGAGATTTAAGTCACCATAATGAACTGAGTCACACAAGATTAGGGGCGCCTATGGATTCATATTGACATAAAAGTTAACCCGATCAGCCTTCATATAATTAATAATTAGTCATGCCCTCAACCTTATTAATATTTATAAATTTAAAGTCACCATAATGAACTGAGTCATACAAGATTTGGAACGCCTATGGATTCATATTGACATAAAGTTAACCCGATCAGCCTTCATATAATCAATATAATTCATTATATGAAATGAACATCAATTTTCCAATAGACAACGTCATTCACAACATGCTTGTGGTGTATTTCTCTCAACCTTAACTTAACGAACAATTTGTTTTTCATGTTTTTATACGTCATATCCATCTGACATCATTGACTTGAGTAATTTGCAGATATCGGAAGAGTCCCCTGATATCAAATTTTTGAGCGACGAACTCGACAGCTTCGGTGTCGACTAGTCAATTGGGACAAGGTTCAATGGTAAAGTTATAGTCCCAATTATGTGACCTAGGAGGACGTATTAGAGATGCGTAGACGGTTTCTATACCTATTCCAGAACTCCGGGACGATGTTTCTTGAAGTGGAGGTGTATGTAGCACCTTGTTTTGTCACTCACGGTTGATTTTGATTATGACTTATTTTTTGAGGGCATTTGGTTGTGAATGACTTGGTTATGTATGCATTCAGATATGGACTATGTGTTTTCTTATTCTTTAAGGGCATTCGGTTTTGGATGACCCAGACATGTGTGGAAACAATATTTACTTGATTAAAGAGAACAACATGGAAACATTGTCTTATGGGATGATTATGATAAGTTCATATGGTTATGAAATGGTGTCAATGTTGATTGAAAATGCTTATGTGAATATGTTATGATTTCAATTGCGATTGAAATGCTTGTATGATTTTATCATGATTCGATAGTGATCGAATGCATATGCAATGTGATAATGACGTCAATGATGATAAAATATTGATAGTTTCTTATGATTATATCTATCTTGTACTCTGATGGGTTGTCGAGTGGGACAGGAAAGGTAGGTACATGTGACGTGAGTAGCATCGATACATCATGGACTTGTGATGAGTTGGTTAGCATGGATCGGTGATGTCAATTTAATATTTATGATTATGTTTGAAATCTTGTTTTTAAGATTTGACGTGCGTGATGTTTGATGTGCAGGTCTTGGATTGTGGTTGCCAATTGGTCCACGTCAGGTAATGAGGTTGAACAATGATACGATGTAAGATTAGCAAGTTGACAACACGATGAGCTTTGAATAGAGCGAGAGAAGCTCTAGCTCATCAAATGTGTGTGTCATGAGGGTAAGCCGTAGGTTGGTCACTCACGAGGCATTTACTGGGGGCATGCAATAAGGACTCGACCTTATTGCCCAGGAACCACCAGTGCCTCAACATGGTAGGAAGATTGAGTCCACATGGAATCAACTGTCGTACCATATCCCCACCTCAGGGAAATATTTGAAAGGCATGCGAGAAGCATGGCACCTTGATATCCCTAGTCGCAATGTGAATGTGATAATTAAATTAAATTAATTATTAATTGGGAGAGATTAATAAAGTATTCCAAAAAAAATTAGAAAATATTCTAGTCAATTAATTTATGAAAAAAAAACATTAATTAATTAATTTCAATTGTGAAATTTATTAATAAAAACATGAGCAAGTACATTAGTTAACTAAAAATAAAAAGATTGAATAAATCCTTAAAAATAACAAATTAAAGAAACTCAACTAAAGCAAATTTGAGCTAAAAATAAAAGAATAAGAAAAGCTGAGATAACTAAAACTGAGGTGAATAAAAATTAAAAAAGAAAGAAAATAATTCAAAGAGTTATGCATGTGAATGCATGGATCTACGGGGTGATTAAGAGGCAAAAAGGGAAAAAGCTCTCATCTTTTTCCACCATAGGTTTGGGAGAACAACTTGGGTTGTGGCTCCTGTGTAGGTGAATGTTAGAGGGTGTGGTTACTTTGATACTAAGGGGTTGGGAGCCTTGTGGTAGAATCCTAGTATTGAACTTCAATTGCTAGCAATGTATCATCAGCCTCATTGCGGCTTGGGGTCCCAAGGGAAGAAAAGTATTTGTGGGTACAATAAGGAGGAAACCGATGGATCATTTGGGATTGGCAAATAGGACAGGGATCTTGTGGTGGACATTCAACGATGACTTCAAACTCCGACTTTGACTTCAATCTTCGGCAACTAGCGATTCGACAGGTATTCTTCGATAGTTTATTTCACTTATAATGTTTGTTGGATTTTTGTCAGGATGTGTAGATCTGCTTATAATGAAATGAATGCTTCGACCTGCATCCAAGAAAGACACTATTAGATCTGAGTTTGAGGTATTACAATTAATATATTTAAGAGATTAAGTGTGAAGCTATGCTTTATGTGTAGGAAGTATATTTTATAGGTTGCTTGAGGATTAGGTAGTATGTAAAATATAAATTACATGGTGATCAGATCTAGGCTTTATATCTATATCTATATCTATATATAAACCTATTAGATGGTTGATCAAGTTCATGATTGTACATGTCTTGTGGATCTGATGTGTATCATTTTGTGTTAATTAAATATTGCAGGGATTGTATTATGTGAAGTGCAGAGATTAATGTTGGCTACTCATATAGACCAGTTGTTTCTAGGGTCCAAATATATGTAAAATTACTGATTATAATACACAAACCAGGGTAGTGGAACCTGTGTTCTGGTTCACAGATTTATTTTCAACATAGGACGAGTCCATTTAAAGCGTTCCCTATTGAATTTATGTGGGGATTGTGTTCCAGGTCTAAACTCTTAACCGATCAGCAGCGTGACCAGTGCATAGATATCAAAATTAGAGGATAGACCTACCTTCACTAGTAGCATGAACCGTTGAGTACCTTGTTCCGACCCGCGACCTTATCTTCAACCCTAAAATCCTAGATCTTCAACCCTAGAAGCCTAGATCTGTATTAATAACCAAGGTAAGTAAAAATTCCAACAGAATTGCAATCCCATAGCCGTAATTGCAGGTTGAATGAGTTTTCTTCCTCAAACAATGCTCGTTGACTATGAATTTAATGGCCAATATAAAGAATTTCGGCATTAGTGGTTACTTGTTAAACCAGATGTAAACAGATCGAAAATCAATTATGCTAACCCCCGGTAACGCTGGAATGGATATTGTTGGAAAAATAAAATTCCTGGATCGAAACATTCTGGCCATCCCTGAGTAATGAAAACCAAGCATAGATCACAGTGCATGCGGTCTGCATAAATCCACATTTGTATATTCGTATCCTTAGGTTTTAAGGATCTTGCTATGGCCAACACTATGACCGATCCCTACTAGCACTCGATCTTAGTCATCTTGTAACCCTAGATGGGGGATTTTGGTCTCTAAGTGCCTTGAAAATCGACTATTGTTTTCCCTACAGTGCCTCCATCGTTGCCTTGGACTGTGCATGGAAAAGGAATGGCTTGAAACCAATAGCTGATTTGACCCCATTCTTTCTAAGGTCAAAACCCAAACCAAGAGACCTCATATGAAGAATGTTCCCTTTATACCTAAGAGCATAAAGGATACTATCAATCAAATCAATAGGAATACCCCTATCTTCAAAAGAATCAGAACTCCCCTCCTGAGAAGCATATAAGTTCAAGCACCTATAAAATCTATGAGAAGGAATAGTGGTACGAATTCCCACAACTAATTCTAATCTAAGAGAAAATGAAAATCAAACCAAAGTAGGAGAAGTTGAACCAAGAATTGCCTCTTCTTGAATCAAAACTCCTCAAGTATAAAAAACATCTTAACTCATAATAGAATGGTAATGTGAGGGAGAAAGATCCAA
Organism: Larix kaempferi; assembly: GCA_027924585.1. Taxonomy (NCBI): domain Eukaryota; kingdom Viridiplantae; phylum Streptophyta; class Pinopsida; order Pinales; family Pinaceae; genus Larix; species Larix kaempferi. The sequence goes on along the minus strand of BSBM01000637.1, from coordinate 16,332,342 downwards.
AGAAGACTTACCAAAGTTAGTGGCCTCTCCATCAATTGTTGTATTCGACACACTAGCAATCTGCACCCCAGAATGTGGTTTCACAATACCTCCTCATAGACTAAGACTCTAAGAGGTGTCCTCCCAAGTCTCTTCAAAGTGAGGAACAAGGTTTGGAAGTAATGTTTAAGAACTATAAGGAAAATCCAAGTCCAAATCATTCCAAACTAAGTAATCCTTAGAATCAACAATGGAAATAGGTCCCACTGCTAGATCCGTCCTTTCTATCCCAGGGGCAAAAAACTCTATGTTTGAATGATCCTTACAAACTCTATCCCCTATGTTTTCCTCCTGGACTAGTATGCCATTAGCTTGAATTTCTTGGGAATGAGGAGGAATAGTGATTGTGTGAACTTGAGTATCCAAATGTAGAGAAGGAGTGACTAAAGGAGTGATGTCCTTGTTGGCCTCATTGACAACTCTAGGGATTTCCAAGCCCCCCGAGAAGGGGGACAATTTGATGGCGGATTGGAGAACCTTGTATAGGTAGTTGCATCCTCCTCACATCTCCATACCCGCTTCGTGAAAGGCTTAGAATAGTTTTCAACAATGTTCCCATATGAATGACAGTGGATACAATGGAAGGAATATTGCAATAGTCCAATGGCTGTGATATCAATGTATCTCGTACTTCAGTTTCATTGTAATCCACCAAACCTTCAAACAAATCCATGGAAAGTAGAACATTTTCCATAGACCACTACAAATTGTACCTAAAGGAGGGATCGATAAAAAAAGTCTTCCCTAGTTTATTCCCTAGGTTAGATAGAAAGATTCATGTCACAATTCTATTGGTAGGCACGACCCTTTACGCAAATTGGAACCCATCGTGATACCTCCCTCCTAGGGTTAAAAAATCGATGTCAAAACTTGAGAGTGCGAGAATAGGAATCCCAAATCTAATTGTTGCTCAGAATCTTCACAACGTCCTCTTCAAATTGGAACTTGATGCCCAAATAGCCATGGGTCATAATATAATAGAGTGGTCGATAACCTAGAATTGGATCCAAATTATTTTGAAGGCACAACTTTAATGAAGCATCTGGAATCCCAATGCAAAAAATGACCCAAGAGTGCTTTGTTGATGCATTTCAATAAATTTTCCACCCTTAGGTCTTAGCTAACTATTATCCTTATAACATTGGCCCTCTTTTTAACAACCTTCATATGTTTTCTCTGAGATTTCACTATACTACTAACTTCTACAAGAGTTGAGCTCACTTTCTTCTCTGCAAAGGGGATACCCAAAAATATTGACAAGAAATTAGGCCCTAGCTTTCGACCCACAAATCCCTCACCACTACCAGGTTAACTTGATTCTCCAATACCACACACAAAGAAATCACAAGGAAAATATGGAAGGACCTCAAGAGGAAATCAAGGAGACCTAGAACCATTTTGAAGTAAATCCTCCCCTAAGTTAGAGAGTAGGACATCATTGTTTCGAGGTGTAGTACCAACCTCGACTACATGTAGATTGATCTTCTTCAAAGGAGAATCATCCATCTTACATAGGGGAGTTATGGAACCTTCAATTATTTGACATCTCGAGCCCTTTGCCAACAAACCCATAAGTGATTTATCACTTAGGGTTTTAAGACTTTAGGAAATAACCCCTTGGTGCTAACAATCGGTGAATACCTAAGGTTATAACCGAAGTCCGTCCCCTCAACCTATGAATATGGCAAAGGAGATGTTTTGCCAGAAGTAACTAAATCTTGCAATGGATTTGGTCCAAAATTGACAAGTTCCCCACCAACCTCAAAATGGTCTAGGGCTTCAAAGGGATTTGACCCCATTATTCTCAAATAAGTGGACACATAAGCTTATAAACAACAACCCTCCTATCTAATATAAGCTTAACTTTTCAACCCCTTTAATACAATTTGTCTAAGTTGTTAAATTAAGTTTATAAATTTACTTATGAACTTGAAGATTTATTCCCAGTTGGGATTATTTGCCATATTATTTTTGTGTTATTGTTTGATTGGACAAGGATATTGGATTTTCATTTTCTTTGTAATTGCTTTTGATAAATATATATTCACACTTTTGCATACACATTACAAGTGGTTTTCATTCCATGCAAGTGGGTCCATCTAGCTTGCAATAAATTAACTTAAGAAAAACTTTAAGCATTACATAGTTCATTCTTACAAATTTTACCAAAAAATAAGGCTACAACTAATACTTATATTTTGGTTGAACATTCATGAAACCATTTGCATTAGGAATGGTGAATAAACCAAGACTATGATGGGTTAAGTAGATAATGGACCCTAGACACAAAACATTTGGTAGCATTCTTAGGCTCAAAATCAAAAAATATAATAATTAACATTCACTATGATGATAACAATAAGAACCCTTGCTAACCTACTTGGCAGTCAAGATAAAATCTATAACAATCACAATATACTATAAAACAAGAATCCGCATGATTTCTCATTTTTTTGGAGGTCACAGTCAGTTGTTGTTTTTACTTATGTTTTGATAAGGGGTGCTAACAATAGCATCCATTTTGTTTTTGCTAAATTTACAACTTTATTGAAATCCAATCATGTTTCCTTGCAATCAAAACCCTAAATCAACCCGTGACTTGAAAATAGGTGCTACCAGTAGAACCCCTTTCCTTTGTTGGGTTACATTTCCCTGGAAAAAAATAATTTTTTTTAGAAAAATAAAAACACAAAAAATGAAAAAAAAAAACACATAAAAACAACTTGAAAGAAAAAAAGAAGAAAAAAAGAAGGTGAAATAAGACATTGGAAATTTCAAAATCTACAAAAAAAAAAAAAAAAAAAAAAAAAAAATTTCTCAAAAAAATTATAATTTTTTTAAACAATTTATAAAATTTATAATTAATTTAAAAAAAAAAATTCAAATTCAAAGTATTTAAAATAAAATAAAATAAAAAACCTAATTTTTTTTTAAATTATAATTGTTTTTTGAAAAATAAACAAAATAAACATTTTTTTTTGAAAAAAAATCAAAACTTTTTAAAAGTTATAAAGATAAAAAGTTGTAATTTTAGCCCCCGCCCCCAGGGGTGTACTGGTATCACCCAATTTTTTGTTTTGGGGTTGTTTTTTGGTGTTTTTGACACAAAAATATGAGTTTTTATGGCTAGAATTCTCATTCTATGTATATAGTTCTCATTCTATTGTATACTATGTTAAAAATATGAAACTTCAATGGAAATATTCATATTGTGACCATATGTAATGCTAATCTACTTATTAAAATAAATGTTAAGCTTGCCAACTTCCTCATTGGAATAAGAGATCTATAATATTGCTAGTATACTTGTTAGAATGAGGAATCATTCAATACCACTACACTAGGAAGCTTCATGTGTTCTTTCACTAAAGTCCCCCCCTCATTAGTGTAGAAAATAATCTAAATGCAATGTCAAGATGTTTATAGAAGAAATCAAGTTGGTAGAGAATTTAATGCATGTTCAAATTTCTTTTTGAGATGTTGCTTTCTTTCTTAAGGTATTCTGTATTTGGGTGTTTACTACAAGGAAAATGAGGTTGCAGTGGAGGTTATAACATAGGTTTATAGTGTTACAAGATTGGCCCAAATTGTCAAAACCTCCTTCACTGCAACCTCCACCAATGGTATTGGATGTTTTGGCAGAGGTTTTCACATAATTTTATCATAACCAAAAAACCTTGGTGAATGAAGGCATTAGCAATTTTTTTTTCATTGGTGTGCTTTGTTGATAAAAGTGCACTAGTGCTAACAAATATAAAACGCACTAATGCCTTTAAATAAAAACATGAATTGGGGCGTTTAAAAAATTTAAAGGCTCTATGTGCATCGGTGCTTGTTAATAAATATAACACCAATACAAACCAAAATTTTTAATGGTATTAACAGTTTATACCAATATATGCACTGGCATGGTAAATTAAATATAATATCGGTGATTATGTACTAAATGAAAGTACCGATGCGCTAAGGGAAGGAAAACACATCTGTGGAGTCGAGTGGGATGTTGAATTTTGTTGCATTTTTAAAATTCAATGGTGCAGTCACAATATAGTGGAGCATTAGTGTGTTTATGGAGAATGCACTAAGTAGTTTGTTGTCATGCACGTTTGGTTTAAATGTACCTATGCTACATTTCATTTAACGCATCGATGCAATAAAAACAATCAAAAGGACAAGTATTCATTTTCTCTTTGGTGAACAGTGACTAGTGACATCACCCTGGAATATCTATATTTTATATTTTTAAAATTCCATTATTCATAAAAAATTGAAATGTTTTTATTATAGTATCCATATAATTTTAATTTTAATTATTGCATTTGGATATGATGTTTGGATTAATTTGTTATATCATAAATTTTCGAATTTTTGCAACTATTGTAATCTTTAGTCATCCATATATTTAATCAATGATGTAACATTTCACAGTGACATTGGACAATGTGATAGAATACAAAATTTATTTTATTATATATGAATATGACACCCTTTGTCATACAAAATGGGAGAACATAAAGTACACAATAATAAAAATGTCAACATGCATGTTATTGTTACACTTATCGGTCATCCATTGTATTTCAATTAGGACACTATGTCCAGTACATTATACAAAATGTCTGATTTTCACTGACAATTATTTCAAAATATACAACAACTTGCATTAACATCCAAATATAATCATCATCATTCTTCACTAGAACTGTTGTTGGTGCTCGAGCCACTTGCATGATCTTGTTTATTTGGCCAAATGTTTTGTTGATTGCCTCGACTTTTTTCCTCTTCTTTAGCTTCCATATACAAAAATAAAAATAAAGTGCAATGAGTGTATCTACAATGGCGGGAATAATGAAAATTAAAATAGATAATATAGATGAATGTAAATTGAAAAGTGACGTACCATAGAAAGAATTGAGTTCTAAATGTTATACATTCTTTCAAAACCAAATCTCATGCCTTCTCTCAACAACTCTTCTGTTGGCTCCACTCCATTATTTCCTGTATACCCCATAACAAACCATACATTTAATATAACATATTTTTTCGTTCCGATAATTATAAAATGATAAAAGTATAAAAACATATATACTTACAAATTCCATAATTAATTTTTGATACGCCAACATATGCTCATAATGTAATGTATCCAAACCCTCTATTTTTAGGCACACTAACTCAAATCTATAGCGTGAACACACAAATGGTACTATTAGAGGAAATTTGGGTAAAAAATGGGCCTCCTAAGGAAAATAGTAATAAAATAAAAAAATAATAGTAGAGAGAGAGAGTAAAAAAACTACTTTTTTAATCGTATTTTCAACTTGTCTCATTGTAGGTTTAAAACTACTTTTTTTATCATATTTTCAACTTATCTCATTGTAGGTTTATTCAAATTTCAAGCGGGAGGACTCGTTGGATGCATAATTAAATTATGCATCCAACGAGTACCCATGTTGCATACTTTTAACAACATCCACACCATGAAAAATCGAAAATACATTAAAAAACCGTGTTTCTAGTGAGAGAAAACACGTTTTTTAATGTATTTTCGATTTTTCATGGTGTGGATGTTGTTAAAAGTATGCAACATGGGTACTCGTTGGATGCATAATTAAATTATGCATCCAACAAGTCCTCCCGCTTGAAATTTGAGTAAACCTACAAGGAGATAAGTTGAAAATACGATCCAAAAAAGTACTTTTTAGATTTTCCCTCCAATTTTTTTTAGGTGCTTCCTTTATTAATTTTAAAGCATTTTGATTGGCTAATACATGATGACATGGAATTTTTATTATTTTTGGAAGGCCCATTTTAAATTGAAATTTCCTCTAATAGTTGACACACTTACAAGTTTGCAAATAAGGTGGAATCAAGGTCAATACTTTGACAGTTGCACTTTCGGTAGTCCGTCATGCCTGGGTAGACTCATTTGGCTAGGACAAAGGCTTCAAGGAACTATCCTCAATAATTATGTGGAAACTCCACTACTTCTAGTGTAGTATGGAAGTAATCAAACCTTAGGTAATCTAAATTGACTGTCCCCAACAAGTTATGGACTCAATAGGACTTGACAATAAAGATCTAACAATAAAATCCAACTAATTGCAAAAGGTTAGACTGGACTAGTGAAGGTGATGGTTTATAGATAATTTCGAATGGCCTCTATGTAAAATTAGTCACATCAGATTTATTGAACAAGAATATCAATCACAAAGATGTAAAACAATTTGGAGTAAAAACTGTGCAAGAGAGATGCATCAGTGCTCTATAATCCAGAAATGGTAGAATTACAATACAATACTATCACAATGAGTGAGCAATTTGAATTAGCTAAGGAGTTCATTTGAATATATTGCATGGCATAGCTTGACTCCAACTAGGAGTCCTCATCATCAATCAGTGGTGGTCATCAATGCACAAGTCACTGTCAGACAGGTGTCAAACTGAGTGTAATAAGTGTAACTGATGGTAAGTGGCACTAATGTAGGGATGGAGGATTAGTGGAGGGTGCATGAGGAGTTAACTGCACTCAGAATAGGTAGTCAAGTCTCATCGGAGGTCAATCGGAGTGATAACAGCAGTGAGGAGTCAATCTAGCCTCAAATCAAGGAAAGACTGGTGGCTAACTGAAGTGAACTAGACTGGAAGGTGAGAAAAGGCGCCCTTTTGCAGTGGAAGGTGAGAAGTGGGTGCCTCCCTGACTAGGAGGGATAAATCTGAGTGGAAAGAAGCTCCCGAGTGCTGAAAGACTAGGGACTAGGTGCTGGAGGCATCAAACTGGTGACTGGGCAGCATGCGGGTGCATGCATGCAAAGTACATGACTGAATGATGAGATATCCTAACACCCCGCTTCAAGCTATACTATGATGTAAAAAATAAAATGCAGGGCCCTGGTTATTGAGACCAAAGGTCACCCCAATACAATAATCCACAAAATGCTGAAAATAAGCTAAGTGAGGAAAGAGGGAAAACCTAGTGGGAAGAAAGCCCCCCCTCAAGCTAAACATAAAAATGGATCTAATCTGTCTCCACCATGATGGAAATCACCCCCAACAGTGAACGGAGGTAAGAGAACTTCTTCTCAGTGAAGCTCTTGGTGAATATGTCTATAATTTGCTCATCGATAGGGCAATATTGCAGAATGATAGTGTGATCATGCACCAACTCTCGGATGTAGTGCATACGAATCTCAGTGTGCTTGGTCCTCTGCCGCTGAACTGGATTGGTGGAGATCTTAATAGCACTTTGATTTTCACAAAATATGACAGTCGAAGTAGTGCTACCAAAATCAAACTCGGAAAGAATACCCTACAACCAAACTGCCTGAATGCAGGCATTGACTGCCCCTCGATACTCTGCCTCTGCTGAAGAAAGTGCAATGGCTGCCTGCTTTTTGCTTGACCAACAAATAGGGCCATAGCTAATCATGAAAACATATCTGGAAGTGGAATTCCGATCTATGCTATCACCCGCCCAATTTGAATCAGTAAAACCAATGAAATCTAGCTCAGAATCTGCAGCATAATGTATGCTAAAATGTCTCGTACCTTACACCTACTGAAAGATCCGCTTGGATTCCCGCCAATGAAGCTCATGGGGTTGCTGCATATACCTTGATACAACACTCACGGCATAAGATATATCAGGCCTTGAGTGTGTCAAGTAGAGTAGTGAACCAATCAATTGTCGATACATAGTGCAATCTGCAAGCGATGTAGAATTTCCCTCTTCAAGACTGATTCCTGAGAGGAATGGAAACGGAGTAGCCTCACATTCTGCCATATTAAACTTTAATAGTAGGTCTTTAGCATACTTTTTCTGAGATAATGTGATCCCATCAAAGTTTTGAGCTATCTCCAAGCCCAAAAATTGCTTAAGCAAGCCCAAATCGCTCATATCAAAAGCTAGATTTAAAGCGGTTTTTAGCTTGTTGATTGTAAGGAGAGTGCTACCAGTAATGAGAATATCATCAACATATAAAACAACAATCAATATATTACCTTTAAATTGCTGTAGGTACACATTCGGATCAGATTTGCATCTTTTGAAATTCTAAGAAAGAAGGAAGGAGTCCATCTTTGCGTACCAAGCTCTTCGGGCCTGTTTCAATCCATACAAAGATTTCTTCAACCTGCAAACTAATGATGGATCTGATAAGTATCCTTCTGGATGCTTCATATATTCTTTTTCATCAATGTATCCATGTATAAAAGCACTCTTCACATCCATATGGTGCACTTCCCAGTGCTTGGATGTGGAAATGGCCAAAACTAGGCGGATGGAATCCATCTTTGCAACCAGTGCAAAGGTCTCAGTGTAGTCCACTCCTTGGACTTGGGAGAAACCTTTTGCCACAAACCTAGATTTGTATTTGCTAATAGAGACATTAGCAGCAACCTTTGTGCGGTAGATCCATTTGCATTGAACTAATTTTCTTCCAGGTGGAAGAGAAACTAGCTCCCATGTGTTGTTCTTTCGAAGAGAACTGTACTCTTCATCCATGGCAGTTTTCCATCATGGATCTCGGTGGGAATGGTAGTATGATTTGGGATTTAAACCAATCATTAAATAAAATTTCTCAGATAATAATGGATCAAAAAATGAAAGAGCTATACTTGCTCTTTGAAAGTCTTCTATTTTCTCCTTGGATCAACAGGATTTCCAATGTTTGGAGCAACAGATTGTAGAGTGTTTTGGGCCCACTTTAGTAACTGAGGAGGATCATTATGGTCGGATTCCAAACCTGATATTTCATGGCCATCAAAGTCTGATAAAATATTAGAGATATCAGATCCAATGCTTTCTTCATATTCTCTTGAATCTTCTTCTTGTGGAGGCTGCGGATCGGCAATGTTTTCCTCGACTAGTTTCAGATCTTGCAGCGGTTCTTCAAACTTCACACTTCGCTCTATGAATATATTTTTGGATCTGATATTCATGAGTTTATATGATTTTGATTCTTTCCCATATCCTATTAGGATACATTCAATACTTTGTGGATCCAAAGCTTTTCTCTCATCAGAAGGAATTCTAGCCCATGCAGTAGAGCCAAAAACCCTCAAATTGGACACATCCGATTTGCGACCAGTGAATGCTTCGAAAGGTGTTTTACCTTTCATGGATGAATGTGGAACTCAGTTCTGAATGTATGCAACAACAGTCATGGCTTCAGCCCAAATATTTGCAGCCAAACCTTTTGACTCAAACATACAGGTAGCCATCTCTTTCAGTGACCGATTCTTCCTTTCCACTACACCGTTCTACTGGGGTGTGTAGGGAACTGTATGTTGGATCTGAATTCCGATTTCGGCATAAAGTTGCAGCAACTCAGTCTTGATATATTCTCTGCCATTATCAGATCTATGAGCTTTGATATTTCTCTCAGTGGCGGTCTCAACAGAAGCCTTAAAATCCTTGAATTTTCCAAGCACTTCTGACTTGTTTTTGAGAAAAAATACCCAAGTAAAGCGGGAGAAGTCATCGATTGTGATGAACCTGCAATAATTAATTAATGCAAATACACGAGATATCATAAATAATAGAACTCATAATCACTTTTATATTGATCACGGGCCACTTCGAGGGGGCAACCTCCTTTGAGCAAGCTCAATACAATTAACTTCATGGTGCCTTCATGGGCCTCAACACACACTTATATACTAAGTCTACGCGCCAATACCATGGGTCAATACTATGTGTCAATACAAACCATGGGCTAATACAAACCATGGGTTAAGTCTAGGCACCAACACTACGATTCAAAACCATGGGCCAGTACAAACTATGGATCAACAAAACTATGGGCGACTTACAAAGCATATGCGCCAACAACAATAACACAAACTATGGATCAACAAATACTACGAGACGACTTACAAAGCATATGTGTCCAACAACAATATACAAACAAAGTAAAGACATGGGTTCCTAACATCCCCTCTCCCTTAGAAAAAGCTTTGTCCTCAAAGCTTTAGATGTGGAAATTGATGCAGAATCTGAAGGAGTGGGTCCCCTGTAGCATCCTCGAGTTGCATTCCGAGCCACTAGCGCCTTTGGAGTTGCAGGGAGGATTGCGTGGAAGGCTGTAGACGAAGAAGAACCATATCAGTGATGTGAAGCGTGCGCTTAGAACGGTGCTGATCGGCTTGTTGTTTCAGTCAAATTCTTTCCATGTGAAAATTGTCCTGCAGAATGAGAAGAAGCTGGTCACGGTTTCGAAGAATTGAGTCAATTGCCTGAACTGGGGAGCTGCTGAAGGTGTATGGAAGAAGAACTGGTGGTGCCTGTCCAGAGACTGCTTCATATGGTGTCCTTTGAGATGTGGTTCTATACCACTGGAGCGCTTCTAGGAAATCCATAGAAATAGTTGTCCAAATCTGTGGAGGGATAGGCAAAGGTTCGAGCAGTCCCGAAAGGAGGGTCGTTTCACCCTTGTTGACCTGGAAAGTATCACATTCAACCACCATCCGTTGAATTGTCCTTTTGAGTCCCTGCCAAAAGAAGTTACATTGTTCCTGGTCATATGTTTTGAGGAACCCAGAGTGCCCTATTGATGAAGAGGCATGGAGTTCATAGAAGAGATAGCCCCGTTGAACAGATTGCAACCGATGTGGAACAAGCAAAGAAATAGCTGTAAGAGAAACTGGGTCATCAAATGTGCGAGGAGGATCATCTTCCACCATATTGTCCTTACCCTTTTGGTAAGTGGTCGCATAGTCATAACTCATGAGTTGGATAACCCATTTCAGGTGTGCTGGGGAGGAGACCCGTTGTTCCAGGAAAGTTTTCAGACTCTGGAGATCAGTCTTGATGCAGAAATAATTCCCCAATAGGGATGGATGCCACTTCTGTACTGTATGCAAAATAGCCATCATGTCCTGCTGAGATGTAGATGTGGCTAAATGCTTACCGGAAAGGTCTCGTGAAGGCGGCAAGCCCACTGGTGCAACAAAGACACCTGCATATCTATCCAAGGAAGTAGTGGAGACCATTGGTGGGTGCATCTAAAGGGAATGGAGATGAGCAATGACACCATGTGAATTCTTCTTAAGGATCTTTTCCAGGCGATGTGAACTGATGATGTGGAGAAGCCCTGGTTGTAAGCCCATAATTTTGTGTTGTGTTCCATTGGCTGAAAACTGCATCCAAAGTTCAGCAAAATTCCATAAGATGGGGCCAAGTGTGCGTAACCATTGAACGCCCAAAACCACATCACATCCGCCTAAGGACAAGGAAAACATGTCATAGCGTAGGTTATAATCTTCCATAGAGATACGCACATTGTGACACTTCCCCTTGCAAGGTAAGGTGCCCCCATTGGCAACCATGACTTCAAAGTTGGAGCAAGGATGGACAAAACAATCAGCCTATTTGGCAATCCGAGAGTCAATGAAGTTATGAGTGCTACCAAAATCAATGAGTATGGTAAGAGGGAGCTTCTTGAAGTAGCCCCTGACCCGCATTGTTTGTGGGGTGGTGACGTTGGTTACAGCATGGAGAGAGATCTCGGGTGGGTCGTCCTGAGATGGGGTGTCAACAAGCGGGTGTTGAATGTCAACCTGATCATCTACTATATCTGTAGCTTCTTCACCAAGTTCTGAGGCAGGTGGAGAATCCACATCCAAGAGATAAAGCTTTTGTTGAACACATCTATGTTCCCGAGTGAATTTCTCATCACAATTATAACAAAGCCTTTTTTCTCGACGTGCCTGCATCTCTGTTTCAGACAAATGCTTGATAGGAGTTGGTTGACGAGTAAGCGTGATGGGAGGTCATTGGGAACCCATATTTCTGAAGGGAACAAAGGTGGGTTTGGAGAGTTGTTGAGCTGCGATCTTGTCCTCTACCAACTTAGCCAACCCTAGGACTTCCATCATTGTGTTGGGATAGAACATTTTGACCTCTGAGCGGATTTCATCCTTGAGACCACTGATAAAACAACTCCTGTAGAATTCATCAGACAATCCTTCTGTGTGATTGGCAAGTTTCTCAAATTATGTTTGATACTCTCTCACTATGCCCATTTGGTGAAGTTTAGTGACTGCTCCTGTGAAGTCATCAAAAGCACTAGGACCAAATCGTGGCAAAAGGAGTTGGCAAAAATCTGTCCAGTTTGGCTCGGGATGAGCTTTGGTGTGCCAACGGTACCATTGAAGGGCTTCCTGTTTCAAATGAAAGGATGCAAGTGGAACTTTATGGACATCAAAAGTATTATGTAGACTGAAATATTGTTCTACTCGGTATATCCATCCAGTCGGATCAGTACCATTGAAGCGAGGAAAATCAAGCTTCGGTCCATGAAAATTGCTGGAAGAAGAGAACCCGGTGGCTGCAAAAGATTCTGGCTGTCGGTTATTGTTCATGGCTGAATGCTGAAGATGGAGGCTGAGAAATTTTTCATCCAGATCTTGGAGTTTGGCATGGATGGCTGCAAGTGCTTCCTCCATGGTGTGTGCTCCTGCATGGGTGACAACCATAACCAGGGTTTTTTTTTTTTTTTGGAATGGGTAGAAAAACACAAACAAAAGTTGATTTAGTAAAGGGAAATTTGGATTGGGGAAAAAATCTGATGGGTAATTGGGGTTTGACTAGATTTTGGACACTGTCGAAAGGACAGGAAAGCAGAAAAGGGGGATTTCAGAAGCAGGGTGAAAGAATGAGAAAATTTGACAGAGAGGGACAAAGAAGCAGAATTAGAAAAGGAACTCTATGGTAAAATTTGAAGGTGATTGGGTGAAATCTGAGGAAGTTATGGCAAATCCTAAAAATAGACAAATGTGGGATTTCGGGCTTTGGGAAGTGGAATTGGAGAGAGGGTTCTCAGGAATGGAATATGCAGAATGGGATTATAGGGGTACCCTGAAAGTTTCAAGGGAAAAGGAGTGAAAACAAAGGAGATATGGAGAAAAACTAGTTTTTTTTTTTTAGTATGGAGCGACTACGGCTCGGAAGGGATCTGAAACGGCCCGGAAGTGAGCGGAAACAGAGGGATCTGAAACCGCACCGAATGGATTGAAAACGGATCGATCTGGAATGGCTTTCAGAATGGATTTGAATGGTTGGATCTGAAATGGCGCAGCAATGATCGACAACACTTCAGCTGAAAATAGATATGGACCCCAGGTATGTGTGGCTTCCTATCGGTTCAGGAGATTCACTCGGCCACCAACGTTGTCTGACGGCTTGCGTATTGGGGCAGTACCCCTCACTCCAAGGCTCAGGTAAAACTGATAACCGCTTTGCCACAAACGACAGCTTTTGGTTTACCTCACGGGTGGGAACTAGTCAATCAGGTAGGGGTCGTTGCCCTTTTCGCTGGTAGGTCCTCTCAATGGGCCAGCTACTTTGGGGTTCCTGTGGCACTCCTCACAATGAGTTTTAGGGATTATTCCCAAGTACTTCCCACAGTTAAGCGGATAGGGGTTATCCCTAGATCTGAATTTGCAACATATGCAAAAAACAAATTTGGCAGAAATTCCACCCAAGGAGCCCAAGAAAGTGCTCTGATACCAGATGTGATGAACCTGCAATAATTAATTAATGCAAATACACGAGATATCAGAAATAATAGAACTCAGAAACACTTTTATATTGATCACGGGCCACTTCGAGGGGGCAACCTCCTTTGAGCAAGCTCAATACAATTAACTTCATGGTGCCTTCATAGGCCTCAATACACACTTATATACTAAATCTACGCTCCAATACCATGGGTCAATACTATGTGTCAATACAAACCATGGGCTAATACAAACCATGGGCTAACTCTAGGCGTCAATACTATGAGTCAAAACCATGGGCTAGTACAAACTATGGATCAACAAAACTATGGGCGACTTACAAAGCATATGCGCCAACAACAATAACACAAACTATGGATCAACAAATACTACGGGATGACTTACAAAGCATATGCGTTCAACAACAATATACTAATAAAGTAAAGACATGGGTTCCTAACATCGATGAATGTCAAAACATACCTTGAACCATTCATGGACATATTTGGCAGTGGACCACTGATATCAAAATGTATGAGACCCAAAATAGTAGAAGCTCTGCTAGCTTTTCCGTGGTTGAACTTGTGCTCAAGGTGCTTCCTAACAATGCAACCGGTGCAAATTCCCTTCAAGGAACGAAGTTGCGGAAGACCATCAACCATGGATTTCTGTTGTAACAATAACAAATACTTGTAATTAAGGTGTCCAAACCTTTCATGCCAAAGCCTACTAACCTCGTTTCCATGAGTGAGGAGAGAGTGGGCTTTTCAAGCGGCACAAAGTGAGAAAATTCATAGTATTTTGCAGTGTGGTTTTCCTTTCCGACTGCAATAAGTCTTCCACTTTCAATATCATAAATTTCAAGTTTGTTAGGGCTGAATGTAACTTGCTTTGGTTCACCATTGTGTGTCATTTGATACACGGAAAGTAGATTTGAAGCCAAGGAAGGCACATAGAGAACATTCTGAAAACTTCCATGCTCTAAATGGATGGTACCTTTACCCTTTGATGAAATTTTTGAGTCATCTCCCAAATGGATGGGGATGGAGCTGTTTGGATCGAATGAAGAGAAGGAGTCAATATTTGCAGCCATATGATTCGAGGCACCAGAATATATCAGTAGAGTGGTGGGTTTTGAAACAATTGCCCTGAGTGCTTGACCTCTTTCATGATCATCATTTCTATCCTTCTTCCCTGCACCGTCGGGAAGACATATGTTATTCTTTTCCAAAAGGAGGGCCATTTGATATATTTTTTTATTCATGCATGAACTTTCAGGATGAAATCCATGGTTGCAATATGAACATTTAGATTTTTCCTTACCCTCTTTACCCTTTTGCGTGTTCCTTGAACCGGATGGTGCATCCGATTGCTTGCTTTTCTCTCTTTCCTTGTTAGGTTCGAATTTGGGCTTCTCTTTCTTTTTCTTTCCTTTTCCATTCGAATTCTTGGATCCTTGAACAAAGAGGGATGAATATTTAGAGCTTATGGACCCCATTTGAATTAGCTTATCATGCTCTTTGGTAACAGACTCAATGAAGGCATTCAAGGTAGGCATCTTCCAATTTGTGGTAGTTAGCCGACCAAAATTGAAAGTAGAGACAAATACCGAGACATATTTACCAAGCTTTGAAAGAATGGAGAGGATCAATTGCTTATCCTCTTTAACAACTCCATTGTTCTTCAACTGCAAAGCCAAGTTCTTGAATTTTGTGAAAAACTCATTGATGGTCTCGAAATTCTTAGGACTAAGAGCAATCAATTCATTTTCCAATTGAAAGGCCCTAAGCTCATCCTACTTGCCAAAATGTTTGTCAAGTTGCTCCCATACCGCTTTTGGAGAGTTCAATCTGCTGAGATGGAAGTGAGATCCTTGGAGATAGAGAGGCAAAGAAGACCATAAGCTTCATCAAGCTTATTGAAGTGTTTTGTTTTCTCAAGCAATGTGTTTGGCTCCAATTCGAGGCCCATGGTGACTCTATAGAACCCTTTAGAGTGCAATATAATCTCCATGTCTCGTCTCTAATCAAAATAATTGAAAGGAGTTAGCATAGGATTTGAATAAGAGTATTCCATCACTGATGGCGAGTGCAATTGATGGAGAAGAACCTGCAAATCACAAGATAGCGAATGCACTTGATGGAGATGATAAACCTGCAAATCACAATCAAAACAAGAACTGTAAGGTTGAACAATCCACCCTTTTAAAGTTGCATCACACCTAGGATTGTAGATCAAGCAAGCTTGAAGATCCAATGTATCATATCTAGGAATTTTGTGGAAAAATCAAGCTTCTGGAGTGGATTGGAGATTGTTTTTCAGCCTTGCATGCACATGAGCGAATGCACATGAGATTTTGCATGCCAAAACTTCAGTAATTTTGAGCAAATTCACTCAAATCTTCATGTAGAACACCTGTAGGAGAGAGATATTGTCCATGCAATGGATTTGATACCATGTAAAATTAGTCATAGCAGATCTATTGAACAAGAATATCAATCGCAAAGATGTAAAACAATTTGGAGTAAACACTGTGCAAGAGAGATGCATCAGTGCTCTATAATCCAGAAATGGTAGAATTACAATACAATACTGTCACAATGAGTGAGAAATTCACTTTAGCCAAGGAGGTCATTCGAATATATTGCATGGCATAGCTTGGCTCCAACTAGGAGTCCTCATCATAAATCAATGGTGTTCATCAATACACAAGTCACTGTCAGACAGGTGTCAAACTGATGGTAAGTGGCACTAATGTAGGGATGTAGGCTCAGTGGAGGGCACATGAGGATTTAACTGCACTCATAATAGGTATTCAAGTCTCATCGGAGGTCAATCGGAGTGATAACAGTAGTGAGGAGTCAGTCTAGCCTCAAATCAAGGAAAGACTGGTGGCTAACTGAAGTGAACTAGACTGGTAGGTGAGAAAAGGCGCCCTTCTGCAGTGGAAGGTGAGAAGTGGGTGCCTCCCTGACTAGGAGGGATAAATCCAAGTGGAAAGTAGCTCCCGAGTGCTAGAAGACTAGGGACTAGGTGCTGGAGGCATCAAACTGGTGGCTGTGCAGCATGCGGGTGCATGCAATGCATGCAGAATGCATGCAAAGTACATAACTGCATGATGAGATATCCTAACACTCTAGAGATTCCTAATTTACATTCTAGAGGTGTGTATGAGATGTAATACATCCGATTTAACTGATAGGACCTTTAGATCAGATATTAGTAATGCATTAGACAATTAAAATCATTAAACCAAGAAATTAGTCAATTTTTCCATACTAGGGCACAAGCATTGAAAATAGTGGATTCCAAATAGTATTAAATGATCACGAATTATTCCATACATATGATAGATAACATAAACCATATGTCCTTGAACAATATCTTTTGTTAGGAAAAATTTCCTATGGATGGGGTGAGGACACCAACATACTAGGGTTTCAAAGAACATGGATCTAGGGTTCTCCAAGAAGCAAAATAAACAAGAAGTTTTAAGTTAAGAAGGCCTATACCTCATTACTGAAGGTTGATCCTAGCCTTCTACTTGGATTCTTGAGATTTTCCTCTTGCTCTCCAATCATAGAACCTGCAAAAACAATTCAAATACCTTCCTCAAACATATTTGACTACAAGCAAATAATTGACATTAAAAAAAGCATAAGATATTGATCTAATGAACATCACGAAACCATCAAATCAAAGATAAACATATACACAATTGTTTGGAAAGGGAAGAATATCTATTATTTCATTAATGAATGAAGCAAGTACATAATATTACATTCCTTTAATTTAGGCACCTCATGAAACTTTCAATTATGGATCTCCTACTTCTCTCCTCCAAGAATCCCAACCATAACTCCTAAGCACAAGGGTTTAAGAGAAACTAGGGAAGTAATGATGGGGAATGGAGAAAAAATTTCTATGGTATGAAATTACTTGGGCTAAGAGTCCCATTCATGGACCCTCTCCCTCTCTTTTATGATGGAAGAAGAAGGTTAGGTCGAGAGGGAGCAGTTGTAACTAAGGAGGAAGTTCCAAAAACCACCCAAACTGTCCATTTTTTTATATTTTTGGCTTTTACTAAGGGAAATTCTAGTGGGATATGGATCAAGGTATGCACAACACGTAGGTGAGCCATGTTCAACCTACGCATGGGTGAAAAAATGGGCTAAAACTGCCAAATTTAGGGGTTTTCAGGAAATTGGTTGGTCTCCTAATGTGATCATAAGCTCCCGAACTATTGAATGAACCACGAATAAGTTAAGTTAATATCATCGAGGTCCAAAATATGGCTCTTCCATCCACAGTTTCCTTTTGTGTGACCCACAACATCTACCTGAAGTGTTGTCATGAGAGTGTCGTCGTGAGAGCAGAACATGCAAGCGAAGTCACGGATAGAGAAGTGTCGAATTTGGTTATAACAATATCAAGATTTAATCAAAAGTTTAGAGAAACAATTGACAGTCTATTGAATCCAAAATTACAAAATTTCCATAATCCTTAAGATCATACAACATAGAAGCAAATATATTGTATCTGAGAATAAAAGGAAGGAATTTCACCAAAGAATCAGAGCCATGGGTGGGAAAGGACCATATTATAGCTCACTGAAGACACATGAGCAGCTACAACAACTCACAGGGGGGGGAATTTCTTAGATTACCTTCTTCTCTGGCCAAAACATGGCATAATCAATACATAGCTGCAACTATCTCTTCACATTATCTTGGTATTCGAACACTTCATGCTATGGGATGGATCATATCTAGAAATAAAACTCTCATGGATACATTAGCATCTATGAATAAGACTGGATATCTTCTTCCTCAAGCATCCAATAGAATACCTCTCAATCTCTTAGTTGCATCAATGTTTGCAAAGGGGCACATCACCCAATGCTGGCTAGGGATGCATCACCCAAGCCTTTGAGATGCACAGCTCTCAAGGCAAATTCTCAAAATGAAAAATATGAAACAGGATGTGCTTCTCCCTCTTTTATAAGATGAATTGGCGTCAATATACATTGAATGTGGTCATCCACCTCAACCAATGCACCCTCATTGACTAATTTTGAACCTGCAACCTTCACCTTTCTATTTCCTTGCTTTGTTTCCTTTATGGTTTGGTATGATTTTCCTGCTTTTGGAAACATCACGATTTTCCTAGATTTCCTCTACTTTCCAGTTCTTTTCCTGCTTTTTTGCTTCTTTATGATTTTATGAGCTTTCCTACTTTTCTGTTGCTTTATGCTTTTATGAGTTTTCCTTCTTTTATGCTACCTTCTATATCTTTTAGTGGATTTATTGATTTTCTATGCTTTTCATCCAGTTTCCATTGTGGATGACGGCTCATAGGGTCCACAAGATCTCTTATGCGCCCTCGTAGGCCACCTAAGCATATCCACTCATCACACAATTAAATAATAATAAAATATTTACAATTTATGCATTACACACTCTCCTAAGTTTCAAATTTAATTAAACTTGACAATTAATGCATTCAAAATTAACCCCTACAATTTATTGAATTTTTTCCAAAACCTATAGGGATTGATAAGGTAAAAGTATGACCATGGATCCATCAGGAAGGGGACATTATAGTCCTCCTCGCCCAAAATTGCTTGTCCTCATGTAATTGTGATTTTGGATGCTGCAAAACTTGCTCGACTATTTTGTCTGGTGGTTTACCAGGAGGAAGGTTTCCAAAAAAATTCTCATACCACCTTCTTCCACCTCGCTTATTTCCAACACAAAGAGTCATTGGAAGACTCAAAAAACACCAAGCAGAAAGTAGAAACATAGTGTGTCCATCCATCATAAGAGTTCCCACGTAGGAAACCATACCACTTTCCTCTAGGATCCCATTGATCCTACTACATCCCTCTCAAAATTTTGGCCCCTTGGAACAACTTGTCATTCCAAAGGATGCCAGGATACCATAAGCACATTTATAGTGCATCACTACCAATGCCCCTGAGAATACTTTCCATTTGATCCAAAAATATTTGGATCTTCTCTTGTGCCTTCAAATATCTTTCTTGCACTGTTGCATCCATATTCCATGAATGCAAGTTAATCATTTATCAGGTGACGTTCCTTATGGGAGGTCCCCAAAATCCTTCTCATGCTTTCAAATCAATTCCTTGATGTATTCAAGGTGTTGTGAAACATCTACGCTGGTTCCTCAAGTGGTGATAAGGAACTCAACAACCCATTCAATGTCTCCATGTCCCAAGATTTATCTCATACCATGTGAAGACACCACTTGACTAGGATAGGTGTTGATTCCTTACAAGATTATCCGCTTCCCATCAAAATCTTTGAAACTTATTTGAGGTACCTGATAATTCATGGAATGCTCTCCAATGGAGTACAACCATTATACTCTCAACACAAAGTTAGTGTCAGCAACATTAACAAAATAAAAAATATATCTTAAGGTATAATTTCCTATGGTTACTTGCAAATTTGGAATCCATTTAGTACAATCCATGGAGTTATTACCTGGTATGATGACTGTGAAACCTCCAAAGGTTTCAATAGGAAGCTTCCTTCTTTTGACCAAGGCTAATTCAATCAAATTATGAGTAGCACCTCCATCAACCAGAATTGTAACTCTCTACCACTGTACCACTCCCTTGAATCTAAGAGTGTGGAAGCAAGGTACTCCTGTCATGACTACAATATTTCCACTTGCAGGTGGTAGGTGTTCTTCATCTGTTGTCTCAGAACCACCACATTATTCAACCATTACTTCCTCATCTTCACCCTCAGCTTCGCTCTCTGAAAATACCTCATTGCAATGTGCCTTACCATTATTACACTTGTGTCCTGGAGCCCATGGTTCTTGGTAAGAGAAGCATAGATTTGTACTCCTTAATTCTCTTGGTCTCTGAAAGTGACCTCATTCTTGAAATTTTCTAATGAATATTTTTGGGAAGGTTTCTTGTCCATGACTTCAATCGGAATGTTGGATCTTGGTGGAAACCTTGTTCTTAGTATGGAATCCTATATATCTCTGGTTCTACTCATTGCATCCTATAGACTAGATGGCCTATAGGATTTAACCAACCCCTTCAATGGATCTTCTAATCATTCTATGAATAAAAGAATCAAGAGATATTTAGATATATCAGGGACCATTAAAGTTAGCTATTGGAACTCAGAAATATAAGTCTTAGAAGTTCTTGTCTGTCTCATATGAACTAGCTTCCTGAAGGATATCTCAGGATCCTTCCGATCAAACCTTTCAACCAATATTCTAGTGAACTCTTCATAAGTTGACACTTGGTCATGCCCCATGGTCTTCATGCCATGGAACCACCAGTCATTGGCCTCTACACTAAGATGCAGGGTATCCATTTTGATGGTATCCCTGTCGGCCATGGGGTTCAATTGAAAATATGTATCCAATTTTTGGATCCATGCACTTGTAGTACACTTGAAGGAACCATTAAAATATGGGAGTGAGATCTTACCAATGACATTATTCAACTCAAAATTTTGTGCAGGCATCCTGTTTACCCCTCTTGGATGGATTTTATATTGGTCTTCACATAAGTCCTTGAAGGGAAATGATCTTATGCTATCTTCACTAAGATTTTGGTAATCTGTATAACGATCCTCCCATGTAGCAATGGATCCATTCTACACTTTTGGTTCCTCTTTATTCTCTTCGGTAAACTTGGAAATGGTAGGCTGTGGCTGACTCTTGATCTCACTGTTGAACTCATGAGGCTGATTGTGAGGCCCGATTTTTAAAAAGAGGGTCTCTCCAAAGACCTTCTTTCCTTTGTGCTAAGAGCCATTGTTGATCCCTTCTCCATCTTTGTTCACCAATTGCTTCGCAAGGAATTCTTGAGTCTCTTGACCCGAATATATGATGTTCTGGGATATGTCTTTCATGCCCTTTAGCATGCTCTAAAAAATATCGAAACTATTCTCTTTCATCCATGTTTGACACGTCTTTAAATACTTGAAGCTTTCCTTAAGTGGAGTCAACCTCCTCTTCAACAAAAGGTTCTTCTGGATCTTTCCCTTTAGGATATGGTTTTCTCTTTGAACTCATCAAGGATAATCATGGGCAGGTTCATAGGACCATGATCTGATACCACTGTAATGTACCCAAACCCCCTATTAGTCACACTAACTCAAATCTACAACTTGAACACATAGATGGTAGGTTGACACACTTACAAGGATGAAGTTAAGGTGGAATCAAGGTCAATACTTCAATAATTTCACTTTCGGCAGTTCGTCACACCTGGGTAGACTCTTTTGGCTAGGCCAAAGGCTTCAAGGCACTATCCCCAGGAATTATGTGGAAAATCCACTTCTTCTAGTGCAATCTGGAAGTAATCAAACCTTAGGTAATCTAAATCGACTGTCCCCAACCTGTTATGGACTCAATAGGACTTGGCAATAAAGGTCTAACAATAAAATTTCCAATTAATTGCAAAAGGATAGACTTGGACTAACGAAGGTGATGGTTTATAGATAATTTTGAACGGCCTATGGATCTTCTTAATTTTTGTTCCAAAGGTGTGTATGGGCCGTAATACATATGATTTAACTGATAAGGCATTCATATTATAGATTAGTAATGCATTATATAGTTAAAACCATTAAAACATGAAACTAGTCAATTTTTCCATACTAAGGCGCAAGCTTTGAAAATAGTGGATTCCAAACAATAGTAAATGATCATGAATTCGTCCATACATTTGATAGATAACATATACCATATGGCCTTGAACAATAGAAATATTTAATTAGAATTTTAGAGCAGCAATTGATAGTCTATTGAAGCCAAACTTACAAAATGTCCATAATCCCTAAGATGATTCAACATAGAAGCAAACATATTGTATCTGACAATGAAGGGAAGGAATTTCACCATTGGATCAGAGCCATGGGAATGAAAGGACTATATTACACCTTGCTGAAGACACATGAGAATCTACAACAACTCACAGGGGGCACAAATGCTCAGATTACCCTCTTCTCTAGACAAAACATGGCACAATAAATACACAACTGCAACTATCTCTTGACATTCTCTTGGGATTCAAACACTTCATGATATGGGATGGGTTAGATTTGAAAATAACACTCTCATGTATGCATTAGACTATGTGAAGAATATTGGACATCCTCTTCCTCAAGCATCCAACAGAAGACCTCTCAATATCTCAACCAGATTCATGTTTGCAAAGGCACGCATCACCCAATGTTGGCTATGGGCACATCATCCAAGCATATGAGATGCAGAGCTCTCAAGAAAAATTCTCAAAATGAAAAAATATGTGAGAGGTGTTCTCCTTCCTATTTTATAATATGAAATAGTGTTGGGCCTGGCCCAACAGGGCTATTTTGGGTGACATTTTTGATGATGAATGGTCTTGAGCTATGCACAGTTCAAAATATGGAATTTTGCCTAAGTATTGGGAGCGCTGCGAAGATGAGCGTAGTACCAAGTTTTGAAGTATGTCGCGAAGATCAGCGCGGCGTATTTTTAGTGATGCGAAGGTAGTAGGCCACGTGGAGCCAGTAAAGTTATGTATTGGATGGAGGATGGCCAGATATAGAAGATAGACTAGCGATGGTCTATTGTTGGTAAGACAGCTGAAAAGATGCCGAGTTGCGGGCATAAGCAGATCGGGAAGGTGGCCAACTGTACGAGTCCATTAAGCAAGGGATGGATAAGGAAAGTGACAGTTTGGTGTGCAGCAGTTGTACGCAACCGTTAAGAGGTAAATGGCGAAAAGAAAGTGACTGGGAGCTGAGCCAGTTGTACGGGGTTGTTAAGGGATGGACGACCTGCAGAGAAAGCGACTCGGGGCTGAGCCAGTCCCACGAGCCAGTTAGCGGGAGGGTGGCTCGAATTGGATGACCTATTGGAGTGCACGCAATAGGGAGGCTGAAAGCAACGGATCTAAAGCATGGAGGACCACCATGACAATAATATCGCTATTAGAAGCTGGCACGACGGTTCAGAGGGACCGTAGTGGTTTGGAAACCCTAAGGGTTTCGGTCTTCAATATTGTAAAGACACGACCTTCGGGCGTAGTCTATTTAAGAAGACCATTTTGTATAGGAAAGTTTGGTTGGGTTGAGTTAGTTGCAAAAGATGAGAGAAGCTGGTCATTGTGGCCATGTTTGTATTGTAATATCTTTTGAGTCGAGACTACATTGTAAAGGCTCTGCAGCTGAGTGCGCAGAGACCTATCTGAGCAAGAAGAGAGCCGCAGCTGAGTGCGCGGCTAAGAACTGTGAACCATTCATTAAATAAATATCAAACACAGTTCTTGTGGACGTAGCTTCCCACCCGGGGTAGTGAACCACATTAAATAGTGCGTTGAATGATTGAATGTTTATGTGTTTGCAATTATATTTATTTGTTCTGTAGTTGGATGTGGAATGTTTACTTACAGTCTATTATGAGAAGGCTTTTATATGCATTTTCCATCAAGAGAGTATGGAATGATATGTTAAGTCTGCATGAATAGATGTATGGTTAATATTAGTAACGCTTCTAAGAACAGTGAATCTATCACCTGCTTGAGCATAGAGAAATTGTTTACCTATTGAATGGATGCAGTCGACAAATGTATAACTGTTATTTCGCACCTGAGGGTTATACTTAAAATAATAACACTTAAAGGTATGTTCTGAGCATTAAATAGTCAGCTAATTAAGTGTATAACTGAGTGGATAGTTGACACTTAACCCCCTTTTCCTTAAGTATTCTGCGAACGGTCTAAGTGTAGGAATTCGAGCGGCAGGGTTCGCAGAATAGTATTGAGTCCCGCAGTAAGAAAGAAGGTAGTGGTGTGAACCGCGGTGCTGGCCAGCACCGCATAGTTCGACCTTTGTAGCGCTCGATTGGTGTGCTGCTGCGAACATCGTCACAGTCATCAACTCATCACTCACTGTGGACATCTGAGTCCGCAGTGCCCCGTTATAAACACCTCAAGTGAGACCTCAGCCTACTCGCAGGTTGTTGCCGAAAGGGCCAGTGCGAAGGGGTTTTGTTGGTTTGAGGTAACTGTGCAGAACCTGGGTCTTCATAAAACCTCTGGTCAGCATTTGATAAGCCAACAAATGGTTCTGTTTCCGTGCTAGAATCTGTGATGAGTTCCAGCCGTGATGAGTGACGAAGAGACTGAGGTCCCAAAGAGTAAATTGAATTGGCATCCTGAGAAGACAGAAATCCAGGCTTGGTGGGATAAGACCATAAGAGACTATAAAAGACAAGAGAATAGACAGCCACGTCTAAGAGACACAAAGTGGTTGGATAGCTATCTGTTGGATGACATTCATGAAATTTTCTGGGCCACATTTTCGAACGAGCTACATGCGTGGATCTCGCGGATCGCAGAAAAGAAAACTTGCTTTCAAGGAAGAATTCCTATAGTGTGGAATCCTGAGCTCATAGCACAGGTCAAAGCGATAGACAGTCCACTGATGCGCACAATCGACTTTTGGGTCAATCATATGCTAGAAGGCTTTATCACAGAGTTTGCTGGGGATATGCTCAAATCCTACAGCCAAGCAGAGGCACACTTTTTCAGAGGTTTCCAAGGTAAGTTTTTGAACAATCTCAGTCTATACATTAAGATGCTGTTAGTTGATAAAGGTGTTTTAAGAATGCAATAATCTTTTAAAGTTGTCATGCTAAATAGCATTTATAGCGATTCCGACGAAGATACTCACAACTTAAGGAGTGGGAAGAGATACAAGTTCAATAAGAACCCTGGAGGCTCTGGATTCCATGTAGATACTGAGATTCCTTCTGATACTAAAAATGAAGCCGCACCCCCATTTACTCCTCAGAATCCTCCACTTGCAGAGCCAACCCCGTCGAATATGCAGCCTAGTACATCTACCCCTATACGCCCATTTGTTTTTACTGCGCAGAGTCCTGTACGATAGCCTAGCACCGCTCAGGGCACACCTCAAGGTGCCCCTTCGAGTGCTATACCTCCTCCTAGAGCCATGTCCCATACAGATATGAAGCTACCTATATTCAAAGGGATGGGTCTAGAAGACCCTGACTAGCACTGGTTCCTTTGCAAAGCTGTCTGGAGTGTCAGACAGATTCGAGATGATGATGAGAAGAAAGCCCAGCTAATTACTACATTCAAAGACAGAGCGCTGCTTTGGTTCATGAAGTATTCTACCACACAACCCAGTACTGTGGTAGAGATCAAAGCTGCGCTGATAGCAGAGTTTAAGAAACCAAAGTCTGAGTCTCAGTGCATAACTGAGCTGAAGGAAATCAATCAGAGACTGACATAATCGGTCTGGGAATTCGACCTGAAGTTCAAGACACTCTTGGACCAAGTGAGCTTTGTCATAGCACCCGAACAACATACAGAATGGTTCATTGCTACACTGTTGCCACACATCAGGTTACCATTAATGCAGCTGAAGGTTACATCCCAGGCAAAGGCCTTGTAAATCGTGATGAAGTTGGAGGCTTCGCCGATTGGTGAGTCTAGTTCTGGGATGACGTAGATTCAGAACCAGCTTACCACCCTGACACTGGAACTACAGAGCATGAAGAATGAAAAAGAGAGCGATATGAACCTTGTCATGAGATCTGGTGCATGAGTTGCAAAGGAGAAGGTCATGACCGGGAGCATTGTCCCTTATACCGCGACTATCTCGACAGTGGTGCGCCTAACCCCATCAATCAAAACCAGGCACCCTGGTGTGAGATCTGCAGAACTACTGGTCATAGACCTGAAGATTGTTACCTGATATAGAAATATGTGAAGACACTTAAGAATCTATATTGAAACTTTTGCAAATCAGTTGGACATGATGAGTCCAACTGCCGCGCCTATGAACTAATGAATGAAAGAAAGCGCGACATGGATTCAATGAGCGGCACTGGCTTGTATAGAGTGCAAGAGGATAACTAGCCAAAGCAGGAAAACACGCACTATGATCAATCTTCCTACAGAGGCCATGGTGGTGGATACTGTGGTATAGGAAGATATGCCGGCCCGGCACAAGGAAGAGGCCACGGCGGGGTCATCTGCTATAACTGTGGCCAGCCAGGTCATGTATCCAGAGACTATGTAAACCCATGCACCACCTGTAATTATTGTAAATCATTTGAGCATGTTATAGAAGATTTCCTGGTGCTAGAGGTAGAGATGCAGAAAAGAAGAAGAACAGACGCGCCAGCCTCGAACATCCAATGGATCGCAGCAGAGAATAGACCTGTGGATCCTAGCATTAAAGTAGTCACACGCAGTGTCATGGAGACAGGCCATGATAGGGGAGCAAAGGCTTCCACTTTAGGAGAGGCTCATGCGAAGTAGAGCCCTCTTGAAACAATATGGGTAAGAAAAGCCCCAGGAAAGATGCCTGCTCTGGATCTGAAGAAGAACAAAGAGGCTTTTGTTGACCCGTAGGTTACCTTCAGAGAACCAGCACCTAAATCACCAAGGATCCCGCTGCGCAGTGAAGCACCATATGTTGAAGACACACCTGTTGCGTATGACAAGACTAGACACACTGCAGACGTTAGCACCTCTATTGCGCAGTTCCTAAGGAGCTGCATGAAGTTGTTGAAAAATCATAACGCGATAGCAGAGATGGAGAAGCTCATAAATCTGCATGAACCATAGACAGAAGCAGAAACTTCTGATGGCGCACTACATCATATAAATAAACAGAAGAGGACAAGCCGCGAAATGAGGCTCACTGCGCAGATAGGAGACTTTGAGATGGACGAAGTTATCCTTGATCTGGGATCAGAAGTAAACGTCTTGACCAAGCAGACATGCCAGCAGATGGGTCGACCAAAGCTATCATGGTTACCTATCCAGTTGAGAATGGAAAATCAAGAGAAAGTTATACCATTTGGACGCTTAGCCAATGTTGTGGTTGATATTGATGGAGTACAAAGCCATGCAGACTTTGAAGTCATCGAGATTGTTGACGATAGCCAGCCCTTTCCTGCGTTGTTAGGAATTGATTGGGCTATTGACAATTTAGCCATTATAAATTTGAAAACAAAGAAGATGATATTTGAAGATAAGCATCTGCAGGTTATCGCACCATTGGATCCTGCAGATGGGGACAGATATAGCGAGCCGATTTAGGAAGAATTTAAGGCCTAGGATTTGGACCGATCGTACCAGATGACTACGAACCAGGAGGATTACATTAATCCTACCGCAGACGGTGTACTCAGCTGGAGATGCGATAGCTCCTGTGTCTGACTCTGAGCTGGATTGGAAAATTGGTAGAATCGCATGCACGAAGTGTCAACTAGAAGGTGCACGCAGGTCATGAAATCACTGCGCTAGATTGGGAAGGAGGTAAGTCCGATCCCTACATTTGATGGTTCTGTGAACGTTTATACTTTTATTCAAGACTATACTGTAGCAGTTCTAGAAAAGCACAGGCTTCCAACATTGGATATGGAACTCCGTGGCATACCCGCCAGATGATGGGCTTCGCACAAGCAGATATTGATCACTTGGGATCAATGCAGAATAAAGATGTAGATTCGGTTCCCAGAAAGGGTTGCCATACCCTTTGAGAAGTTCAATGGGCAGACAAATCCTAGCCAGCATTTGGAAGTCTGTTCGCGGGCATGGGAAGAAAGGCCACCTGAAGAGTGGGTACACTTGTTTGTGCACACTTTAGAAGAAGATATTCCGAGGAAGTGGTATCTAGACCTGGAGTTCTGCAGGGAGACAACAGATTGGGATACGTTAACTGCGAACTTCCAGAGAGATTTCAGCTTCGAGGATGAGAACCCTTCAATACATGAGGCACTGCAGATAATCAAGAACGTATATTCAGAACAGATTGTCCTCGCGAAGATATGTCATGGGAAAAATTCTTCGGCACAAATGACAGTCCTGCCATGTCAGAACCCGAAATTTCTGAAAAATTTAAAATTTTTATTATAACAATAAATGTTAGTTAATAGCATTCCTAGTCCTGTTTAATTTCAGTAACTAACATAATTTTGTTTAATAGATTCTGTCTTACTACAATTGTGATTTCTGTGATTTTAAATGTTGACTGTTTTTGTTTCAAACTGCAAAGGGAGAGCTAGCCATAGCTAACTGGCTTACTTAGCTTATGAGCTAATGTATAATTTGTCTTTGTTCGCAGGTACACCGGTGAAGTATGGATCACTGTAATTTAATATTTGGTAAGCGTCAAACTCCTTTCCCTACACTGTAAAAACTTAAAGAAGATCTATTTACTATTACTGGTTGTTGTGTAAGACAGTAAAGTTCTTTTCATGAATTTATACTAAAAAAAGATTGATAGTCTGCCTCGACCTCTTATCCGGGATAGTATCATCAGGTTCCGTGATGAATTACAATGTTTCCGTTATATCCATTGTGTTATGAACATGACTCTATGTTAATGCTGTAACTATCACTGGAACAATTGTTTGTATCATGTTTAATGTCTGCATAAGGTGACGTTAGCGTCATGTGATATATTGTCAACTATTATCGGTGATTACTGCTGCATTCACGTGTTATTGGAAATGTGATGCTTCTAGCGTTGTTCCATTTTATTCTTCTATGTTTCAAAGTCCAACGTCTACTTAGTATTATTATTTAACTTATGTCATCTAGCTGTGCCTTGTTTTTAAACCATATTCATGGTATGGACCTGTAGATGAGTTTATATTTAAACATCATAATAATAGAGATGGTTACTCTAAATGTTGATTGTTTAACAATAATATCGGGGAAATTATGATAATAGGACTTAATAACCAGGGTGTATCCCATCATATGATTATGGTAACATTTCAATGTCTTGAATGATGTGGAGTTCTCTTTTGAAAATTTGACTACATCATTGTTTTAAATGATTGTAGGTAAAAATATGATGCGCCATTGACATTATCGATTGCTTGGTTTTATTATATAAACTATACAATGGTTGTGTAACAATCAAAATGTTTTCCATACGTTGGACAAGGTTTACATCCATGCATATGATTTTAAAATCGGTGAACAATGATTCGAAATGAACTATATGAACTCGACCCATGTTACGTTGATAAATTTCATTGCTACGTGGTTGACTCTCCTCCTTGCGTTTGGTAATATATAAGCCAATAATGAAACCCTACCTTGTCATTATCTCTGCCTTCGGGCTCGGGTTGTAAGGAAGAAACCCTCCATGTCTGAACTCGAAGTTTGGGCACTGTATAATGCTAGTTGCTTGGGTTGTGGTCACGTTGTTTTATTCCTTTGGTAGGATGGAAGTCCTCGGCTCTGCTATTGGCGTCTACTACAGTTTTATCTGTATCTAGGTCTCGTTGTTATCACCATTTTTGAGCCACCTGTTACTTACAGCTTTTCCATAGTCGCTGGTGTGAGTATGAGGCAGGGTTCCACTGTTGTTTTTATCCATGAAGTAGTTGTGTATTGGGTTTTGAAGTAAGATCCCCGACTGGTTCATTCACAGCTTAGGGTTCTGTCTAGATTGTGGCCTTGTTGTGGCTGTCAATAGTGCGGTACTGGAAGTTTTTCCCTTGCTCATTCAACTGACGAATGTAATGGGGTTTCGCTGCTGGTTCCACTTGTGGCTACCAGGTTGTCCACGGGTTACATTCCTCTATTGGCTCAGGTAATATAAAATTGATGGTTTCACAGTGTTGTTCAATTTTGCAAAGAAATGTTTCGATTTACAAAAGTATTAACAACTCTCGGCATTCGATAATGTGCAGGTCCTGCTGTTCCTGAAGGTGCACGGGGTTTCATCTCCAGCGTTGGCTCCTCCGGGTAAGCCTGGTTATCCACGGCTGTCTCTCCCTTTGTTGGTTTTGTTGTGTTAGGGTTAAGTCTGGAAGGGACCTCCTGTGTAACGGGATTGTTGTCTTTATGGATACTGCCGCGTGTATGAAACTGTTTGATTAATGGTTGATAGGGTTGTTACTTCGGCATGCCTACGGAGCACATACTACGGCTCAGTCTGTTACGAGGCCAGGGTTGTTATTGTTGTTGTATTTTCTATGTATAGGGTTTTTACCCACGCTGTATAAGCTAATAGTTATTGTAATGATAGGCCTGTCATGTGGCCGTGTATCATTCTGCGTTTTATTTAAATAAACAGAGTGTTCTAAAATATAAGGGTTTGTTTTGAGTTCTCATATACTTGCAAAGGATGATAACTCTGCTGTAGGTGAAACCATGTATTTGTCTCTCTGCGTTTTCTTGATTTTGAATGTGTAATAGAAAGGATGTTGATGTTTACTATCATTACTGTAATGGTTAATTAAAATAGGGTTAACCCTGGCGAGTTGAGAATCTCGGTGTTTTTGTTTTAAAATAATAACTGTAACTGTGGATACCTGTACTGTGTATGCGAACTTCTATTGGTTCGATCTGATATATGAGGCATTTCCCTTCTCTTTGTTTTCAACCGATCGACTTAATATGGTATGGCTATGGCCGTGTTA
Organism: Larix kaempferi; assembly: GCA_027924585.1. NCBI lineage: Eukaryota > Viridiplantae > Streptophyta > Pinopsida > Pinales > Pinaceae > Larix > Larix kaempferi. Next base: position 16,301,337 of record BSBM01000637.1, on the reverse strand, counting down.
GGTTTATTATCATTCTCAAGGAGAATTACTGATAATGAATTAAGTCTTATTACAATAAATAACTATGAGGGTTTGTAACAGCCAACGATGGCTAAGCTCGTTGATAGCTTCTCTGCGTGTTAAGTTATTTGACTATAGATAGGACAACTTACAACAGAGTTGGGTATTTTATGCAATACAAGCTCGATAATGAACAGTAATTCTATGCTTCTGAATGGGATAATGAAATAGTGAAGTCTCTAAGTATTAGGACTTGGCCTTGAGCCAGTCAATACGTTTGTCTTGTTTTAAAACGACACTGTCAATTCTGTTGTGGCAACATGGCTATAATATTATAATATTTGGTTTAAAAGAAACAAATAACAAATTTCAGTTTCTGTGTTTATAATTGACTATGATTTTTTTTTGAATAAGATTGTATGGGAAGTTTTTAAACAATGAACCATTGTTGCAACCACATCTTCTGGATAAGCGATAACAGTCAATGAAGTTCTAAGAATAGATAAATATAAAGATATGAGTTTTGTTTTTCCTTTAGCTCGATATAAAGAATAACCTGTATCTATAGTTGACATAAATAGGAAGCAGATATAAGCTGGTACATTGTTCTAATAGATACAATTCCTGTACATTTCTCTATTGGGACAGTAAATCTAAAATTTATCTATGTGTCTGTTCTTATGATTGTTTTAATGAGTGTATTTCTGGAATAACTACTGTTTAATATTCTGTCTATTATTTAACTATTAATAGAATTTCTAGAAATAAATAACCATGATATTTGATTACTGTAATAGTAACAAATATATTCTGCATAGAATAATTACTCTATTTAAGTGATAATAGGAAAAATTCTAAGACACATGAGTTCTGTAAATGCTACCAAAAGACAATACAGAAAACTAATCTACTGAAATTAAATACAGTTCAAAACACAGTGGACATAGTCCATTCTACATTTAAATTAATTAAACAAACAGCAGGAAGAGTGACAGAACCTGTATCTCTGGTAGACAATAACAGCAATGGGAGGCTGTTCCTCCCTACCAATTCCTGGAGAGTGCCCAGACAGCACTTCTCAGGACCCCCGAGCTTGCTCTGGTCTAACTGGCTGGAACTAGGTACAGCCAACAATTCCCTCAGCCAAAACAGCTATACTGGAACCAAGTTACTGCAACTTCCTAACTCAAAACACTTCCTTACTGTTTTCCCACTTCCTCAATGGGACTCCTGAATAGCATTCACCTGAATGTATTCTCCCTCTAGAACAAATGCTGAACCCCCAGCTCAGTTCATTGAGTAGTATTTAAAAGATTGCCTAGGTCTTAGTTGGGTTAACTGTCATTAATGAGCCACCTGCTCAGATTCCACTTTCTTGGGGAATCATGACCCCAAAATATAGGGAAGTTGCCACCTGCAACTCAGGAAGTGTTTGAGGATGCTGCCACTTGTCTTTTGTCCTTCCACCTAATTCCATCCACTAGTTAGACCAGTAACCTCTTTTAACAGCTCTCCCATGCTGTTGTCTCCATAATTTATTTATTAATAATAATTATTCAGAATTTACATTCCATTTCTGGAGACTCTGCTGAGTCATCCATTCCTACTTAGCATTAAATTTAACATAATGTCTCAGGAATATTAATAAATAATTACATTATTTTAATAAAATTGGGGTATGTGACATGCCAACATACACTCAGAAAGGAAAGAACATGAAGAACATCCAATAGACTGCTATAATTTAGTTGAGGATGATGAGCATGGAAGAGAAGAAGACGAAGATGATCCACGCAACATCAATATACCAGAGTCAGAAGGTGCCCGTGATATAGAAGGACCGCCATTGGAAATCTTGGACATGAGTGGACCGGTCAAGTCACAGAAGGTGAACATTGGCATGAGTGAAGAGCTGAAGTTCACATCTATCGAAGACTACTGGGATGATCAGACTGTCGTGGAGATTGTAGACACCTTGCATGAATATCAGGAGCTATTTCTGACCAAGTTTACAAAAATGAAAGGAATATTGGGTGACTTAGGAGTCATGAAAATCATTTTGAAGCCAGGCGCTAAGCCTGTGAAGCAGCGACCATATAGACTGAATCCACGGTATAAAGAGAGAGTCCGCGCAGAGTTGGACAAAATGTTAGAGGCAGGGATCATCGAACCCATTGAGGAATCTAAATGGATCAGTCCTATGCTTATTCAGGACAAGAAAGCAAAGGGTGAGATCAGGATATGTGTCGACCTCAGAAAACTTAATGATGCATCAATGCATGACCCATTCCCTACCCATTTTACAGATGAAGTACTTGACAATGTTGGAGGGAATGAGGCCTACTTTTTTACCGATGGTTTCTCCGGTTATCATCAGATCAGAATTGATCCCATGGATAGGCATAAGACGACATTTGCTACAGAATGGGGGTCATTCCAGTATACAGTCATGCCGTTTGGTCTGAAGAGCGCACCTGCCATCTTCTCCAGAGTCGTCGTCGCGACATTCAAAGATTTCATGCATAAGTTTCTCAAAGCATATTTCGATGACTGGACTGTCTTTGGTTTGCTGAAGAACCATTGTGCAAATTTGAGAATGATGCTCGAAAAGTGTAGACAACATCAGATCTCGCTGAATCTGAAGAAGTGCATCTTCTATGTTTCATATGGAATCTTACTGGGACATATTGTCTGTAAGCAGGGCTTGATGGTGGACCCTGCGAAGATTGCCATTATTGTGAAATTACCTACACCAACTTCAATTAAGATGCTGCGCTCTACCTTGGGTCATACAGGTTATTACAGGAATTTCATTAAGTGTTACGCGTAGATAACTGTAGCATTGGAGAAACTGCTGAAGAAGGACGTACCGTTCCTTTGGAACGAAGAATGCGAAAAGGGTTTTGACACCCTTAAGGAAAATATGGTTACCGCGCTGATCCTAGTCTTTCCAGACTGGGCAAAACCTTTTCATGTTCATGTGGATGCATCATGCATTTCCCTGGGCATTGTGTTAGCTTAGCCAGGAGAATGGGGTATTGACCACCCCATCACCTTTTCTAGTAGGAAGCTATCGACAGTAGAGAAGAACTATACCACTACTGAGCAGGAAGGACTTGCGATGGTATATGCCCTTCAGAAGTTAAGGCCTTATCTACTTGGTGCGCACTTCCTCATGTTTAGTGATCATTCTGCATTGAAATATTTGGTCAATAAGCCAGTGTTAGGGAGGCGCATATGCAGATGGCTGTTGCTATTCCAGGAGTACGACTTCGAGATTGTTGTTAAACCTGGTAGGATGAATTTGGGTTCTAACCACCTGTCTAGAATAGAGTCGGGAGAGTAGCCAACGAACATTGAAGATAGTCTACCCAATGCATAGCTGTTTGCTATACAGGTTGCAGATGATTACTATAAGGATATCAATGATTTTCTGACAACAGGGCTAACACCACAATAATTTTCTGTTCAGCAGAAGAAGCAGCTAGTAGTGCGTGCCATGGATTTCACTATCATTGCAGGTTAGTTATAGAAACTCGGACCAGATGAAGTCCTCTGCAGATGTGTATTCGACCATGTGAAACCGTATATACTAGAAGATGCGCATTCAGGGATCGCGGGAGGTCATTACGCAGGAAAGGCTACTACGTAGAAGATATTGCGTGCAGGGCTGTGGTGGCCTACCATCCACAAAGATTCTAAGGAATACTGCAGGAATTGCGATGTCTGTCAGATGCTAGGGAAGCTTTCGTGGAGAGACGAAATGCCATTAAATCCGTAGTTGACCTTACAGGCCTTTGAGAAATGGGCAATTGATTTTGGGGTCTATAAACCCACCGGGAAAGAGAACTGGTGCAAGGTATATCATTACCACAATGGATTACCTCACCAGATGGGCATAAGCTAAACCAGTAAAGGACTACAGCGCAACTACTGCCGCGCAGTTCATTTTTGAGGAAATTTTGTCACGATTCGACTGTCCAAAAATTTTGATGAGTGATCAGGGCACTCACTTTCTGAATAAGACCATAGAATCCTTGACAGAGGAGTTCCACATTCAGCATCACCGTAGTATGCCATATCATCCGCAGGAAAATGGAACTGTTGAAGCCTTCAACAAGATACTGGAAAACGCCCTGATGAAGGTGTGCAACGTAAATAGAGATGACTGGGACCTGCGGATCTCGTCTATGCTTTGGGCATATAGGACAACTTGTAAGAAATTAACGGGACAGACACCTTTTCGATTGGCTTATGGGCAGGAGGCCATAATGCCAATGGAGTACATTGTCCCCAGTCTGAGGATTGCTACGCTCACCGGAATGGCAGACCACGAAGCATTAGATGAAAGACTACTACAATTAGTCGGCTTGGAAGAGGATCGCTTCATTGTAGGCTTTCAACAGAAAGTACAGAAGGATCGTGAAAAGGAATGGCATGATCGCCATATCAGGAACAAATGCTTTCAGGTAGGTGACTTAGTCCTCCTGTATGACAGCAAGTTCATGAAATTTCCTGGCAAGTTTAAAATACATTGGCTTGGTCCATATAATGTTATGCATGTCACGGACAGTGGTGCAGTTCAGTTAGCCACTTTAGCTAGTGATACCCTACCCACTATGATAAATGGAAGCATACTTAAGTTGTACCGTGATAGTCCTGCTTCGCATCATCCGGAAAGATAAACATGGGGAGAAATTTCTAAGTGCCAAGTACAGTTGAAATTGGGCACTAGAAATGTATAGAGTCTGTACATGTATCATAAAGGGAGAATGTATGAGCGGCGCAGCACTACCGAAGCTGCGCAAGATCCAGAAGCAGAACAGTGGAAAAACAACTACACAGTTCAAAGATCAATACCGTGAAGAAATTGCACAGGAGTTGAAATGTTCCACTGCGCAGTTCGGCGCATCATTCAAAAAAAAATAGCCGTTGCATGCCTTTTGAGAAAATAGTCGTTAGATGACCGTTGCAGCAATTGCTTGAGCATTTAAAGGGAAGATAGTTGTTTTGGACAGACTAATGGATGAAAAGACTAAAAGATCCGAAGGATTTGCCCACCAGAGGTCGCATTTAATGCTTATCTAGCAGTTGAAGGGCGCGGAAGGGGGTCTGCTACGCCTATAAATAACACCAATTGAAGACTCGCGAGCGTTACCAAGCACTTAGAATTTTTTTTTTCCCTGTAATTGACCTCTCTGAGCTAGTAGCCATCTGTATTCTCTCTGCCATAGCCGCTATCTCATTAAGTGAATGTCCGAACCCTTCTACAGAGAGAAAGAGCTTACTATTGAAGAAGCACTGGGGATATTTTAGCACGGAGGGATTCAACAGTTAATGAAAACTCCAGTTAAGAAGGTCGCTATAGAACAAGGTGAAGGATCCCGCAGATCACCAAGGATTAATCCGACAATGCAGGATAAGGGAAAGGACACAGTAACTAGACTTCAGTCAAAGTAGTCCAAGCCAAGTTCGGCGAGCACAAGGCAACCCATATTCACCAAGGAAATTTCACTCAAGATGACACTATATTATATCTCGCCGAGGGCACTGGATGCCCCTATGAACAAGATCGTAAAGAATTCCAAGTATGATATCCCTCTGTCGCCAGTGTCTAAGCACATAAAAATTACGACAAACCTGTTGGGAAAGATCCCAGACTGCAAATGGGAGGACTATGACCTCTTGGGAGTGAAGAAGGACGAGCCGCATGATCCCAAGTACCCAAATTTTCAACCAGATCAATATATGTGCTGGAAAAAGGATGCAAAAGGAGAGCTGAATCTGGTGGCCGAAAGCTAGTTAACACTGGTGGTGCAGTCAGGACTGTTAAACCTATTGTGACTACCCCATTTTGAAAGGTCGACCGAACTAAATGTCATGGTTCGCACCTTGATGGCATGAATCCACCAAGGTTATCTATGGATGGAAAGGCCCATAGACGTCAGTATCGACCTAATCCATGTTATTATAGGATTGAGGAAGCGTGACGAGGACCCGAAGCAGTCCTTCCAAGGGAAGGCCAAAGAAAAAGACGCCGTGGCAAAGATGAAGAAGAGCCACGCGCTGGTGAAGGGAAAATGGGGTTTTCCTATCGAAGAGATTGATGATCGAGCAACAAAGTTCATTACATAGATGCTCGCGGCAAAGGTATTGAGAACAACAAGACCCACCGAGGCGCCTGTGGGCGCAGTGCTGCTTGGCGCCGCAGCAGCAGAGGGAACAGAGTTTAACTAGTGCCAATATTTATTGAATGAGTTCATGGAGGAACTCAACGATATTTAATGAAATGGGGGCAGCTTCCATTTTACATGGCTGATTGTCCTTATTGCATTCATTGGATGGAAGGAGCCGAAGGACTTTGTCGGTGTCAGTGTTGATAGATCTAAACCCAGAGGAATCAGGTTCATGAACCTATGGGCAAATATAAATTCGCAATGCCAGCATGCTACCCAAGAAGTCTTCTATCAATATTACACTCAGTTGCACGACATGATGATGCGCACACCAAGAATAACGAAGTAGGTAATGAGAAAGTACATAGGCATTGTCAATTTTATGGTTGACATGTGTTGTGTGTTTATCTCTCCAAAGGCAAAGATGAAGAAGCCGCAGTGGTTCCCTGGGCACTACCACATGACAGAAGCAGATATAGAGCTCATTATGAAAGATTGGCCCACCGATTACTGCGTCGAAGTTTTGGATGTCCCAAAAGACTCAGAAGATGATGAGTCGATTCCTCCACCATGTCCTATTATTGAAGAGAAAGAGATAGAGAAGGGCAAGAGAAAGGAGCCGGAAAGCCCATCCCAGCCGAAGGCAAGAAAGAAGCAAAAGGCGACGAAAACTCCCGCGGATACGGTTTTAAAAGAAGACGACTTTGACATGATTGTAGACAAAGTGAATGAGACCCTCGAAGAATTTATGTCAGATAAGGAGGAAAAAGATAAGGCCATCCAGAATGACCTTGCAAGGAACTGGGTTGCAATGCAAGGGCTCATGAAGAAAATGGAGGATGTCCACAAGAGCCTGCCCTTGCCGCGTGACACGGGGGCTGCAGAAGCTTCGCAGCAGCCACCATCTCCCCTCGCTGTCATGATGCCGCCCAAAATGAGACTTGTTCGTCTTGACCCAATCACAGTCACATACCCTACGTCGGGGTACATCGACGTGGTTGAGCTCGACTTAGCAAAGATTGCGCTACCTGGTCTGCATTATTTGCACATGTAGGTTGGTGAGGAGATGCATGACAGAGACGCGTAGTCCATGACAACAGAAGCTCAGTTGCAAGCCGCGAACAGACAGCTTGAGGAGTCGAGCACGCGCACCTTGATGATGATGGGAGATGAACAGCAACGCCAACATAAGCTGGAGGCTACAATCAATTTTGTTGTGATAGAGATCGAAGGAGTGCAGATCCAAGATAACCCCGAGGATACCATCCAAAGAATAGTGGATAGGGTGTGGACCCTAAAGTAAGAAATGGAGGACAAGGTAGTCCTATATGAGGCAGATATCAATCTGCTCAGGGAAAAAATGAAACCGTAGGACTAGTTAACTGAGAAGCAACAGAGAGAAGCTGAAGTAAGGACTGCAGCAGAAAGCATCGCAACAGAGGCCGCGAAGTGCCAGCAATTACTTGATCAGTCCTTGAAGGCGTTTACAGACCTTGAGGAAAATCCATAGCTGCAGCAGACAAAGACCACGGTGAAGGAAAAACAGACCGCATTGGAAGCCATGCAAGTAGAGGTGAAGACTCTACCACCACGAGACAGACTGCAAAAGTTCAGAGAAATATCTACCCTCAAGAAGGAAGTACAGATCTTAAGAGAAAAGGAGACTATGCTGGACAATCAGTCACAGCCACTCCTCGAAGACGCCTCTGACATCTCGCAGTGCATAGAAAATAAATTGAAAGAGCTGCAAGCCAACCAAGAAGCGATGGAAGCACAAATTGGCGTGGAGACAACACCTGAAGAGCTTGAGTTTGTCAAACAAATGGAGAAGGAGGGAAAAGAAACAATGAAGGAGCTGACAGATGCTTATACTCAGTTCGCAGCCAAGCTGAACACTCAGATTGGTGAGTAGACTCCGGTACTAGACGTTGAAAGTGGCTCAGGGACAAGCCACAGGTAAGTGTTAGGGGCATGTTGGGCCTGGCCCAACAGGGCCATTTTGGGTGACATTTTTGATGATGAATGGTCCTCAGCTGTGCACAGTTTAGAATATGGAATTTTGCCTAAGTATCGGGAGTGCTGCGAAGATGAGCACAGTACCAAGTTTTGAAGTATGCCGCAAAGATCAGTGCAACGCAGTTTCAGTGATGCGAAGGTAGTAGGCCATGTGGAGCCAGTAAAGTTATGTACTAGACGGAGGATGGCCGGATATAGTGGATAGATTGGCGATGGTCTATTGTTGGTAACACTGTTAAAAAGATGTCGAGTTGCGAGCATAAGTAGATCTGGAAGGCGGCCAACTGTACGAGTCCATTAAGTAGAGGACGGATCGAGAAAGTGACAGTTTGGCATGCAACAATTGTACGTGACCGTTAAGAGGAAAACAATGGAAGGAAAGCGACTGGGAGCTGAGCCAGTTGTATGGGGCCGTTAAGGGATGAACGACCTGTAGAGAAAGCGACTAGGGGCTGAGCTAGTCGCACGAGCCAATCAACGAGAGGGCAGCTCGAAGTGGATGACCTGTTGGAGTGCATGCAATAGGGAGGCTGAAAGCAACGGATCTAAGGCATGGAGGACCACCATGACAACAAGATCGCTATCAGAAGCTGGCACGCCGGTTCAGAGGGACCGTAGTGGTTTGGAAACCCTAAGGGTTTCGGTCTTCAATATTGTAAAGAAACGACCTTTGGGCGTGGTCTATTCAAGAAGACCATTTTGTATAGGAAAGTTTGGTTGGGTTGAGTTAGTTGCAAAAGATGAGAGAAGCTGGTCATTGTGGCCATGTTTGTATTGTAATATCTTTTGAGTTGAGACTATATTGTAAAGGCTCTGCAGTTGAGTGCGCAGAGACCTATCTGAGCAAGAAGAGAGCCGCGGCTGAGTGTGCGGCTAAGAACTGTGAACCCTTCCTTAAAGAAATATCAAACATAGTTCTTGTGGACGTAGCTTCCCACCCGGGGGAGTGAACCACATTAAATAGTGTGTCGAATGATTGAATGTTTATGTGTTTGTAATTATATTTATCTTTTCTGTCGTTGGATGTGGAATGTTTACTTACAGTCTATTATGAGAAGGCTTTTATATGCATTTGCCATCAAGAGAGTATGGAATGATATGTTAAGTCTGCATGAATATATGTATGGTTAATATTAGCAACGCTTCTAAGAACAGTGAATCTATCACCTGCTTGAGCATAGAGAAATTGTTTACCTATTGAATGGATGTAGTTGATGAATGTATAACTGTTATCTCACACCTGAGGGTTTTACTTAAAATAGTAACACTTAAAGGTATGTTCTGAGCATTAAATAGTCAACTAGTTAAGTGTATAACTGAGTGGATAGTTGACACTTAACCCCCTTTGCCTTAAGTATTCTGCGAATGGTCTAAGTGTAGGAATTCGAGCGACAGGGTTTGCAGAATAGTATTGAGTCCCGCAATAAGAAAGAAGGTAGTGGCGTGAACTGTGGTGCTGGCCAGCACCGCGTAGTTCGACCTTTGTAGCGCTCGACTGGTGTGCTGCCACGAACATCGTCACAGTCATCAACCCATCACTCACTATGGACATTTGAGTCCGCAATGCCCCTTTAGAAACACCTCGGGTGAGACCTCAGCCTGCTCACAGGTTGTTGCCGAAAGGGCCGGTGCGAAGGGGTTTTGTTGGTTTGAGGTAACCGCGCAGAACCTGGGTTTTCATAAAACCTCTAGTCAACATTTGATAAGCCAACAAATAGTCTCAATATCCATTGTATGTTGTCATTCACCTCAACCAATGTGCCCTCATTGACTAATTTTGAACTTGCATCTTTTACCTTTCTTTTTCCTTTCTTTGTTTCCTTTATGCTTTGGTATGCTTTTCCTGCTTTTGGAAACATATTGCTTTTCTTGGATTTCCTCTGCACTTTATTAGTGCTTTTTCTTATTTTATGCTTCTTTATTCTTTTATGAGCTTTCCTTCTTTTTTGCTGCTTTTTGCTTTTTGAGTTTTCTTGCTTTTATGTTGTCTTCCATATTTTTTAGTGGATTTATTGATTTTATCTAATTTTCATATAGTTTCCATTGTGGATGAAAGCTCATAGGGTCCACAAGATCTCTTATGCGCCTTCCTAGGCCAACTAAGCATATCCACTCATCACACAATTAAATAATAATACAATATTTATAATTTATGCATTACAGACTCTCCTAAGTTTCGAATTTAATTAAACTTGACAATTAATGCATTCAAAATTAACCCCTACACTTTATTGATTTTTTTCCAAAACCTATAGGGATTGATAGGGTAAAAGGATGACCATGGAGCCCTCAGGGAGGGGACATTACACACAACCCATACTTAAACCAATGTCAATCAATTCTTCTGATGGCTCTTCTTTGTATGCTAACACCTATTTGAAGACATCCAAGGATTGTTGGTGTAAATTAAAAAATTAAAATATAAATATTAAAACCAATATGAAATCTTAAACTGTTATAAGGAAATCACAACTACACTCAAAATTTGATATCAACCCTTTTTTTCTTATTGTCTCATCTTATGTGTTGAATGGGTTCAATTTGTTTTCTTTTCTACAACAAAACAATTAAAAATTAATATTTAATGCTAAATTAATTAATTTTATGTACATAAATGAAAAATTCAATGATTTCATACATTTGAAGTATGTTGTTGTTGAGATGGTTCCTCCTGCAATGCAATTATGTCCATTTCCTTGACCATCTCCTTGTACACTTTTTTTGACATCCCTATTGGCATATTTTAGGTATATTTTGGGTATCATCTTGTTCATCCTTTGGGATTTTAATAATATTCATGAAAATTTAAAATGACATTAAACTATTTTTGTACTAATATAAAAAACAAATATAGCAGAATTAATATTAATAAGGGAATGATTTGTAGTAGTAGATCCATTTTATATAAAAAAATGTTTAGGAATATTACTTTTTTAATGATTATGTTTTGTTATTGTATGTTTTTGTTATTGCAAGTCTGACAGGTCTCATTGACCATTGCTCTAGAAACACCTCCTGAAGTTTAGATATAACCCAATCCTTGGAATCATTAGATTGATTTGTGTAATGTAAGTGGAAAGTACGACTATACATTCTTTCCACTATATCCCTCATATTTTTATAAAAGTGTTTTCCCCTTTCATTAACTTCCAACACCACTCCAAATGAGCTAATCACCAATTCATCATCCTTTGCATATTCCATAATTTGTTTTTTCTTATAACGTCATTCTCTTATGTTGCTGTCAATATGTACATAACATTCAACATATGTGAATTAGATTGTTTGAAAGATATTAGGGAATATTCATAAGTACAATATTACTGAAAATTCAAGAAAAATTTCATATTGCTTACTTTTTGATTCACTTGATTCATCCCTCTACAAATTTTCCATCAAGGTTTTACGCTCTCTACCCTTAGATTGCAAAGAACCTTATTGACCTTCCTCATTTTTTGGCTCTACATGTCACACATTAAAAAATACACATTAGTTAAATTTACATATGATTCAAACATATTAGTTTAATACATAAATTACAAAGAACTTGCCTTCTTTGCAATTTTGGATGTGCTCCCATCATCTCGACTAGAATTATTTCTCATTGAATTCTTATCACACATTTCTATGAATAAACAACTTTGACCATTAAATAGAGAATCTATTAGATATATATACAAATAAATTACATAAAGTCTAGATAAAAAGAAGTCTTTGATTCCGGTGCACTAAAAAATAAAAATGCCCCGGTCTATCTCATATGGGAACACACTGATGCATCATACTTGAACGCATCATTAACAAAAACTAAATAAACAATTTCACACATGACTTTCTCATTGTGATTTATTTAATCTAAAGCATTGGTAAACAAATGGTGCACCTTTGCTACAAGTGCATTGGTGCATTAGAACAAAATGACCACATCGAAAACTACAAATTTAGAAAAGAAAGTTGTTAGGGATAGTAGGATTTTAGATCCATCCCAAGAAGTGGTCCCATCACACCCAATGCTTTATATTCAAAACCACAAACCCATTAAATCTAAAATGCTCGAAAAGAAAAATCCTAGATGTTCAATTGTTATTTTTATTTTTTATTTTCTAGATATCGGTGTGCTTTATATACAGGCGCACCGATGCGTAATAATAGACAACACACCGTTAATATATATATATATATATATATATATATATATATATATATATTCCAAAAAATCGATGCGCTAGAAAGTTATGCATGCATCAGTGTGCTATGGTTTTCAAAACGCACCATATTGGCATACAATAGAAAAATAAAAATATAATTATTATATGGTGATGCATATTAAAAATATGGCTGCATCGATGAGGTTACATATACTAAGAGCACCGATGTCAATCTTATTGCAAAGTGCATAGATAACTATCCGCTATCAAATATAGAGGATATTTTCTTTTGCATATGTTCTGACATGGTGCATATGTGGTTTAACCTCACCATTTTGTACATTTACTTAGGACACACCGATGTAGTTGTATTATTATGGTGCACTAGAATAATTAAAAATCCCTGTGAATGCTTGTTTGAACTTAAAATGATATATTTATATCAAGTGTTCTTTTAGGATTCAACCACATCAATTACAATACTTCACAGTATACATATGCTTCTTAAACTCACCTTATTCTTAAAAAATGGTTTTGAAACTATATTGGAAGTTAGACTATGATATGGTTCTCAAACTTTATTTTAGGACTGTAGAAACATATTGATTGCTAATTTGGCTCAAATGCAGGGATAAAATGTTATAGTATCAAATGGCCAATTCTTCAAATTCTAGCTCTTTCCATATTGTTCAAAATTCAACAAGCTCTCCCTTTCCATCTCTAGTAAGTTCATATTTATATTTTGATTATCTAATTGAATTTATGTTATTCATCCATGTGATTCTGAATAAAAATGTAGTTAATTTTGTAGGATCCTAATTCAAGATCGAGCTCATATGCACAAAATATTCCACCAGTTGAAAAACATCGCAAGCTCTTATTAGGATCAAGGTACCACAAGTAGTTGGTATATGAAAATGGATAGATGCTTTATCTCGCCAATTCTAACATGCCATCTTCTAGCCACAATCCCGAGTCGTCAATGGTAATTTTTCGTGATATGGATCTCTTTTATAACACCCCAGTAGTATGTGGTTCAAAATGTAAAGGGTTGAAGGAGAACCCTTAGCATGTCACACTCACCCATTATAGTAATGATCGACTACCCAATGTTGATGGCCTAATACCCCCTACTGTAGTAAAAAATACAATAGCTAATATGTAAAAGAAACATAGGAACACTTCCCTATGCTCATTTTTGGAAAAGTTGGAATCCAAAACAACTATGTTTCATTCTAAATTGACCAACCCCTCTGCTTTTTTTCCAGTCAACTAAAATTTCTAGTGATCCAAATTATGATATCAATACCACTCAAAACATCTCTACTAGGAGACCAAAAAGTTATATGAGTTGAGAGAAAAATGTCCAAGTACACACCAAGGTTGGTCAAATTGTTGGAGGCTAGCGATTACTTCTTTCTTCCTGTGCATTTGTAAAGTAAATACTTGTTACAACCACACTTTGTATGGTGCTTGGTCATCTTCTCTTCCTGTTCCTGATGTTGGAACTGAATTCTCCTTTTGTGGTATTAATTTTATGAATGCCAAGCCTAAGATAGATGCTGCAAACCTTGGGTTGTTTATCCTTTCACATGTACTCGTTCCTCCCAAACAGTAAGTAGAAGTTATGCCATTTTGTGGTCCTATTTATTATTGTCCTGATTACTTAAATATTGTCAAATAAAACATAAATTTTACATGTATAGTATGTGCATGAATGGTTATGCTTTTGGAAACTTTAGCAGGGAGAACCTGTTGTATATCGATTGTTGTTCACACACTCATAGGAACACTGTAGGGTTCATAAATAGTTCTAGGTGCTCTTTATTTTCTGCAAATTATTCATTTGAGGAACACACCAATGACCGAGAGTTATTTATGAAAAGGAAAGCATCCATATTTTTTATTGTGCATGCAATATGCAGTTTGTCTCCTAGTGATGAATTGTTAATAGACTATAACTTCCATAGACCACCAACCACTCATCAATGATGCCTTGCTTTGGGACTACCTTTAGACATCCCCTTGGGGTATAAGACACAAATCATTGATTAATTGTATTTTTATTTTTATTTTTATTTTCAATGGGATTAATGTAAATGTATTGCTCAGTTTGAGCTTTTGTTTAATAATTGCTTGTAGTTAGATATTTACTATTGCAAAAAAATCTCATGCTTCTATAATAATTGTTTGTTATAATGTTAAAAAAAACCAATTGCTCTTCACTTACTAATATCCTCGATGTAATATTCAATATTTTTGAAATCAAGATTCTGATGATGAGCGACTTGTCTACCATCTTCTGTTGCACCCAAGTACATTGTCAACTCGAGAGAAGGATGCAAAAAGAGAACAACTTGGAGAAGAAGCATACCAAGCATGGTTGAATCAACCACCTATTCAATTCCCACTATGTCCAGACTCACCAATTAGGAATTCCTACAATAATAGTAGTTCTTCACACGTTGAAAATGGAGGCAATGAAATAGAGTTTGGTATGGATGAATTCTTATGACATATGGGTGCCATGGATGCAATGTTGTTAGATGCATTCTAGGACAATGAGCTAGGGGATTATTCTCATATCATTGATAGCTTCTTTGAAAGCCTTAAGTTGAATTCCACCACCCCTCTCTTTGGACCTGGATGGTCAAATTCTACCCAATTGGGGACAACAATGTTATTATATAACTTGAAAGCAATGTACAACATGTCAAACATGTGTTTCTTGACAATTTTGAGGTAGCTGACCATCAAATACCTTATATTTTGAGTAATATTGTTACACAATCAACATTGAAAATGTCGATTTTATGAACATTAAATGACATTGTACATTAATATTTCCTACCAATTACAGGTTATTCAAAGGTAAGGTACTTCTAAGTGATAATGTCTTTCCCAACAACTACGAGAAGGTGAAGCAAATGTTGAAAATGTTGGGTGTTGATTACATATCATATCATGCGTGTTCGAATGATTGTATTCTATATAGAGGTAGATATGCAAACAAAGAGATATGTCCAAAATGTGGGCATGCAAGGTACCATACGTCAATAAACAAGGGTATATCAAATGGTCCTCCTCATAAGATATTGAGGCACATGCCTATAATGCCAAACATTCAAAGGTTCTTTCGCTGCAACGAATTAGCTATGTTGTAGGGATGGCATGTCTTGCATTGAATTGAGTCAGAAGTTATGAAAATCCCAACAGATTCAATAGCCATAGAGAATATAGAAGATACATGGCCCAATAAGTTCAAATATGAAGTATGGAGCCTTTGATTGAGAATAGCCATGGATGGTGTCAACCCATATTCCCTCAAAAACACCAATTATTATGTTTTTCATGTAGTAGTGATCAATACCAATATCCCCCAATGGTTGTCTGTGAAGGATGAATATCTTATGTTGGATCTTATAGTCCCAGGTAGAAGACAAGTGAAGAATATGAATCTTTACCTACAACCATTGACTAATGAATTGAAGGAATTATGGGAAGGGAGACAAGTATATGATGTATCAAGACCCATCCCAATAGAGAGAAGTTTTACATTGTATCCCATATGTGAGTACACCACACTTGATTATTTGGTATTAGGATTTTTCTCCAGTAAACATATTTTTTTTGTTTATATTTGTAACAATATTTTTTGGTATATTTAATTTGGTGGGACTGTATTGATCTTCAACACTAACGTGCTTTATGTACCAAAACACTGCAGATCTTGTAACAAAAGGATATTATGGATGTAAATGTTGTGGAAATTCTATGAAGGTTAAGTGGTCTAGCCACTTACGAAAGTTGGTGTACGACTGCTCGAGGGTATGACTCCTAGAAGACCACCCTTATATAAGAGCACCATTTTCTCTCAATGGTAAGCCAGAGAGAACCCAAAGGCATGAAATAATGACATCGACTCACTGGCTTAGGGCATACGACATCGATAAGGAGAGGTAAATTGCAAAAATGTTTGATTCAAATGGGGAACCTCTGTTCGATGATCTTGAATTATTCTACACCTATATTTAGAAAATACCCATTGGGATGAAAAGGACATCGGTTTTTGATGATCTCCCATATTGGGAGCATCTTAATATTGTCCACTTACATTTACCATGCATATATTTAAAAATGTTTCATCTTCTTTGTGGAGTAACATATCATCGAAAAAAAAGTGACATGTTATCTATCAAGAGAGATCTTATTTCAAATACTAAAGAGAAGCATTGGCCAATACAAAAAAATAGAGGAGAGGCTATCCCCTCTTGGTCATTTAAAGAAGGTGATGTCCCATAGGTTTTGAAGAACGATGATCTTTCTTTGGAAAATGAACTTATATTGGGTGTGAAGGTGCCTTCTTTATATGGGTCTACTCTACGACGTTGCTTCATTACAGATGAACATTTGTCGATTTTGAAATCACATGATCATTTGAAACTTCTAAGGGTACTTATGTAAAAAAATGTTTATTTTTTATTTTTTGATTTTATCTTTTACCCCACAAGTTAAAATGAAATGAAATTTTTATGTGTTCACTTTGTAGTGTCATTATCCTTTGCTCATGCAAGTGTGTGTACCGTGGATTTCTCGAGGACCCGTGGTGTGCCATATCTAAAATATTTTCATTTGTATGGTGGTTCACATCAAAAGAGATTCAAATGGATAGCATTCTAGGGTGGTGTCAAGAGATAGCATAGATTGTTTATATGTTTGAGAAGGAACTGCCAAACATGTACAACATATCATTCCCTACAGCAATGTACAACATGTCAAACATGTGTTTCTTGACAATTTTGAGGTAGTTGACCATCAAATACCTTATATTTTGAGTAATATTGTTACACAATCAACATTGAAAATGTTGATTTTATGAACATTAAATGACATTGTACATTAATATTTCCTACCAATTACAGGTTATTCAAAGGTAAGGTACTTCTAAGTGATAACTTCTTTCCCAACAACTACGAGAAGGTGAAGCAAATGTTGAAAATGTTGGGTGTTGATTACATATCATATCATGCGTGTTCGAATGATTGTATTCTATATAGAGGTAGATATGCAAACAAAGAGATATGTCCAAAATGTGGGCATGCAAGGTACCATAAGTCAATAAACAAGGGTATATCAAATGGTCCTCCTTATAAGATATTGAGGCACATGCCTATAATGCCAAACATTCAAAGGTTCTTTCGCTGCAACGAATTAGCTATTTTGTAGGGATGGCATGTCTTGCATTGAATTGAGTCAGAAGTTATGAAAATCCCAACAGATTCAATAGCCATAGAGAATATAGAAGATACATGGCCCGATAAGTTCAAATATGAAGTATGGAGCCTTTGATTGAGAATAGCCATGGATGGCGTCAACCCATATTCCCTCAAAAACACCAATTATTATGTTTTTCATGTAGTAGTGATCAATACCAATATCCCCCAATGGTTGTCTGTGAAGGATGAATATCTTATGTTGGATCTTATAGTCCCAGGTAGAAGACAAGTGAAGAATATAAATCTTTACCTACAACCATTGACTAATGAATTGAAGGAATTATGGGAAGGGAGACAAGTATATGATGTATCAAAACCCATCCCAATAGAGAGAAGTTTTACATTGTATCCCATATGTGAGTACACCACACTTGATTATTTGGTATTAGGAGTTTTCTCCAGTAAACATTTTTTTGTTTGTTTATATTTGTAACAATATTTTTTGGTATATTTAATTTGGTGCGGCTGTATTGATCTTCAACACTAACGTGCTTTATGTACCATAACACTGCAGATATTGTAACAAAAGGGTATCATGGATGTAAATGTTGTGGAAATTCTATGAAGGTTAAGTGGTCTAGCCACTTACGAAAGTTGGTGTACGACTGCCCGAGGGTATGACTCCCAGAAGACCACCCTTATATAAGAGCACCATTTTCTCTCAATGGTAAGCCAGAGAGAACCCAAAGGCATGAAATAATGACATCGACTCACTGGCTTAGGGCATACGACATCGATAAGGAGAGGTAAATTGCAAATTTTTTTGATTCAAATGGGGAACCTCTGTTCGATGATCTTGAATGATTCTACACCTATATTTAGAAAATACCCATTGGGATGAAAAGGACATCGGTTTTTGATGATCTCCCATATTGGGAGCATCTTAATATTGTCCACTTACATTTACCATGCATATATTTAAAAATGTTTCATCTTCTTTGTGGAGTAACATATCATAAAAAAAAAATGACATGTTATCTATCAGGAGAGATCTTATTTCAAATACTAAAGAGAAGCATTGGCCAATACCAAAAAATAGAGGAGAGGCTATCCCCTCTTGGTCATTTAAAGAAGGTGATGTCCCATAGGTTTTGAAGAACGATGATCTTCCTTGGAAAATGAACTTATATTAGGTGTGAAGGTGCCTTCTTTATATGGGTCTACTCTACGACGTTGCTTCACTGCAGATGAACATTTGTCGATTTTGAAATCACATGATCATTTGAAACTTCTAAGGGTACTTATGTAAAAAAATGTTTATTTTTTATTTTTTGTTTTTATCTTTTACCCCACAAGTTAAAATGAAATGAAATTTTTATGTGTTCACTTTGTAGTGTCATTATCCTTTGCTCATGCAAGTGTGTGTACCGTGGATTTCTCGAGGACCCGTGGTGTGCCATATCTAAACTATTTTCATTTGTATGGTGGTTCACATCAAAAGAGATTCAAATGGATAGCATTCTAGGGTGGTGTCAAGAGATAGCATAGATTGTTTATATGTTTGAGAAGGAACTGCCAACGAGTTTCACGGACTTGCAAGTTCATCTTCTAATTCACCTAATTGATGGGATTAAATTAGTCGAGGTGGTTTCATGTCATTGGATGTTCTTCTTAGGTAGGTACATAAAAAAAATGAAGAGATTTGTTTGACAAAGAGATGCCAATTCCCACTAAATCACTTGTTAACAAAAATAAGACAATTATTAACAAAGAAAATATTTTTTTTGGAATAAAAAACACTAAAAAAAATGCAAAAGTAAGACAAATATAAACAAACATTTAAAAATAAAATTTAGAAAAAAACCTAAAAAACATTAAAAAAAGATGAAATAACTAATCAAACAATTTCTTTTTAAATAATTAAAAAACAAGTAAATAACCCAAAAAAAATAAAACAAACAAATGAAAACTAATATAATAAAAAAACAAACTAATATATAAAAAATGAAAGAAATATATAAACACACACACATGAAAAAAAACATATAAACATATAAGATAAAACATATAACATGCATGTGTATGGAGGTAATGGAGGGGGTTAAGGGTGGTAGATTCTGAGATTCATGCCACTTACCCGCTGCTCTAAGGGCCGCAGGGACGACCCTTGGAGCAACGGGTGGATGGCACCATTCTCAGAGTTTCCCACCCTTAACCCCCTCAATTATTCACATATAAATGCATATTATATGTTTTGTTATTATTTTATATTATATATTTATATGTTTTGTATTTTATGCTTTTTGTTATTTATATTATAAAAACATATAAACATATAAGATAAAACATATAACATGCGTATGGGGGTAATGGAGGGGGTTAAGGGTGGTAGATTCTGAGATTCATGCCACTTACCCGCTGCTCTAAGGGCCGCAGGGACGACCCTTGGAGCAACGGGTGGGTGGCACCATTCTCAGAGTTTCCCACCCTTAACCCCCTCAATTATTCACATATAAATGCATATTATATGTTTTGTTATTATTTTATATTATATATTTATATGTTTTGTATTTTATGCTTTTTGTTATTTATATTATATGTTTTGTTATTATTATGTCCGTGACATAATGGATCCATTTTCCCTATATTAGATGGTCGGTTGTGGTCGGTTGCGGCAGATTTTGCAATTTCTAAAATTAAACTTTGGTTAAATACCTGGATTCTTACCTCCGAAATTTGGTGCGGAGGTTTCGGTTGACATTTGTCCTCATACGTCATCCTGTTTTCGTTTGACATTTGTCCTCATATGTCATCCTGTTATCGATTGCAATGTACGCTCGTACGCTCGGCTTAATTGTAGTTTGGCCAAACCATTGCACCAGGCCTGTTCATGCTTTTCTTTCACGAGCGATACGATCTGACAAACAATATCATTGGCGGTGGAATTTTACATGTCTATCTAAGAAGTGGACACTCGAGTATGTAGGAAGCCAAAAAAAGTACTCCAATTCGTAAAACAAATGCCATCACGACCTAAATAAAATCCATAAAATTTTAAATAAAATTCTAACTATTGTAATATAATGTCAATTGTTTATGTATTGAGGATTAATGATGTGACTTGATGTCTTTTATTAATGTGATTTAATTGCTCTGGTAATCACATGGAATATTCCCATAATCTCTGTAGAATAAGTATTCAAAATTTGTTACATGATGATGATATAGCAATGAATGAAAAAGTCTTCACGATGTGATTTCCTTGGCCTCTCAATGAAGTTTGTCGATTGATGGATGAATTATCCCCATTATTCATACATAGCTATAAAACAGTAAATTCGTGGCAGTAAATAAGAATGAGGGGGTTATATTAAAAAATGGTGTGGCAACATTACATAAATTTTGAGTTAATTTTCTCTTTGGCTAGCGCGCTTTCCATATGGTACTTGGGAAGCTTCATCCATTGACATTTTGATGGAAATATTAATTGGAAATCCTTCACGAACTTGCCCTACAAACTCCAACGTTCTTGTCATTCCATGTAATTTCATTTACACTTGTTGTTGTGACTTGATCATTTGCCATATTTTTCCATTTTCCAATGAGAGTTTTGATAAGATATCCCACTAATATTTAGTTTATGATTTGATGAACAAGTGGAAAATTGCTTCCATGAGGTACCATTCATATTTTTCCTCTAAAGCTGGAAACTGAAGAAGCTCTGGTGGCATGTTAATTGTGCACACCAATGATCTACTTTTGTCATGGGCTGTCATCCTTGGCTAATGATTTCATGACAGTAAGTATCACCAACACAACCACCGCTTGACTATTAATTCATAGAAGGATTTCGTGTAAAGCTAGTAGTAGGGACCGCTTGAATATGAATTCAAAATATTAGCAAGTCATCCTTGCCGTATTATTGTATACTACAACAATTAAAAAAATAAAAGGGATGGAGGCAGAACCATGCATCATTGATGATCAGATCGAGCCGTGGACTATTTCAACAGTAAGGTGACCGTGGTATCAACATACTGTGAATTTTGGGAATGCTACCTCTAATGATTTAAGAACATGAATTCAGTCTTTTCGGCAGAACCATCCTACAGTATAGCACAAGTGCTGGGCTTATTGATCATTGGTGCAAATATGTGAATCATCTCAGATTGGGAACTTAAAAAAGTCTAACTAGCCACGAAGTGGCAATGTCACTAGACATGTGTTTTAGATATGGGGAATGAGCATTTTGCCATGATTAGCCTCCATTGAATTTTGGTGAAAACTAGTTATTAATTGCATTTCGAGGACTTGGCGTGGATGGCTGTGGGGAATCAACCATCTCAACCTCTTGATATATTCTGTTTTCAATAGCACATAATAGTTTTTGACAAAAGTTGGTTGATAAATGCCCTGAAAGAGGATAAATTTAACAAATTCATGAATGAAAGAATGGCATTTGGCTCGGTTTCCTCTCATTGTTCACAGGAAAATTCACGCAGCAGGAATGTCTCTTGTTTCTATGCTACAGTTGTTTTCCAAATCTGCCTTATTATATGCTTTAATTAAAGTTGTTTGGAAAATTTTATTTTCATATTAGGTTAATAAAAAATATCACACGATATAGGTTTGGCTTATTAAATGCTTTATTTAAAGTTATCTTGAAATTTTTATTTTCAAATTAGGTTAATAAAAAAAATCATGGGATATAGTTTTAGATAGTTTTTAGATTTTAGATAGTTTTAAGATTTTTTCGATTTTTCAAAATTCTAGTTAGAACATATAAATAACTGTCTTTAAAGATTTGAGATGTGAAATGATTCATCCAATTTTCAATTAGATTTCTTAGTTGAAACTTTTTCTCAAAATAAGCTATTTTAGATCATTTTTACTACGTACGCCTTCCAAATCATTCACACTCAAATCGTTATCAATTCTGCTAATGAATCATAAACTTAAGCTTCTCAATAGAACAATCCCAACTCTTGGAAAGTGTGCATGAGTTAAATCTTTGACATCTTGCATGAGCATGAGTTTGACCATCGCAATGGATGATGGTGTATAACTAGCATAGCTCCATCTTAAAAGCAGATCTACCAAGCATCAATAGGGATCAAATCCTTCAACGTGGAAACCCCTTTTAATTTATCTAATTTGTGTAATTCTATATATATTCCATTGTAAATGTAAATGTTTTAAATCTAATTTGAGTATACATGTTATTTTTTATAATTTTTTATAATTTTTTATAATTTTTTATAATTTTTTAAGAGGGACACGTGTTAGCTCCAGGATGAGCATGGAATGAGTTACACATCCTCCTACTGAGTTGTAGAATGTGCCTCTTCGGCGCAATCAAGACGCATAGGATATTCTCAATACAACATGTGAAACGATAAATTCATACAATCTCTATCATCGTCTTATTACGTGTTTACGCTAATTTAAATTTATGCACTAGTGTTTTTTTGCGCTGAAATTGAATCTATTCATGTTTGGAATAGGATTTTAAACAATAGTGAACTGTAATTCAATTAACTACAATAAGATATTGCTTAGGAATCTGCGCTCGGTGAAAGTGGTGAGATATTCATTGGTGAAATCAATGAGATGAACCACCCACTTTCAACCCCACATGGAGAATTAATAAGTCTCCTCTATTGATCTCCTTCAATGCCATTGGATGGTTGAAAACATTGAACGTTTGGGCATTGAAAAACATTTCCAAAATGAGATAAATCTTGCCCGCGAGTGTATTCAAGGTATCATTTCATAGCCACAAGAGTAACCAACATGATATCATTCCCTACAGCCCCACGCACTAAAAGAGATGTAACCCAACAAATTCTCAACACCCCTAGTCCCCACACACAACATCCCTAGGTAGTTCCACACTTTTTCTATTAAAAGTGGAGGGGTGGAAAATCCGAGGACATACTCCCCTAACCACTTTGAAACCTTAATCAGAATACTCCCCATTTATTATGTCTCTAGACATATAACAATCGCTCTCTTTATAAGATTGATCCGCACTGGTTTAATTCTTGCATTAGGCTATAGTTCAATGTAGTAAAAATAATTATTTTATTTGAATTATTTAAAAAAATGATCAGAGCTTTTGTTAATTTTGGTGAGGCCAACTCTTGGTCATATATTCTTTCTTTCTTTAGGGAAACTTTACAAGGCACAAGGTCAATGCATGTCTGCATGGCCACCCACTATGCATCCATTATACCTTCGAGCTGAAAAACACTATGGTAATGCTCAACAAATTTGCACCTAATTCCCTCTTGTCTAGTTACCCTTCCTAGCGACATCTTTAGGGATCCAATCCATCCAAAAGCTTTCATAATAGCAAGCATTTTGAAAAAGGTCTTAGTGGGATGGTACTTAGTTTTAAGCCAATGGAGATGAGAGTGAATTTGAGCATGCTAGGCTTGCTAAATATTATCCACCTTCAAGAAGTTCCTAGGCTTGGTGACTCACAATATTAGAGTTGCACCATAGGGATTGAATTAAATTCATTGATAGACTTCTTTGAATTCTTTCTTAGTTGTTTTGTGGCATGAGTGTTGCACCACTACTAGCTACCAACCAAACCCTCACAACCATGTTTTAATTTTACATTATGGCATTGTTCCACTTTTTAATTGAACTATCCTCTCCCTACAGTTTGGATAGTAGGTTCCAAATCCACATAATGACTTGGTTCCTAGCTGGTTGTTGCAAATGGGAGATATTAAGCGAGTACATAGAATTTGACAATCTCATCTTAGTTTCGCTCCAATATATCAAGAACATGATGGCCTGGTGGTCAAAAGGAGTAACTAAGTTTTCCTATCACTTGCTCTAGGTCATTACCATCACAAGAGGAAAAGAAAATGTTATGTTCCAAAGGCATAGCTCTGTCAATCCATTTCATAACTCTCTCAGAGTTGGCCCTAATACTAGACCAAGTGAACCACAACTTGGGTGAGTCTCCTTTTTAGTACTTGTTGGGGTAGTAATGGCTAAGCCTAGCCTTAAGGCCATTCCATGTTGTACATTCCTGTTAGGGAATTTAGACAAGGTTAACCCCAATTTTATCATCCTGAGAGCCCACATTGTTATAGTCACCACACAAATCCAATCAACTTCCAAGAGGTACTTATCTAGCTAACCCCACAAAATCTCAATGTTCTTTACTTCAATAGGGGCGTACAAGTTGGCAAGAACAAGGACCCTACCATTAAGACAAAGGAGAACCCACACCATTCTGGTAGAGGGTTCAATGCCATGATCTAATATACATTATGATAACTTAGGAGAGATAAGAGTCGTTTCCCCCTTCACCCCTCCTCATGCAAGTTGAAACATAGTTGCAACAAGACAAATATAATCCAAGGTAGCATTTAATATAAAAACAATCACTTTCACTTCTTGAAAACACAAAATATTCAAATTCGAAACCAACAAGTAAACTCTATGAACCATGGTTTTATTGACTGGGTCTAGAAGACCCCTCACATTCCTTGCTACAACCCTATTTGAGAAATTTCCACAAATATGTCCATCTCCTTCCCAATCTCCTTCCCATCCTTACTGCTTAACACTTGGTAAGATCATTTAGAAACAAAATTATGTTCCTCTATTGCTTGCATTACCCACCTATCTAGGGTATTTCTCTTAGGTCTTCTCTTCCCCTCTTTAGTAACATCATTGAATTGCTTGTCAAGCCTCAAAGGAGGAGACCAGGGCCTTTAGCTACCCCCTCATGGGAGGAAGTAGCATGAGTGGAGCCAATGGGTTACTTATACATGGTTATGTCTGTAGGCTTGGATGGAGTTGACCCAAAAATGACCATGCATATGCCTAGACAATTTACACAGTCTATTGTAGTATTAAGAGGAGAAGTCCATATCTAACATATCTTCAGCATTATCCCTCTTATTTTTTCTATTATCATATATATAAATGGTTCTATGGATCGTCATTGCTTCCATTCAGTGTTTGTGACAAAAAATCAATCATTATATAACTTTTCATATTTTATTACTCAATCCATGGACTCATATGAATTTTAGGTGAATACCCTATTTTATTGATTTCAAGTACTCATGAAACTTCTATTTGCATCCTCTATCACGGACATTGCCACAATAGAAATGTTGCCCTACTTTCCCTATGCCTAGGCCCAACATGGCAAAGATTGGAGCGAGAGTCAAGGCACTAGAACAAGAGCCAAGGCACTAGAGCAAGTCTCCACCTTATGCATCTGCAATCTCTATTTTCTTGCTCTGTCACGGACATTGCCGCATGCAACTCTTGTTTTATATTATATATTTATATGTTTTGTATTTTCTGCTTTTTGTTATTTGTTTTTTTATATATTGGTTTGTTTTTTTTTAATTTTTATATTATTTTTCATTTTTTTATATATATCTATATATTTTGTGTATTTTGTGATGTGTCTGTTTGTGTTTTAATTCTTTATTTTTAATGTTGTTTTTAATTTATTTGCTTGTTTTTAATGCTTCTTGGTTTCTTTTGTATTTTTTGGTCTTATTTTTATTTTTAATTTTTGTTTATATTTGTTTTATATTTGTGCTTTTATAGTGTTCTTGATCTCAAAAAGCTATATTTTTATTAAAAAGTATTTTTTTTTTCTAACATCATTTTTTCAAAAGTTGTTGTTTTTTTTTTTAAAATTGGGTCATGTTTCGAAAACGTTTGCAATTTAACTTGAGAGAAGAAAGGGTTGCCACTTGTAGCACATATTTTTGATCCGAGTGTTGGTTTTGGTATTTTTGTTGCATTAGTACTATATGTTACGGCCACGATTTCATATAAGTTGTAATCTTGACCCCAGAAAAAAAAATGTGGGTTCCATAATAGCATTAGTTTTTTATTCAGGGGCTGATTTTAGGGTTTTGGTTGCAACGGTGCCGATTTCTAGGGCCACGGTTTCAAACAAGGTGTAATTTTAATCGTGAAAAGAGAGAGGGTGATTCTAGGAGCTCCACTTCTCAATTTGGGCATTGATTTACAGTTTTGACTGCAACCGCTCTGCCCGGGCTTTCAAAAAAGTTACAATTTTATCCCCTCCCCCCAAAATGGATGTTATCGGTAGCACCACTTTTCGATTCGAGAGTAAAAATAGCCACTGAATGTGACCTCCAAAAAAACGATAAATCGTGTAGGTTCTTGTTCTATAGTATAACATGTTAAGCTATATTTGATATCATACCTACTATATATCGATTTGATTTTATGAATAGAAAAATGAATTTAGAAATTGATGCCATCAATAAATTCATTGTTTACAATGTGGAGGCAACAAAGGCATGGGTTGCATTGTATGAAGAGAAGAGGAGGAAATAGAACATTGTCAAGAAATAATTCAAATGGTAGAATCGTAGAAGCATGCCTTATCCTGATCCTTTGAAATAAAATATGCCAATGATATGTCCCAATAGTTGGGTTGCTAACCAAGTCAGAGAGAAATATGGGGTATTTGGTCATTACCTGCTCGCTGCAGAGGATGTACTAAACATGGGGATTAGGTGTAACAAATAAGTAATAATATATTTGTGTACATTTTTAGCTTTATGATGCACCTTTGGATTATAAAATCTATATTTTATATATTGATGGTTGGGTTATTAGACATATGACATTGCCAATTGTTCACATTTTTATAACACGTGCATCTATTCCCATCTATGTGGGCATATGGGCATCATTTTCGCATCGAGGATGTCGATGATTGATGTGACATTCAATATTGTGTAGTGGATGTCGAGTTCAACCAATCTAGCCATGATAGCCACCATGATAAAAAACTAATGAGGGGGAAATTGGGTTACATCGGAAAGATACA
The DNA here is from genome assembly GCA_027924585.1 of Larix kaempferi. Lineage (NCBI taxonomy): Eukaryota > Viridiplantae > Streptophyta > Pinopsida > Pinales > Pinaceae > Larix > Larix kaempferi. Next base: position 16,273,922 of record BSBM01000637.1, on the reverse strand, counting down.
GGAGATCATTCAAATGGAATTCTCATCTTTCGGATGTGTTGTTTTTAGGTGCAAGTGGTGGGATACCATTAATCAGAATAATGTAAAGGAAGATCATGATAGTGGGCTTATATGTCTCAACTCTAAAAATATGTGGGATGAAACTAAGGATCCTTATGTTTTCCCAAAACACCACAATCAAGTGTTTTCTTATTGAGACGTGTTGGATAGAGATTGGTGGTTCGTATTAAGACACGAACCTAGATCAAAATACATTTTTGAGAACAACAACATTATCATGCCAAGCAAAGAAGATAACTAGGGTGATGGCAACATAGATTTATATGTACATGTTTTATTTCATCATTTACTATATTGATGCATCGTTTTATTATTGATATCTTTAATTCCCTAATTATAATGTTTATTTTTTATCTTGTGATGGTGGAAATGGAAATTTAATTACCCGATGTTTTTAAACATTTTTAGTTGGTTAACAACCAATCTGATGCAAAATGTGTTTGTCTATCAAGTAATTTGTGATTGTATGGAATGAATGATTGAAAACAAATTTTATTTTACTTGATGGCATTTATATCTCATTTCATATTTAGTATAAAACATTAGAATTATTGTGGCACCGTTATTATGATATGCTGATATTGAAAAAATATAGGTCAATGTGTGTAATATGTGTGTCGATATTTAATATGAATTTCTAATAATTTGGAAATAGTCTTTTTATACTAATTATGTTAATATTAACTAGTAAGTAATACAATAATTATAATATTAATTCAAAATGTATAGTTCATTTACAAATTAATTACACTTAAAAATGAAATCTATAATTTGTGAATGCATTTTATTGATTTGTTAAGTAACACTAACACACTCTATCATTATATTTCATTATATTAATTTACATAATATTAATGCCTCCACTAAACACAAAACCACTTTCAAACTCTAACAATGTAATCACATTAAGGTTTTTCTAAATCATTTTATTTATAACAATTCACCAAATCGTTGCCACTAGCAGGATTAATTATTTAGCATGACATGAGGGATATTCATGACCAATCTCTTTGCATATTGAAGAGAAGTGTGTACCTAGAGTCTTGACCCTAATATACACCCATATCATAATCTATCCTAGGAAAAACCTTTATTTTGTTTCTACATGGAAAATATAGTTAAATGCATTCATCTAGTCAACCTTAATTCATGTTTGGAATTTAGCCACAAAAGAATACATGCACTCTCCAGACTATGCTTTTTTGACATTTCAATGCATAATAAACTTGCACCCAAGAAGAGTATACATCCTTGTAATGACTAAGTGATCCTGTCATTCTAGTTATTAATTAATAGAGTTGCAACAAACTTTGGACATAATGACATCACTATTTTCTTGAACTAAAATGCCTATTTCATTAAACTTGGACATATTCTAGTCCAAGTCACTTTGAAGACGGGTCAAAAACAACCTTTCTAAACCTCAAAATCAAGCAAAATCCAGTTCCAAAAGTGCCAAATCGAAGTTCCAAAAGTGCCAAAACCGGTTCCAAAAGTGCCAAATCTGGTTTTCAAAGTACCAAAACCGGTTCCAAAAGTGCCAAATCCGGTTCCAAAAGTGCCAAAACCGGTTGCAAAAGTGCCAAATCTAGGTTCCAAAAGTGACAAAACTAGTTCCAAAAGTGCCAAATACAGTTCCAAAAGTGCCCAAACCGGTTTCGAAAGTGTCAAATCCATTTCCAAAAGTGTCAAATCCAGGTTCCAAAAGCATACTTTTGCTTTTGATATCGCCACTTTTGAAATTGGTTTTTGCACTTTTCTGATATGATAAATATGATAATGGCACTTTTTAGAACCTGATTTTTCCCTTTTGGAAGGCTACTTTTGACACTTCCAATACTTAATTTTGAAATTTTAAAACAGATTTTACCACTTTCAAACTTTGATTTTGCATTTTCGAAAACCAAACTCGACACTTTACAAGAATTATAATCACAATGAAATTGAACATACTTGTACAAACAAACATTCAAGTGTATTATTTAACAAAATAATTTCATTTTCATTTTATTCACAATTGGCCTCACATCACTTATGCCATTCAGGTGCAGCAAGCAAGGCCATAATCGATCTAACAAGAATATGTCATTGGCATCTTGGCAAGTATATAGGAACATTATTAGACACCCTATCTGCTAATGGAACATGATAAATAAAACCATCTCTAAGAAGATTTTCAACTTATGCCTTTATCGCCGTAGTTTTCTTGGGGTGAACGGGTTGGATTTTTTACTGGATAGGTCTTGAATCAGGATAAGTTTTAATTTCATGGAAAACTATGGAAGGGTCAATTCTTGGCATCTCTTCATAACTCCAAGCAAATACGTAGAAAAAATCATTAAACATGGTTGTATAGAATTCCACCTTTGTGGGTATACAATTTTTCCTAGTTGAATGTGCTCCACGACACCATTTTTCACTAATATGTCAATAGGAAAGGTTTCCATGATGTTACCTAAATTTCCCTTAGATAACACATTGCGAGTGAGGATGTGATCCGGATTTATGTGGGAACGAAACAAAAGATAGCATATACAGAATCATATACAGAGATATATTGCAAATAACATAGTGATACAGTAAACATATATTCTATTAAATAGCGGAAATAGAACAGACTGTAAAATACAATAGCTAGAATGGTGGTAGCTATCTCTGAGAAGAGATGTGGCCGCTATGCTCATTCGTGCCAAGATGAATACAAAGAGAGGCCGAAAGGGCCTATTTATCATAAGCATGAGGGAAAGAATCCCAAACATCCAAAAACCTAACCCTAGAAGATGAACTGTCATAAAGTTTGCGGCCCGAAGGTGGTTAGTTGAACAGTCAACTTCCCGGGGTCATAACTTTTGCATACGATCTCCGTTTGGGGCGCTCGGTAGACAGTTGGAAAGGTCTATCCGAGATTTACAACTTTTGACTGGTCCCAAATGAATGCCATTGGAAGCTATTTGGTCTCCCAAATCGCTAAACAATTTCATTTAGGGACTCAAAATGGCTCCAGAAGTTCAGGACCCAAAAAAATGCTAAAAATAGTAATTTACGAAAATTGCCAGAAGACTGTTTTGAGCCAGTTGGGAGAGGTGGGCCGCCACCGATATACACTTGGATCAATCCTCCCTCCTTAGAAAGCAATGGTCTCCATTGCGTTAAATCCCTTATCATATGTCGAGCTGTGTGTCGAGTTGAGCTCTTGGTGCGACATTTGCTGAAGTGGAAAGGTTGCCTTACTTTGACATCTTCAGAGGGTTGTAATTGTTGTTGATGGATGCGTTGGAGTTGTTCAACAGTTTTGGTTGTTGTGGTATCCTTGGTATGCACCGGTGTGGATGGTTTCTTTTTGGAGGAGCACCTTGAATGCGTGGCCTTGCACTGCAAAGGTACCCGAATAGGCGATGCGGCACTAAATTTGTGTTCTTGTTTCTACTGAGTAGACGGATAATGGGCAGAGGTTGTGGATGTCTCTACGATATGATGTTCTCCTTTAGTGGCAATTGCGAATAGGGAAAATTTCCTAGTGTGGGAGATTATCTTCCTTCCCTGCTCATTTGGGCTATGTGCAACTATCTCTGGTATCCGATAGAGTTGTCCTCCCAAAGTGACAATGACATTGCGAGGTCGTGATTCATATACAACATGATGCTTCCACATATATGGTTGTCCTAAAAGAACATCACATACCTCAAGTGGGGCCACATCACACAATACTTCATCTTTGAAGGGATTGATGCCATATGGTAGGTGACATTGGTGACTAACGTGGATCCCTCATCCTTGGATTGGCCATCCAACGGTGTATGGTTGTGGGTGTGGTGTTATTGGTAGATCCAATATCTTGATGACTTCTGTTGAGATCAAGTTCTTCTGGATGCCAGAGTTTCCCTTGCCCTGCTTCTGCGCAGGTCCAAAGTCACGCTTGTTCTTTTGCTGAAATTTCTGCTCGATTTTGACGGCATATCGATAGGTGGATCCGAGTGAAGAGATTTCTAGGAAATCCATCTCTGTTCGTATGCACCGGTGTAGGACACTGTGATATTTCAGTACTAGGTGCCGCTCTGAGTCCTTGATACCCAACTTTGTGCGCGAGGTATGGAAGTTGTTGGTGTACTTGGACATCGTTTGGTCCCTCGCTTGGTGCAGAATGGTCCATTTTGTGTACTGGTCATCCTAGTTTCCGACAGGGTAATATTGTTCCTCGACGGCATATATAACAGAGGCCCAAGTGGGATTGGAATATTCAAACAATCCTGCCTCGTCTGATGAGTTTTGTTGACAATAATTTTCCCACCAATTTTTGACATGGGGGACGGCCTTAAGGAGTGCAAAGATGATCTTTTCCTTGTCGAAAAATTGGTGGACAGAGAAATACCCTTCTAGTAGATTCAACCATTTATCTAGGGCATCGACATCGATATGGCCTTCGAATTAAGGAATATCAAAACTAACTTGTACCTTGAAGGGAGTCGTATCTCTGAAATGGCTGCTCATTGAGGGTGCGTTTGCCGTTGTTGGCATGCGTCGAAGGATCTCGGTGAAATTATCGATCATGTCGTTCCTCTGTCGCGCGAGGGATTCCTCGAGAAACAACTTGATAGGATCTACTGCTCCGTCATCTCTCTTTTCTTCTGCAATGGCAGGCCGTTTGGGGCGGCAAGAGTGGTATTCCCCAAGTGAAACTAGTTCGAGACCCAACTCTTTGTATCCTGACCTCGTCTGGGACATGCACTGAGAAACAATCAAAGAGCAGACTGCTCTGATACCATTGATCCGGATTTATGTGGGAACGAGACAAAAGATAGCATATATAGAATCATATACAGAGATATACTGCAAATAACACAGTGATACAGTAAACACATATTCTATTAAATAGCGGAAATAGAACAGACTGTAAAATACAATAGCTAGAATGGTGGTAGCTATCTCTGAGAAGAGATGTGGCCTCTATGCTCATTCGTGCCAAGATGAATACAAAGAGAGGCCGAAAGGACCTATTTATCATAACCATGAGGGAAAGAATCCCAAACATCCAAAAACCTAACCCTAGAAGATGAACCGTCATAATGTTTGCGGCCCCAAGGTGGTTAGTTGAACAGTCAACTTCCCGGGGTCATAACTTTTGCATACGATCTCTGTTTGGGGCGCTCGGTAGCCCGTTGGAAAGGTCTATCCAAGATTTACATCTTTGTATTGGGCCGAAATGCATGCATTTGATAAATATTTGGTCCCCCAAATCGCCAAAAAAAGTCATTTGGGGCCTCAAAATGGCTCCGGAAGTTGAGGACCCGAAAAACTGCTAAAAATAGTAATTTACCAAAATTGCCAGAAGACTATTTTGAGACAGTTGGAAGAGGTGGGATGCCACCGATATCCACCTGGATCAATCCTCCCTCCTTAGGAAGTAATGGTCTCCATTGCGTTAAATCCCTTATCATATGTCGAGCTGTGTGTCGAGTTGAGCTCTTGGTGTGACATTTGTTGAAGTGGAAAGGTTGCCTTACTTTGACATCTTCAGAGGGTTGTAATTGTTGTTGACGGATGCACTGGAGTTGTTCAATAGTTTTGGTTGTTGTGGTATCCTTGGTATTCACAGGTGTGGATGGTTTCTTTTTGGAGGAGAACCTTGAATGCATGGCCTTGCACTGCAGAGGTACCCGAAGAGGCGATGCGACACTGAATTTGTGTTCTTGTTTCTGGTGAGTAGAGGGATAATGGGTAGAGGTTGTGGATGTCTTTGCGATATGATGTTCTCCTTTAGTGGCAATTGCGAATAGGGAAAATTTCCCAGTGTGGGAGATTATCTTCCTTCCCTTCTAGTTTGGGGTATGTGCAACTATCTCTGGTATCCGATAGAATTGTCCTCCCAAAGTGACAATGACACTGCGAGGTCGTGATTCATATACAGCATGATGCTTCCACATATATATTTGTCTTAAAAGAACATGTTGGCTGCTTTACTTGGGCAGACCCGGGTTTTCATGAAGCGCAGCAACAAAACCCCTTGGCACACTGGCCCTCTCGGCAACGAGCTGCGCAGCAGCTCGAGGTCTCACCCGAAGTGGCTATGGGGGGGTTAAGGAATCAGGTTTCCTTAACCGTGGTGATGCGGAGATTGTGCTTCCTTTTTCCGGTTCCTCAGATATCGGCGGTTTGACTTTCCCGCAGGCCCCTCGGCGCAACTGCGAGGACTCCTTCCTCAGCAGGCCCACTGCGCAGTTCTCCTCTCCGGCGCAGAAGGTAACTATTCCTTGTGTCGAAGCATTAAGTACTTCCTCGCCCTGCGCACCTGGCGCAGTAATGCATTCCTCGCTCGCTGCAGCGACAGTGCTCCACCACTTCTTCAATACTTGACGCTTATAACTATCAAGGGACTTTCTCAAACTCGCTTAACGGTCGCAAAGATAATACGAGGGTCTTGCATGCATAGGGAAGGAACTTAAACAGCTAATCATTCAAACAACATTATAACAAGGAGAAATATGTGAAGCTCATCTCCTCGAGGAAAACCACGTCCACGGGAGTTTATATTAACCAGAAAACCATAGAGTTATACAATACGCTGCGCACACAGCTGCAGCCTTAGATCTTTACAGGAAACTCCACGCACACAGCTGGGAGCCCTTCTCTCAATCTAGTCTCTTCTCTACAGAGATTACAAAGGCACAGACGTCAACTCAGACTATCTGGCAACTCAGGGATTAGCTCCTCGGCTATCCGATTCTACTCTAGCTCTACACACTCGATAGAAAACATAGCAAAGGATAATCAACACATGATCTATCCTCGAGACTGATTATCTAACAGTCTAACCATCTATCTATCCCAAGAGTATCTAACTCTTCTTCTTATCATGTATACATATATATAGGTGGCCATGACGGTCACACCTTTACAAAACTGTGGGCCTTTCCCAACAGTGATTCCCAAAAACCCTAACCACGCACATGGCTAGGTGTACTGTAGGCGCCGCTTGTAGTCACGTCGCCGCTTCCTGCAGGCTCCATGAATTCCGGCGCAGATTGTGGGTATGGGCGCTTGTCCTTCGCCTTCAATGCTCTGGTCCATTGCTCCTCCTTGATCCGAGCAACCATAACTTCTGTACTTAGCCTTTAAATGAGGGTAGCTGAGCCCTCTACTCCATCGCCTTATTTATTATGGTAGCTGAGCCACCTTCATTCATTCTTGTATGACGTGTGCGCGAGCTCGCGATTTCTGGTCCGTGATCTTCGCTGAGCTTGTCCATCTGGCACCGTACTGCGCACCGTCTCCTTCTTGCCCAAAACTTAGTGCTTGTCCCAAAATTAGCACTTTCCTTCCATACTTGTGCTTTTTTCCCAAAATTCGCAGCTTTACCGCAGCTACGACCTAGGCTCCAACAGGCCCCTAACACTCACTTGTGGCTCGCCCTCGAGCCACTCGCACTAGCGTGTGGTCGCTTGATCTGTGCATCTACTTGTGCTTGGGTCTCCGCGAATGTTTTCTTCCACTTCGCAATAGCGGAGTCCAATTCATCGACACACTGCACAGCTGTCTGCACCGTTTCTGCGGTGGCTTCTTCTTTAGTGATAGTATCAATCACCTCCTGAGATTTAGCAATCTCTTTGATTTTTGCCTCGACCTGGGCAACGATTTCAGCATACTCATCCATGAATGGCTGAATGCTGTTGATGAGCTTCTCATCTTCAGTTCTGAGCTTGTGCAGTTGCTGCTGCATTCTGCGCACTTCACTCATTTTTTTCATTTTTGCTAAGCCTGTTAAGGCCTTGGCTTCTTCAGTCAGAACAGTGAGAGACTGTTCCGCGGCTTGCACCTGTTCTGACAGACCAACTTTAAAGGGGAGCTTCTCAAGCTCCGTCCAAGCTTCCATAGCTTGGTTCATCAGGTTCTCGGCTTCCTGTATTCTATATTTCATCTGTGTGGAAGCTCTGCTCAGCGCTTCAAATTGTACCTGCGCATCATCTGTAAACTGCGCGGCAACTCGAGCTTCTAGCTCAGCGATCTAGGTTCTATGGTCCTCAGCCATAGCAACTATTTCTTGCTCCAGGGTTTTCACCCTTCCTCCAATAATTTGAACTTTCTCAACCAGAGGGAGGTCTGGTTGAATCTCGCAAGTCGGCAACTCCTGGGCAATCTCATTCACTGCATTTCTGATGCCGATGTCTTGCGCCTCATAAAGTGCAAGTTTCTCAGATACATTCTTATGGATTGCCTTCAATTCTAACTCCTGCGATTGCAGTCGTTGGTTTGCCTGGAAGGTGGAGAGCTCTCTAGCTCTCAGCTCAACAGAAACTTTCTCATGCACAAGCTGTAGAGTCTCTATAGGAATTAAAGACAAATTTATTTCTACAGGCCCAACTGAGCTTACCTGTAGTGCATCTAGCGGATTTGGAAGTGTCATGCTGGTAGGGGGAATATGCACGACAGTATGCCTTTCTGCGAGTACTTCAACTCGCTCAGCACTTGGAATTTCTTGTGGCGCCTGCGAAGTAGATGCTGGCGCATGGGTCTGCGCAACTCTTCCTGCGAGACCTTTCAGTTCTACAAACTGCAAATCTAAAGCACTTCTGATGTAAGCGTGCGCATTGCGCAGCTCACGAAATTGCTCGTGTAGGTACTGGTCGATCCCCGAGGGAATAGCCTCAGCGGGATGCGACACTTTTTGCTTCTTGGTGGCCGGTTCTGTGGAACCTTCATCACTTCTTTGCTCCGGGGCTTCCTTGCCCTTATCCTTCTTTTTCGCAGCGGCGGTCGGCAGAGCGGATGCGAGATCGGCGGCCTCCCTCCACTCATCGGACCAAGACTTGATGGTTTCTTCAACATCCTCGGTAGTCATTCTGTAAAGGCCTAGCGCCCATTCATCTGGAATGCCGAAGGGCGGAGGTAAAGTTGATGTATGTCGACAGTAAAAGCCAACCTTCCTTCATATAATGTGGCTGTCTTTTCGCTCAGCCTTGGCATTTCTTGAATGGTATCTCGGAGGAGATAGTAGTACTCACAAAAGACAGCGCGATTCATCTTGCGCTTCACGGGATTAGGAGAATCCCAGAGGTTGATGTAGCGCATGCCGGCAACCTCTCCTGCACGGCGCGGAAGGAACTGAGTATTCGGGGGCTCCTTCCACCCAACGAGAGCGCATAAAATTAGAAGCCAGGAAAAATGGAATGATTGGGCTGCATTGTCCTGCACATTCAGGCAATCAGCCAAGAAAGAATTCAGCAGGAAGAGAGACCAGTTGTACTGCTCTCCCTCCGCAGCTGCGATGGCGAGCTCCACGACGGCTCCAGTAACTTCCTTCGGTCGGCACTTTGTAAGAAGTCTGCCTGCAAGCAGACTTCCTGTAAATCGCAGTGCCTCATCTTCTACTGTGGTGAGGTCATAAGCCCGACCTCCTCTTGTCAAGTTATACTTCTGCACCAGCTGTGCAGCCAATTTTCTGTCCTTGTCCTTTCCCACAAAATGAATATTGGGATCCTTACCAGCCTTAGATAGACCGGTGATGCGGTGAATTAAATCAACATTTAGATCAATTGGCCTCCCGAGCCAAAGGTAACCTCCATGAACACATGAGAGCAGCGTCTTAACAACTGCATTGACTTCGTTGCTACGCCCAAAGTGCGGTAGCTTCAACAAATTCAGGAGTCCAGGGCGCTCAATATTTGCTGCAAATCCCTTCGGGATAAACTCGTCAACCTTTCTGGTGGGATTATGCACTACATTCAGATATCGATCTAGCTGGAACTGAGGGTATGTCTTATAGTCTCCGAGGTTGAAATCAGAGAACTTGACCAGTGGAATGTGTCCCAATAGTTGCCCTTCTACCCGCACGCTATCCGGTAGTGGCGGTAACGGGATGGGATACTTTGCATTCTTCGGGATCTGTACTTCTGGCGCATCATCTGGACGCGACGGAATATAGTTCGCCATGGTCGCCAACGGCTCTGGAACAGGTTCTTCTGGCTGCGACGGCGACGCTCTTGTAGCCGGAGATTGTCTGGGATCCTGATAACCAGGATGTACATAAGTCGAAGCCGTGACTGGAGTAGTCATGCCGAAATCTAAGCCTCGGCACAGGAATTGTCGAACAACTTCTTCAGTTGACAGGTTCTCCGTCGTGAATTGATGTAGGGAACAAAAACTTTGGACAGCAAATGGCGGACCTGCGTAGGATATGGACGCTGAAAACAAGGGAAAATATTCTGCACAACTCGGCTCTGAAAACAATAACTTGGATTCGTAAACAAGATAGCAACTCGAGGAAAGTAACCCAAAAATTATACAAGTGTGAGGTATTTATAGCCAAAGGTGATAGTAAATGCGACCAAGTTGGGTTACGTAGCTGTAGGCGGCTATACATGAGTTGACAACACGCTATCCTCCTCGTCTCAGTGGTGCATTTATTGTGATTGACGGGATCTGACAGCCTTCCCGGAGAAGCTAATGCTTTCGGCGCCTGAGTTAAATGCAAATCTTTCGGAGATGAAGCCGAATCCGTCAGAGCGGCTAGACTTAAATAACGGAGTTATCCTTCATTTATTCATACGCGGCTACATAACTGCTGTAATTCAAAATTTTCGGCGGGTCATTTCAACTTAGGGAACTGTGCCTCTAGGGGTCCACAAGGAGAACTCTTCAAGCGGTGGATTAACACAGGGAGCTCCGCAAGAGCGATAGTTCAACGGTCCTGGGAGAAGCTTCGCAAGAGCGCAACTATGTTCGCTCCACCCAAACTTTAGACATGCGCGGATGTTTCTAGGAACTGCGCAGGAAGCCGGAGACTGAGTGTCTCGCAACTTCCGTGTAGACTGAATGCGGTGCCTCTTTCAACTACACTGGGCATCTGCATCTCAGCAATATATTAGGTCGACAGAGCGGAGTGGCCGTCGCAATAAAGCTTGAGCCGACTCCCATTGATCATTGTGGGTAGTAATTCTCCATCAAGCTTTGCAAGCTGAACTGCGCCTCCTTCTGTTATTTTTATCACCTGAAAAGGGCCTAACCAATGTACACGAAACTTGCCCGGAAACTTGATGAATTTACTATCATAAAGGAGTACCAAGTCTCCTTCTTCAAAGTGTTTGTGCTTAATGTGCCTGTCATGCCAAGCTTTATGTCTTGCCTTCTGTACCTGTTGATGGAATCTGGCCAAAAGTCGGTCTTCTTCTAAGGCAAGCAGTTGCGAAAGTCTTTCATTCATAGTATCAGGATCTGTCATTTCTGTGATTTGCGCAATTCTAAGACTGGGAATAATGTATTCCATGGGCATAAATGCTTCTTGTCCATACACCAAACTGAAAGGTGTGTGACCTGTTAGTTTCTTGCAAGTGGTTCTGTAAGCCCATAATACAGTTGTGACTCTAAGGTCCCAATCATCTCTTTGTTGATTACAGATCTTCGTCAGGGCATTCTCAAGAATTTTATTGAATGCTTCCACCGTACCATTAGCTTGAGGATGGTAGGGTGTACTCTTATGGTGATTAATTTGAAATTCTTCAGTAAGGGCCTCTATAGTCTCATTGAGGAAATGTGTACCCTGATCACTCATGAGGATCACTGGGCATCCAAATCTAGTGATAATATTCTCGAAAATGAACTGTGCGGCCGTAGCAGCGTCGCAGTTCTTAACTGGCTTCGCCTCAGCCCATCTGGTGAGGTATTCAGTAGCTGTAATGATGTATCTTGCGCCAGTTCTTTTCCTGGTGGGTTAATAGGTCCTACAAAGTCAATGGCCCATTTATCAAAAGCCCGCAGTGTGATCTGGGGTCTTAGCGGCATTTCATCTCTCCTTGAGGGTTTTCCTGTTCGCTGGCACACATCGCAACATTTACAGAATGCCTTAGTATCCTTGTGCAATGTCGGCCACCAAAGACCTGCAGCTAATATCTTTTGCGCAGTCGGCTTTCCTGCGAAATGGCCTCCTGCGGTACCTGAATGCGCTTCTACGATGATAGAGCTCTTTTCATGTGGTAAGATACATCTGCGCAAAACTTCATCAGGGCCCAACTTATAAAGCTGGCCTGCTATCAAAGTGAAGTCTGCGGCTCTGACAACAAGTTGTTTCTTCTGCTGGATTGTAAACTCAGTCGGTGCTTGCCCAGTAGTGAGAAACTCAAGAATATCAGAATAATACTTATCTGCTGCTTGAATAGAAAACAACTATGCGTCAGGCAGATTGTCCTCCAGACTTGTAGGTTCCTCTCCTGACTCTATCCTGGATAGATGGTCAGGCCCTGCATTCAATCTGCCTGGCTTTACAATAACCTCGAAATCATATTCTTGAAAGAGCAGTAGCCATCTGCAAATTCTTCCTCCTAACACTGGTTTATTGACCAAATATTTCAAAGCAGAGTGGTCAGTGTACATTTTAAAATGAGCGCCTAGCAGGTAGTGTCTGAATTTCTGTAGGGCATACACCATAGCTAATCCTTCCCTTTCTGTAGTGGTGTAGTTCTTCTCAGCTGTAGATAGCTTTCTGCTGGAGTAAGCAATCGGGTGGTCAATACTTCCTTCTCCAGACTGTGTAAGCACAACCCCCAATGCTATGGAAGAAGCATCAACATGAACATGAAAAGGTTTTCTCCAGTCCGAGAAAACTAGAATAGGCACTGTGATCATCTTTTCTTTAAGTGTGTCCAAGCTCTGTTGGCATTCTTCTGTCCATTGGAACTTCGAATCCTTTTTCAGCAATCTTTCCATAGGTGCTGTGATCCTTGCATATCCTTTGATGAATTTTCTGTAGTATCCTGTATGTCCCAATGTAGTGCGCAATTGCTTAACTGAGTTGGGCGCAGGTAAATTAGCAATGATGGCAACCTTCGCAGGATCCATCAGGAGTCCTTGTCTGCATACAATATGTCCCAACAAAATACCAAAGGGCGCACAAAATATACATTTTTTCAAGTTAAGGGAAATCTGGTGCTGTCTACATTTTTCTAACATCATGCGCAGATTTGCAATATGATTCTTTAATAGGCCAAATACAGTCCAGTCATCAAAATAGACTTCTAGAAACTTATGAATGAATTCTTTAAAAATAGCAACAACAACTCTAGAGAAGATAGCAGGTGCGTTTTTAAGACCAAAGGGCATTACCGTATACTGGAATGAGCCCCATTCAGTTGCAAAAGTAGTCTTGTGGCGGTTGTCCGGATGGATTCTGATCTGATGATATCCTGAAAAACCATCAGTGAAAGAGTAAGCTTCTTGTCCTCCAACATTATCGAGTACTTCATCTGTGAAAGGAGTAGGGAATGGATCGTGTGCGGATGCATCATTGAGTTTGCGCAAGTCGACGCAGATTCTTATTTCACCTTTCGTTTTCTTTTCTTGGACCACCATAGGACTAATCCAATCGCTTTCTTCTACTGGCTCGATAATACCTGCTGCGAGCATTTTATCAATTTCTTCTTTAACTTTTTCTTTATAGCGCGGGTTCAACCTGTATGGGCGCTGCTTTACTGGCTTGGCATCTGGTTTCAGAGGTATGCGCATCACTCCTAAGTCTCCTAGGATGCCTTTCATTTCTGTGAACTTGGTAGGAAAGATATCCTGGTAGTCACGTAATAATTCTGAAACATGTCCAACAGTTTCATCATCCCAATAATCTCCTATAGAAGCAAACTTTGGTTCAGCTTCTGTACCAATGTTAATCTTCTTGAGCTTGATGTGTTCTGTGATGGCAGGAATATCAAGCTCAGGACCTTCGATATTGCGCGTCCCTTCTGATTCTAGGATATTGATGTTGCGAGGATCGTCCTCCTCATCTTCAGCGGTGAAGTTATAACATTCCAGGGCATGTTCTATCTGGACAGCCCAATCTGGTTGGGAATATTCTGATAACGGGCATTCTTCAAATATCTTCTTTTTAATACACTGCAAAGCTTGATCAATACTCGGATGTTCTGACTCAAAACTGAAGGTAAGTTGAAAGCTTTCCATCATTAGAGGCCAAGTGAGAGTGCCTCTGCGCAATTCTGTTTCAGTGTACCAGTTCCTTGGAACTGTGTCCAATGTGTGGATGAATAGGTGAACCCACTCATCTTCCAGAATATCTGACCATTGCTGAATACATGCTTCAATGTGTGTCCTGGGGTCACTCTGTCCCTCATACTTGCGTAGGACTTCGGCTGTGGTGTCCTGAAATCTGCGCAGTATCAATCTGCGACAGTCTTGCCATGTATGAATATTCTCTTTATGCGCAACCCACCATCTTGCGGGTGTAGCGCGCAATGCTACATCTAGTGCCGGGATGCGCTGTTGTTTTGGAAGCTTTTGTTCATATTCATGTATGAATTTAGTTACTTCAGTTAAACCATCAAAAAGTGGAGTGTCAGTTAGTTCTGTGCCAATCCATCGAATGGATTTAGTCATCATGGCGCAACGCCTTGCAGAAACCTCATGTAAACGATTCTGCCAGTTTTCCAATCCTGCATCTGAGTCTGATGTGCACGAGCTATCGCATCGCCAGCTGATATGGCCATCTGCTGTGGGGTTGACATAGTCACTGTGGTTAGTAGTCATTTGGTACAAAATTTCCATGTGGCGCGCTTCCTCTTCTGCGCGAATGGGTTCTATATACCTTGGTCCTTGAATAGGATCAAGTGGTGCGATGACCCTAATCTGGTCATCCTCAAAGGTCATCTGTCTTTTCTTCAAGTTAATGACAGCCAAATTATCAAATGCCCAGTCTATTCCTAAAAGTGCTGGGTATGGTCTACTATCATCGAGGATTTTGATTACTTCAAAATCTGCAGAGCTTCTTACTCCTTCAATATCAATAGGTACATTGGGTAATCTGCCCAATGGAGAGACTCGTTGCTGATTCGCGAGTCTTAGCTGGATAGGGGATCTTGTAAGCTGAGGGATCCCCATCTGTTCCCATGTCTGCATAGTGAGAACATTGGCTTCTGAGCCCAAATCTAACATGACTTCATCCATTTCAAATGCTCCAATCTGCGCTGTGAGCCTCATTTCTTTTCCAGTTCTAATGTGACTCCTAATCTGGTGAACAGCACACTGCGGTGTGTTCGTCGAAGCAGACTGTTGGCACTGATCCAACAAGTGTTGGAGTTCTAAAGTTGCCTTTTCATTGCGCAACAATTTTAAACATTGTCGCAGGAACGCATGAACACTGCCTAGTGCATGCTCCTCGTCATGTCTTCCAGCTGTAGTGGGCTGTTCTTGTGCCAGGTTGTCTTGTCTTAGCACTTGCGATCTAATATTGTTCTGCGGAATTGCGGCAGAACTTGAAGCTCTCGGATCTGAGAAATACTCTTGAGCTTGCTTGAATGCTTCTTTTTGCTTCTGCAGGTTCAGTGGGGCTGGTTTAATATTAGCACGGCGCACCCATTGCGTCGCTTGCTTTCCCATTCCCATCTCTTGCGCACCAGTGGTTGCTCCACTGCGTGTCACTATATTAACTGTAGGGTCTGGTTCTCTTTTTTCTGCTGCAATCAACTGAATATTCTGATTGACCTGTGGGGTCTTTGCTTGCATCTTATCCTGTAACTGAGGGCATTCTTCAATGATATGGTCAGAAGATTTACAATATCTGCAGAGAGTTGTGGGATTTTGGCAATCCCTGGCAAAATGACCTTGTGTTCCGCAATTATAACAAGTAATCTGTCCTCTTCCGCGACCAAAATTTGTTGTGCGTCCGCGTCCCCTGTAATTTCCTGCTCGGGCGTCGCGAGTTTGGTCATACGGTGGACCAGTTGTGGGTCCTTGTGTCTCTGCTTGTACCCTATAAACATCATGCTTTCTTTCTATCATAAGGTCATATGCTCTACAATTGTTCTCATCATGACCTACTGATTTACAGAAATTACAATATAGATTCTTTGGAGTTTGTACATATTTCTGAAGTAAGTGACATTCTTGTGGTCTATGACCTCTAGTTCTATAGATTTCACACCAAGGACCCTGTGCCTGTGGTAAAGGGTTAGGTGCTCCAGTTGCAATATAGTCTATGAAAACGGGACAATGGTCCTTTGAATGACCTTGGGCTTTACATTTTGTACACCAAATTTCTTCCTTAATCTCCTTGCCTTTCTTAATATCATGCACTTGCAAGGTTAAGTTTGCTAATTGGTTCTGCAACTGCGCAACATCGTTGCTTGTTCCCGCAATGGGCGAAGCTTCTAGTTTCATAGCCATCTCTAGAGCTTGTTCCTGAGTATTGAGATTCTGTTGCATGAGAGGAAGTCTAATGTGTGGGAGTAGCGCAGCAATGAACCATTCTTTATGCTGTTGTGGTGCAAACTCGAAGCTTACTTGATCTATCAAGGCTTTGAACTTCTGTTCAAAGTCCCATACTGATTCTGTAGGTAGCTGTTTGATGTCTTTGAGCTCTGTTATACACTGTGATTCTGATTTAGGTTTCTTGAATTCCCGAATCATAGCATTTCTTACATCAGCAAGCGTTCTATTCTGTGCTGCTGAGTATTTCATGAACCAAGTTAAGGCTCTTTCTCTTAGTGTGGTTGCTAACTGAACCAGTTTAACAGTATCATCATTAATTTGCTTAATTGTCCAAATGGCTTCACATAAGAACCAGTGCTGCTCAGGGTCTTCTATCCCTGTTCCTCTAAAAGTTGGTAGCTTCATGTCATCACCCATCCTTCTTGTGCTAGGTTGAGGTGAGGGTGCTGTAGCAGTGCTTCTGGACTGGTTAAATAAAGGTGGTACAGAGGTACTAGAAGTACCGTGTGGGCTACTAGAAGGTGTTACTGCGGGGTTATACTGAGCTCCGTCTGGTTTTTGCGGTGTAAAGGGGTGATACGGGATATGAACACTCCCTTGTCTTTCTATATGGCTTGTTCTAGGGACTTGGCTATCATCTGGGCTAGACTCAAAAGAATATTGGTCAAGGCCTACTTTATATCGTTTTCCACTACGAGTGCAACCAATAAGTTCAGGATCACTATCAGAATCTACGGACATTACTTGTCTATGCTATTCATCAGAAGCAATACATAGCTTTCCTTTTTCATACAAAAGCATTTTAATCCATAAGTTCAGAGAATTTAAGAACTTACCTCTGTGTACTTGGAAGAAATTTCTCTCAGCTTCACTGAAACTCTTTCTTGTATCTACTGCAAACTCGATGATGAAACCTTTCAGTAGACTATTCAAC
The DNA here is from genome assembly GCA_027924585.1 of Larix kaempferi. Lineage (NCBI taxonomy): Eukaryota > Viridiplantae > Streptophyta > Pinopsida > Pinales > Pinaceae > Larix > Larix kaempferi. The sequence goes on along the minus strand of BSBM01000637.1, from coordinate 16,256,731 downwards.
CAAAAGTCTACTGCGCGGGACACAGGATTGTCTATCCACTTCACAATACTGACTAGCTCAGGCGTCCAAGCGACGGGTCGATCAATATGCACAGTAGGTCTAGAATATGCTAACTTGGCTATCCAAGCGTGTAACTCCAGTGCGAATGTAACAAAGAAAATTTCGTGAAGGTCAGTATAAATATACTTCTGTAACCAGTCTTCTGTTTGGAGCGTAGAACTTCTATTTTCTTGTTCAGCGAACTCTTTAGCCTTTAAATCAAACCAGTCTCCAATTTCTCTAGCTGTAGGATTCCAGTAACACATTTGTTAGCTGAGCAAGTCTCAGTGTAACAGAACTTTGTGCTGGCTTCAGCAACAATCTCAGACGTCGGGGAAATAGTAAGTCTCACAGCAGCAAGTCGCAAGGCAAGGGAACCATTTGTTGGCTCCTTTCTTTCTCTAGGTTGCGCACCAATCTCGCACGTCACTGGAATAAGAAGTCTCAAGACAGCGGAACCATTTGTTGGCTCAACAACAGGGTTCAAAGAAACGGAAGTGACGTGATCAAGAAGTCATAAGGCAACGGAACCATTTGTTGGCTCAACAACAGGGTTCAAAGCAACGGAAGTGACGTGATCAAGAAGTCATAAGGCAACGGAACCATTTGTTGGCTACTTTACTTGGGCAGACCCGGGTTTTCATGAAGCGCAGCAACAAAACCCCTTGGCGCACTGGCCCTCTCGGCAACGAGCTGCGCAGCAGCTCGAGGTCTCACCCGAAGTGGCTATGGGGGGGTTAAGGAATCAGGTTTCCTTAACCGTGGTGACGCGGAGATTGTGCTTCATTTTTCCGGTTCCTCAGATATCGGCGGTCTAACTTTCCCGCAGGCCCCTCGGCGCAACTGCGAGGACTCCTTCCTCAGCAGGCCCACTGCGCAGTTCTCCTCTCCGGCGCAGAAGGTAACTATTCCTTGCGTCGAAGCGTTAAGTACTTCCTCGCCCTGCGCACCTGGCGCAGTAACGCATTCCTCGCTCGCTGCAGCGACAGTGCTCCACCACTTCTTCAATACTTGACGCTTATAACTATCAAGGGACTTTCTCAAACTCGCTTAACGGTCGCAAAGATAATACGAGGGTCTTGCATGCATAGGGAAGGAACTTAAACAGTTAATCATTCAAACAACATTATAACAAGGAGAAATATGTGAAGCTCATCTCCTCGAGGAAAACCACGTCCACGGGAGTTTATATTAACCAGAAAACCATAGAGTTATACAATACGCTGCGCACACAGCTGCAGCCTTAGATCTTTACAGGAAACTCCACGCACACAGCTGGGAGCCCTTCTCTCAATCTAGTCTCTTCTCTACAGAGATTACAAAGGCACAAACGTCAACTCAGACTGTCTGGCAACTCAGGGATTAGCTCCTCGGCTATCTGATTCTACTCTAGCTCTACACACTCGGTAGAAAACATAGCAAAGGATAATCAACACATGATCTATCCTCGAGACTGATTATCTAACAGTCTAACCATCTATCTATCCCAAGAGTATCTAACTCTTCTTCTTATCATGTATACATATATATAGGTGGCCATGACGGTCACACCTTTACAAAACTGTGGGCCTTTCCCAACAGTGATTCCCAAAAACCCTAACCATGCACATCGATAGGTGTACTGTAGGAGCCGCTTGTAGTCACGTCGCCGCTTCCTGCAGGCTCCATGAATTCCGGCGCAGATTGTGGGTATGGGCGCTTGTCCTTCGCCTTCAATGCTCTGGTCCGTTGCTCCTCCTTGATCCGAGCAACCATAACTTCTGTACTTAGCCTTTAAATGAGGGTAGCTGAGCCCTCTACTCCATCGCCTTATTTATTATGGTAGCTGAGCCACCTTCATTCATTCTTGTATGACGTGCGCGCGAGCTCGCGATTTCCGGTCCGTGATCTTCGCTGAGCTTGTCCATCTGGCACCGTACTGCGCACCGTCTCCTTCTTGCCCAAAACTTAGTGCTTGTCCCAAAATTAGCACTTTCCTTCCATACTTGTGCTTTTTTCCCAAAATTCGCAGCTTTACCGCAGCTACGACCTAGGCTCCAACAGAACATCACACACTTCAAGTGGGGCCACATCACACAAGACCTCATCTTTGAAGGGCTTGATGCCATATGGTAGGCGACATTGGTGATTGACGCGGATCCCTCATCCTTGGCTTGGCCATCCAACGGTGTATGGTTGTGGGTGTGGTGTTATTGGTTGATCCAATCTCTTGATGAATTCTGTTGAGATCAAGTTTTTCTGGCTACCGCTGTCGACAACAAAGTGTAGGGGAATTCCCTTCACCCACATCTGTGAGTGGAAAAGGCGCTCCTCTGCCTCCGACTCTTCAAGTTCCTCTGGTTGAATCTGTGTGGTGGCGACAACGGCACTGGGTTCTGCATCAATGATCTGCTTCCCTTTTCGCGCAGCTGTGAAATTAGGTTTTGTGTTAGAATCGGAACTGGGATCTGATTCTGAAGCTTTGATCTTAGCCACCAATGACTGTTTTGAGCGACATTCATTAGTGTTGTGCGAGGGACTTTTGTGGAACTCACACCACTTCTCGGTGTCCTTCTTTGTGTTTTCTTTACCCTTCTTCGCTTGTGGTTGGGACTGGTTGTCCTTTCCCTTCCCCGTGTTCTGCAAGCCAGAGTTTCCCTTGCCCTGCTTTTGCGCAGGTCCAAAGTCACGCTTGTTCTTTTGCTGAAATTTCTGCTCGATTTTGATAGCATATCGATAGGCGGATCCGAGTGAAGAGATTTCTAGGAAATCCATCTCTGTTCATATGCACTGGTGTAGGCCACTGCAATATTTTAGTAGTAGGTTCCGCTCGAAGTCCTTGATACCCAGCTTTGTGCGTGAGGTATGGAAGTTGTTGGTGTACTCCAACACCGTTTGGTCCCTCTCTTGGTGTAGAATGGTCCATTTTGTGTACTGGTCATCATAGTTTCCAATAGGGAAATATTGTTCCTTGACGACATCTATAAAAGAGGCCCAAGTGGGATTGGAATATTCAAACAACCCTGTCTCGTCTAATGAGGTTTTCTCACAATAAGTTTCCCACCAATTTTTGACATGGGGGATGGCCTGAAGGAGAGTAAAGATGATCTTTTCCCTGTCAAAAAATTGGTGGACAGAGAAATACCCTTCTAGTGGATTCAACCATTTATCTAGGTATCGACATCGATATGGTCTTCGAATAAAGCAATATCAAAACTAACTTGTACCTTGAAGGGAGTAATATCTCCGAAATGGCTGCTCGTTGAGGGTGCATTTGCTGTTGTTGGCATGCGTCGAAGGATCTCGGTGAAATTATCCATCATCTCGTTCCTCTGTCGCGCGAGGGATTCCTCGAGAAACAACTTGATAGGATATATTGCTCCATCGTCTCTCTTTTCTTCCACCATGGGAGGTCGTTTGTGGTGGCAAGAGTGGTCTTCCCCAAGTGAAACTAGTTCGAGACCCAACTTTCTGTATCCTAACCTCGTCGGGGACATGCATCGAGAAACAATCAAAGAATAGACCGCTATGATATAACTGATCCGAATTTATGTGGGAACGAAAAAAAATATAACATATACAGAATCATATATAGAGATATATTGCAAATAACACAGTGATACAGTAAACACATATTCTATGAAATAGTGGAAATAGAACAGACTGTAAAATACAATAGCTAGAATGGTGGTAGCTATCTCTGAGAAGAGATGTGGCCGCTATGCTCATTCGTGCCAAGATGAATACAAAGAGAGGCCGAAAGGGCCTATTTATCATAAGCATGAGGGAAAGAATCCCAAACATCCAAAAACCTAACCCTAGAAGATGAACCGTCATAAAGTTTGCAACCCCAAGGTGGTTAGTTGAACAGTCAACTTCCCGGGGTCATAACTTTTGCATACGATCTCCATTTGATGTGCTCGGTAGCTCGTTGGAAAGGTCTATCCGAGATTTACAACTTTCGAATGGGCACAAATGCATGTTATTGAAAATCATTTGGTCACCCAAATCGCCAAAAAATGTCATTTTGTGCCTCAGAATGGCTCCGGAAGTTCAGGACTCGAAAAACTGCTAAAAATAGTAATTTACGAAAATTGCCAGAAGACTGTTTTGAGCCAGTTAGAAGAGGTGGGATGCCAGCGATATCCACCTCGATCAATCCTCCCTCCTTAGGAAGAAATGGTCTCCATTGCGTTACATCCCTTATCATATGTCAAGCTGTGTGTCGATTTGAGCTCTTGGTGCGACATTTGCTGAAGTGGAAAGGTTGCCTTACTTTGACATCTTCAGAGGGTTATAATTGTTGTGATGGATGCGCTGGAGCTATTCAACAGTTTTGGTTGTAGTGGTATCCTTGGTATGCACTGGTGTGGATGGTTTCGTTTTGGAGGATCACCTTGAATGTTTGGCCTTGCACTGCAGAGGTACCTGAATAGGCGATGCGGCACTGGATTTGTGTTCTTGTTTCTGGTGAGTAGAGGGATAATGGGCAGAGGTTGTGGATGTCTCTGTGATTTGATGTTATCCTTTAGTGGCAATTGCGAATACGGAAAATTTCTCAGTGTGGGAGATTATCTTCCTTCCCTGCTCGTTTGGGGTATGTGCAACTATCTCTGGTATCCGATAGAGTTGTCCTCCCAAAGTGACAATGACATTGTGAGGTCGTGATTCATATACAGCATGACACTTCCACATATATGGTTGTCCTAAAAGAACATGACATACTTCAAGTGGGGCCACATCACACAATACCTCATCTTTGAAGGGATTGATGCCATATGGTAGGCGACATTGGTGACTGACGCGGATCCCTCATCCTTCGCTTAGCCATCGAAAGGTGTATGGTTGTGGGTGTGGTGTTATTGGAAGATCCAATCTCTTGATGACTTATATTGAGATCAATTTCTTCTGGCTGCCCCTGTCCACAACAAAGTGTAGGGGAATTCCCTTCACCCACATCTGTGAGTGGAAAAGGCACTCCTCTGCCTCCGACTCTTCAAGGTCCTCTGGTTTAATCTGTGTGTTGGCAACAACGACACTGGGTTCTACATCAATGATCTACTTCCCTTTTCGCGTGGTTGTGAAATTAGGTTCTGAGTCAGAATCGAAACTGGGATTTGATTCTGAAGCTTTGATCTTAGCCACCAATGACTGTTTTGAGTGACATTCATCAGTGTTGTGCCAGAGACTTTTGTGGAACTCGCACCACTTTCCGGTGTCCTTCTTTGTCTTTTCTTTACCCTTCTTCGCTTGTGGTTAGGACCGGTTGTCCTTTCCCTTCCCCGTGTTCTGCAAGCCAGAATTTCCCTTTCCCTGCTTCTGCGCAGGTCCGAAGTCACGCTTGTTCTTTTGCTGAAATTTTTGCTCGATTTTGACAGCATATCGATAGGCTGATCCAAGTGAAGAGATTTCTAGGAAATCCATCTCTGTTCGTAAGCACCAGTGTAGGCCACTGCGATATTTCAGTACTATGTGCCGCTCGGAGTCCTTGATACCCAGCTTTGTGCATGAGGTATGGAAGTTGTTTGTGTACTCCGACATCGTTTGGTCCCTCTCTCGGTGCAGAATGGTCCATTTTGTGTACTGGTCATCATAGTTTCCAACAGGGTAATATTGTTCCTTGACGACATATATAAAAGAGGCCCAAGTGGGATTGGAATATTCAAACAATCCTGACTCGTGTGATGAGTTTTGCTCACAATAAGTTTCCCACCAATTTTTGACATGGGGGACAGCCTTAAGGAGTGCAAAGATGATCTTTTCCCTGTCGAAAAATTGGTGGACAGAGAAATATCCTTCTAGTGGATTCAACCATTTATCTAGGGCATTGGCATCGATATGACCTTCGAATAAATGAATATCAAAACTAACTTGTACCTTGAAGGGAGTCATATCTCTGAAATGGCTACTAGTTGAGGGTGCATTTGCCGTTGTTGGCATGCGTCGAAGGATCACAGTGAAATTATCCATCATCTCGTTCCTCTGTCGCGTGAGGGATTCCTCGAGCAACAACTTGATAAGATCTACTGCTCCATTGTCTCTCTTTTCTTCCGCCATGGGAGGTCGTTTGGGGTGGCAAGAGTGGTCTTCCCCAAGTGAAACTAGTTCGAGACCCAACCCTCTGTAGCCTAACCTCGTCGAGGACATGCACTGAGAAACAATCAAAGAGTAGACCGCTCTGATACCACTGATCCGGATTTATGTGGAAATGAAACAAAAGATAACATATACAGAATCATATACAGAGATATATTGCAAATAACACAGTGATACAGTAAACACATATTCTATTAAATAGCGGAAATAGTACAGACTGTAAAATACAATAGCTAGAATGGTGGTAGCTATCTCTGAGAAGAGATGTGGCCGCTATGCTCATTCGTGCCAAGATGAATACAAAGAGAGGCCGAAAGGGCCTATTTATCATAAGCATGAGGGAAAGAATCCGGAACATCCAAAAACCTAACCCTAGAAGATGAACTGTCATAAAGTTTGCGGCCCTAAGGTGGTTGGTTGAACAGTCAACTTCCTGGGGTTATAACGTTTGCATACGATCTCCATTTGGGGCGCTCAGTAGCCCATTGGAAAGGTCTATCCGAGATTTACAACTTTTGACCTGGACCAAATGCATGTCATTGGCAACCAGTTGGTCCACAAATCACCAAAAAATATCATTTAGGGCCTCAAAATGGCTCTGGAAGTTCAGGACCCAAAAAACGGCTAAAAATAGTAATTTACCAAAATTGCTAGAAGACTGTTTTGAGCCAGTTGGAAGAGGTGGGCCACCACCGATATCCACCTGGATCAACCCTCCCTCCTTAGGAAGCAATGGTCTCCATTGTGTTAAATCCATTATCATATGTCGAGCTGTGTGTTGAGTTGAGCTCTTGGTGCAACATTTGCTGAAGTGGAAAGGTTGCCTTACTTTGACATCTTCAGAGGGTTGTAATTGTTGTTGATGGATGCGCTGGAGCTGTTCAATAGTTTTGGTTGTTGTGGTATCCTTGGTATGCACCGGTGTGGATGGTTACTTTTTGGAGGAGCACCTTGAATGCGTGGCCTTGCACTCCAGAGGTACCCGAATAGGCGATGCGGCACTTAATTTGAAGGGCTTGATGCCATATGGTAGGCGACATTGGTGACTGACATGGATCCCTCATCCTTGGCTTAGCCATCCAATGGTGTATGGTTGTGGGTGTGGTGTTATTGGTAGATCCAATCTCTTGATGACTTCTGTTGAGATCAAGTTCTTTTGGCTGCCGCTATCCACAACAAAGTGTAGGGGAATTCCCTTCACCCACATCTGTGAGTGGAAAAGGTGCTCCTCTGCCTCCAACTCTTCAGGTTCCTCTTGTTGAATCTGTGTGGTGGCGACAACGACACTGGGTTCTGCATCAATGATTTGCTTCCCATTTCGCGCAGCTGTGAAATTATGTTCTAAGTTAGAATTGAAATTGGGATCTGATTCTGAAGCTTTGATCTCAGCCACCAATGACTGTTTTGAGTGACATTCATCAGTGTTGTGCCATGGAATTTTTTGGAACTCACACCACTTCCTGGTGTCCTTCTTTGTCTTTTCTTTTCCCTTCTTCACTTGTGGTTAGGACTGGTTGTCTTTTCCCTGCCTCGTGTTCTGCGAGCCAGAGTTTCCCTTGCCCTACTTCTAGGTAGGTCCGAAGTCACGCTTGTTCTTTTGCTGAAATTTCTGCTCGATTTTGATAGCATATCGATAGGCTAATCCGAGTGAAGAGATTTCTAGGAAATCCATCTCTGTTCGTATGCACCAGTGTAGGCCACTGCGATATTTCAGTACTAGGTGCCGCTCGGAATCCTTGATACCCACCTTTGTGCGCGAGGTATGGAAGTTGTTGGTGTACTCCGACACCGTTTGGTCCCTCTCTTGGTGCAGAATGGTCCATTTTGTGTACTGGTCATCATAGTTTCCAACAGGGTAATATTGTTCCTTGACGGCATCTATAAAAGAGGCCCAAGTGGGATTGGAATATTCAAACAATCCTGACTCGTGTGATGAGTTTTGCTCACAATAAGTTTCCCACCAATTTTTGGCATGGGGGACAACCTTAAGGAGCGCAAAGATGATCTTTTCCCTGTCGAAAAATTGGTGGACAGAGAAATACCCTTCTAGTGGATTCAACCATTTATCTAGGGCATCGACATCGATATGGCCTTCGAATTAAGGAATATCAAAACTAGCTTGTACCTTGAAGGGATTTGTATCTCCGAAATGGCTACTCATTGAGGGTGCATTTGCCACTGTTAGCATGCGTCGAAGGATCTCAGTGAATCTCGTTCCTCTGTCGTGCGAGGGATTCCTCGAGCAAGAACTTGATAGGATCTATTGCTCCGTTGTCTCTCTTTTCTTCCGCTATGGAAGGCCATTTGGGGCAGCAAGAGTGGTCTTCCCTAAGTGAAACTAGTTCGAGACCCAACTCTCTGTATCCTGACCTCGTCGGGGACATGCACCGAGAAACAATCAAAGAGCAGACCGCTCTGATACCAATGATCGGGATTTATGTCGGAACGAAACAAAAGATAGAATATATAGAATCATATACAGAGATATTTTGCAAATAACATAGTGATACAGTAAACACATACTTTATTAAATAGTGGAAATAGAACAGACTGTAAAATAGAATAGCTAGAATGGTGGTAGCTATCTCTGAGAAGAGATGTGGCTGCTATGCTCATTCGTGCCAAGATGAATAAAATGAGAGGACGAAAGGGCCTATTTATCATAAGCATGAGGGAAAGAATCCCAAACATCCAAAAACCTAACCCTAGAAGATGAACCGTCATAAAGTTTGCAGCCCCAAGGTGGTTAGTTGAACAGTTAACTTCCCGGGGTCATAACTTTTGCATACGATCTTTCTTTGGGGTGCTCGGTAGCCCGTTGGAAAGGTCTATCCGATATTTATAAATTGTAAATGGGCCCGAATGCATGCCATTGGAAACCTTTTGGTCCCCCAAAGTGCCAAAAAATGTCGTTTAGGGCCTGAAAATGGCTCCAGATGTTTAGGAACCGAAAAACTACAAAAAATAGTAATTTACCAAAATTTCCAGAAGACTGTTTTGAGCCAGTTGGAAGAGATGTGCCGCCACCGATATCCACCTAGATCAATCCTCCCTTTTGAGGAAGCAATGGTATCCATTGCGTTAAATCCCTTATCATATGTCAAGCTGTGTGTCGAGTTGAGCTCTTGGTGCGACATTTGTTGAAGTGGAAAGGTTGCCTTACTTTGACATCTTCAGAGGGTTGTAATTGTTGTTGATGGATGCACTGGAGCTATTCAACAGTTTTGGTTGTTGTGGTATCCTTGGTATGCACCGGTGTGGATGGTTTCTTTTTGGAGGAGCACCTTGAATGCATGGCCTTGCACTCCAGAGGTACCCGAATAGGCGATGCGGCACTTAATTTGTGTTGTTGTTTCTGCTGAGGAGAGGGATAATGGGAAGATGTTATGGATGTCTCTACGATCTGATGTTCTCCTTTACTGGCAATTGCGAATAGGGAAAATTTCCCAGTGTGGGAGATTATCTTCCTTCCCTGCTTGTTTGGGGTATGTGCAACTATCTCTGGTATCCGATAGAGTTGTCCTCCCAAAGTGACAATGACAGTGCGAGGTCGTGATTCATATACAACATGACGCTTCCACATATATGGTTGTCCTAAAAGAACATCACATACTTCAAGTGGGGCCACATCACACAATACCTCATCTTTGAAGGGCTTGATGCCATATGGTAGGAGACAATGGTGACTGACGCGGATCCCTCGTCCTTGACTTAGCCATCCAATGGTGTATGGTTGTGGGTGTGGTGTTATTGGTAGATCCAATCTCTTAATGACTTCTGTTGAGATCAAGTTCTTCTGGCTACCGCTGTCCACAACAAAGTGTAGGGCAATTCCCTTCACCCACATCTATGAGTGGAAAAGGCGCTCCTCTGCCTCCTACTCTTTAGGTTACTCTGGTTGAATTTGTGTGGTGGCGAAAACGACACTGGGTTCTGCATCAATGATCTGCTTCCCTTTTCATGCTCCTGTGAAATTAGGTTCTGAGTCAGAATCGGAACTGGGATCTGATTCTGAAGCTTTGATCTCAGCCACCAATGACTGTTTTGAGCGACATTCATCAGTGTTGTGCCACAGAATTTTTTGGAGCTCACACCACTTCCCGGTGTGCTTCTTTGTCCTTTCTTTACCCTTCTTCACTTGTGGTTGGGACTGGTTGTCCTTTCCCTGCCCTGTGTTCTGCGAGCCAGAGTTTCCCTTGCCCTGTTTCTGCGCAGGTTCGAAGTCACGCTTTTTCTTTTGCTGAAAGTTTTGCTTAATTTTGACAACATATCGATAGGTGGATCCAAGTGAAGAGATTTCTAGGAAATCCATCTCTGTTGGTATGCACCGGTGTAGGCTACTGCGATATTTCAGTACTAGGTGCCGCTCGGATTCCTTGATACCCAGCTTTGTGTGCGAGGTATGGAAGTTGTTGGTGTACTCCGACACCGTTTGGTCCCTCTCTTGGTGCAGAATGGTCCATTTTGTGTACTGGTCATCATAGTTTCCAATAGGGTAATATTGTTCCTTGACGGCATCTATAAAAGAGGCCCAAGTGGGATTGGAATATTCAAACAATCCTGACTCGTGTGATGAGTTTTGCTCACAATAAGTTTCCCACCAATTTTTGACATGGGGGACGACCTTAAGAAGCGCAAAGATGATCTTTTCCCTATCGGAAAATTGGTGGACAGAGAAATATCCTTCTAGTAGATTCAACCATTTATCTAGGGAATCGGCATCGATATGGCCTTCGAATAAAGGAATATCAAAACTAACTTGTACCTTGAAGGGAGTCGCATCTCCGAAATGGATGCTCGTTGAGGGTGCATTTGCCACTGTTGGCATGCGTCGAAGGATCTCGGTGAAATTATCCATCATCTCGTTGCTCTGTCGCGTGAGGGATTCCTCGAGAAACAACTTGATAGGATCTACTGATCCGTCGTATATCTTTTCTTCTTCCATGGGAGGCCATTTGGGGTGGAAAGAGTGGTCTTCCCCAAGTGAAACTAGTTCGAGAGCCAACTCTCTATATCCTGACCTCGTCGGGGACATGCACCGAGAAACAATCAAAGATCAGACCGCTTTGATACCACTGATCTAGATTTATGTGTGAATGAAACAAAAGATAGCATATACAGAATCATATACAGAGATATATTGCAAATAACACAGTGATACAGTAAACACATATTCTATTAAATAGCGGAAATAGAACAGACTGTAAAATACAATAGCTAGAATGGTGGTAGCTATCTCTGAGAAGAGATGTGGCCGCTATGCTCATTCGTGCCAAGATGAATACAAAGGGAGGCCGAAAGGGCCTATTTATCATAAGAATGAGGGAAAGAATCCCAAACATCCAAAAACCTAACCCTAGAAGATGAACCGTCATAAAGTTTGTGGCCCCAAGGTGGTTAGTTGAACAGTCAACTTCCCGGGGTCACAACTTTTTCATACGATCTATGTTTGGGGCACTTGGTAGCCCATTGGAAAGGTCTATACGAGATTTAAAACTTTCGATTTGGCAGAAATGAATGTTATTGGCAACCATTTGGTCCCCCAAATCACCAAAAAATGTCGTTTAGGGCCTCAAAATGGCTCTGGAAGTTCAGGATCCGAAAAACTGCTAAAAATAGTAATTTACCAAATTGCCAGAAGACTGTTTTGAGCCAGTTGGAAGAGGTGGGATGCCACCGATATCCACCTGGATCAGGATGGGAGATTGAATATTTTGGACAATAGCAAATGAAATGATGGATTTAATATCAGTCTCTAATGTTTAGAGATTTGGAAGGAAAGATGACCTATGATGGTGATCTTCCCACGGAGGTTCATCAATGCTCATTGTTTCCATGATAGAATCATCTGAAGGAAAATTTTGAAGGAGGTAATGAGAAGAAGGAAAAGATTAATCTATCCAAGATGGCCGAGGACCAAGATTTGTTGCCACAGGATGGTGGTCATCAGGGTTGGTACAGTTTCAAGTAGACTGAATCGCACGATACGTTGCCTCATTAAATTTAAAAGGCATGTAGTCGCCAATGGTTTCACATTTAGTTGGACTCAGTACTACCCAATAATCATGGGATTTTTTTATATTAGAAGAGATCATGTTGATGGTATAAACTGGGGGTGGAAGCTCCGGGAAGACTCCAATAATGGTAGAGTCTTTCAAAATTCCAAAACCAACGTCTTCATAATGATGTTGGGATTTTGCTAACAATGGGACATTGTTATTGTTGTTGGAATGAATATCTGGTGTGCAAAATTCAAGTTGGTCTATGGTGATGATCTTTCCTTGATGAGGAAACTACACCAGGAGAAATACTGAAGATGCTACTGCAGTCATGGCATAAAACCAATTTCGACCAAGTAGGATATTGTAATCCAATGGAGCATCGAATATTTCCACATGGACGGAGACATGTTTTCTCCACAGTTCTACCACTAATGATGGCATGAGCCTGTGTGGTTGAAAACCACGAATATCGAAGGCCTTGAAAGCAGTGGGAAAGTGATTTACTTTAGGAGAGTGGATATCCCTCCACCATGACAAGGACATAATGGAAGTGGAGGCAACTTCATCAAAAATTGTGCAATGGATTTTTTTCCCACAGATCTTAGTATATGATATGGAAAACCAGTTGGTGGGAAAGCCTTGGTTTGAAATATTCCAAATTAAACATAATGGTGTTGGAATTTTCAGGGTCCATGGCTCCAAGTGCTGACAATAAGGTTCTATGTTGATTAGGACAATGTTGTAGAACTTTGAGAGTTGACATGTACCAGGTGCTTAAGCTAGGTCCTCAACAATATTGTAACTTTGAGCAGCTCGCGCACTTGGATTGAATGTCACTTTTCAAATGGTGGACTTTGGTGGGTGCAACACAATGTCAGAAATATTCCTTTCAATGTGAAGAGATTTGGAATGTGGAGGTGCGATGGAGGAATTATTGATAGGAGATTAATCCTTAGAACTTCCATTTTGGTTCGAATTTGGAATAGATTCATAAGTCTTTGACCTGGTAGAAATATTAACAGTCTCATTACACATGAAGATATCTCAAGTGGAATATGACTTGAATTGATTGGAAGCATTTGTGGTTCCCCCTTGTGGGGGAGTGTGTGTGACCATTTTCTATTGTTGAGGTGGGAAAGTGTCACCTACCCAAACTTTGAGACTATTTATTTTATTGCAAAAACATTATGTTAAATTATAATTACAAAGTTTTTTAATTATGACCAAATATGGTCAAGGATGATTGTAATGACATATTCTTATTATTTAATAAATTAAAAAGGAGACAAACAACAAGGGAACTATTGAATGAGTGTTCACTGACCCACTAGGAGGAATGGAAGCTGTTAGAAGGCATGGGATAGGTGTCAGCATTTGCACTCCACCACTAGTTGTTGGTTATGGGACAACTACCCCTAAAATTTTGGCATTATCCCCCAGGTGGGTGGAACAAAGATGTTAGCTCATTAATGACTAGGTTAACCACTAAAAAGGCCTAGGCAGCCTTAAGAAGGCAATTCGAATTAAGCAGGGAGCTCCATAATTATTTTTCTGCAGAAATAATTCCCCGAGTGTATCAGGTGATCACTGAGAGATTCGAATAGGGAGGCTAAGTGGAAGCGCATTGTGAGTCTGCTGAAATTATTCTGAGAAGGAAACCATAGGTGCTAGTGTAGGTCTCTTTGACTGCTAAGTCTATATGACTGAATGATCTACATTGTTGCTGCAAGTTGATGACCTAAAGCTTCTACAGATGTTTCTTCCTAGTGGTTCAGTGAACAGGCTTGGGGGTCCTAAGGCAAGTAATTTGGCTGCCTTCAGGAGTAGGTTGGGTGGAACAGGATCCTTGGGTTGTTTGTTTCTCCTACATTCATCAGGTTCTACTGTTCTGTCTTGTTATTTTCAGTTTAATGAACGAAGTTGTTTTATTAAACCACTAACCCTTTTTCCTGGTTGGATAATGAAGACTTATTGACTAAGTTGTTTAGCTGAACTGTATATTCCATTAAGTTAGGATAGGTTAGAATAGTTCTGTTTTTGAATAAATAAATTACTTTGTTGTATTTCTCAACACATCAGAGATGTCGTACTCTAGTATAGGAGGTGGAGAATTAAATATAATAATTAAAAGATGCAGGATAGAAAATAACATTTCATAATACAGGCATTTTAATATTTTTCTTTCATCTACTTCATTTAGAAATACACATACTATGCATTTTATTATCATTTCATTAAAAAACTATAAAGGACTATAAGCAAAAACATTTATCACAGTCTCATAACACTTTTCATTTTCTCTCCTTATGGTACTTAGGATTTTTGAAAAATAGCTGTAATACCAACTTAGAATATCTATGATATTTCAATGTTATAGTCTATATTATTACGCAACATTTTATTTAATTGAATTTAACTCTTCCATGTATTCCAAATTCTTGCAGTAAGAATGTATTTCATGTTAAGGATCAGAATGTATTATCTTCTTTTGGAATCCCTAGATATTGATTATCTTCTATAGAAAACATTTATCATTCTGCAAAAGAATTTACAAGACCGATTTCAACAATAGCAGAGTTTGCAGACGTTTACAGTCTTTCGATTTTAAAACTCTAAGACTATCATACAACCAGTTTAAGGCCAAGCACTTAAAAACATAAACATCAAATCCTTACACCATATTTCCAAAACCAAACGTATTCTATAGTTCAACTTTTACATTACGATATCTATCTCTTTGTACAAGACAAATTCAGACAAGAGTATTATTCTTCTTTTATCAATCGTAATATTTATTTAAGTGATGGTTCATTACGAAAACCTGAGTCTCATTACCATTCCAAATTTAACTTAAACAACACGAAAACAAGGTTTCTCTTTTGTGAAACAAGTTAGCCCACGGCTCTCAGCCAGAATCGATACTATATTTCCTAGTCAAATATTGATTCATATAAACATAGAAACCACTCTAAAACTATTTTTTAGGTTTTCTTAACACTGTATATTTTTTCACTAAAATGACCAAGGGTTCATCCCTTAGTAAATACATCATCAACAAGTTTACATTTTCAACAAGAATTACAAGGAAATGCTACATAGCTGAGTAACAATACAAGTCGAGGATCCCAACCCATGGACACTTATCTTTGGCTCTCAAATCAGAAACACTGGCCAATTTTTTTTTCCAAGAATCAAATATCAAACTCTCATCAAACATCAAACATCAACCACACCGGTCCATGAGAACCTATGAGGGAATGAACCACCGAGGCTTACCGAGTGGTCGAGCAGCATTCTTCCACCGAGCATCAAGCAAGTAACCCTTTGACAAAGTAATACCTGCCACAAGAACCCATAAGAGGTTAAACGAGAAATTACAGAGATAATTATAGACACAATATATAACATTAACACTTCAAGTTAGAAACATCACCTGTGTAATGTAGCTCCAAGAGCAGCGATGCCTGTGGCAAATGACGACGGAGCCATCTAGCAAACGCAGCGAAAAAAAAATCAATTCTGAGAATCAAACCTAGTCCAAACTTCACTCTCAAAGACTAACAGAAAAACCCTGAAAACTACTTCCTGAAACCTCATCGAAGGCTGCATGGTGGCTCGACTCTACAGAAGAAACAAAACCTGAAACTAATAAGTTTTCCCACAGGTCCAGGGATCAAAACTGAGGAAGGAGTCCTCCGATCTTCAATTACCAAACCCTACATTGTAGCAGGCGGTTGGCCTCTCCACCTTACCACCACCAAAGCGAAATGAAGGCCAGAGAACCACTTCAATGCTAAGTATAACAAAAGACTAGGGTTCGAGTTCAAATCCCCAGAACATATGAGATCAATGATAGAGATGATTCCAACCAGGCACGTCGAGAATCGAGCAACAACCACATTTATTTCATATTGATTATCACTTCCACCACGACATCCAATTCAGTAGATCCGAGGTTAAAAACATTGCATAGCTCGACGATTTGGTAGAAGTTTGTGAATTCTATCACGTGAACCACAACCACGATGGAATCCACTATGACTTCCACTCAACGCATAAGGCGGGTGACTTAAATGCCAAGGACAGTTAGGATAGCCTGCCAACACGCTAGTACCAAGACATTCAATGCCCTGTCATTATCACATTCAACACAAGGACTTAGGGTTGCAACACATATTTCATTTTATTATCCAAAGCATGGAGTCGACACCTTATTGTTGGTAATATATTTCTAATGAGCGCATGGTTGATATATGTTGCATATATTTCTCAAAATGATATAGGTCACATTTTCTAGAAGGCTTTCAATACTTAGTTTATAGTTTAGAACTTTATAAAAATGCACATTGTTTACATTGTCAGGTTGTATACAATGCTATATTATTATTAATCCATCGTATAGATATTAAATAAGGATTGTTTGAAAGTCTTATAGTATTATAATTCCATACTAGTAACATCACATTCATGATGGAAACAATATATCAAACCTTTGCTACAAAAGTTTGGATCTTCATAAATTATAATTAGAGAAATGTATAGGCTACTATAGTTATGACTTCAAGTTAATCCATGTATTTTAAAATTACATTTGGCTCATGTTTCTATAATGTAGAGAAACATACAAGTTGAAACATTCATGTAATAAATATACATGATAATACCACTCTTTGCAAAATGGAGAAATGATGACAAGATCATAATAGCACTTATACATTGTAATCTAGCACGCAATTGAGAATTCATAGTGTGAATATCTCCTCTTTGACGATTCACTAAAGAGTCTAGTGAAGATATTAATAGCTACGACTTCTACGACTTGTAAGTATGGTAAAAGTAACACTTACAGAAATAGGATAGAGGTTCATACCATTAATAACTCTCATGCAAGGAAGTACTTAGAGTTATCATAAAGCTTTGACGGCTAACTGAAAACATAATTAGAATTACTTGTAACACTTGAATTGTCGTAATACTTTTACCTACGTATCTGCGCAAAGAAACAGATTCCAATGCTTTAGCTAACATAGCTAAGTAAACCTCAGGGTACCCCGAAGGACCCCTTGATCATCATCCAAAAGTAAACTGTCAGTATTGTGTCAAGAAGATTGTATCGTAAGAGAGTTTAAATTCAGCATATAGATTTACAATTAACACGAGCAAAACTAATGTCATACTTTGTGTTAAGAAGTATGAAGTGACATCATCATAATTTGTTCTTAGTTAAAAGGTTTAGCATTTATTTTATTTTCTGCATTAGCAAGTACATCATTTAATGCTACTAGAATTTTTTTAAATTTTTGTGAATTTTCAGGATGTTACATGTGGTATCAAAGCTCATGTTCGAACTCTCAGCCTGAAAAGGTCCAAAGAACACGCAACAGAAAATTTTATGACAGCAAAAATATTTAATAATTATATTATTTTGTATACAGAAAATTGTTTTCTAAATTACAGGTATGGAAGGATCAGATGAACACATGGAGGACAGATTTCGACCGAACAGTCATACCAACAATAGCACTGGACATCATTATGAAGAAGAAGTCCATGGTGAATTGAATGACAATTCATCGGAATTGTTACGTGCATTTTAGGAGTTGAAAGTAGAAATAAGATCTGTTAAAAAAGATAATGAGAGAATTCTGAAGGCACAAGAGGAACTAAACCAAGTACTATTCGATCAGTGGCCAACTGATGAGCATGATAGAAGGGTTGAAAATAACTCCAAGATTTATGACTTACCTGATCGGAACAAGGGTAAGAAAGGGAAAACTGATGATGAGATTAATAGTTCAACATCATCAGGAGTTTCCATTGAGATACGTAAAAAAAACACAATTATTCAAGTGATAGCAATGCAAGGGATTACAAACCAAAAAGAAAAATCCATAAACAATATGAGCAGATTTCTGGGGATTTCAAGAAGATCAAACACCCAACCTTCAATGGTGAAACTGAGAAAGGAGAGACAGCTGAAGCATGGCTATCTGGCATGAAGAAATACTTTCAAATTTATGATTATTCAAAATCATTGAAAGCAAAGATGGCCATATACAACCTGATCGGGAGGGCAGACATTTGGTGGTAGGACATCAAAAGAGTGAAGGGCATCAAGGATGAGGATGTGAATTGGAGCACTTTTAAATGGTACTTCAAGAAGAAGTTGCTATCTGAACAATATTACGAAGAAAAGTCCAAGGAATTTTATGATTTAATATTGGGAACCATGAACATGAAAGAGCTGAACAACAAATTTATGAATTTGCTAAGGTATGTGCCATACCTTGTGGAGGAGAAACTAAAGATTCAGAGGTATATGAGTTGTCTACCTTTCAACATCAAGGACAGAATAGAGTATGGCAATCCAAAGACCTTAGAAGAAGCCATGAGGAAAGAAACTTTTTGCTATGATCAAAACCGGAAAAGAGAAGGGATATCTAACTGGAAATATAATAAACCCAACAACTTTGAGCTGAAGAAGAAGATTTTCAGGTTAAATGGAAATTCTGGTTTTCAAAAGAAAAAATTTTCAAATCAAAATTTCCAAGGAAATAGTCCCAGAAATAATCAACAACAGAATTTTACAGCTCCCAGAAATACACCCAATGTTACCAGAACTAATGACCAGAGGACACCTATAAAATGTTTTGAGTGTTAAGGTCCTCATTATGCTTCAAGCTGTCCCAATAAGAAGCAGAAAACCAATAATATTCACTCCATACAAGCTGAACCTACTGTGGGAGACTTGACAAGAGAAATGCCCAGAATTAATGCAGCTCTAGACAACAGGAAAGTAGAGCATCAAGTCTCTATGATAGAGATTTAAGGTATGCTACAAAACCACCCCGTTTCTATTTTGATTGATCCAGGCGCTAGCCTGAGTTATATATATCTAAATATTGTAGAAAATTTTAATCTAAAAACAAAAAAATTTAATAAATCTTGGTTAGTTAGACTAGCAATAGGAACAAAAAGAAAAGTGTTTGATTTTGTTGAAAGTTGTGTTTTATCTATGAATCAGTTAAAGACACAAACGAAGCTAAATGTTTTACCTTTAGGATCCTATGACATCTTAATTGGAATGGACTGGTTAGAAGCACATCAGGTTATTTTGAATTTTTATGAGAAAAGTTTTACCTGTCTAAATGATAAAGGAGAAACAATAGAAGTGAAGGGTATTCCTAGAAAGACATCACTTAGATAGATTTCAGCTATGCAAGTAAAAAGAGCAGTTAGACAAGGATGTAAGATGTTCATAGTGAATGTAGTACATGAGGAGTCAATTACAAAAGAGGACAAACTGAAACTAGAAGATATCTCTGTCTTAAAAGAATTCCTGGATGTTTTTCCAGAGGAGATTCCAGGATTACCCCTGAAGATGGATCTAGATTTTACCATTGAGCTGATACCGGGTGCGGTACCGAACTCCAAAGCTCCATATAGGATGAACATAATGGAATTAAATGAGTTAAAATCATAGTTGAAGGAAATGATTGATAAAAACTATATAAAACCCAGCGTGTCTCCTTGGGGAGCACCTGTTATTTTTGTTAAGAAGAAGGATGGCACTTTAAGTCTTTGCATAGATTATCGCCAACTGAATAAGATGACAATCAAGAATCGATATATGTTGCCCCGTATCGATGATCTATTTGATCAGCTGCATGGAGCAACGATATTTTCGAAGATTGATTTAAGGTCAGGATATCATCAAGTTCGTGTGAAGGATGAGGATATTTTTAAAATAGCCTTTAGAACTCGTTATGGACATTATGAGTTCGTGGTCATGCCATTTGGGTTGAATAATGCCCTGGTATTATTTATGTGCTTAATGAATAATATTCTGCACAAGTATTTGGATAAGTTCGTCATTGTATTCATAGATGGTATTCTAGTATATTCCAAAAGTAAGGAAGAATATGACGAACATATACGTATTATTTTACAAGTTTTGAGAGATCATCAGTTATATGCTAAGTTTAGTAAGTGTGACTTTTACAAGGATAAGATTCAGTATTTAGGTCACATAATATCTAAGGAAGGAATTTCGGTTGATCCTGATAAGATAAAAGCCATTAATGAATGGTCGGTTCCTAAGTATGCGTCGGATGTATGATTGTTTATGGGGATTACGAGATATTATAGAAAATTCATTGAAGGTTTTTCAAAGATTGCAAACCCCATAACCTCCTTACAGAAGAAGGGGAAGAAGTTTGTATGGGATCAAAAGTGTGTAGACAGTTTTAAGAAGTTGAAGGAATTACTAACTATACCACCTATTATGAGGATTGCAGATCCTAATACATATTTTATAGTATGCACCGACGCATGTAATGACGGACTCAGTGGAGTCCTAACACAAGAGGAACATGCTGTTGCATATGAGTCTCGAAAGCTGAAAATACATGAGAAAAATTGTTCTACATATGATATGGAATTATTAGCAGTAATACACGCCTTAAAAATGTGGCATCACCATCTTATTGGCAGAAAATTTACTTTGATGACAAATAACATGGGACTGAAGTATTTACTAGATCATACGAACTTGAATGATAGACAAGCTAGATGGCTAAGCTTTCTAAGTGAATATGATTTTGAAATTCAACATATAAAGGGTAAAGAGAACAAGGTTGCTGATACTTAAGTCGTAATGCAAAGTTAAATTTTATTTCATCCATCAGTACGTACACAACAGATTTAGAAAATCAGATTTTCGAAGGGATTAAAACTGATGAAGAGTACAGAAATGTACATGAAAAGGAAACAGATTTTCTGAAAATTCTATGGCAGAATTCAGGTTAAAATAAAATGGATTGCTGGTCTACAAGAACAGATTATATGTGCCCAATGTACCAAAGATAAAAATTCTGATTTTAAATGAAATGCACAAAAGTCATTATGCTGGTCATCCAGGTTATCAAAAAACCATAACTATGGTACATAAAGATTATTATTGGCCCAGATTGAAGGATGAAGTAGCAGAATATATAGCTAAATGCATTCACTATCAAAGAGTAAAGGTTTAACATCAGCATCCGACTGGACTGTTACAACCATTACCTATACCTAGTTGGAATAGGGATATCATAAGTATAGATTTTATTACCGGACTACCCAAGAATCCGAAACAAAATGATTCCATCATGGTGGTAGTGGATAAACTCAGCAAGGAAGCACATTTGATACCAGTAAAACTTACTTATAAGGCTTTAGATATTGTAGAAATTTTCATGAAACGGATTTTTCGATTACATGGAATACCAAAAGTGATAGTTTCAGACCATGATTTTAAGTTTACTAGGAACTTCTGGAGATCTTTGTTTAAAGGGTTGAATACAACCTTAAACTTTAGCACAACATTTGTTGATGTAATTGTAACTTCGGAATGTATTTCACCTATGTATATAGTATTCCTATAGAGATGTTATTATTCCTCTATACGGAAGTGTCGTCATTTATATTGTAAGTGTCATAACTTATACTTGATGGGTTATTAGACCACGTTGATGGGGTCGGCCCTATATAATTCATGTGGGTTAAAGGTTTATTAGACCACCCTATTGGGGGTCGGCCCTGTCAGCATTATGTTATGTGGTTAAGTTAAGTCCGACCTAGTAAAGGTTATTAGGCAAGTCAATTCAAGTATAAATAGAGTGTGGGAGGCACTCTATTTGATCATTCACTTTCTCACTCATACTCTCATTGGAGAGTGGTGCACTAGTGGAGGAGGAGAAGCTGCTGCTAGGATACTATCTCTTATGCTTGGGTTTTGTATCATTGCTCTATCTATCTCTGAGGAAGTTATTGGGGTTTTTCACCTTTATGGTTTTCCCCAAGGAAATTCTATGTGCCTATTGTCTCTTGTGATTGCTTGTTGTAATTGATATGCTTGATATGTTGTACATGTTATTCTCTCAGTAAAGATCCTAGAGTATGTTGAATTAATGGTAAAAAATTAACAGCATTTCATCCACAAACGGATGGACAGACGGAAAGAGTAAATCAGACATTGGAAGACATGCTAAGGATGTATGTTAAGGACCAGCCTGGTAAATGGGAGGACTACTTGCATTTAACAGAATTTGCATATAAAAACCATAACCATGCATTAGCCAGGCTTAGCCCTTTTGAAATTCTTTATGGTAGGAAATGTAATACACTAGTTTCTTGGAATGACCCAGTTACTAGAGTTATTTTAGGACCTGAATTGTTAAAGGAAATAGAACTAACTGTGAAAAAAGTACAAAGAAATCTTAAAGTTGCCCAAGATAGGCAAAAGAGTCAAGCAAATATTAAGAGGACTCATAAAGAGTTCCAGGTTGGTGAGCATGTTTTCATTAAGGTAAGACTGAAGAAGAGCACATTAAAATTGGGAAGCTGTGGCAACCTGGTACCTAGGTATTGTGGTCCTTTCTAAATTTCGTTAAGGTTTGGACCCATGGCATACCAACTAGCTTTTCCACCAAATATAAGAATACATAATGTTTTTCATATTTCAGTTTTAAAGAAATATGTACACGATGCTACTCATTTTATAAATTGGAATGATGTACAGGTGGAACAAGATAGCGATTTTCAGGTGGAACCGGATTGTATCCTCGAAAGGAGGGAAACTCTACTCCGGAATCACACCATTGAGTAGGTAAAGGTGCAATGGAAGCACCTTAGCCCAAAAGAGGCAACCTCGGAGTTGGAGAGTAGTATGCGGGTAGCATACCCAGCTCTGTTTCAGGAACACTTAGAAAATGAATGAACAACATCGAGGACGATGTTGAGACTTAAGGGGGGGTGTATGTCACCTACCCAAATTTTGAGACTATTTATTTTATTGCAAAAACATTATGTTAAATTATAATTACAAAGTCTTGTAATTATGACCAAATCTGGTCAAGGATGATTATAGAGACTTATTATTATTATTTAATAAATTAAAACAGGAGACAAACACCAAGGGAACTGTTGAATGAGTGTTCGCTGACCCACTAGGAGGAATGGAAGCTGTTAGAAGGCATGGGACAAGTGTCAGCATTTCCACTCCACCACTAGCTGTTGGTTATGGGACAACTACCCCTAAAATTGTGGCATTATCCCCCAGGTAGGTGGAACAAAGATGTTAGCTCATTAATGACTAGGTTAGCCACTAAAATGGCCTAGGAAGCCTAGAGAAGGCAATTTGAATTGAGTAGGAAGCTCCATAATTATTTTTTGTAGAAATAATTCCTCAAGTGTATCAGGTGATCACTGAGAGATTCGAATAGGGAGGCTAAGTGGAAGTGCATTGTGAGTCTGCTGAAATTATTCTGAGAAGGAAACCAAAGGTGCTGGTGCATGTCTCTTTGACTGCTAAGTCTATATGACTGAATGATCTACATTTTTGCTGCAAGTTGATGACCTAAAGCTTCTACATATTCTTCTTCCTAGTGGTTCAGTGAACAGGCTCGGGGGTCCTAAGGCAAGTAATTTGGATGCCTTCACGAGTAGGTTGGGTGGAACAGGCTCCTTGGGTTGTTTGTTTCTCCTACATTCATTAGGTTCTACTGTTTTGTCTTGTTATTTTCAGTTTAATGAACGAAGTTGTTTTATTAAATCTCTAACCCTTTTTCTGGTTTGATAATGAAGACTTATTGACTAAATTGTTTAGCTGAACTGTATATTCTGTTAAGTTAGGATAGGTTAGGATAGTTCTGTTTTTGAATAAATAAATTACTTTCCTGTCTCAACACATCAGAGATGTCGTACTCTAGTACAGAAGGTGGAGAATTAAATATAACAATTAAGAGATGCAGGATAGAAAATAACATTTCATAATACGGGCATTTTAATATTTTTCTTTCATGTACTTCATTTCGAAATACACATACTATGCATTTTATTATCATTTCATTCAAAAATTGTAGAGGACTATAAGCAAAAACATTTATCAGAGTATCGTAACACTTTTCATTTTCTCTCCTTACGGTACTTAGGCTTTTTGAAAAATAGCTATAATACCAACTTAGAATATCTATGATATTTCAATGTTATAGTCCTCTATATTCTTATGCAGCATTTTATTTAATTGAATTTAACTCTTCCATGTATTCCAATTTCTTGCAGTAAGAATGTCTTCCATGTTAGGGATCATAATGTATTATCTTCTTTTGGAATCCCTAGATATTGATTATCTTCTTGCAGATATTTCTCCCTACGGATAAAGAGAAACTCTGTTAGGATAAAGTAGACCAGATTGACTCTATTCTAAGACAAAAATAAAAAAAAATGTGATCTTGAATCCTGGACTAAACAAGTATTTCAGAGCTTTTACATTAGAAAGAAAGAGAGAAAGTAACTCACCTCCACTCTCGACGTTTGTGCCACTTGTAGCTTTGATCTTGAAGTCTTCGCGATGAACCTACTAAGACAAAAAACAATATACAAGCACATGCAATTCTCCTATATCCCTAAATTACAAGTTAAATTCCAAATATATACAGATATAATTCATGAAACTGAAACACAATCAATATACACGATTTAGGAAATGAGGCAAGTTATATTATTGAGAAGCGTGAAAAGTGCTTAGAAAGGTTTCTTGATGCCCAAGCCAATCCTCCAACCCCAAGTGCTTCCACCTCTAGCTATCTCCACAAAAGACTTATGATGATAGGTTTGATGCCCCAAAATTCCTCCCTTTGGCCCATAGAAGGATTCTCTCTTATAGCATGTGGGAAGGCTAACCAACAAGAGAGAAGTATGGATCCATAGAGTATTTAGTGGATCAAGCCAGCTAAACAGAGAGGGGGTTGGGATCGAATCAAAGGTGGAAATCTCAACAAAATCCCTCGAAGGTTGAGATCCAAAAGTCCATGGAAAAAATGCTATAAGTGGACTACCATGCCTCTAGGACTGAGCATAATGTGGTAGTACCGTGCTCCATGGAAAGAGAAACATGCGGTAGTGATGACTACTGCGCCACAGTAAGTGTGCTGGATGCGGTAGTGTTTGCAAACAGGACTAGGTTGGGTGACAGATGGCAGTAAAAGGGCTTTTCTTCAGTGTGCAGTCAGTGGTCTTCTTTTCTAGTTGTCAATCAGTAGGGGGAAGTGTTGTTTGTTAACGGTTCACATAATTGATCGGTCAATGATGTGAACTGTTAAAAAATGCGAGGGAAATCACCAATGGTGACGATGATCCCCAAGGTATCTATAGTACATCTCATCGAAATGCAAATAAATGAGTTGAAGTCGAGCATCCAAGAGATCACCCCATTAGAGGTCAATGATGAAAACCTATTGTCGAATGCGAGGAAACCTGCCATTGAGGCATGCAGGTACCGAGGTACTAGTGGTGGACTCCTAAGCCCAATTCCTGGATAGTGATTTGACGTCGACAGGAATAGACTTGTCGAAGGTGGGCCATGATGATTCCCACATCATCGACATGAAATCGGAAGGAGAGATAGTATGAAACGATGAAACAATGGAACATGTACTGACACAATGGAATTCTTGACACAATGGATGACTTAGAACAATACAAACCCTTTGAACATATAACGGCCTGAAGCAGAACCTGGCAGCAGAGTTTATTGATAGCAGAGGACAAACAGAGGGCGAGTAGACTCGTGGCCAGAGAGACGACTCGACATAATGACCATAACTCAGCTTAAATAGATAAATACCCAAAAGTAGACAAGAGACAGACGCATTCCATGTTCAAAGGTAATGACTGATAAGTTGCCAACAAAATAAACTTGACTCATTTCCCAATTTCCCCCGACATGATGGACGAGTACCTCTTTGTTGTTTTATGAGCTTGAGGAGGATAACCGATGCTCGATATAGCTCATCTCATAGATGAGTCCGATCTCACATGTTTTACGAACCTGAGAAAGGAGGGGTTCGTCCCAAAGTGGGCCCTTCGATGTTTAAATTTTAGCGTGTCCAAGGAAGGAAAATTCGATAGCTTTTCACATTTAGAGAGTTTGAAAAACTTAAAGAAGGCTCCAAACGTACTTTTTCATAACTTTAGTCCCTCAGTCCCGAAAAAGTGTGAAACAATTCCTGAGAGAACTCTCCCAGTCAAAAGTTGACTGAGGTATACCTTTCTCGTAAATAGTCTAGATGGGCTGAAAAAGGGGTAACCTATCACCGAATAGATGACCTTTCAAATACTTTTACAAGTGTGAAAGAGACAAGTGAACTTGGCAATATTTTCGAACCAAGGGAGTCTGAAAAGAGCTTAAAGAGAACTCCAATGGTCTCTTTTGTAAATTTAAATAATTTCGGTTCGAAAAAAGAACAAAATAAAACCGAAATAATACTTTCCTCATCGTTTTACGAGCATGAGTAAAGTCGACTAAGCTCGACACTGTTTTCTTGAGTTTGACAAGCATGACACATGTGTGAAAGGCGCTTGGAATCTTTTTCAAGTTTTAACCCAGAGCATGAAAAAGATAAAGTCAGCTCTAATGAAGGTCAAATAAGTAGAAAAACGCCAGTGTGAATGGCTTAGGAAGATCCTGTCAAAGAAGACTTGTGAAACCTCAAAAATATATTAGTAATGTGAAAAAAGAGTTTTAACCTAGAAAGATAAAATAATGAGCAAAAAATAAATATGTAACTTATATAATCAAGGAGTGAAAGTGAAAAGTTACCATTTCACCTTGGTTATTTTGCTCATAGAGGAATTTCATCCATAGAAGAGAAAAACTTCAAGTGTCCATATCTAGATATCCGAGGCATCGTTTTTACATTCGTCTGTGCAAGGTAAGAGCTCTCAAGCTCCTCTTTCAGTTCATAGCTTAAAATTTTGATTTCAGTTCAAATTTTTTATTTTTTGAGGAAGCGCTATGGGGATTTTTTGGCACCTGGAACTACCGCGTCTTCCCCATATTGTAAAACGTCGTAGTACCGCTCTGTGGGGGCACATGGGGGCACGGTAGTTCTCCTATACCACTAGCCCATCTTGAGCCCAGGCGCGGTAGTGGCGAAAAGAGAGAAAAAATAAATTGTTTTTCCTCATTTTTAGACTGAGATCAAGCTATCACTTTGCTCATGAATGTTTCTTTTGATCTTTTGCAAGAGTTTATGCTTCATTTGATGCAAAATGGTCGGATGGAAAGAGAGGGAGCATGAAAATGATGATTTATTGGCTAAAAATTACAAAAATACCCTAAATGCATTGCCGAATTGTGGGTTATTAAAATTCTTCAAGACCAAAGGTATTTGTTAGCAAGCCAAACTTCTCACTTACATCATACAAATGTGGGAACCCGACATTCAGTCCTTTCGAGTTGGAGAGCATACCCTTGATATTGGACTCGAGGATATCTATTTTCTCACTGGCCTCTCAAAGAGAGGGGCACGGGTGAACTTGACAGGGTACAGGGCCTTAGAAGAGAGTACTGATACCTTGATTACTCGTTACTTCCGCCAAGGTTCTGGGAAGAAAAGTGCGAAAGTGCTCATTAAGGATGTTCTAAATATTCCTATGAGAACTGTTTTTTTTTCCATCACTTGAGTGGCGGGTAGTACGAGTCCCCATTAGGCATCTCGAACAAAAATGAATCTTTCCGTGGAATGTTTGGAACCAACTCTATTCAACTGGTGCGGGGGGGTGCTATCCAACCTCAAGGAGCAAGTAACCAAGTGTAAGAATCGAGAGAACCGCCAATTTGGTTATGGGAGCATTTTGGTTGCCTTCGTTTTAGAGAGGGTGCCTTTGTTGCATCCGCAGATGGCCATGCCTATCCGCCCTATCATCGAACCTAGGGTGGTTCGATGGAGTGAGTATGCAGGGTGGCTCGGAGGGCCACAACGTTTAGCCTTTGGCGAGGACTTCTTTTCATGGCTTGAGGAGAAGATTGTGATGATCGAGGACTACTCCTATGCAAGGGTGGACTTCCGCGAGGATATTGACTTGGCATTGCCCGATGACGAGGATTGGGATGATTCAGGTATTACCTTCACCAATGTATTATCAGTTTTTTGAATATGTAATTTTTAGTTGGTTTTTGAAATGTGTGAAAAGACCTAAAGTATGTACATGTGTGTGTCACAGATCGTGGACTGAGGAGACCCGTGGGCTACTCGCCATTGCGCTGAGGTGGGGTCGAGCACTAGGTTGCTTCAGAAGAGGAAGAGGAGGAGGAAGAAGCAGGGGGTCCGTGATATAGAGCAGAACCTACAGGGTTTGACTTTCAGAGTCCCATCTATGAGGATGGATGATGTTCGTCTTAATCTTCAGCGGCATACTGTGGGTGTGCCTAGATGTATTGGCCTACTCCTCCGTAGGGTGGATAGGGATGTGGTTTGCTACCATCAGCGGCACAATGAATCCGAGGAGGCTCACGATAGATCTCCTAGATATCCTTAGATAGCAGTATTTTATCTTTTTTGCGGCATGTACACAATATGTAGGCCAGAGAGCCAAATTTTTGTATGGGACGGGATCTCAAATTTTGTCTTTAGACACAAACTTTATGTATTTAGAAAAACACTTTTTTATGTGATTATATACATGTGGACTTACTTCTATGATTTGCTCATTTACAATGGCTTGTGTATTATTTTATTATGTATTTTATGTATGGGCCAGATGCCAATCCAAAATGTAGTTAGCTAATGAGTCAGCTACAAAATTGAATTCTCTTGGTATATGCCGATATAAAATATAATCACATAATCGTTCCAAGAGGCGTACCCTTCGAAATAAGCGAAGAAGAATAGGATCGCGGACAACATATATACGATTCAAATGGGACACCACAAATTGGGAGTCTAGAAAGACTGACAAGGAGTTGATTCCAATGGAAGCAGCTTCAGTTAAGAGTCCAACGATTGCATAGTATTCTGCAATATTGTTGGTTGCAGGGCCCAAGCAAGTGCCTCTTGAAGATACCAACTTTCCAGTAGGAGAATAGACTACCCATGCTGCGGAAGCAAGGTTTCGGGTGTGTCAGCTCGCACCATCAACAAATCCGTAGTTGGCGGACATCTGGGCATAGAAGCATAAGTCGAGGTAAATGGGGATACATGAAATAAAATCCATGCATACACACAAAAAATAAGAAAATGAATACAAGCTAAGTACATTATGTACAAAAATGTCTCGCGTAGGATAGACCTACGCGTAGAAGTATTTTAGGTACACCCCGTTGCGGGGCCGTGCCAATGGTGTGCCATCACAGTCGACGAGTTCATAGGCTCCTTTCTCCAATACAGGATTTACAATGAAGGGGCCATACCACATAGACTCTAGATTTCCTTTTCCTAGTTTGTCGTGCATTTGGTCATATGTGAGTATGAGATTACCTTCGTTAAAAATCCGAGGTTGAACGGATTCGTCATACTGTGCTTTGACGCATTTTTTATGGGATTCATTTGCTAAAGCAACATCTCGGCGGGTTTCATCTAGCTTGGTTAGGTATAGAAACCGTTCTTCTTCAGAGGTGGTATTGGGAAGTAGCTCTATGGCTATCTTAAGTGACGGTATTTCACATTCAATCGGTAAAATGGCTTCCAGGCCGTACACCAGTTGGAATTGTGTGAACCCAGTAGTGCTTTTCACTAAGGTTCGATATGCCCATAACGCCGAAAAGAGAGCTAAGTGCCAATTGGACTTATGGGTACCCACAATCCGTTGAATCATGCGTTTCAAAATCTTGTTAATGGCTTCGACTTGGCCATTGGCCTGTGGGTAGTATGGTATTGATTTCTCATGATGAAAACCCAACTTAGCACTCAATTCTTCAATCATATGGTTCCTAAAGTGGGAACCATGATCGGTCAGGATGGACTGTGGGACTCCGAACCTAGCTATGATGTGATTAAATATGAAATGTGCGGTTGTTTTACCGTCCTTAGCATAAGTAGGCATCGCTTCATCCCATTTTGTGAAATAATCCACAACTACTATGACATAGCTATGCCCCCCAACTAAAGTGGGCTTATAGTGCGTGAAATCAATACCCCATTTGGCGAAGGGGCCGACAACAACTACCGGATCGAGTGGAGCGGGATGCGAGCGTGTCTTACTGTGAAAGAATTGGCAGGGTGGACATTTCTTGACCGTTTCAATGCAATCCTTGAAAATTGAGGGCCAGAAATATCCTGCTCGTAGTATCTTTTGGGCTGTAGCCATCCCAGAGAGATGACCACCACATGCTCCAATGTGGCAGTCATTAAGAACGTGTTCAGCATCATCCAAAGTTAAACAATGTCGAAGAACAATATCGACACAATGATGTAAAGGGTATCGTTGATGATGAGGTAGTATTTGGCATGGTGTCGGATGCGTCAATGTTCATCTCAGTTAAGTTCGGACCGAAAACGTTGGGTTTGGAGATAAAGTATAATATCCCCATACCATGGGTCGGACGTGTTAATGAGGAACAACGTTTCATCGGGAAGAGAGTCGATGGGCTTAGGTTGCTTAGTAACACGGGGAAAATTACAAATCAACTCTACAAAGACCAAATATTTCTTGGATTTGGCTTTGGAAAATTCCAAGTCAAACTCTTGTAGGATAACAATCCAACGGGAGTGTTTTCCCCCAAGCACTTAACGTGTGAGGATGTAGTACATTGGATTGAAATCCGCTATGACAGTGGTCTGATGGAGTAGAATGTTTTGGCTGAATCTCTGGACAACATAAACTGTAGCCAGAGCCAGTTTTTCAACATGTGAGTAGCAAGTTTCGGAGTCAAGGAGACTCTTAATAAGATAATATAACACATGTTCTATACCGTCGGTATCTTCTGGGACTAACAGTGGAAGTCGAATCTGCGAGATATAAAGTGTAATCTCGTGTGTAATTGGGGGCTTGAATTACGGGATCCTTAGTTAAGGCTGTCCTTAGATTATTAAAGGAGCGTTGGGCTTCGTCGTCCCAAAAGAAGGGGATGTTCTTCTTTAGAAGCCTCATGTAGCCTTTTGTTATCTTGGCAAAGTTGCATATGAAATAGCGTAGAAAGTTTGTGTGCCCTTGCAAAATTTGAAGTTCTGGTATGTTCGTGGGGGAAGGCAGGGCTAAAATAGCTTCTACCTTTGCTGGGTCCAATCGTATACCATCTTTGGAGATTATGAATTCCAAAAGTTTTCCAGCTTCAATGCAAAAAATGCACTTATGCGGATTCAAATGAATGTTGTAGCAACGATACCTAGCAAATATGGCGCCTAAGTGATCAGGGTGATCTTCCCGATTTTGAGAATGAGCGGGAAGGTCATCAAGATACGGTTCTACAATATGTTTGATATCGTGAAATGCATACGACATCGCCCGTTGGAAGGTTGCCCCAGCATTTTTTAGGCCAAGAGGTAACTTTTGATACGCAAAGGTTCCCTAAGGGCAGATAAAGGCTGTTTTATGCTGGTTAGCTAGGAGTATCTCAATCTGATTATAGCCAGAAAAGCAATCCATGAATGAAAAGATGACACTCCCGGTGCAATTATTGATGATCTGGTCAATGAACAGAGTTGGGTAGTTGTCCTTTGGACAAGATTTGTTCAAGTTGTGGTAATCGACACAGACTCTAATCGTACCCTGTTTCTTAGCTACAGGGATGATATTAGACACCCATTATGTTAGAGGGATAGGATAGATAAAACCAACGTGTAAAAGTTTTTCAACTTCGGCTTTTATAGTGGATGCCTTACGGGGGTGGACAGGTCGGAGTTTCTGCTGAATTGGTCAGGCGCTAGGAAAGGTTGGAATCTCGTGGACCACAATAGAAGGATCTATTCCCGGCATTTCTTCATAACTCCAAGCAAAAATGTTGCGGAATGTTTTAAAGTAGGAACTATAGAACTCCATCTTGGTGGGAGTACATGTCTTGCCTATATGAATGTTTTCCACAACACTAGGCTTCACTGAAATATTAATGGGAGTGGTTGCCATGAGACTGGCCAAGTTTCCTTCGAAAAATATTTCATCGAATGAAGTGGGAAACTTGGTTTGAACCATTCCAAGTGAAGTGCTGGGTTTAGTATCTGGCTCAACCACCTGGATAGTGGGAAAAGAAGACCGATGATGGAAATCTTCCTAGGGTGGTTCATCACCGCACATAACCTCCATAATTGATTCGTCAGTAGGAAAAATCAATGTGAGAGGATCAATAAGTGGTGAGGATGAACTAGCCTCATATGAGAGTTGTGCCACAGCGTGGTACGTAGTAGGATTGACCCAATATGTGGCTGATTGGATCGCTTAATAGGTTGCGAGGTTCCTGTTTAGTGGCATGGATTCGTCGTGGTTTTCAATCTCGGTAGGACTCGGTATCACCCAAGAATCATTGGATGGGGTGATACTTGATGATATCATGTTGATGGGATGTACAGGGGATCTGAGTTCTGGGAAAACACTGATGAGGGAGGAATCCTTCATAAGACCAATGCCAACATCTTGGAAATGGTACCGTGATTGATCCAATAATGGAACAGTGTTGGTGGAGTTCGAGTGAGAGTTTGGGATACAATATTCTAACTGATCTATAGTAACAATCTTCCCTTCATGAGGAAATTGTACTAATCAAAAGACGGTAGATGCAATGGTGGTCATGGCGTAGAACCAATTCCGTCCAAGTAGAAGATTATAATCTAATGGGGCATCTATGAATTCGATATTTATAGATACTATTTTTCCCCCCAGTTCAACACCAATCATAGGAATGAGTCCGTAGGGTTGAAAACCATCTACGTCAAATGCTCTGAGAGTAGTAGGAGAATTTGTGACTTCGGGTGAGCCTAAGGCTCTCCAACAATTCAAATACATGATCGACGTAGAATCACCCTTATCCAAGACAGTGTAGTGGATGCTATTTACACGGATCTTTGTATGAACCTGGAAGGATAACTGATGGGAAAGTCGAGGTTTGACATAATCCAAGTTAAACATAATAGTGTTTGAAGTATCCAGGTCTACTGCCCCCAGTGCTGAGAGTAAGGTTCTACGCTGTGTGGGGCAGTGTTGGGAACCTTGAGAGTCGACATCGCGCATGGTGCTTGAGCTAGATCCTTAACAATATTGTAATTCTGGGCTACTCGCACATTGGGATTGAATGTCTCCTTTCGTATGGTGCCTTTGGGTGGGCATAGCCTTGTGTCGATAGGTGGTCTCTCGATATGGAGATGACCATTGGGGGGAGGTATGAGAGAGGGATCTTCAACAGGAGACTTGCCCTTAGCTGTCTCTGGTTGTTTTTTTGAACTTGGGGGGTTATCATATGTCTTTGAACGAGTGGTTATGTGAATCTCTTCATTACTCTTCATCAGGATTTCACAATTTATGGACCTCTCTCCACAAGGTGGGTTGTTTGGATTTCCCCTTGAAGGGAATCGTGGGAAACCATCTGATGTTTCCTTTAACAAATTTATGGACTTCATCTTTGTAGGGACAGTCACGTGTGTAGTGATATTCCTGGTAAATTAGGCAAGGAAACTTTACTTTCCGACATGCTTTGGGATCGTTATTGGTAGGTTGGGGCTTGGGTGTAATATCCCTTTTTCAAATTTTATTAAAATGCCCAATTTTTCACTTTTTTTCCCAATTTCGACCTTTGACTAGTTTTACTGTTTTGACCTCCAAATCAACCCAAATGCTCCCAAATCTTCTGTAGGAGTGTATGAATGGTATTTAGACTTGAATATAAGGTTCAGGGATGTTTTATGGCCCTCCAAAT
Source organism: Larix kaempferi (assembly GCA_027924585.1). Taxonomy (NCBI): domain Eukaryota; kingdom Viridiplantae; phylum Streptophyta; class Pinopsida; order Pinales; family Pinaceae; genus Larix; species Larix kaempferi. The sequence goes on along the minus strand of BSBM01000637.1, from coordinate 16,222,951 downwards.
ACTGCTGCAAACTTGATTTGTATTCTGATCAATATATGTAATTTTGACTAGTAATTTGTGCATCAAATCCCCCTCGGGTAACACTGCAAATGGCCTTCCAAATGCCTCCAACTCCCACAAATTTATGAACAGAGGTATATAATGTGTTAAGTATGTGATTAAGGTCTCATATGCACCATTAATTGATTTTTAATACTGTTCTAACTCTCTCACATTCAACAGCAAAAACCCCCAATTCGACCCTTGGGGAAATGGCACTATTTCACCTCCCAATACAACTAAACTGAGTAAAAATGCTTCAAATGCTCAAGTACAGTACATGAAACTTGTTGAAGACATCCATGGCAATATATTTATCACAAATATATCAGATAATCATCCATACATTCTAAATCATCATCAATGCATTGGCTCACAACAAGGTAGTGGGGAAATGGCATTGTTCTTCCATTAAAAATGAGATTTATACATTTCTACTTGGAATTTCGACCTAAAACTTTTTGGAGATGAAGAAAAGAGTATTTACTTCATATTACAAAAGAAATGGGGCATTATAAGCTCCCCCAAAGAGTACAATAGCTCACCAAAAACGCCCTCCCTCAAGGAGCACGAATATGCCTTCAAAACTGGAAACGGTGGAGAGAAAGTGCTGCACTAAACCAAACCATGAAACTTCCTGTAGATGCTACCTGCAAATAAAAACTCCATTAAAGAACCATGAAAGACCTGAGTGGCCTCTCCAAACACCAACTTGGATGGGAATCTTTCACCCTCGAAATTGGCTAAGGCAAGAAACTAGTCATCCACTAGCTCTCTCTTCACAAATGCAATTTTTCTCAAATCATCAAAAGCCATTCTCATACTTGATTTCTACATTTTATAACCAACATTAGCCTTCAAGGGGTCGAAATCCTCTCAATAGATTCAATAATTTTTCATTTAGAAAATATTCCTCATTTGCCACTTGTCTCCTAGTTCCAACCTTCCATCTTCTCCCAAATTCGAATTTGAGTCTCTTTAGATTCCTCCAACTCCATGAGCGCCTTCTTGAGCCTATTTTTGGGGCTGACATGTCATAATGGTCAGGTGTAAGAAGTCAGGTCTGAATTTTCTCATAAAATGTCATAGATGCTTCATTATTGTTGTCATAAAACTAGGGAATCTAGCCCATGTGTCCACTAGTCTCCAATTTGACTCTTCCTCTCCCATGGAGGTTACTATTCCTTCCCATTTCGACCTAATATGCTCAATGCCATGTGTTATGACTTACCAACTCACCCAAGAGTGTTCACCTTCCCATGAATTCGAATTGGCAAGAGAGAGCTGCCATGTGTCATTGAAAAATCAAGCTAGTGTGGGTCCCATCACCTCCATATGTCTCCAAAACCACTTGCCACCTAGAATTTCTCTTGAATTTATTTATTCATCATATTTATTAAATTCTTGAACCCTTATAATGTCTAAATATCATTTATTAGTTTCCTTATTACCATCCCACATGTGCCCATCCAACCTAGGAAACTAGTAGGATTGATGGGATTGTCTTACTATGCACTTATTTGAATGGGGACATTACAGTCCTCCCCACCCAAGATTGCTTGTCCTCAAGCAGTTTCAAATTTGGATGCTGCAAAATCTTCTCCTCTTCCCATGTGGCATCTTCATTTGGTAAGTCCTTCCATTGCACTAAATATTCTTTGATGATTCTACTCCTCAACCTTCTTTCCCGTGTCTTCAAAATCTTTTCCGGAACAAGTGTGAGCTGACCTTCATCATCCAAAGGAGGAAGTATTTCTGAAGTGATGATATTCTGACCAAGAGCTTTCTTAAGACAAGAAACATGAAATACATTGTGGATTTTACTCCCTTCCGGAAGTTCTAGTTCATATGCTACTTCTCCAACCTTCCGCACTACCTTGTATGGCCCATAGTACCTTGGTTTTAATTTTTCTGCTCCATTCGTTTTTAGAGATGTTTGTTTATAGGGCTGCAACCTTAAATATACTAAATCATTGACTTGAAAGGTTCTCTCTTCTCTATGTCTATCAGCATATTGTTTTTGTTGATTTTGAGCAACCTGCAAATTGTCTTTCAAGAGCTTTAAAATTTCTTGGCTCTCTTCCACCCAATCTTTAGCCTTTGGGGCTCTACTATCACCAAATATAATATCAGCAAATGTAAGTGCATCATAACCATATAATGCTTTGAAAGGAGACATTCCTATTGATATATGATAAGTGGTGTTGTAGCAAAACTCACCCAAGTGTAGCCATTTTGCCCATGCTTTTTGCTGCCCTCCCACATAGTTTCTTAGGTATCCTTCCAACCATTGGTTTACCCTCTCTGTTTGTCCATCAGTTTGTGGATGATAGCTGGTACTTGGAGTCAATTGAGTGCCTACCAATCTAAAAAGTTCTTGCCAAAAAGCACCCATGAATCTACTATCTCTATCACTGACAATGCTCTTGGGGAGCCCATGCAATCTGAAGATTTCTTTGAAAAAAATATCAGCCACTTGTGCAGCACTAAAAGATGATGTAACAGCAAAGAAATGAGCAAATTTTTTCAACCTATCAACTACCACATAGATGCAATCCTTACCTAAGGATTTAGGCAATCCGGTGATGAAATCCATGGAAATACTGTCCCATTTTTGCTCCGGAATGGGCAATGGTTGTAATAGGCCGGCTGGACATGTAAGTTCTGATTTGTTTTGTTGACATGATTTACATTCATTCACATACTTCTGAACATCTTCCTTCATCCCCTTCCAAAAAAATCTTTGCCTCAACTGTCTATAAGTTTTGAAGATCCCCGGATGGCCCGCTAGTGGGGAATCATGTGCTTCTTGCAAAATTCGGTACTTGAGCTTGGAGTTATGAACTAAATAAATTCTTCCCTTATAATATATAAGCCCATTCAAAATCCTATAATTATCATCCCCTTTGATTCCATCCAACACATCACAAGCAAATTTGTCTTTGGCATATTCAACTAGTAGCATGTTTTTCCAATCCTTGGCAATATCCACGAGAGAAAAGGAAGGCCTTCTTGACAAAGCATCTGCAACTATATTATTCTTTCCTTTGACATATTCAATATCAAAATCATAAGCTTGAATCTTGCTTACCCACTTTTGTTGCCTTTCATTTAGATCCTTTTGGGTGAGAAAGTGTCTTAGACTATTATGGTCAGTTTTCACCACAAACTTGCTACCCACCAAGTATTGTCTGAATTTGGCCAATGCATGCATAATGGCCAGCATTTCTTTATCATAGATGGAGTAAAGTTTTTCATGAGGCTGCAACTTTCTGCTCTCAAAGGCTATGGGGTGTTGGCCTTGCTTTAGGATAGCCCCTATTTCTCCACCTGAAGCATCACATTCCACAACAAAAGGTTTAGTAAAATCAGGAAGTGCAAGTATGGGACAACTACTCATTACCTCTTTCATTTTTTGGAATGCTTTTTCAGCCTCTTCATCCCACTTGAAAGCATCCTTCTTAGTCAAATCAGTGAGTGGAGAAGTCAACTTGGAGAACCCTTTCACAAATTTTCTGTAGTAGGTGCATATGCCAATAAAGCCTCTCAATTCGGTAATATTTTTTGGTGATGGCCATTCCAAGATAGCCCTGATTTTTTCCATGTGTACCTTCACTCCTTCTTGCCCAATAATGTGCCCAAGATATAGTATTTCTTTCATCCCAAACTCACATTTTGATAATTTAGCAAATAAGGACTCTTCTTGCAAGATTTTCAACACAATCTCTAACTGTTGCAAATGCTCTTCCCATGTTTTACTGTAAATGAGAATATCGTCAAAGAAAACCAAAACAAACCTTCTTAGTTGCTTGCAAAATATCCTATTCATACATGCTTGAAAGGTGGCTGGAGCATTAGTTAACCCAAAAGGCATGACAAGAAATTCAAAGTGGCCAAAATGACATCGAAAAGCGGTCTTTTGCACATCTTCATCTTTCATTCGAATTTGGTGATACCCTGATCTAAGGTCAATTTTTGAGAAGTATTTGGCCCCATGTAGCTCATCCATGAGCTCATCAATCCTAGGAATAGGATACCTATTCTTGATAGTCTTTTTTCTCAAGGCTCTGAAATCTATGCACATTCTCAATGTTCCATCTTTTTTCTTCACTAGCACTACTGAAGAAGCATAAGGGCTAGAGCTTGGTCTAATGAGCCCCAACTCTAGGAGTTCTTGGATAGATTTTTCAATATCATCTCTAAACCTTTTAGGATGTCTATAAGGTGGTATTTGAATGGGTGAAGTACCCTCCTACAAAACAATACTGTGCTCAACCCCCCTATCTGGTGGCCTACCATGTGGAAGGTCTCTAAAAACCTTTTCATATTTTTGCAAAAGTCTCTCTATCTCCTTTGGGTGTTTGACAATATTTATAGTTGGCTTGGGAGATGTAATATGACATTCAGCAGCCCATTCTATATCCCCATGCCTCAATATAGATCTCATGCTATTGCAAGTCACTACTTGATTTGGATAAGTGTGTTGCCCTCTCACAACTCTTTGTACTCCTTTTGAATCTTGGAATTTCATTTCGGGAATTTGATAATTTACTGTATGCTCTCCTATTGAATACAACCATTGCACTCCCAAAACCACATTAGTATCAGCAACATCAACCACATAAAAACTATCAACAAAAGTATAGTTACCTACGGTGACTTGTAGCTTTGGAACCCATGTTTTGCATTGCATTGTGTTGTGACCGGGAATGACAACTGTGAAGCCATCAAATGGTTCAATAGGTATCTTTCTTTTCTCTACCATCTCTGCATCAATGAAGTTATGAGTGGCTCCTCCATCTACAAAAACTGAAGTTCTTTGTCCTTGTACCACACCTTTGCATCGGATAGTATGATAGCGAGGTACTGCTGAAAGCACTGCCATTCTTGCTTTGTCCGGTGAAGGCTGATTTTCTTCTTGTCTTTCCTCTTCTACTGCTGTCTCATATGCCTCTTCTTGATCTGAAATATGTCCATCTTCATCCATGCCCCCATCATACCCCTCATTATCAGAAAATACTTCTATGTATTGAGCCTTTCCTTTGGTACATTTGTGCCCCGGTGTCCATGGTTGGAAGCATGTGAAGCATAATTTCTTTTTTCTAAGTTCATCCCTGTTTAGTCCCTCTTTTTTATTCCTCTCAAATGACTCTCTTTTCCAAGGTTTCTTATCATATCCATCCCTTTGCCAAGGTTTCTTTTCAAATTTATAGCTAGGCTTAGGAGGAAATCTTGTTCTAGGAAGCACATTTTGGAGATCCCTAGTCAAGCTCATTGCATCTTTTAATGTAGTTGGCTTGTGGGCTTTGACCAAACCTCTTAAGGGTTCAGCCAAAACTTCAGTGAACAGCAATACTAATCTTCCCATAGATACATCAGCCACCTTGACTGATAATTTTTGAAAGTCCAACATATATTCGGTAGGGGACCCAGTTTGCTTCAATTGAGCTAGTTCTTTGAAAGGCAATTCTGGATCTTTTTGTTCAAATCTTTCTAGTACCCTGTCAACAAATTCTCCATATGTTTTAACCTGATTATGACCCAAGGTTTTCAGCCCATGAAACCACCATTCATTGGCATCTCCTTCCAAATGCAAAATGGCCATTTTTAATGCATCCTCTTCCAACATAGGATTCAGCTGAAAATATACATCCAATTTTTGCACCCAAGTGTTAGCAGAATTTTGAGAAGAACCATCAAAAGTAGGAAGTGACATTTTTCCAATAGCACTATTCAATTCTTTGTTTTGGAATGGACTCCTATTGTCTCCCTTCATTTTAATCTTTTGCATAGCATCAATGTAGTCACTGAGTGGTACACCTCTTTTACACTCTTCATTCAAATCATTCCAATCATTTACTAGTTTCTTGTAATCCAATTCAAGATTGGGTTCTTCTTTGGGTGTGAGAAATTTAGGTGCAGTATGCCTTTCTGTGCTTTGAAATTCATCAGGTCTATTATGAGGTCCTGTACTTGAGAAAATATGCTCATTCCCTTTCATCTTTTCCCCTGAGTGTGAACCACTATTATCTCCTATCATCCCTTTGCCTGAAAGTTGGCTACCCAACAATTCGAAACCTTTCATCATTTGTTTATTCATATCTAGCATAACCATGGTAAGTCCTTCAAAACATGGTTTTAAGGCTTCAATAAATTCCTCCTTATGTCTTAATTTTTCCTCCTCCTCTCCACCCATTGTTTTAGAAAAGAACTCTTTTTCTGCTACTATCTCTTCTTCAACTACTGATTCAAAGGGTGGTGTTTTATTTGTTTGGATTCTTGTTAATACCATCAGGTGCCAAGACCATGCTCTGATACCACTTGTAATATCCCTTTTTCAAATTTTATTAAAATGCCCAATTTTTCACTTTTTTTCCCAATTTCGACCTTTGACTAGTTTTACTGTTTTGACCTCCAAATCAACCCAAATGCTCCCAAATCTTCTGTAGGAGTGTATGAATGGTATTTAGACTTGAATATAAGGTTCAGGGATGTTTTATGGCCCTCCAAATACTGCTGCAAACTTGATTTGTATTCTGATCAATATATGTAATTTTGACTAGTAATTTGTGCATCAAATCCCCCTCGGGTAACACTGCAAATGGCCTTCCAAATGCCTCCAACTCCCACAAATTTATGAACAGAGGTATATAATGTGTTAAGTATGTGATTAAGGTCTCATATGCACCATTAATTGATTTTTAATACTGTTCTAACTCTCTCACATTCAACAGCAAAAACCCCCAATTCGACCCTTGGGGAAATGGCACTATTTCACCTCTCAATACAACTAAACTGAGTAAAAATGCTTCAAATGCTCAAGTACAGTACATGAAACTTGTAGAAGACATCCATGGCATTATATTTATCACAAATATATCAGATAATCATCCATACATTCGAAATCATCATCAATGCATTGGCTCACAACAAGGTAGTGGGGAAATGGCATTGTTCTTCCATTAAAAATGAGATTTATACATTTCTACTTGGAATTTCGACCTGAAACTTTTTGGAGATGAAGAAAAGAGTATTTACTTCATATTACAAAAGAAATGGGGCATTAGAAGCTCCCCCAAAGAGTACAATAGCTCACCAAAAATGCCCTCCCTCAAGGAGCACGAATATGCCTTCAAAACTGGAAACGGTGGAGAGAAAGTGCTGCACTAAACCAAACCATGAAACTTCCTGTAGCTGCTACCTGCAAATAAAAACTCCATTAAAGCACCATGAAAGACCTGAGTGGCCTCTCCAAACACCAACTTGGATGGGAATCTTTCACCCTCGAAATTGGCTAAGGCAAGAAACTAGTCATCCACTAGCTCTCTCTTCACAAATGCAATTTTTCTCAAATCATCAAAAGCCATTCTCATACTTGATTTCTACATTTTATAACCAACATTAGCCTTCAAGGGGTCGAAATCCTCTCAATAGATTCAATAATTTTTCATTTAGAAAATATTCCTCATTTTCCACTTGTCTCCTAGTTCCAACCTTCCATCTTCTCCCAAATTCGAATTTGAGTCTCTTTAGATTCCTCCAACTCCATGAGCGCCTTCTTGAGCCTATTTTTGGGGCTGACATGTCATTATGGTCAGGTGTAAGAAGTCAGGTCTGAATTTTGTCATAAAATGTCATAGATGCTTCATTATTGTTGTCATAAAACTAGGGAATCTAGCCCATGTGTCCACTAGTCTCCAATTTGACTCTTCCTCTCCCATGGAGGTTACTATTCCTTCCCATTTCGACCTAATATGCTCAATGCCATGTGTTATGACTTACCAACTCACCCAAGAGTGTTCACCTTCCCATGAATTCGAATTGGCAAGAGAGAGCTGCCATGTGTCATTGAAAAATCAAGCTAGTGTGGGTCCCATCACCTCCATATGTCTCCAAAACCACTTTCCACCTAGAATTTCTCTTGAATTTATTTATTCATCATATTTATTAAATTCTTGAACCCTTATAATGTCTAAATATCATTTATTAGTTTCCTTATTACCATCCCACATGTGCCCATCCAACCTAGGAAACTAGTAGGATTGATGGGATTGTCTTACTATGCACTTATTTGAATGGGGACATTACATTGGGGTTATCCTCTTGATTAGAAGTTTTCTTTGATTTCCCACGGTTTTTCTTCTTCTTTCCCCCAAATGGCTTGGACGTGGATTGAACTGCGTTCACTTCGGAGGAAGGGCGAGGAGAGGGAGAATATTTAGGAGTAGCCAGGGGTGGGGAGGGGGGTAACGTTGGCTTGTTTCCCACTCGATTTGGATGTAGTCTGAGCCTTAACTGAGCCGACGATGCCATCGATGGGGGGTTCAGTGGTAGGCTTCGTTGGATCAGTAGTGGTGCGGGAGGCATGGGGAATAAGCTCGTATAAAGATCCAGATTGGGTATACAGAAAATCCATATACTGAGCGTGAGAAATCACTTGTTCCTCCGTGACAGTTCCGCCCATAGAAATATCTGTAGTGATGGGAGGCATAAATGACTTCGTGAACCAATTAGCAAGTAGCTGGTTAGGAACTGGTGCCTTGATTAACCTACGACGTCAATGCCACTCATGGATATGATTGTATATATGAGTGGAAGTGGTTTGACGTAACGAGGTTAATAGGTCTGTTCTAGTCTCGTACCAGATGGGTAGCTGGAAATGAGTCAAAAACTACATAGCCAAGGTATTGAAATCACGAAAATAGTGTGTGGCAGCTCGATGTACCATTTTGCTGCCGTACTGGTGAGCATATGCTGGAAGAGCCATAATCAAATGGAGTCATCCATCAATGAGTTCGAAGAGCACCAAAGATGGAATGCCATTACATGGTTTTTGGGGTCTTCCCCGGGTTTGGCATTGAACTTAGGAATGTCCGATGGTAGTTTGGTTGGGATGGGTGGCCAATGTGGCTCATGCTAGATGGGATCGTTGATAAGCCGCAACAAATCGGGTAAGTCTAGTGTAGCCAGGAAAGGAAGTTGACGTTTGGGCTACGGGTATGAGTAGTAATTGTATGGTGTAGATATTTTCGTAGGGCCCTGCACAACATAATGTTGCGTGTTGTACCCATACATGTTTCCCGTGGGGCACTGTTGGAAATTCTTTGGATAGTAAACCATCTGGTTAACTGGTTGTGTGTTCGAAAACATGGGATTGACCATTTTATTTGGAATCACATTACTAGCATATTGTTGAATGTTCTGTTGAGTAGTAATGACTGGGATGGTATCCTAGGGTGGTTGTGTCCTAGGAATGTTTCCCATTCCTTGTTGAGGTATAGTTCCCTGGGATTGTTGTGATGTACCTGCAATAATTAATTAATGCAAATACACGAGATATCAGAAATAATAGAACAGAATCGCTTTTATATTGATCACGGGCCACTTCGAGGGGGCAACCTCCTTTGAGCAAGCTCAATACAATTAACTTCACGGTGCCTTCAATGACCTCAACACACACTTATATACTAAGTCTATGCCCAATACTATGAGTCAAAACCATGGGACATATAATACTATGGGACGACTTACAAAGCATATGCGTCCAATACTATGGGTCAATACTATGGGCTAATATAAACTACGGATCAACAAATACTACGGGACGACTTACAAAGCATATGCGTACAACAATAATATACTAACATAGTAAAGAGAAGGGCTGACATAGGTTCCTAACATCCCCTCTCCCTTAGAAAAAGCTTTGTCCTCAAAGCTTTGGTTGGAGAAATTGCTGCAAAATCTGAAGGAGTGGTTCCTCGGTAGCATCCTCGGTTTGCATTTCGGGCCACTGACGCCTTTGGAGTGTCAAGGAGGGTTGCTTGGATCGCTGTAGATGAAGAAGAACCCTGTCAGCTGCGTGGAAAATGCGCTCCGAACGGTGCTGATCGGCTTGCTGTTTCAGGCGAATTCTGGCCATGTGAAGATTGTCCTGCAGAATGAGAAGAATATGATCGCGGTGTCGAAGAACCGAGTCAATTTCCTAAACTGGAGAGCTGATAAGGGTGTATGGAAGAAGAACAGGCGGTGTTTTTCCATAGCCTGCTTCATATGGTGTCCGTTGAGATGTGGTATTGTACCACCAGAGCGCTGCTAGGAAAACCATAGAAATAGTTGGCCAAAGCTGTGTAGGGATGGCCATGGGTTTGAGCAATCCCGAAAGGAGTGTCGTTTCCCCCTTGTTGACTTGGAAAGTATCATCATCAGCCACCATCTGTTGAATTGTCATTTTTAGTCCCGACCAAAAGAAGTTACATTGTTCCCGGTCATACATTTTGCAAAACCCAGAGTGCCCTGTTGATGAAGAAGCATGGAGTTCATAGAAGAGATAGCCCTGTTGAACATATTGCAACCAATTTGGAACAAGCAGAGAAAGAGCTGTAAGAGAAACTAGGTCATCAATTGTGCGAGAAGGAGCATCTTCCACCATATTGTCCTTACCCTTCTTGTAAGTGATCACATAGGGACAACCCATGAGTTGGATAACCCATTGCAGGTGTGTTGGGGAGGAGACCCATTGCTCAAAAAAAATTTCCAGACTCGGGAGATCAGTCTTGATGCAGAAATAATTCCCTAATAGGTATGGCTGCCACTTCTGTACTGCATGCAAAATAGCCATCATTTCTTGCTGAGAGGTAGATGTGGCTACATTCTTACCGGAAAAGTCTCTTGAAGGCCGCAAGCTCATTGGTTCAACAAAGATACCTGCATATCTATCCAAGGGAGTAGTGGAGACTGTTGATGGGTGCATCTGAATGGAATTAAGCTGAGCAATTACACCATGTGAATTCTTCTTAAGGATTTTTTCCAGGCGATGTGAACTGATGATGCAGAGAGACCCTGGTTGTAAGCCCCTAAATTTGTGTTGTGCCCCATTGAATTTAAACTGCGTCCAAAGTTCAGCAAAATCCCATAAGATGGAGCCAAGTGTGAGTAACCATTGAACGCCCAAAACCACATCACATCCGCCTAAGGGCAAGGAAAACATGTTAGAGCGTAGGTTATAATCTTCTATAGAGATACGCACATTGTGACACTTCCCCTTGCAAGGTAAGGTGCCCCCATTGGCAACCATGACTTCAAAGTTGGAGCAAGGATGGACAAAACAATCAGCCTGTTTGGCAATTCGAGGGTCAATGAAGTTATGAGTGCTACCAGAATCAATGAGTATGGTAAGAGGGAGCTTCTTGAAGTATCCCCTAACCCGCATTGTTTGTGGGGTGGTGACGCCGGTTACAGCATGGAGAGAGATCTCGGGTGGGTCGTCCTGAGGTGGGGTGTCAATAGGTGGGTGTTGCATGTCGACCGGATCATCTACTGTATCTGTAGCTTCTTCACCAAGTTCTAAGGCAGGCGGAGAATCCACATCCAAGAGATAGAGCTTTTGTTGAACACATCTATGTCCCTGAGTGAATTTCTCATCACAATTATAGCAAAGCCATTTTTCTCGACGTGCCTGCATTTCTATTTCAGACAAATGCTTGATAGGAGTTGGTTGAGGAGCAGGCGTGATGGGAGCTCGTTGGGAACCCATATTTCTGAAGGGAACAAAGGTGGGTTTGGAGCGTTGTTGAGCTGCGATCTTGTCCTCGGCCAACTTAGCCAACCCTAAGACTTCCATCATTGTGTTGGGACAAAACATTTTGACCTCTGAGCAGATTTCATCCTTGAGACCACTGATAAAACAACTCCTGTAGAATTCATCAGACAATCCTTCTGTGTGATTGGCTAGTTTCTCAAATTCCATCTGATACTCTCTCACTGTGCCAGTTTGGTGAAGTTTAGTGAGTGCTCTTGTGAAGTCGTCAAAAGCACTAGGACCAAATCGTGGCAAAATGAGTTGGCAAAAATTTGTCCAGTTTGGCTCGGGATGAGCTTTGATGTACCATCGGTACCATTGAAGGGCTTCCTGTTCCAAATGAAAGGATGCAAGTGTAACTTTCTGAACATCAAAAGTATTATGCAGACTGAAATATTGTTCTGCTCGGTATATCCATCCAGTCGGATCAGTACCATTGAAGCGAGGAAAATCAAGCTTCGGCCCACAAAAATTGCTAGAAGCAGAGAACCCGGTGGCTGCAAAAGATTCTGGCTGTCTCGGATTGTTCATGGCTGAATGCTGCAGATGGAGGCTGAGAAATTTTTCATCCAGATCTTGGAGTTTGGTTTGGATGGCTGCCAGTGCTTCCTCCATGGTGTATGCTCCTGCACAGGTGACAACCATAACCAGGTTTTTTTTTTTTTTTTTTTTTTTGGGTTGACTGTGTAGGAAAACAAAAACAGGAACTACTTTAGTAAGGGAAAAGTTGGATTTGGGAAAAAATCAAAAAGATAATTGGGATTTGACTAGGTTTTGGACACTGTTGGATAGACAGGGAAGTAAAAATGAGGATTTCAGAAGCGGGGTGAAAGAATGAGAAAATTTGGCAGAGGGGAATAAAGAAGCAGAATTCAGAAAGGAACTCTGTGGTAAAATTTGAAGGTGATTGGGTGAAATCTGAGGAAGTTATGGCAAACCCTAAAAATAGGCAAATGTGAGATTTCGGGTTGTAGGAAGGGGAATTGAGGATAGGGTCCTCAGAAATGAAATATGCAGAATGGAATGACAGGGGGTCCTTGAAAATTTCAAGGGAAACAGAGGTAAAACAAGTGAGATATGGAGGAAAACTGCTTTTTTTTTTTTTTTACAGACTGGAGCGGCTACGGCTCAGAAGGAATCTGGAATAACGTCGAATGGCTGGATCTGGAACGGCTTGCAAAATGGATCTGAAACGGCGCAGCAGTGATCGACAATAGTTCAGCTGAAAGTAGATATGGACCCCAGGTATGTGCAGCTTCCTAACAGTTCAGGGTTTTCACTCGGCCACCAATGCTGTCTGACGGCTTGCGTATTGGGGCAGTACCCCTCACTCCACGGCTCAGGTAAAACTGATAACCGCTTTGCCACAAACGACAGCTCTTGGTTTACCTCACGGGTGGGGACTAGTCAATCAGGTAGGGGTCGTTGCCCTTTTCGCTGGCAAGTCCTCTCAATGGGCCAGCTACTTCGGGGTTCCTGTGGTACTCCTCACAATGAGTTTTAGGGCTTATGCCCAAGTACTTCCCACAGTTAAGCGGATAGGGATTATTCCCAAATCCGAACCTGCAACAGAAAAAATTTGGGCAGAAATTCCACCCAATGTTCAAAAACCGGATCTATATTGCTCAGAATCGCTATTATAGCATGTTTCCGGAACTGGAACAACCACTCTGCTTCTACTCGTGATAGCAGAATAGAAATCTGGGCACTCGGTCAAAAGATTTTCTCGCCGCAATTTCCGCGGCCGTCACCGAAATTCTAAAAAATTACTGATTTTAAATCCGCGATATCTCCACTTTTAGAACTCCAAATGAGATGATTTTTTTTTTGAAACTGTGTATTTTTGAAAGAGGAATTCAGATATGCAATTGGGTTTTTCTGATTTTGTGCAAAAAGTTTCAGAAATTGATCTGAAATTCGCCGCCCAAACAAAGAAAAAAATTTCCCACTTGTGCCAAGGAAAGTGCTCTGATACCAGATGTGATGTACCTGCAATAATTAATTAATGCAAATACACGAGATATCAGAAATAATAGAACAGAATCGCTTTTATATTGATCACGGGCCACTTCGAGGGGGCAACCTCCTTTGAGCAAGCTCAATACAATTAACTTCACGGTGCCTTCAATGACCTCAACACACACTTATATACTAAGTCTATGCCCAATACTATGAGTCAAAACCATGGGACATATAATACTATGGGACGACTTACAAAGCATATGCGTCCAATACTATGGGTCAATACTATGGGCTAATATAAACTACGGATCAACAAATACTACGGGACGACTTACAAAGCATATGCGTCCAACAACAATATACTAACATAGTAAAGAGAAGGGCTGACATAGGTTCCTAACAATTGTTGCGTCCCGGGAATGTTTCCAGCACCTTGATTGGGTGGAGGGTTGCTTATACCAGGGTGTTGATGTATATGTAACTTAGGAATGTATTTCATCTATGTATTTTATATATATTTATTGTACCCTTATTAGAGATGTGTTATTCCTCTATAAGGAAGTGTCGTCATGTGGATTGACAAGTGTCGCAAGTGTGTGTACTTGCCGATGGGTTATTAGACCACCATGTGTGGGGTCGAACCTGAAATATATATATTATAATGGGGATGTACCTAGCTAGACAAGTCGGCCCCATAAGGTCATTGGGCAAACAGATTAGTATAAATAGAGATCAGGTGATCTCTATTTAGATCATTCGGAAAAGTACATCTCTCTCTCTCAGAAAGTGGCGCACTAGTGAGGAGGAGGATCATCTACTACTAGAAGACTATCTCAGTGTATTTTGGTTGTACTTTGGTTGAGCCATTGCTCTCTCTATCTCTAAGGAAGTTGTGGGGTTTTTCACCTTAGGGTTTTCCCCATGGAAACTCTCTCTCTTGTCTCTCATGCTTTTGATTCTTATGATGCTTGTCATGATTGTTGTGATTGTCATGCATTGATATACTGTATATGTTATTCTCTCAGTGAAGATCCTAGAGTATTGTGAATTAATGCTCAAAATTCAACATGGTATCAGAGCTAACCTGAGAAGAAGACATTTTGCAGTGACGAAAACTTGAGTTTCTTGTTTATTGGTTTTCTCTCCACATATTTTGGAAAATAAGTATAGTGGATTGACTCTACTCATCAATGCACATCTATCTGTCCAATCAGAATTAAATTTTGAGCATTTTCAGATTTGGCCCTAAAAATTAGGGTTTCCACAAAAATAGGAATTTTTGAAATCTGAAGACATAACTGGAAGCTCCTTGCAAAAATCGAAGTTTAGAGCTTTGGATCGAGATTTTTTGGCTGGGTAGATCTCCGGGAAACTCAAACCCTAATTCAGGGCTCTCCCTAGTGAACCCGGGAGGACAAAAAGGCAAATCTAAAGGGTAAAACATTGCTGATCTCAAATTCTGAATGCACCAGGCTGATTAGCTCATAAAAGCGCATCTTTCTATCCTTTCAGAAAATTGAAATTCATAATTTTAATTTTTAGGGTTTTTTCGACAAACCTTAATTCGGGACCAGATCCAGTTTTCAACGTTTCAAGTGGTAAGACCTAAATCTTTTCTATTTCCATTTGAATTACTCTTTAAGATGTCTCACCACACCAATCTTGAGGATAAGCTTGAAGGGGCTGATAACTTCCGAGCTTGGAAGTATAGGATTGGGTTAATCCTGGAAGAGAATGAGTTGGACTCATATATAAAAGAAGACATCCCTATCCCAGAGGATGAAGAGGCCAAGGTATTGCATAAGAAGAACTTGGTCAAGGAAAAGAGAATCATTGCTGATTCTATCAAAGACCATCTCATACCCCATGTGTCTTCTCTAAAGACACCCAAGGAGATGTTTGACTCTTTGACCAAGCTGTTTGAAGGAAAGAACATAAATCGAAAGATGACTCTGTGGAATCAATTGAAAGGGGTCAAGATGTTGAATGGAGAAACCATTCAATCTTACTTCTCCAAGGACTCTCAGATCAAGGAGAAACTTGAAGCTGTGGATGAATTAATGGACAATGGTGAAGTTGTTATGACCACTCTGAATGGCCTACCTAGGTCATGGGACTCCTTTATTCAAGGAATCTATGCAAGAAAGAAATTGATCTCCTTCAGTAAACTATGGGAGGAATGCTCTCAAGAAGAAGCTAGGCTTATAGCTCGTGAGGAAAAGATGGGAGGTGAAGATCAAGCTCTCGCAACTCACACCAAAAGAAGCAATCCCAAGCAGGAGCACTCTTGCTACAAAAGATCCTATCAAAAGAATAAGAAGGATTTGAGATGCTTCACATGCAACGAGAAGGGTCACTTTGCTTTAGATTGTCCCAAGAACAAAAGGGATAATAACAACAACCTCAACAAGAAGAAGAAGGGAAACAAAAGAAAGTTCCATGCTCATGCTTGCGAGGATGATGAACCTCCAAAGAAGAAGGCTAGGGTAGAAAGTAGTGATGATGACTCATCAAGTGAAGAAGAGTATGTTCTAATCTCTGCTCTCACAGGTACTATCTCCCATGGTTGTAGTGATTGGTTGATTGACAGTGGGGCTTCCAAACACATGACTGGGTTTAAGGAATATTTTGTGAATCTATCTGAACATGAATCACCCCATAAGGTGAAACTTGGGGATGCTTATCAATACCCAATCAAAGGAAGTGGTGAAGCCTCCTACAACCTAGATTCTGGAAAATCTTTGAAGATGAAAGAAGTATTTTATGTACCTGGGCTCAAGAAGAACTTACTCTCCATCTCTACTTTGGATGCAAAAGGTATGAGGGTTGCATTTGTGGATGGCCAAGTCCTAATGTGGCCAAAGGGAAAGACCATAGATGATGCAGTAGTAATTGGAGAGTAAGAGGGAGGTTTGTATAAATTGAAGGGACAACTTGAACATGCCATGGTGCATGAATCCATGGATCCAAGTGAACTTTGGCATAGAAGACTTGCTCATATGCACTATAGGGCACTTCCAATTGCAAGCAAGGCTGTAGAAGGTCTTCCTGAAATCAAGACCAAACATGAAGGTGTTTGCAAAGGATGTGCAAATGGTAAGAACATTAAGAAGGATTTCCCAAGCAGTGAAAGCAAGGCCAAAGATATCCTGGAAATCATCCACTCAGATGTATGTGGTCCTATGTCATCCAGTTCTCTTAGTGGGTATGTTTACTATGTCTCATTTATCGATGACTTCTCCAGGAAGACTTGGGTATACTTCTTGAAGAACAAAGATGAGGTGTTTGATAAGTTCAAGGAATTCAAAACCTTGATGGAGAATCAAACTGACAAGAAGATCAAAACATTCAGATCCGACAATGGTGGAGAATTCACCTCAGATGACTTCAAGAAGCTTTGTAGTGATTCAGGGATTAAAAGGGAGTTGACTACTCCTTATAATCCTCAACAAAATGGAGTTGCAGAAAGGAAGAATAGAACTATCATGGAAGCAGCAAGGGCAATGATGCATGACCAGGATCTACCTATGCATCTATGGGCAGAAGCAGCTAGAATAGTTGTATATGTGCAGAACAGAACACCCCACAAGATATTGGATAACAAGACACCATAAGAGATATTTTCTGGTAAGAAACCTGAAGTCAGCCATCTCAGAATATTTGGTTGTCCAGTATACACTCATGTCCTAAAGGAAAAGAGGACTAAACTAGATTTTTCAGGAAAGAAGGGTATCTTTGTGGGTTACAGTGAAAGCTCAAAGGCTTACAAAATATACTTTCCAGGGTTCAAGAAGATTTATGTCAGCAGGAATGTAACATTTGATGAAAACTCAGCATTGATCAAATCAAGGAAGGCAACTATCAAAGTTTATGAAGAACCTAAGGAAACTAGATTTCAAGACACTACCATGACTGAAGCAGTTCCAGAAGTTGTTTGTGAGTTGGAAGATCCACAAGAACCTGTAGATCCACCCCGTGAGGATAACTCTCACAAGAGGAAACCTACATGGGCTAGAGAGCTCATTCAAGATGCAGAAAGATTTGGCATTCTAGAATAAGAACATAGAGCAAAGAAGAGAACCAGATCACATACTAGCTATGTTGCTTTACTCTGTGACATTATGAACAAAGAGCCTTCCAGTTATGAAGAAGCAGCGGAAACGAAAGAATGGAAGGATGCCATGGTTGAGGAATACCAATCAATAATGAAGAATGATGTTTGGGATGTTGTCCCAAGACCTAAAGAGAAGTCTGTTGTGACTTCCAAATGGATTTACAAAATCAAGCATGCTGCAGATGACAGTGTAGAGAAATACAAAGCAATATTCGTAGCTCGTGGCTTCTCTCAGAAAGAAGGACTAGATTATGAAGAAACTTTTGCACCTGTAGCCAGGTATACTTCCATCAGAACAATACTTTCCCTGGCTGCAGCAATGAAATGGAAAATACACCAGATGGATTTCAAGACTGCTTTCTTGAATGGTGTAGTTGAAGAGGAAGTATATGTGGAGCAGCCACTTGGTTTTGAAATACATGACAGGGAGTCATATGTGTGCAGATTGAAGAAAGCCTTGTATGGCTTGAAACAAGCTCCCAGAGCCTGGTATGGTAGGATGGACAGTTTCCTATCTAGTTTGGGCTTTACCAAGAGTAAAGCGGATTCCAACCTTTATTACAAGGTTGAGGAAGGGAATCCTGTGATTCTACTCCTGTATGTGGATGACTTATTTGTAACAGGAGATGACAGATTGATTACAAATACGAAGAGGAAGCTTGCTGCTGAGTTCGACATGAAAGATTTGGGAATGATGCATTATTTCCTAGGTATGGAGGTGTGGCAGAGTGCAGGTGGGATCTTCCTTGGTCAAGGGAAGTACACAGTAGATATCCTGAAGAGATTCAGGATGATGGATTGCAAGCCCATGGCCACACCTACGGCATCGAATCTGAAGCTTCTATGTGATGCTTCATCTGAGCCGATTGATGTCTCTATGTATCGTCAGATGATTGGGTCCTTGATGTAACTGATGAACACGAGACCATATATTTGCTTTGCAGTGAACACATTCAGTCAGTTCCTGACAGATACAAGGAGTGTTCATCTGGTTGCTGTAAAGCATGTTCTGAGGTACCTGAAGGGTACAGTGGATTATGGGCTCAAGTATGAGGTGAATCAAAAGTTTAACCTGCAGGGTTATGTGGATTCAGATTGGGCTAGCAGTGCTGCAGATAGGAAGAGCACATCTGGATGCTGCTTCAGTATGGGATCAGCTGTGATCTCTTGGTTTAGTAGGAAGCAGTCCTGCGTAGCACTAAGTACAGCTGAGGCAGAGTATGTTGTAGCTTGTTCAGCTAGTTGTGAGGCAGTATGGCTATGGAAGCTACTATCTGAGTTATTTGATCTTCCATTGGATGCTACTGGTATCTTCTGTGATAACCAGAGTTGTGTGAATGTTGTTAGAATTTTTCCCTACGGATAAGTAAAAATTCTCTTAGATTAAAGTAGACTTTAACTAACTCTAAGCTAAGACAAAACTAAACAAATGCTACCTTGAATTCGTAGATCTAAACAGACATCTCAAGATTAAAGTACCAAGAAAAGTAGAAGAGATCTAACTGAACTTCAATCCAATCGCTTGTCTTTATGGTCGCTCCAATTTCCAAGTCCTCGCGAATGAACCTGTCAAAATGAAACCAAGATACAAGCATATACAATTCTCTAGCAACTTGAAATATGAGTTAGGATCTAAATTTGCAATAGATACAAATCATATCATTGAAACAAAATCAATACATGTGATTTGGGAAACAAGACAAGTTATTTTCTATTATCAACTTGAAGTCACTTACAAAGGTTGCTTGATGTCCAAGCCAATCCTCCAACTCCAAGTACTTCCTCCTCTAGCTATCTCCACAAAGCTGCAAGATCATAAGTTTGATATCTCGAAGAGTCCTCCCCTTTTCTCATGGAATGCCTCTCTCTTATAGTGTGTGGTAGGGTTAACCAACAAGAGAGAAAGGTGGATCTTGGGAGAGTTAAGTGGATCAGGCCTACTAATCACAGAAAGTGAGTTAGGATCGAATTAGGGACACCAATCCTCAAAAGTCTCTCGAAAATTAAAATCGCACAAGCCATAGAAAAAAGGCTAAAAAAAGTGTACCGCGCCTCTAGAACAGAGCATAACGCGGTAGTACCGCATGGCAGAGAAAGAGCATAGCGCAGTAGTACGAAATATCGTGCACCTAAAATGGAGGAAGGTGCGGTAGTGAGGGTAAATGAAGTCTCAGCTAGGTTGATTCTTGACAGGGTAGGTTTTCCTTCAAGGATCACTCATCATTTTTCTCTTTTGGGTGTTTTAAGCAGTAGGGGAAGTGTCGTCAACTCTTTTTGTGGTGAAGATGGGACACTATGGAATATAGAGGTATAACAGATGCCCCCTAAAGTGTGAGGTCAGAAGCGACTGATGGCCGAAAGACTTTACAAATACCATGCAGAGATAGCATTGAGGAGAGCAACAAGGAGTTGAAACATAAACACGATGTCAGATATACCACCGAGGTGGGCATCCCCATGCTCGGAAATAAATGACTCAAAGCATGGCTGCCGACCAATACATTGCAGATCCATGAGTACTGAGATGATATAGACTGTGGACAAATCATGGCTACTGTGAACAAGCGTAGATCCATGAGACAGTAATGACACAGCCACGACCAATACAAAAAATGGATCTGTGTGACAATAAAAAGGATATCTCCAATGCAACATGGACGCAATCAAGATACAAAGGTGCGCCCAGGGTCTTCTACCCGATCGCAAATGATACGAATCTAGCCATGTGATTACAACGTGTTGAAGTCGAACATGGTAGAAACCATTTGATTACCGGTCAATGATGTGAACCATTAACAAATGTGAGGGAAATCACCAATGATGACGATGATCCCCAAGGTATCTGAAGTACATCTCAACGATATGCGAATGGATAAGTTGATGTCGAGCATTCGAGAGATTGTTCGATCAGAGGTCAGTGATGTAAACCTACTGTCGAACATGAGGAAACTTGCCATTGAGGCATGCAGGTGCCAAGGTACTAATGGTTGATCCCTAAGTCCAATTCCCGGATAGTGATTTGACGTCGACAGGAATAGACTCATCGAAGGTAGGCCATAATTATTCCCACATCATCGACATGAAATCAGAGCAAAAGATAGTATTAGATGACGAAACAAAGGAGTATGTACTGACACAGTGGAGGTCTGACACAATGAACGACTCTGAACAATGCAACCCTTTGAACATATAACTGCATGTAACAGGACTTGGCAGCAGGGATTATTGATAGTAGAGGATAGACACCCAATGAGTAGGCTCGTGGCTAGAGAGACGACTCATGATGATGACCATAACTCAGTGACGATACCCAAAATAGACAAGAGACGGACGCATGCCATATTCAAAGGTAACAACTGACAAGCTGCAAAAACAAACTTGACTTGTTCCCCATATTCCCCCGACATGATAGACGAGTACCTCTTTGTTGTTTTTCGAGCTTGAAGAGGATAATAGATGCTCGGTATAGCTCACCTCATAGATGAGTCCAATCTCACATGTTTTACAAACCTGAGAAAGGAGGGGTTCGTCCCAAAGTGGGTCCTTCGATGTTAAATTTTAACGAGTCCAAGGAAGGAAAACTTGGTAGTTTTTCACATTTAGAGAGCCTGAAAAACTTAAAAAAGGATCCACAGTGTACTTTTTCATAAATTTAGTCCCTCGATCCCGAAAAAGTGTAAAACTATTCCCGAGAGAACTCTCCCAGCCAAAATTGACCGAGGTATACCTTTCTCGTAAATAGTCTAGACGGGCTGAAAAAGGGGTAACCTATCACCAAATAGACGACCTTTCAAATACTTTTACAAGTGTGAAAGAGTCAAGATCACTTGGCAATCTTTTCAATTTTAGGGAGTCTGAAAAGAGCTTAACTATGGACTCCAATGGTCTTTTTCGTAATTTTTAATTATTCTAGTCCGAAAAGAGAATAAAATACAACTAGGATAATACTTTCCTCATCGCTTAACGAGCATGAGTAAAGCTGACCAAACTCGACACCATTTACTTCAGTTTGACAAGCACGAGATGGGTGTAAACTCGCTTGGAATCTTTTTCAAGTTTTAATCCAGAGCACGAAAAAGATAAAGTAGGCTCAAAATGAAGGTCAAACAATAAAAGAACGCCAGTGTGAATATATTGTCTTTAGAGGAGATCTTGTCAATAAGTGCTCATGAAACTAGATATTAGTAATGTGAAATGGGTTTTATTTTAACTAGATAAAATAATGAGTGAAAAATAAGTAAAAAAGTTATATAAAGTATGGGTAAAAAGAGAAAGTTACCATTTCACTTATGCATTTACCAAAAGAGGAGATTTTACCCATTTGAGGAGCAAAAACTTCAAGAGTTCATATCCGGATATTCGGGGCACCATTTCAACAACTGTCTACACCAGGTAAGAGCTTTTAAGCCTCTCTTTCATTTCATGTATGAATAACTTGTTTTCAGCAGGAAAAAGTAATTTTTTGGGCAAGCCCTATTGGGCAATTTTTGCCCTTCACAGTACCGTGCGGGGGACGTATCGGGAAGCGCGGTACTATGCAACAGTACCGCACTGTGAGGTTAAACAGGGGCACGGTACTATGCAGTACCGCGCAATCAAGTTTCTCCCAGGTGCGATAGAGGCGAAATTTAAGATGGAAAAATTATTTTTTCTCAAATTTTTAGCTGAAATCAAGTTGTTAAATAATTACTGAATGTTTTCCATGACCTTTTGCAGGTGTTTGAAACTTGTTTGGAGAAAAATGGTCCATTGGAAAGAAAGAGAACATGAAGCGGATGATTTGCTGGTTGAAAATGACCAAGAGACCTTGACTGCACTACAGGAATGTGGTTTGTTAAAATTCTTCAAGACCAAGGGTATTCGTAAGCAGGCAAAGCTTCTCACACACATTATTCAAATGTGGGACCCCGACATTCAGGCTTTTCGAGTAGGAGAACACATCCTTGAAATTCAACTTGAGGAAATTTATTTTCTCACAGGCCTCTCAAAAAGAGAAGCCCGGGTGATTTTTACTGGATACGCAGCCTCGGAGGTGAGCACAGATGCTTTGATTGCTCGTTACTGTCGTCAGGGTTCGGGGAAGAAAAGCGGCAAGGTGGTCATCAAAGACATTATAGAAATTCATATAAAAACCGTGTTGTTCACCATCACACATGTAGCAGGGAGTACAGGTCCCCATCAGGCGTCCCGTACACAGATGAATCTTGCAGTGGATTGTATGGTGAGAACAATATTCAACTGGTGTGAGGCAGTGTTGACCAATCTCAGAGAGCAAGTGAAAAAATGCAGGCTTGGAGAGAATTCCCAATTTGGTTATGGGAGCATCTTAGTCACCTTCTTTTTGGTGAGGGTGCCATTGTTGCGCCCACAGATAGCTATGCCCCCTCATCCACCTACCGAGCCATGGATGGCTCGATGGAGTGATTATGCAGGAAGTCTTGGGGGACCTCAGTGTTTGGATTTTGGTGAGGATTTATTCTCGTGGCTTGAGGAACAAATAGTGATGATTGACGACTACCCCTATGCAGGGGTGGACTTCTACGAGGACATAGAGTTGGCACTGCCGGAAGATGAGGATTGAGACAACTCAGGTATGACCTTCATGTATATATTTTTCTTTTTGTTTAGAATGTGTAAGAGACTTTAATGTATGTATGTGTGCATGTCGCAGATCGTGGACCACAGAGACCGGAAGGTTACTCGCCATTACGTCGAGGTGGTGTTGATCGCCAAGCCGCTCCAAACGAGGAAGAAGACGAAGATGAAGCGAGAGGGGTCCAAGAAATAGAGAGGAATTTGCAAGGTTTGACTCACGGTATTCCTCCTATGAGGGTGGACGACATCCCTTTGCATCTCCAGCGGCATACTGTAGGTGTGCCTAGGCATATTGGCCGACTCCTTCGTAGGGTGGCTCGAGCTATAGTGTGTTATCACCAGTAGCGTGAGGAATCTGACGAGGTGCATGATAGATCTCCTAGATCTCCCTAGATGGCACCTTTTATCTTTTTGCGGCATATATACGATATGTAGGCTTTGAGAGCCAAATTTTTGTATGGGATTTGGTCCCAAATTTTGTCTTTTCAAAACAAACTTTATGTATTTGGAAAAACACTTTTATATACAGTGATATGGACCTATTTTTATGATCTATTTATTTACAATGACTTGTGTGTTTTATTTTTTGTGATGTGTTTTTATGTATGGGCAAGATGCCAATCCAAAATGTAATTAGCTAATGAATCAGCTATACAATTGAATTCCCTTGGTACGTGTTGATAAGAAATGAAATTAAAAGATCGTTCCAAGAGGCGTACCCTCCAAAATAAATGAAGTAGGATAGGATCGCGAAGTATGTAAACACGATTCAGATGAGAAACCACGAGTTGGGAGTCTAAAAAGACTGATAGGGAGCCAATTCCGAGTGAAGCAACCTCCGTCAAGAGTCCGATGACTACATGGTACTCTGGGATATTGTTGGTTGCAGGACCCAAACAATTGGCTCCTGAAGATATCAACTCGCCAGTGGGAGAATAGATTACCCATGCTGCGGAAGCGAGATTCCGGGTATGCCGGCTTGCACCGTCGGCGAATCCGAAGTAGGCAGACATATGTGCATAAAATCACGAGTCAAAGTAAGAATGGATACATGAGGTCCATGCGCACACCAAAAGATGAGTAAAAATAAGCTAAGTACATTATGTACAACAAGTAACCCGCATAGGAAAACCTTACGCGTATAACAATATGCGACACTGTGGAATATGGAGGTATAACAATGAAGCTGTCCAAGAACCCAGTGTTTCATGACAGGTCGAAACACATAGAGATCAAATATCACTATATCAGGGATATGGTGTAGAGAGGAGTTGTGAAGCTCCTATATGTTGCGATGGATGAGCAGATTACAGATGTGCTGATGAAGCCACTGCCAGGGTGAAGTTCGAGTACTTCAGAGAGAGGCTTGGAATTCTTCAGATCGAGGACACTTCGAGGAAGAAGTGATGGACACATTTGTTGAAGCCATTCCAAGCATGTTGGAAGGAGGATCCTTCACATGGCTGTGGATGTAAGCACTGGACGATGAGCATCAGGATGATGTTCTGGTTTCTGCTTGGATATGATCAGTTGGATCATTTATATATGTATGTAAACATCATGTTGGATGCTGGATATGATCAGTTGGATCATTTTTATGTATGTATGTATGCAACATGTTGGATGCTGTATATGATCAGTTGGATCATTTATATATGTATGTACGCATCATGTTGGATGCTGGATATGATCAATTGGATCATTTATATGTATGTACGCATCATGTTGGATGCTGGATATGATTGGTTGGATCATGTGTATGTATTTTTGTATATCCATCATGTTGCATGCTTGGACCATGTATCTATATATGTATCAGGTGGATACATTTTATGATTAGGTAGATCATGTATGTTGATATGTATCATGTATTTGTATTTGTATCAGGTGGATACACTGGATGATCAGGTGGATCATGTATGATGATATGTAGCAGGTAGATACTTGGTATGCATCAGGTAGATGCATGATATGATCAGGATGATCATGGATGACGAGCTTCAGGATGTTGCTCTAGATGACTTGCAGCAGGATGTTGTAGTGATGATGATCAGGATGATCATGTATACATCGGGATGATGTATGGTTAGTATCAGGTTGATACTCTATGGCCGTGGATCAGGTTGTGCAAATGAGCATATAATTTGGCCCTAGGATATTTGCAGATCGTCTTTTGAGGTTTTTCCTATGGCATATAATTTGGCCGTGGGATATTTGGCAAATGCTCTTTCGAGGTTTTGCTCTGGGAGGACATATAATTTGGCCCTGGGAGATCTGCAGATAGTCTTTCGAGGTTTTTCCTATGGCATATAATCTGGCCCTGGGATATCTAGCAGATGTTCTTTCGAGGTTTTGTCCTATGGCATATAATATGTCTCTGGGAGATTCGATAGGTTGGGTTGTGTGCCCGTAATAAGTCCTGGGATGCTCTTGCAAGGTTTTTCCATGACCACATATAATCTGTCCCTGGGAGATCTTATAGCTAGAGCTGTGTGCTCGTAACAGCCTGGGATGCTCTTGCGAGGTTTTTTGGCGAGGTCACATATAATATGGCCCTGGGAGATCCTATAGGTATAGCAGTGTGCTCGTAATAGCCTGGGATGCTCTTTCAAGGTTTTGTGACGCACGTAATAAGTCCTTAGGATTCCACAATACGACCAATGATGACGAATACCTACAGGTGGTGGGCCTACATCCAGTATGAAAAAGGATTGGCTCTGTAGAACTTCCTATGACGAGTAGAGTCAGAGATTGGTTGAGATAGCAGCAGCAGTGACGATGACGATGACGATGATCCTGAGAAGAAGATTTGTCTAGCAGATATGTGTCGAGAAATACCTTCCTAGTTAAGAGGGAATGTTGATGTATATGTAACTTTGGAATGTATTTCATCTATGTATTTTATATATATTTATTGTACCCTTATTAGATATGTCTTATTCCTCTATAAGGAAGTGTCGTCATGTGGATTGACAAGTGTTGCAAGTGTGTGTATTTGCTGATGGGTTATTAGACCACGATGTGTGGGGTGGCCCTGAAATATATATATTATAATGGGGATGTACCTAGCTAGACAATTCGGCCCCATAAGGTCACTGGGAAAAAAATTAGTATAAATAGAGATCAGGTGATCTCTATTTAGATCATTCGAAAAAGTACATCTCTCTCTCTCAGAAAATGGCACACTAGTGAGGAGGAGGATCATCTGCTACTAGGAAACTATCTCAATGTATTTTGGTTTTACTTTGGTTGAGTCATTGCTCTCTCTATCTCTGAGGAAGTTGTGGGGTTTTTCACCTTAGGGTTTTCCCCACGGAAACTCTGTATCTCTTGTCTCTCATGCTTTTGATTCTTGTGATGCTTGTCATGCTTGTTGTGATTGTCATGCATTGATATACTATATATGTTATTCTCTCAGTGAAGATCCTAGAGTATTGTGAATTAATGCTCAAAATTCAACACAGGGTTAGGGGCTGCTTGAAAAGATGGTGTCCATGGAATATTGGTTCCACCTTGATAAAGGGGTGGAGGTTGAAGAGGTGGGTTCCATGGAGTATTTGCGGCTGAAGGATAAGGAACCCTATAATTCAAGTCGGGTGGTATGAAAGGTTGAGAGGGTTTCCCCTCAGCTTGATTCCAGTTCCCGAACAAAGAGTAACCCCCACTTTGTGGGATTTGGGTCCCCAAGAAGGAAGTGTACCTGATGCGGGATGTTGGAAAGAGGATCCAGTTGGGATACCGGCATGAGGTTGTCCATTTCCAGGATTATACGTGCCTAACTGAGCAAACGTTGCTAGTTGAGAGGTTTTTTGGATGATGCCAATGGGGGCGTTAACAAGTGATGTTCCTCCAGTAAAAGGGCTCTGTTGTGTCAATGGGAAAGAAGGAGGTTGTTTTTGAGTGGCCCCACTTTGAACGGTACCAAGGGGTTTCCCTCCAGTAGGTGGGTTAGATGGTATAGCGGGAGGAGGTTGGTGACTAGAACTGACGTTCCCAAAATATGGTTGTCCTCCAATAGGAGGGTTGGATGGTCTGCTTGGGGGAGGTTGGTTGTTGGGATCAATGGTTCCAATAGTCGTCATTCCGCCTCCAGAAATGGTGTAAATGGTGGCCGGAGATGAACCTCTAGTCAACATGGATGATCCAACAGTATGACTAGATGTTCTTCCAATACTGGAAAGGTGGGGTATGTTTGTTTGGCCAATGGTGCCAAAAGTGCCGATTTGTGGGGCGGTCTTCCATACGTTACAAGCGGGGATGGAGAGAAAACTGGGTTATCCCTCATAAGTGGTGTGTTCCTTGAAGATACGCCAAACATATTGGACAGTAGTAAATGTGGGGAATTTAACTGAGGGGTATCGGGAGTCACATCCATGGGGTCTTGAAATATAGGAGGACCATCGGGGGCTGGGCCCAGATTTGTATCTCGTGTGGGGTTGAAAATGCGAGCTGATCGTAGTTCGGGATCCAGAAATAAATGAGGTGAAAGAAAACCTGAAGGTCCGGAGCCGTCAGCATAGGAGTGATGAAACTCTGTGCTGGATGGAATGTTGGGGGCTCAGTAACTAGGAGCACGGGTGGAAGGGGGATATCAAGAAGTCGTTGAGAGCATTTTCTCTTCATCATGTTTGAACTGTTTCGATGCTAAGGGGGAGTTAGCAAGACTAGCCATGCTAGATTGGATTGATGCCATGATTTCTTGTCCTGAGGGGAGATCAGGGAGGGATACGGTAAATGGAATGTTACTAGAAGAACCGATTTCCTGAGTGTGAACACTTGACGGCATAGTGGTGGTAGGTGGAGGTTCCTCCTGGGAAGTAAGAAAGTCAAACTCAGGTTTAGAAGGTGTGTTAGGTAGTTCGGTTTCTTCAATAGATTCGTCGTATCCATTTGGGACTGCAATCAGCTCGGACACATCTTCATCAGATCCTTCGATGGTTCCAACAGATCCTTCAGGGACATCATAGAAAATGTCTGTTGGGAGGGTAGTTCTAACATCTGGGAGGGTGATAGCCTCTGGCCTAGTATCGGGTGAAGTACTAACTTTAGCAACTACGGTGTGTCCATTGTGAGTGGTATGCCCGAAATATTAGTGGATTAAGTGACAGCTGGAATCTCAGGTGTGTTACTAGTTGCAGAAACTGCAAAAGGTTCTGATACTGTGTTGGGAGTTACAGTTACAGGCAGAATTGAAGATGTAGTGCAAATGGGTGGTGTAACATTCCCTCGGCCAGCACCACGGCCGACGGGGGTAGGAATACGTGATGTAGGTGGGTCGAAGGTACATGGTGGTGGTGGTGGGATTTGTCCCTGTACTCTCTGTGATCTCCGTGGATCGGACATAATGGTAAGAATACAAGTTCCGGAGATAGTCTCGTAAAAAAGAACTCAAAAACCCTGATGCAGCCGAGTGTGCAAAAAGGGGAGCTAGAAAAAAGGAAAGGCTCACAGGCCAAAAAGCAAGCTCTAAAAACTATACTGAGACCGGCGTCATGGTAAGCGAGCTGAAACAAAAATGGCTAGAATGCCAACAAGCAATCACTAGAAAGAAAATTGACCCTCTAAGAAGATTAAATGGCAAGCAAAACCTCTTAACTAAGAGTTGGAAACCTCAACAAGTTGTATCCTTCGCAAGGTAATGAAATCCAAGTCGAACAATACAAAATGAGAGACCAATAATGGAAGGATATCCCTCTACCGAAAGGGATCCTGGGTAAAAGAGTCCTAGTAGAAAGGTCACTAAGCTACCTCGTTCATGACACGTTGGAAAAGGTTTTCGGCGCTTCTACCTTATCACCCTTGTATCACCAGTATGGTGGCCGGAGAATACAAGGAAGAAAATGATCGATGTTTCCTTAGGGCTAAGTGGAGTGCGGTATTCCATAGATTCCGTCCGGTTCTCGATCTCGCGGTGGTTTAACCCCTGAAAAAATAGGAGACCCCTCCACAAACTAGTGTATGAATGTGTCAACAAGTACAAGAGGATTTTAGTACCCTAGAGGACAACAACTATGTCTTATATGAAGATGACAAGGGGGAATTATTTTGATTCCTATCCCCGGTGTCCTACCTAACTAGCAAGTTATTTTTTCTCCTCAAGTGAGGTTATGATGTGTTGAGTTAGGGAGTGTAAATTTTAGTGGTTGTATTACTCAGTCGGGTAAATGGGAGTGAAACTGGTGATGTTGTGACGACTCAAACCATGCGAATGAGAATGAATCAAAATGAGCCTTTCATTCGATGAAATATAGCTAAAGTAAAGAGAGAGTTCTTTGATTGCAATGCATGAATTTTTCAAAGGAATGAAAAGAAAACCACTCCAAAAACGACTTTTTGTTTTTTGTTTTTTTTCTTTCAAATAAGCCAAACTGAAGTAAACAATACTTTCAAATGTAACTGATCTACAACTATAATGCTTCAGAATGAGAATTTATGTGGCAAACAAAGATAAATGATTCACTTCCTAATGTGGAGAAGTATGATTGGATCTTTTCAAAATAAAAGAAAAATAATGTTCTCAAAAGATAATTTCCAATATTTATTTCAATAGCAGTAATGGAAAAGATAATGCTTGTAAGAACGATGTAATCTTAAGAATTATATAATCAAGGGAAAGAAAATAGTGACAAAAACTTGATTATAATGAAAGGATCAAGCTAATGAAAAAATATTGAAGGGGTGATCAATATGAATATAGTGCCACTAACTCAACGAATTCAAGCTCAAACCAAAAAGACAAACAGACCAAAAACACTTGCAACTGGCTAACAGTGATAGAGTATGTCGACAAAAAGCAATTGGGAATAAAGAAGTAGATATGGTGATAATTTATGACCATGAACCCAAAGTTTTGAAGTTGTCTACAAGGATTTACACCATGAAGTGGAAGCACTGTGTTGTGGCTAAACAAGTTGCAGGGTGCTAGTGAGAAACATGAAAATCAACCCAGGGCAGAGAAGGTCACAAATGACCTATAGGAACCAAACAAAGTAAGACACAATTTGTTTTTTACAGGAACTACCATGTGCTTTCCATAACTCCAGGAGCAGTACTGGTATACTACCACATTCTAAACGGTGTTGAGGGCGCAGTACTTGTTGTAGAAATTTCTCCCTACGGATAGGTAGAAACTCTCTTTAGCATTTTTATCCTGAGATGTTTGTTAGATCTAGGGATTCAAGGTAGCATTTGTTTCCTTTTTGTCTTAGTATAGAGTCAGTACATCCTGCTTTATCCACCAAATCCCAAGCATAGTTTACGTTCGGTTTCAAGCTTGCGTAAAAATGAAACTACCTTCGAGCATAATTTCTTTCTGTTTTAAGCTCATTAAAAAATAAAAAGGACCCTTTTAAGCATTGTTATTATCTATTTTTCAAGCTTGTGTAAAAATGAAATAGATCTCCCTTCCATTTGTTCGAGTCTCTCGCTAGAGTTAGGATTTGAACCTTCATTTCATCTGCCTGGGTCACTTGATCCTGGTTCTCCCTACTCCCCCTGGTGAACACATTTGGATTAGTAGCCAGGATTTTTGGGTAAGGAAGAAGAGTAGTCGGACGAAACGAAGCTTGGGGGGCATGTTTAGCCGTTAGCAATCATGCTGGGGGAATTTACCAACTTGAAGTCATGTACAATAGTTGCTTGATGTCCAAGCCAACTCCCAGCTCCAAGTGCTTCCTCTAGCTATCTCTGCAGAAGTATGAAGATCATAGGTTTGATGCCCCAAAAGTCCTCCCTTTGGCTCATGGAAGGCTTCTCTCTTATAGCACATGGGAAGGCTAACCAACAAGAGAGAAGTGTGGATCTATGGAGGATTTAGTGGATCAGGCCAGCTAAACAAAGAAGGAGTTAGGATCGAACCAAAGGTAGTAATCCCAACAAAATCTCCTCGAAGGTCGAAATCCCAAAATCCAAGGCAAAAAGGCTAATTTCAGACTACCGCGCCCCTATAACTGAGCATAACGCGGTAGTACCGCACCCCAGAGAAGGAGCAACGCGCGGTAGTGCTAACTACCGCGCCCTTGTAGATGTGCAAGGAGCGGCAGTGCTCACAAACAGGGCTAAGTTGGGTTGGAAGATGACAGAAAAAGGTTTTGCTTTCAGTATTCAGTCAATGGTTTTCACTCTGGATGTTCAGATGATCTTTAAGGGAAACTGTCGTTTAGGTCGGTAATGCAAGGATGCGACACTAATACGAAATGTGTAATATTGAGGTATAACAGTACTACCGCTCCATAGGTGGTTACAGGGGCACGATACTGCTAAACAAAAGATGGATAGGGCGCTACTTTAAGAAAAATTCTATTTTTCAAGGGTGTTCAGACCCAGAAGACTCACTGATCAAAGGTAGGGAGCTAATGCAGAGGGAAGGGGGGTGAATGGAGGTCAGAAAGACCAAATTATACTACTGGCTTGAAGGAAGAGAAAAATCACAATCAAGGATGACTGAAAGTGAAAGAACTCAATCTAAAAGGGTTCAAACTAGTGGATTCGCCAGTTTTTGTTGCAGATATTTCTGCCTACAGATAAAGAGAAACTCTCTTAGGATAAAGTAGACTATACTGACTCTATTCTAAGACAAAAATAAAACAAATGTGATCTTGAATCTTGGACTAAACAAGTATTTCAGAGCTTTTACATCAGAAATAAAGAGAGAAAGTAACTGACCTCCACTCTCGATGTTTTTCCCGCTTGTAGCTTTGATCTCAAAGTCCTCGCGATGAACCTGCTAAGACAAAAAAATATACAAGCACATGCAATCCTCCTATATTCCTGAATTACAAGTTAAATTCCAAATCTATACAAGTATAATTCATGAAATTGAAACACAATCAATATACATGAATTAAGAAACGAGGCAAGTTATATTTTTCAGAAGCTTGAAAAGTGCTTACAAAGGTTGCTTGATGCCCAAGCCAATCCTCCAACCCCAAGTGCTTCCACCTCTATCTATCTCCACAAAAGACTTATGATCATGGGTTTGATGCCCCAAAAGTCCTCCCTTTGGCTCATGGAAGGCTTCTCTCTTATAGCATGTGGGAAGTTTAACTAACAAGAGAGAAGTATGGATCTATAGAGTATTTAGTGGATCAAACCAGCTAAATAGAGAGGGGGTTGGGATCGAATCAAAGGTGTCAATCTCAAAA
Organism: Larix kaempferi; assembly: GCA_027924585.1. NCBI lineage: Eukaryota > Viridiplantae > Streptophyta > Pinopsida > Pinales > Pinaceae > Larix > Larix kaempferi. Next base: position 16,190,520 of record BSBM01000637.1, on the reverse strand, counting down.
AAATATCTCGAAGGTTGAGATCCCAAAGTCCATGGAAAAAATGCTATAAGTGGACTATTGCGCCTCTAGGACTGAGCATAACCTGGTAGTACCACGCCCCAGGGAAAGAGCAACATGCAGTAGTGATGACTACCATGCCACAGTAAGTGTGCATGATGCGGTAGTGTTTGCAAACAGGACCAGGTTGGGTGACAGATGGCAGTAAAAGGGTTTGTCTTCAGTGTGTAGTCAATGGTCTTCTTTTATGGTTGTCAATTAGTAGGGGGGAGTGTCATCTGTGTTATTTGGTGCAAAGGTGCGACACTAGGTTGTCATGTGTAATATTAAGTTATAACAATAGAAAACATTTATCATTTTGCAAAAGAATTTACAAGATTGATTTCAACAATAGCAGAGTTTGCAGTCGTTTGGAGTCTTTCAATTTTAAAACTCTAAGACTATCATACAGCCAGTTTAAGGCCAAGCACTTAAAAACGTAAACATCAAATCCTTACATCAGATTTCCAAAACCAAACGTATTCTATAGTTCAACTTTTACATTACGATATCTATCTCTTTGTACAAGACAAACTCAAACTAGAGTATTATTCTTCTTTTATCAATCTTAATATTTATTTAAGTGATGGTTCAATACCAAAATTTGAGTCTAAGTTACCATTCCAACTTTAACTTAAACAACACGAACACAAGGTTTCTCTTTTGTGAAACAAGTTAGCCCACGGCTCTCGGCCAGAATCAATACTGTATTTCCTAGTCAAATATCGACTCATATAAACATAGAAACCACTCTAAAACTATTTTTTAGGTTTTCTTAACACTTTATTTATTTTTATTAAAATGATCGAGGGTTCATCCCTTAGTAAATACATCATCAACAAGTTTACCTTTTCAACAAGAGTTACAGCGAACGCTACATAGCCGAGTAACAATACAAGCCAAGGATCCCAACTTCTGGATACTTATCTTTGGCTCTTAAATCACAAACACTGGCCAAAAACCTTTTCCAGGAATCAAATATCAAACTCTCGTCAAACATCAAACATTGACCACAGTGGGCTAGGAGAACCTACGAGGGAATGAACCACTAAAGATTACCAGGTGGTTGAGCAGCATTCTTCCAGCGAGCATCAAGAAAGTAACCCTTCGACGAAGTAATACCTACCACAAGAACCCATAAGAGGTTAAACGAGAAATTACAGAGATAATTATAGATACAATAGATAACATTAACACTTCAAGTTAGAAACATTACCTGTGTAATGTAGCTCCAAGAGTATAGATGCCTGTAGCAAAGGACGATGGAGCCATCTAGCAAACGCAGTGAAAAGGAAATCAATTCTAAGAATCAACCATGGTCCAAACTTCACTCTCAAAGACTAACAGAAAAACCCTGAAAACTACTTCCTAAAACCTCATCAAAGGCTACATGGTGGCTCGGTTCTACAGGAGAAACAAAACCTAAAACTAATAAGTTTTCCCATAGGTCTAGGGATCGAAACTAAGGAAGGAGTCCTCTGATCTTCAACTACCAAACCCTACATTGTAGCAGGAAATCGGCCTCTCCACCTTACAACCACCAGAGTGAAATGAAGGCCAAAGAACCACTTCAACATTAAGTATAATGAAAGACTAGGGTTCCAGTTCAAAGCCCCAGAACATATGAGATCAACAATGGAGATGAAGCCAACCAGGGACGTCAAGAATTAGGTAGCAACCATATTTATTTCATATTGATTATCACTTCCACCATGACATCCAACTCAATTGACCCGAGGTTAAAAACATTGCACAACTCGATGATTTGGTAGAAGTTTGTGAATTCTATCACGTGAACCACAGCCACGATGGCATCCACTAAGACTTCCACTCAACATAGAAGGTAGGTGACTTAAATGCCAAGGACAGTTACGATAGCCTTCCAGCACGCTAGTACCAAGACATTCAATGCCCTGTCATTATCACATTCAACACAAGGACTTAGGGTTGCAACACATATTTCATTTCATTATCCAAAGTATGGAGTCGACACCTTATTGTTGGTAATATATTTCTAATGAACGCATGGTTGATATATGTTGCATATGTTTCTCAAAATGACATAGGTCACATTTTCTAGAAGGATTTCGATACTTAGTTTATAGTTTAGAACTTTATAAAAATGCACATCATTTACATTGTCACGTTGTATACAATGCTATATTATTATTAATCCATCGTATAGATATTAAATAAGGATTGTTTTAAAGTCCTATAGTATTATAATTCCATACTCGTAACATCATATTCATGATGGAAACAATATATCAAACCTTTGCTACAAAAGTTTGGATCTTCATAAATTATAAATTGAGCAATGTATAAGCTACTATAGTTATGATGTCAAGTTAATCCACGTATTTTAAAATAACATTTGGATCATGTTTCTATAATGTAGAGCAACATATAAGTTGAAACATTCATGTAATAAATAAACATGATAATGCCACTCTTTGCAAAATGGAGAAATGATGACAGGATCATAATAGCACTTATACATTGTAATCTAGCACGTAATTGAGAATTCATAGTGTAAGTATCTTCTCTTTGATGATTCAATAAAGAGTCTAGTGCAAATATTAATAGCTACGACTTCTGCGACTTGTAAGTATGGTCAAAGTAACACTTACAGAAATAGGACAGAGGTTCATACCATTAATAACTCTCATGCAAGGAAGTACTTAGAGTTATCATAAAGCATTAACGCCTAACTGAAAACATAATTAGAATTGTAACACTTGAATTGTCGTAATACTCTTACCTGCGTATCTGCGCAAAGAAACAGATTCCAATGCTTTAGCTAACATAGCTAAGTAAACCTCAGGGTACCTCGTAGGACCCCTTCATCATCATCCAAAAGCAAACTGTCAGTATTGTGTCAAGAAGATTGTATCATAAGATAGTTTAAATACAACATATAGATTTACAATTAACACGAGCAAAACTAATGTCGTACTTTGTGTTAAGAAGTATGAAGTGATGTCATCATAATTTGTTATTAGTTAAAATTTATAGCATTCATTTTATTTTTCGCATTAGCAAGTACAACATTTAATGCTACTATAATTTTTATTAATTTTTGTGAATTTTCGGGATGTTACAGAAAGGGTTAGTTAACACTGCCAGATGGGAATAAACTTTCACAAATTTATTGAATTCCTTGTGGTAAGGAAATTATTTTGTATAATGGTCTTCCTGACATATTAGGAAAGGAAACGTAGCTTTCCTCTTAGGTTTATTATCAACATTGGTTTCCCGAGGTTTTGGATTTTCCTTCTAATTAGAATATTTTTTGGATTTCCCTTTATTATCCTTCTTTTTTCCACTGGATTGTTGTGATGAGTATTGAATCGTGTTCACCTCGGAGGTCTGAGTAGGAGAAGCGATATTCTTAGTGTTGGAAGAATCCTGATTTTGGGGTGGATTTGAGGTAGGCTGAATCTGTTGTCCACTTGTTTTTGATGTAGGATGGGCCTTCACAGAACCAACTATGCCATCAACAAGGGGTTCGATAGAGGGCCTATAAGGATCGTTGGTGGGAAGGGGAGCATTGGGGATCAAATCATATAATGTTCCAGGCTGGGATTAAACCAAGTCCAAATAATGAGTGCGACCAATCGCTTTCTCTTCTGTAACAACCCCTACCACGAAAACATCCCTAGAAATGAGTGGGAGTAGAGATTTGGTAAGCCAATCAACTAGTACATGGTTGATAATAGGGGCCTTTATCAACCGTCGGTGCCTAGTTAAAAGCATCTAATGTTGTGTGATGTATTATTAACCATGATCACCAGATTGCTATTAAGTCTCCTTTTGATATTGATCACCTCTAAAGTGAATTACTTTAGCATATGATCATTTGGTCCGGGATAATATAATATGATCACAACATCTGATAATTCTTCTTAGTATAATGTAATGTGATGGATAATTAAAGCTAGCACATATTGACCATGCATTAAGAGATAAATAAATAAAATATCAAGCATAGAGATCAAGAGAATTTGAAATTTCCCATGCAGACACTTCAACTAATTAAAGAGAAATGAAATTGTTAAAGCTTCAGTTAAGTATCAATGAATGCCTCAACCAATTTTTCAGTTAAAGCATCAATTAAAGATATGCCTCAGTTAACTAAATAACTCATAGTGGTCACTTAAAGTAAATCAATCAACATGATTTTAGTCATCTAAGTGTTAAATAAGAAGGGCTAATTAACTAAAGTGTTTTCACTTTAGTTAAACTAAAATACAACACTTTAGTAAATAAAGGAGAATCAATTAAAGAGAGTTAACTAAGTGAAAACAAAGAAGATCTATTTAACTAAGTGATCACACTTAAGTTAGCCACCTAACTAAGTGGTCAATATTTTAGTTAAGGGGCGAGCTCATCAGAAGTGATATCTCAGTGAGATGAAGCATTGCATGGGAAGTGGGGTGCACTTCTGCATGCAAGATTGATACATCCAGTTTGAAGCCGAGTTCATCCAGGAGTTAGAAGATAAAAATAGAAGAGAAGAATGTATAAATATGTTATACCAGATTGATGAATCCAATGTGAAGAAAATTCTCTTCTCCTTTGAAGGGAAGGTGTATCACTTTGTGTGCAAGATATTATTATTGAAGGAAAGGTGCTTCTCTTATTGATCTCTCTTCTCTATTGCTTCTATATCTTCACCAAGAGTGTTTTGGTGATATCTTATCTTCTAAAAGAAATATTCTATGTTGTAAAATAAATCATTCTCTACTATCCATTATATTATACTGAGAAAAATTGACGGGTTTTTTGTTCTCATAGTTTTGAGAATTTTCCCCAGGGTGTATCTTGTGTTATGAATGTATGAACTTCATGTGATTGAATTGTCTCATTGTTTCAAGTTTCTGCATCTAAAAGAATTTAAGATCAAAGCTCAACCAAATATTAACAAATATACCATTTATCTACCGTCTCAATGATTGTTCGTTGGAAGAGTCTTAATCGTATGGAGTCATCCATCAATGAGTTGGAAGAACACCAAAGATGGAATGTCATAATGTGGTTTTTCGGATCTTCCCCGATTTTTCCATCGAATTTCAGGATGTCCGATGGTAATTTGGTAGGGATGGTAGGCCAATGAGGTTCATGCCATATTGGGTCATTGATCAGTCTTGACAAGTCCGGTAAGTCCAATGTCATCAGGAAAGGAATTTTCCTATTTGGTTGTGGGTATGAATAATATTGATGGCATATTGGAACGCTCATGGGGGCATGCACTAAAGGTTGTTCCATGCTATAATCGTATGTGTTATCTGCGGGGTACTGTTGGAATCCTTGTGGATTCAGAATGATAGGATTAACCGGTTGTGGATTTGAAATCATAGAGTTGATGGGTTGCAAGTTCTGCGTCATGGAGTTAAATGGTGGTGGTGTCGAAGGGGTGGGACCCACTAATTGTTGACAAGTCCTTGATTAGGGGGTGGAACAAATCGTTGCTTAGGGGGAGGCATCGAAGGAGGTGGAACCCATTGATCACTAATGACTCTTGCGTAAGGTAAACCATGATGTAGATTGGGGTTGGGGGGGTAAATGGGTTGAAATTGATTTTTTTTCCCCCTAGAAGGATTCTGTTTAACTAATATAGGTTCCCCCCAGCAAGTGGTTGTTTTTGTCCCCATGATACAGATGTTCCTATCCATGGAGGTTGAGAACTAGACATGCTTGGTCTGTTGATAAAAGGTTGTCCTCTAAATATGGTATAAATTGTAGCTGAAAATTGACCCCCAGTTACAATCGACATTCCAATAGAAAAAGTATATGAACTTTTCACTGGAGTGTTGGAATAAAGTGATTGGGAAGTTTGGGAGACTACCACAGTGTTACTAACTTGTGAGAATGAATGTGCACATAATCCAGTAACCATGGGTGATGAAAAGATATTAAGATTAGTTCCTTGGCTAGGAACAATCCCTATAAAGAGACTAAGAATTTCGCTTGGTAAAATAGGGGGGAGAGTTCGACGAGGAGGTTCTGGAGTTAGTTGCATGTGAAAATCATTGAGTGCTTGACCCAAAGTAGTGTTCCACAAAGATTATGATGGGTCAAAAACATTTTTTTTTTGGGTCATCAAGTAGGGGTTGGTTAAACACCCAATCTGTGGGCACAAATTGAGCTACAAAAAATATGCCATATGTGGAATCATGGGGGGAATATTAAGGGATTAGTATATCATAAGGATTCACCACTTCAGAAGTGGAAGTCAATGAAATTTCTGAATTTGAGGGGACCTTCCTTTGGGGTTGTGTAGCATCATCTGCACGCTCTTATTTTTTGTGAGATAAAGCAGCGATGTATGCTCGTATGGATGCCATAATTTTTTCACTTGTGTGAAGTTTGAAGGTTTCCATTCCTAATGTTATTATACAAGAGGATTTAGGTTGGAAACATGGTGTAACAAGGGTAGTAGGTACAATATTTGGTGCTACCAATTGGACTAATGGTTGATTAAAACTTACTACTAATTGGATGGCCGTAAATGTTAGTTTTTCAGAATTTACTTCAATCTGATCTAGGATCTTAACTGAGAGAACAACATGTACAACATATCTACAACATATCAATCATGGACATAATAAGGCAAGCACACAAGAGACAATAGACACACAGAGTTTCACTGGGAAAAACGCTAAAGGTGAAAAAACCCCACAACTTCCTCAGAGATAGATAGAGCAATGATACAACCCAAGCATAAAAGATAGTCCTCCTAGAAGCAAATTCTCTTCTTCCACTAGTGCACCACTCTCCAATGAGTGTGTGAGAGAGAAATAGAATGATCAAATAGAGTGCCTCCCGCACTCTATTTATACTTGACTTGACTTTCCTATTAAACTTTACTAGGTCGGCCTCAACTTAATCACATAGTATAATGCTTATAGGGACAACCCCACTAGGGTGGTCTAATAACCCTTTAACCCACATGACTTATACAGGTTCGACCCCAGCAAGGTGGTCTAATAACCCATCAAGTATAAGTTACGACACTTACAATATAAATGACGACACTTCTGTATAGAGGAATAATAACATCTTTATAGGAATACAATATACATATATGAAATACATTCTGAAGTTACATATACATCAACACTCCCTCTTACCTAGGAAGGTATTTCTCGACACATGTCTTCTAGCACAAGTCTTCTTATCTGGATCATCATCACTGGATAATCATCATCGAATCATCATCATCGTTACGGCTGCTGCTATCTCAATCAATCTCTAAACTACTCATCATAGGAAGTTATACAGAGCCAGTCCTTTTTCATACTGGATGTAGGCCCACCAACTGTAGGTCTTCATCATCAGTGGCCATACTGTGGAACCTAGGACTGATTACATGCATCAACAAAACCTCGAAAGAGAATCACGGGACTGATTACGAGCTTACTGCTCAACCTATCGGATCTCGCAGGATCTTTTACATGTTGACCTTCACAAAACTTACTCAGAGCATCCCAGGATGTTACGAGCACACCGCTCTACCTGTCTGGATCTCGATAGAGAATCCCAGGCTGTTACGAGCACACTGCACTACTTGTATTTATTTTAAAGGATCTTTTCTATGTGAACTTTCGCAAAACCTACTCAAAGCATCCCAGGATGTTACGAGCACACCGCTCTACCTATCTGGATCTCGATAGAGCATCCTAGGATGTTACGAGCACACCGCTCTACCTGTTCGTATTTTAAAGGATATTTTCTATGCGAAACCGTAGCAAACCTACTCAGAGCATCCCAGGCTATTACGAGCACACCGCTCTACCTTTTTGGATCTTTATAGAGCATCCCAGGATGTTATGAGCACACCACTCTACCTGTCCATATTTTAAAGAAACTTTTCTATGCTACCTGCACAACCTTTCCATGGCCACAGAGTATCAACCCGATACTCACCATACACCATCCTGATGTACATCATCACATGATCAACCTGATCATCATCATAGCATCAACCTGATGTATATCATCCAGAGCATCATCCTGATACTCATCACACATGATCATCCTGATCATCGTCACTGCATCATCCTGATGCATATCATCTAGACCATCGTCCTGATACTTATCACACATGATCATCCTGATCATTGTCATTGCATCGTCTTGATGCATGTCATCATACATGATACAACTGATCATACAAAGCATACCCAGATGCATATACATATACATGATCCAACTGATCATACAAAGCATCCACCTGTTGCATACCATGTATCCACCTGATACATATACAAATACATGATCCAACTGATCATATCAAGCATCCAACATGATGCATATACAAATACATGATCCAACTGATCATATCAAGAATCCAACATGATGCATATACAAATACATGATCAAACTGATCAAAGCATCCAACATGATGCATATACAAAGCAGTAACTGGAGCATCATCCTGATGCTCATCATCCAACGCTTACATCCACAACCATGCGAATGATCCTCCCCTCACCATGCTTGGAATGGCTCCTGCAAATGTGTCCATCACTTCTTCCTCGAAGTGTCATCGATCTAAAGAACACCAAGTCTCTCTCTAAAGTACTCAAACTTCACTCTGGCTAGTGGTTTCGTAAACACATCTGCAACCTACTCATTCGTCACAACACACAAGAGCTTCACTGCTTCTCTCTGCACCATAACCCTGATATAGTGATATTTGATCTCAATGTGCTTTGACCTGTCAAGGAACATCGGGTTCTCAGATAGCTTCACACAACTCTGGTTGTCACAAAAGATACCAGTAGCTTCCTCAGCCATACTACCTCACAACTAGCCGAAGAAGCCGTGACATCTCTGCTTCGGCTCTACTCAGTGCCACACAGGACTACTTTCTGCTAAAACAAGAGATGATACCGGATCCCATACTGAAGCAGCACCCCGAAGTGCTCTTCCGATCAATGGAACTGCTTGCCCAATCCAAATCAACATAACCCTCCAGGTTAAACTTTTGATTCGCCTCATACTTGAGCCCATAATCATGTAACATACCCACCCATCCATCCAAGGCAAGGGAGAGAACATGATGCCATTCTAAGGGGATCTTCATAAAAATCAGCCAATTCATTAGATACATACAGTTAAAAACAAATGTGTGCAGATGTAAATTAAACAAACATGCACAACGGAAATGAGCGCATCCACACACATGTTACACAACTGTTATTCAATTTAACACAACCAACAAATTAATACATTTGTAGAAGTAATTACATAAGAAAATACTCATCTTGATGTAATGTTCTCCCAACAACTAGCTATGTCGCTGCAACGATCCTCCCAATTGCAGGTCTCTTCTCAGCCTGTATTATTTTAGCACTCAGAGACCACCCCAGAGATGGGCATGATATCTACAAGGAACTTGGGACTCTCAAACCCTGCACAGCCAAAGCAATGGATACCCAACTAAACCCTAACATTATCTTTCACATCAAACTCAGCTATGGCTCTGGAACACACTTTCAATAGTGGGACTTAGGAAATAGATGGGCAGGGGTTTTCCCAAAATGTAGGTACACCAAAATGGATTGTGGGAAGAGGAATCCAACCCCAGGGAAGAAAACCGATTTCTCCCACAGATGTATGAGCATACACTGGGCCAAATGGCCTCAATAAAACCCCAAATCATTTCCTCTTCTTCCCCACTGTTAGCCACAAGAAAAACAACCTTCCTGGCTAGAAAAATGAATGTAAACACAGTAAAACCAATGAGGAAAACACCCAGGTAGGTCCCAACTCGTGAGAGGGAAAAGTGGGTTGATGGGTAATGGCTTGGGGAGCAATTCATGGCTCTTTTCTTTCTTAAGAAGCCAAACACGAATTTCCATGCAGGGTGGATTTCCCATACCCGAATTTGGACAGTCATACCTCCCATTCCCCAAGGCATTAACTACCTCAACCAACTCTTGGGTGAAATCAATGATTGAGTACAAAAGTCAACATGGGTAGTTGAGGGTTCATGGGTTCTCTCATTGACACTTGTCTTGACTCAATTGGCTCAAAGGGTTTGAATATTTCCCTCCCAATTCCTTGCAATATCATGCCCCCATCTCTTGTTGCATTGCATAGCTAGCTGTGGGCATTTATATTAAGATGCATATTTACAATTCCCATGGTTCACTAGCACATGGGTAGCATAATTTCAAATACCTTCCTCTTCAAGATCGAGCATTCACTAGCGGGGCCTTGGCCTTGAGCTCCACGCTAGGAATCATACATAATATGCATACAATATTTACATTACAGCCCAAATATTACAAGGGTCAAAATGGGGTACGTGACAATCCCCTCCCCTTGGAATAACACCATCCTTGGTGTTCCAATACCTAGGAATACATACATGCTATGTACATGTCCAAAATTCACAAAATATGGTAGGTTTGTCCTACATCTCACCCTTTACTTGGGTTTCCGGGACCAAGTCCTTTGGTCTTCACAAACTGTTCCTGCGGATGGGACCCTCTAGCTCTGCATGAGGGCATTGTTCCAAAACAATCCCTTCCCGCTGATCTACAAGTATGGAAACTTTATGGCGTCTATCCTCTTGATGTTTCATTGTTTGGCAGTTGCGGAGGAAATGATTTCCATCACATCCCCAACATTTCACTAGTTTCTTTACCTTTTCCTCCTCCGGTTCCTTTGAGTCTTCCCACCTGGAACGTTTCTTAATCGGACGATTGGATGAATGCTTCTTCATTGGTCCACTTTCCTTTCCTTTACTGATTGCTCCCAGAATGCGTTTTACCTCTTTTTGTAGATGAATAGAGTCCTGCAGAACCTCGTGGTTCATCTCATTTTGTTGCCTCTGTAGCTTGAGTATCTCTCCAAGATTTTCTTGGGTTTTTGCAATTGTTTGAAGAAGACTTTCAGCCAATTCTAATAGCCCTTGGTCTGCCGCCATGGTCAATGTCCACAGGTGACCACACTCTACTTACTAGCAACACTTGCTTGTGTCGGCTGCAACCAATTATTTCAATCTCTCACCTGTGAAATTTATCATGGAAACTCTTTGTTAGGACAAGCATAATATAAACATTAAAATTAGTCAATTAATTCCCAATTGACATGGAACATCCATGCTTCACTCATGCGACTTCCAAATTTTTCATGCTTTCCCAACATACACATGATCTCTTTCATGTTCATCCTTTCATAGTGAAATAACTAATTTAGCATTCACAATTTAATTCAAGCAAACAAACACATTCTTCTTCTAGTCATGACATGCATTCAACAATTCTTTTTTTTATAAATGCATCAATAAAAGGAAAGAGAAGAGTAAGAGTTTCTCCCTCTTAGTCTTATTTTATTATGGAGCCATGCCATCGCTGTGGTTTCATGCTCCTTAGTCTCTTTCACTTTAATGTGAATGCTTGAATTTCCCTTTATTGGCTATGACACTTAGTGTCTAAGGTCTGTTTAAACATTTTCAACTTGGGTACCCCTTCCCATTCTGCTTACAGAACCTTGGGTTGCTAGGACCCACTCATGTTCACTAGCACCATATTTTATTACTGCTCATATTGAGCTCTTTTAAGACAATCATATGTCCATATGCATGCCTATGATGCCTTCCTGGTCTTTGCTTCCAACAATACCTACACTCAAACATTGAATCAATTCACATGTTTAGTTTATTTCATAAGGTTTTCCTCTAAACAAGGGTTTGAGAAATCATAACCAAATCATATACACACGTATATTCATAAGTAAGAAGCTGCAAGGTAACCAAATACTTATTTGTATTGGATGTCTTCACTTTATTCCACGGAATCCTTCTTTGCTTTATGAGACTTGGATTTCCCCGTGAACACAATTATTAATGTTGGGCTAACACGTAGGCTACTCCATAATCATTCGAATAGGCAATGCCAAGCCAGTACACTGACTGGTTTTATCAATTGTTTAAGGGGTATTGGGCTAGCATACACACCGTTTCACAATATTAAGTAGTGAATGCCCAACCAGTTACTCTCTGGATTTATCAAAATTTCATATCGCCTACTCATTAAATCTCTGGATTTACCAGTAATTTTATAGCGTCCGACTAGTTACTCTCTGGTTCTACCAAGGAATTTATAGTGCACGACTAGTTACTCTCTGGTTTTATCAAGAATTTCATAGTGCACAACCAGTTACTCTCTGGTTTACCAAGCATTTGTGGCTCTTTCAGGGTCCTTAATTCCTGCAATGGCCAAGGTTTCCAACAAAGAAACAACAGTGTATTAGCTTGGTTGTCATAAGACTTATACCTGAAATATTCATTATTCCAAACAAGACGTAAATGAAAATGAATACTTATCTGTATTATGCGTTTCCTCGCTACTCCACAGGTTTCCTTCTTTGCTTTACAAGCCTTGGATCACCTGTGGGGTGGATGCTTGGCCAGCACACCTGCTGCTCCACAACATCATCCGAATAGGCAATGCCAAGCCAGTATGCCGACTGGGTTTATCAGGCATCCCTAAAATCAGTATGCTAAGCCAGTACGTCGACTAGGCTTATCAAGCATTTCAAAATCAGTATGCTAAGCCAGTACGCTGGCTGGGTTTATCAAGCATACAACAACCATTTCCAAGCTAGTTCTCTGACTAGGTTTGTCAGGAAATAACACGCTTCACCAATACCTCCACAACATGCAAATAACCAATGCCAAGCCAGTACATCGACTAGGTTTATCAGACATCTAGCAACCCTTCACCACAACACCCAAATAACTAATGCCAAGCCAGTACACCGAATGGGTTTATTAGGCATACAACAACCATTGCCAAGCCAATACATCGACTGGGTTTATAAGGAAATATGAACAACATAATATGATTACATGGCTCCTTCTCTTATGCAACTAGTGGTTCCCTCCAGGAACTACATAGGTGACTCACTTGACTGCAGGCTAGCATGGCCCCACAATACCCACTCACACTACACAAGGATGATACCCCTTATCTGCAACACAACTCCTTGGGCCTATCCATCTCTTCTAGTGTCCTTTAGTGTGAGCGTAGAAAGGTTACCACTGCCCATATAGTTCTCTTGAGCACCCTTTCTTCACTTTGCCTCTTACGTGCAACACCAAATTGCATCTGTGTAAGCTGATAACACAAGAAGGATAAGCAAACTCATCAGTATTGTCGTTCAAATTCTTAACCACATTTCATAACATTCACTATCAAGTATTGAAACACTAGGAATGCGGCCATTCCCTTAGGGTGTAGTCAATATTGAAAACCCTAACATGACCCAACACCAGAAAAGGTGTGCACCCCCTTTCCGACGGGTGCCATGTAGGCCCTAATCATACTCAAGCAGTCTGCAATGATATAATTAAGATAGAGCATGCTCTGCATATTAACTCTAATAATTTAGACATGCATATCCTCATCTAGGGTCTCATAATACTCATTCATTTTGCATATGTGTCTCATATTCCTTCTTGGCATAGCTTTACCATCTCACTTTCATGGTTTACCAACATGCGGTTTGGCTGAGACAATGGCGTCTCACCTGAAACCCATTTCCCAATCATGGGGTCTTTCCCATCTAGTTTGGCTTCTGCAGGTCATCACACATGGTATTCCTACAATGTGTCATCCTGGCACGATTATCAAATAGCCAAATAGTCAACAACATTTAGCAAAAAGCTTCAAACATGATTGTTCCATAACCAATCAATAACATTAATAGTTAAATTCAACATGAATTTACAATTCTGTCTCCTACAGAAATTGTTTTGCTTAGCAATGAGGCCCTCCTCATATTGTTTGTCTCTTATAAGCGGTATCACTTTGCCCATTATGGTTTCACCCTTGCTACCATACATGAAAATCCACCTACAACATGTCCTCTTGACACAATTTTATATAAGCCAAACAGTGATTAGCAATTATAAGCAAATTCTCAAATCTGAAATTTACATATTTGTTTTCCTACAGAAATTAGATTTGCAACCATGAGACTATTCTCATAAACTTAAATCGGACAATTTTCAGATTTGTTTCATGCATAAGTTACAACCATGAGAACCCTCTCATAACCTTTGGCTTCTACACATGGTAGATCCCGGTCTTTACTATGGACTTATCCTTGTTTCCATATGCAAGACTTTCCTACCTAAAATCTGAACTTCAATCAGCCAAACACGTTATGATAATCTATGCATATAATCCTTTCATTGCTACAACAGTTACTGAAGTGATCTCAAAATTATAACAATCAATAATTCAAACACTTTCAGCTGTTAGTATTTGAAATGTAATGAAATATATACCTTTCTATATATGCATCATCATCATAATAAAATTTGCAAGATACAATCACACTTTCCATGCAATTTAAATAAACTGTAAATACTCATTACTTCATATTTCATGCAATTCTGTCCTTCCAATAGAGCACTCTCGGTATCCCATCAACATGTCTACCTTCTATATTCAATCATTCTCCTGCATTCACAACAACTCATTAAATAGATCACCATTTCGTGCATAACCATGAGATTGTACAAAATATTTTTAATGCACATCCCTTCAATGCAACCTTGCATTAATTCACGAATATTATGCCTTCAAACATACTATGGCCTAACCATGTCTTCCCCACATAGCATGCTCTACCATGATAGGACCATAAGTCCTGACTTGGTTTGGTTTCTTAACTCACAACAAACATACACAAATGGCATGATATAATCCTCTATGAATGCATTCTAGTATTTAAAACAGTCATATGGTAGAGGGTTCCTTGCCCTTACTACCCCATACCTCACCATACTTGTAGGTTGACATTCACATTCAGGCACTTAATACCATATGTAAACTAAATCAACATAGTTTGAACATAGTTGAAGGGATCTCACCAAATCCTCTTTCAACATTCATGCAATTTACGCATAAATAACCATTACCTGCATGGTTGTCATTAACATCGCTTGATGTTACCTGATCAGTTGGCCTATTACCAAGGCTACTCCGTCCTTTTGCCAACATCATGATCATGGATTAGTTGCACCATCCTCTCTTCATAAGGTTGTATGCAACAATCATCATCCACATGCTTAGCCATGCTTCGGTTGTCTTTGGTCCTACAACCAATGTGAACATGACTAATTATTAGCAACCACAATAATTATCTTAAGTGGCTCATTGCATATGTAAAACCTCACTATTTTACTAATATGCAATATCATATACACGCAATTTATTTTTTTCACATGCACTGTGCAATATGCCATCTAGTACGTGTTCACTTCATCTATCTATCCTTTTGCATTTCCAGCATCCCTATGCCATAATTTTTAGTATAGACAACTCAGGAAATATAAATATAATAGCAATGGAGGAGTTAAGAAATTCTTTCTTTCCAATTCCTCATCATGACATGGAGTTCCTACTCCACATCATAGCTGATCCTTTTCTTGGCTTCTCTACCAAGCATACAAGCAATCATTAGCTATGATCTTCTAATGAATTAGCAATTCAATATATACATACGTGTATAATATTCATTCTTTCTATATGCAATTATTATGATATAAACATAAATAGTTTAAGGTGAGGAAATTTCCCTTCCATTCTCCACAATGGGTATTACAACCCATTACTCTTATTAAGATTTCACAACCCCTTCTATGCAATTCCTGCTTCTCATTCCAAGCATAGAGAATGGATTTCACACTTTTAACCACTGTCTCCGGGGAACGACGGGGGTCAAGGGTGCTTTCCCCTTTGTGGCTTCCCTGCGTCGCTGCAGGGCGGGTTGAGGGCAGTGCCCTCATTTTTTTCTTTTGTAAATCCTTCGATTTCGCACAATCTGGCGCATAAGTTCCATGGCATTTTCCAACTTTTGGCACCTGAAAAATCTCTCTGAAAAATAGCTGAAATTCTCTGTTTCGGAGCAACTCAGTGAGTTGTTCCCACCTGTTTCGGGCCAACTCACCAAGTTCTTCCAATTGAAAACTCAGTTTTTCCTTTTTATCTATTGCGGACCAACTTTCCGAATTCCTTCCGAGGTTGCGGAGCAACTCGCCCATCTCTTCCGACGTTGCGGACGAACTCATCAATTCCTTCTGATGTTGCGGCAGAAACTCGCCAATCTTTTCCGAAATTTTCTCCGCCATAAACACTTTAGAAAATTTTGAAATTTTTCGGACCAACTCACCGAGTCCTTCTGCCGTTGCGGACCAACTCGCCAAGTTCTTTCGGTCGAAAACTCAGGTTTTCCTTCCGACAACTTCGACGCAAACTCGCTAGTTCTTTCTGCCATTGCAGACCAACTTGTTGAGTTCTTCTGAAATTTTCTCTTGGACATTGAAAAACACTTAGAAAAATCTTCCACCGTTTCAGACCATCTCGCCAAGTTCTTCCATCGTTGAGGGCCAACTTGCTGAGTTCTTCCGCAGTTGCGGCGAAAACTCACAAGTTCCTTCCGATACAGACTTAGACAAAATTTTCAAAAATACTTAGAAATTTTTTTGAAACGTTTTCTTCTTTCCCCCGGCATCCCGCAACTCGCCGAGTTCTTCCGCCATTGCGGATGAACTCGTTGAGTTTCTCCACCATTGCGAATGGACTTGCTGAGTTCCTCCGCCATTGCGGACGAACTCGCCGAGATTCGTCGGCACAATTTTTGGCAAAAACTCATAGACACTTAAATTTTTTTTTTGAAAATTTGAAAAAAAAAATTAATTTTTTTTCTTAACTATCAGTGCTAAGCAGGGAGCATACTTACCTCTGCAACTATGATAGGTAGCTCATAGAGGCCCAATGATGCAACCAACAGCTCTGATACCATTTGTAATGTACCCACCCATCCATCCAAGGCAAGGGAGAGAACATGATGCCATTCTAAGGGGCTCTTCATAAAACTCATCCAATTCATTAGATGCATAAAGTTAAAAACAAATGTGTGCAGATGTAAATTAAACAAACATGCACAGTGGAAATGAACTCATCCACACACATGTTACACGACTGTTATTCAATTTAACACAACCAACAAATTAATACATTTGCAGAAGTAATTACATAAGAAAATACTCATCTTGATGTAATGTTGTCCCAACAACTAGCTATGTCATTGCAACGTTCCTCCCAACCCTAGGTCTCTGCTCAACCTATATTATTTCAGCACTCAGAGACCACCCCCAAGCTGGGCATGATATCTACAAGGAACTTGGGACTCTCAAACCCTGCACAGCCAAAGCAATGGATACCCAACTCAACCCCAACATTCTCTTGCACATCAAACTCAGCTATGGCTCTGGAATGCACTTTCAACAGTGGGACTTAGGAAATAGATGGACGGGGGTTTTCCCAAAATGTAGGCACACCAAAAGGGATTGTGGGAAGAGGAATCCAACCCCACGGAAGAAAACCGATTTCTCCCACAGATGTATGAGCATACAGTGGGCCAAATGGCCTCAATAAAACCCCAAATCGTTTCCTCTTCTTCCCCACTGTTAGCCACAACAAAAACGCCCTTCCTAGCTAGAAAAATGAATGTAAACATAGTAAAACCAGTGAGGAAAACACCCAGGTAGCTCCCAACTCGTGAGAGGGAAAACTGGGTTAATGGGTAATGGCTTGGGGAGCAATTCATGGCTCTTTTCTTTCCTAAGAAGCCAAACATGAATTTCCATGAAGGGTGGATTGCCCATACCCGAATTTGGACAGCCATACCTCCCATTCTCCAAGGCATTAACTACCTCAACCAACTCTTGGGAGAAATCAATGATTGGGTACAAAAGTCAACATGGGTAGTTGAGGGTTCATGGGTTCTCTCATTGACACTTGGCTTGACTCAATTGGCTCAAAGGGTTTGAATATTTCCCTTCCAATTCCTTGCAATATCATGACCCCATTTCTTGTTGCATTGCATAGCTAGCTGTGGGCATTTATATTAAGATGCATATTTACAATTCCCATGGTTCACTAGCACATGGGTAGCATAATTTCAAATACCTTCCTCTTCAAGATCGAGCATTCACTAGTGGGGCCTTGGCCTTGAGCTCCATGCTAGGAATCATTCATAATATGCATACAATATTTACATTACAGCCCAAATATTACAAGGGTCAAAATGGGGTACGTGACAAATCAACTGTACCCTTCAGGTACCTCAGAATATGCTTTACAACAACTAGGTGAACACCTCTTGGATCCGTCAGGAACTGGCTCAATGTGTTCACCACAAAGCAAACATCTCGTCTAGTGTTCGTCAAGTACATCAAGGACCCAATCATCTGATGATACACAGTGACATCAACTGGATTAGATGAAGCATCACATAGAAGCTTCAGGTTCGATGCCATAGGTGTGGCCGTGGCCTTGCATTCCATCATCTCAAACCTCTTCAGGATCTCTACTGCATACTTCCCTTGTCCAAGGAAGGTTCCATCTACACTCTGACACACCTCCATGCCTAGAAAATAGTGCATCATCCCCAAGTCCTTCAACTCGAACTCGGTAGCAAGCTTCCGCTACGTGTTGGCAATCAATCTATCCTCACTTGTAACAAACAGGTCATCCATATACAAAAGTAGTATCACTAGATTGCCTTCCTCAACCTTGTAGTAAACGTTGGAATCCGCTTTACTCTTGGTAAATCCCAAACTGGATAGAAAGCTGTCTATCCTACAATACCAAGTCTTGCACACTTGCTTCAACACATATAAGGCTTTCTTCAACCTGCACACATATGACCCCCTGTCATGTGTCTCAAAATCGAGTGGCTGCTCCACATACACTTCCTCTTCGACTACACCATTCAAGAAAGTTGTCTTGACATCCATCTATCGTATCTTCCATTTCATCACTGCCACCAAAGCAAGTATTGATATGATGGAAGTGTATCTGGCTATAGGTGCAAAAGTCTCTTCATAGTCTATTCCCTTTTTCTGAGAGAAGCCACGAGCTACAAACCTCGCTTTGTATTTTTCTATTCTACCATCTGCAGCATGCTTGATCTTATAGATCCACTTGGAAGTCACAACAGACTTCCCTTCAGGTCTTGGGACTGCATCCCAAACATCATTCTTCATGATCGAATGGTACTCCTCGATCATGGCATTCTTCCCGAATCTTGGGAACTTCAATATATTCAATAGATAACTTTGTTGTTGAACAAATGTTGTAGTCCTTATTTTGTAGGTGATGGCATATGATCTTTCCTACAAAAAACGTTAAATTGCATGATTAGAAAACATCTCATAATTTTTAGAACAAATTCTTACACATAAATAAATATGTCATATAGTCATGTAATTATCTTAGCCAATGCTTCAATACAACATTTATCCATATCCCGTAACTTTCTAGATTCCTTCCAATCTCTACCAGAACATTGTTAAGAGTGTGCACAACTCCCAACATGTCAGCAAAGAGGTTTCATTCTAGATAAGTAGCAATGGAATGTTGTATAGTTCCATAGGCCACTTACCCATCATATGCATATTAGTAGTATACTGTTCATTAATGCAATTATTCTAATATGCATAATACACAACCTAAGTCTAGGAACATAAGTGTATACATCATTGAAAAATATTGTTTAAACAATCAAATATACAATAAATGACAATTCAAATACTTATCTTTGTTTGTTTGTTGGGTTGACTCCCTCTTAGTCTTTGCTTCCTTTCTGCAACTCCATTCTGATGTGGATTGTGAGAAGTGGTAAAATCCCTCTGAATGTATGCATCGTTGTAGAAACTACTAGAGTGTGCTCCCTCTTGATCTTTGCTTCTTGGATTACCTGTCCTTGAACTTATATCCATCCTCGCTCACTATGCATGCTTACTAGTATCATCATTGTGTTACCCTCGAGATCTCATCATTAGTATAATCTCAATACTATCAAAACATGATAATCTTAAACATGTATATTTATGATCATTTCAAACACAGATAATAAGTATTAGCATTCAATGTTTTAGGGAAGACTTCTCTTACTCATGCATATTCATATTTGACCATAGAACTCTTCTGGTTAGTCATATTATCAATCAAGGTAAGAGACAAAATATGCATAAACCCTAGATTACTTAAATTTCTAACTTCATAAATAATCATTATCAATCATGCCATGTATACTTATATAAGAGATCCTAACACAAGGTAGGATTCTAACTTGATATAGGAAAAACATACCTGGATTAGCATGCTAGCTAGTTATGTCTTCTTGTTCTCTTCAATGAATTGTGCTAGTAACTTGCATATCTCATAGGTTAACCAATTGTAGAACCAAGTTATACATACCTCGTAAGTAGATATTCTATGTGATCCATGACAATGGATGAATCGTTGTCTTCATGTCACCATGGTCATATGTTCTTGAACTAGAACATGATTTGTCTTTCTTGATGTACCTTTCATGTTGGCGGACAACATCAACCTCATACAACACCACAGTGCATTAGTACAATCATAAGTTCAAAACCCTAATCAATGAATATCTGCATTCATAATTTTATTAAGGTGATACGACAAGTCTAAAGTTAATCAAGATTGTACAAACCTTAATGAAGACAAACATACCATAAACTTAATCATGAATAGATCTCGAAACATACCTGGATAAGTCATACATGTCGAGATTGCTTGTAATCTTCTTATGCAAGGCCATAGCCTCATCTCCCTCTGAAATAGGAACTTCTTCACTTATGTAGGAGACCAATCCATTCTCTTCTAGGATTGACCCAATCCACTTGAATTGCAAAAACTTGATCTGGAGTTGGATTAGGGTTTGTCAGGAAAACCCTAAAAATTCAAACTTTGAATTTGAAACTTCTGAAAGGATAGAAAGATGAGCCTTGATGAGCTGATCAACCTGGTATGCTCATAATTTGAAAACTTCAAAGTTTCACCCCTCAAATTTGTTTTTCAATCTTCCGAATTTACTAGGGAGGACGCTGAATTAGGGTTTGAGTTTCCTAGAGATTCACCCAACCAAATAGTTTGATCCAAAGCTCTAAACTTTGATTTTTCCAAGGAGCTTCGAACTATGGTCACAGATTTAAAAAATTCCCATTTTTGCAGAAGTCCTAATTTTTCACCTTTCCGAACAAAGTCCCGAATAAGGGTTTGATCAAGCCCAGCCTTCTTCCCAACCAAAAAATTTGATCTTGGTCTCTAACTTTTGTTGATGTATATGTAACTTCGGAATGTATTTCACATATATGTATATTGTATTCCTATAGAGATGGTATTATTCCTCTATAAGGAAGTGTCGTCATTTATATTGTAAGTATCGTAACTTATACTTGATGGGTTATTAGACCACCTTGTTTGGGGTCGGCCCTGTATAAGTCATGTGGGTCAAAGGGTTATTAGACCACCCTATTGGGGGTCGGCCATGTGGGTCAAAGGGTTATTAGACCACCCTATTGGGGGTCGGCCCACTCAGCATTATGTTATGTGGTTAAGTTCGAGCCGACATGAGTTAGGTAAAAAGGCAAGTCAAGTCAAGTATAAATAGAGTGCGGGAGGCACTCTATTTACTCACTCACTTCTCACACATGCTCTCAAGGAGGAGAGGCGCACTTATGGAGGAGGAGGATTGCTGCTAGGTTATGGCTATCTCTATTGGTTGGTTGTATCATTGCTCTATCTATCTCTGAGGAAGTTATTGGGGTTTTTCACCTTTATGGTTTTCCCCAAGTAAATCTTTGTGTCTCTTGTGTGCTTGCATTATTGTCTCCATGATTGATATGCTGTAGATATGCTGTACATGTTGTTCTCTCAGTTAAGATCCTAGATCATATTGAAGTAAATTCAGAAAATTTAACATGGTATCAGAGCTAGCCTGAAAGAAGGCATGATATGGCATGTATGACACTTGTTGCACTTACGATGCTAGGGCTTGATATAGCAAAAACCAGTCATCGTAGAACTTTCTCTATAAATCCGTTTTGGCAAAGTTTTCGGATTTGAAATTGTTACAGGCCGAAGCTAAGATCTCCAGGTATCTTGTGTCCAAAGGACAACCTCTAATTCGTTGTACTTTGTGATTTATGATCTGTACAATATAGGGTTTCTGCCTCTTCCAGATCTGAGTCAAAATCAGGTGACCTTGGGAAAAAGGTCATAACTTGGGCTAGGAAGATCCAAATGAAATTTCGTGAAAAGTGACAGGTAGTACACAGGCCGAGCTATCTCAGAAAACTTTTTCAGAGGCCGAAGGTCAAACAGTGACACGTGGCACGCCGTACAAGTTCACTCTCCTGTATTATCCCATAAACAGGTCACGTTGCGACACTTGGCATATCTCTCTCTCAGAGAATCCAATTGAGGTCAGACCTATCAGGATGGAAAGATAACAGGCCGAGCTATCTCAGAAAACTTTTTCAGAGGCCGAAGGTCAAACAGTGACACGTGGCACGCCGTACAAGTTCGCTCTCCTGTATTTTCCCAAAACAGGTCACGTTGCGACATTTGGCATAACTCTCTCTCAGAGAATCCAATTGAGGTCAGACCTGTCAGGATGGAAAGATAACAGGTCAGGATATCTCAAGAAACTTTTTCAGACCCTGTGGATCAAAATGTTTGGAGTTACACCAGAAACAATCAGGTACATATTTCTGTCAAAACAGAGTTATTTTTCGGTACCTTCATTCATGGCTTCCGGAATTTAGGGCTTTGGAGAAAGTTGGAATTTTTGTAATCGGAGACCACGGCTGGATGCTACTCATCAAAATAGAAATTTAGAGACCAAGATCAAAATTTTTGGTTGGGCAGAAGGCCGGGCTTGATTAGACCCTAGTTCGGGACTTTGATCATAAAAGTGGAAAATTAGGGCTTCTGTAAAAATGGGAATTTTTGAAATCTGTGACTACGGCTCGAAGCTCCTCAGAAAAATAGAAGCTTAGAGATTTGGATCAAACATTTTGACTGGGTAGAAGAGTGGGATTCATCAAACCCCAGTTCAGAGTCACGTCCAGTGAATCTGGAAATTTCAAAGGCAAAATTGAGGAGTGAAACTTTGCAGTCTTCAAATTCTGAATATACCAGTTTGATCAGTTCACCAAGGCGCATATTCCTATCCTTTCGGAAGTTTGAAATTCAAAGTTTGAATTTTTGGGGTCTCTCTGACAAACCCATATCCAGCTCCAGGTCCAGTTCTTGCAAATCAAGTGGATTGGGTTGATCCTAGAAGAAGATGGATTGGTCACTTGCATAAGTGAAGAAGTTCCTGTTTCAGAGGGAGATGAGGCTAAGGCCTTACATAAGAATATTACAAGTGATCTCGACAGGTATGACTCATCGAGGTATGTTTTGAGATTTGTTCATAATTAAGTTTATGGTATGTTTGTCTTCATGTTATCACGGTTAGTACAATCTTGATTTTAGACTTATCATATCACCTTAATAAAATTATGAATGCATGATAGAAGTCATTCATTTATTAGGAGTATGAAACTTATGTTTGTACTAACACATTGTGATGTTGTATGAGTTTTATGTTGTCTACTAACATGAAAGGTACACCAAGAAGACAAATCATGTTCTGGTTCAAGAACAAAGATTCATCCATTGCCATGGATCTCATAAGAGATCCATTCTCGAGGTATGTATAACTTGGTTTTATAATGGTTAACTTATGAGACATGCAGGTTACTAGCACAAGTCACTAAAGAGAACCAGAAGACATTATGCGGGTATGTTAGACATAAATAGCTAGCATGCTAATCCAGGTATGTTTTTCCTATATCAAGATAGAATCCTACCTTGGGATAGAATCTTATACTACTGTTGATAATGATTATTCATGAAGTCATAGGTTTGAATAATCATGGTGGTATGCATATTATGTTTCGTACCATAATTGATGATATGACTAACCAAAAGAATCATGAAGGTATAGGTTCGAAGAATCACAAGTTTCATGCATATTATATCTCTTATCTTGAGTGATGATTCAACTAAACAGTCATAGGTTTGAGTAATTATAAGTTTAGACATGTTATGCTTCTTATGATTTGACTAACCATAAGAATCCTACATAAACCTTGAATGATAATGCTTATTATTTCTGTTTGAAATGATCATGACTATACATGCTTGAGATTATTGTGTTTTTAATAGTATACTAATGAATGTATGATTTTATATGAGATCACAAGAATAACACAATCATGATACTAATAAGCATGCATAGGAACCAAAGATGAATGTAAGGACAGGTAATCCAGGAAGCAAAGATCAAGAGGGAGCACACTCCAGTTGTTCCTGCAAGAAAGCAAAGGAGCACACTTCAGTAGTTTATGCAAGGATGCAGATATTCAGAGGGAGTTGACCATCTCTCTACATCCCACAACAGAAAGGTGTAGAAGAAGCTACTTCAGATTAGGACTCCAGCAGCTCCTGCAAGGAAGCGAAGACTCAGAAGGAGTCCACCCAACGAACAAACAAAGATAAGTATTTGAATTGTCATTTCTTAAATAATACTGTTCAATAATGTATATACTGATGTTCCTAGAATTAGGTTGTGTATTGTGCATATTAGAATAGTTGCATTAATGAACAGTATACTACTAATACACATGGGTAAGTGGCCTATGGCACTGTACAACATTCCATTGCTACTTATCTAGAATGAAACCTCTTTGCTGACATGTTGGGAGTTGTGCACACTCTTAACAATGTTCTGGTAGAGATTGGAAGGAATCTAGAAAGTTACGGGATCTGGATAAATGTTGTATTGAAGCATTGGCTAAGATAATTGCATGACTGTATGACATATTTATTTATGTGTAAGAATTTGTTCTGAAAACTATGAGATGTTTTCTAATCATGCAATTTAACCTGTTGTGTAGGAAAGATCGTATGCCATCTCCTACAAAAGAAGAACTACAACATTTGTTCAGCAACAAATTTATTTATTGAAGATATTGAAGTTCCCAGGATCTGGGATGAAGAAATGGAATGCCATGATCCATCGATCATGAAGAATGATGTTTGGGATGTAGTCCCAAGATGTGAAGGGAAGTTTGTTATGACTTCCAAATGGAACTATCAGATCAAGCATGTTGCAGATGGCAGCATTGAGAAATATAAAAGTGATGAAATAGAAGATACACCAGATGGATTCAAGACAGCATGGTGTAGTCATATATGTGTGCAGAACTTGGTATGGTAGGATAGACAGCTTTCTATCCAGTTTGGGCTTTACCAAGAGTAAAGCGGATTCCAACCTTTACTACAAGGTTGAGGAAGGCAATCCAGTGATACTACTTTTATATGCAGATAACCTGTTTGTTACAGGTAAAGATAGATTGATTACCGACACGCAGTGGAAGCATTCTTCCAAGTTCGAGATGAAGAACTTGGGGATGATGCACTATTTTTTTTTGGCATGGAGGTGTGGCAGAATGCAGGTGGGATCTTCCTTGGTCAAGGGAAGTACACAGTAGATATCCTGAAGAGATTTGGGATGATAGATTGCAAAGCCATGGCCACACCTATGGCATCGAATCTGAAGCTTCTTTGTGATGCTTCATCTGAGCCAGTTGATGTTTCTATGTATCGTCAGATTATTGGGTCCTTGATGTACCTGACGAACACGAGACTAGATATTTGCTTTGCTGTGAACACATTGAGCCAGTTCCTGACGGATCCGAGGAGTGTTCACCTGGTTGCTGTAAAGCATGTTCTGAGGTACCTGAAGGGTACAGTGGATTATGGGCTCAGATATGAGGCGAATCAAAAGTTTAACCTGCAGGGTTATGTTGATTCAGATTGGACTGGCAGTGCTGCAGATAGGAAGAGCACATCTGGGTGTTGCTTCAGTATGGGATCAGGTGTGATCTCTTGGTTTAGCAGGAAGCAATCCTGCGTAGCACTGAGTACAGCTGAGGCAGAGTATGTTGCATCCTATTCAGCTAGTTGTGAGGCAGTATGGCTACGGAAGCTACTGTCTGAGTTATTTGATCTCCCGTTGGAAGCTACTGGTATCTTCTGTGATAACCAGAGTTGTGTGAAGCTGTCCGAGAACCCAGTGTTTCATGACAGGTCGAAACACATAGAGATCAAATACCACTATATCAGGGATATGGTGCAGAGAGGAGCTGTAAAGCTCCTGTATGTTGCGACGGACGAGCAGATTGCAGATGTGCTGACGAAGCCACTAGCCAGGGTGAAGTTCGAGTACTTCAGAGAGAGGCTTGGTGTTATTCAGATCGAGGACACTTCGAGGAAGAAGTGATGGACACATTTGCTGAAGCCATTCCAAGCATGTTGGAAGGAGGATCCTTCACATGGCTGTGGATGAAAGCGCTGGATGATGAGCATCAGGATGATGTTCTAGTTTCTGCTTGATATGATCAGTTGGATCATTTTATGTATGTATGTACGCATCATGTTGGATGCTGGATATGATCAGTTGGATCATTTTATGTATGTATGTACGCATCATGTTGGATGCAGGATATGATCAGTTGGATCATGTGTATGTATTGTTTATGCATCATGTTGGATGCTTGGACCATGTATCTGTATATGTATCAGGTGGATACATTGTATGATCAGGTGGATCATGTATGGTGATATGTATCATGTATTTGTATTTGTATCAGGAGGATCATGTATGATGATATGTATCAGGTAGATACTTGGTATGCATCAGGTAGATGCATTGATGATCAGGAGGATCATGTATGATGATATGTATCAGGTAGATACTTGGTATGCATCAGGTAGATGCAGTGATGATCAGGATGATCATAGATGACGAGCTTCAGGATGTTGCTCCAGATGACATGCAGCAGGATGTTGCAGTGATGATCAGGATGATCATAGATGACGAGCTTCAGGATGTTGCTCCAGATGACATGCAGCAGGATGTTGCAGTGATGATCAGGATGATCATAGATGACGAGCTTCAGGATGTTGCTCCAGATGACTTGCAGCAGGACGTTGCAATGATTATGATCAGGACGATCATGAGTACATCAGGATGATGTATGGTGAGTATCAGGTTGATACTCTGTGGCCGTGGATCAGGTTGTGCAGATGAGCATGTCTGGGAGATCCTATAGGTCGGAGTTGTGTACCCGTAACAGCCTGGGATGCTCTTTCGAGACATTGCTCTGGGAGGACATGTAATTCGTTGCCCTGGGAGATCTCAGGTCGGAGTTGTGTACCCGTAACATCCTGAGATGCTCTTGCGAGGTTTTGTCCTATGGCATGTAATTTGGGCCCTGGGAGATTTCAGGTCGGAGTTGTGTACCCGTAACATCCTGAGATGCTCTTGCGAGGTTTTGCCATGATCACATGTAATTTGTGCCCTAGGAGATCTCAGGTCGGAGTTGTGTACCCGTAACATCCTGAGATGCTCTTGCTAGGTTTTGTGGTGGACCACATGTAATTTGTGCCCTGGGAGATCTTAGGTCGGAGTTGTGTACCCGTAACATCCTAAGATGCTCTTTCGAGGTTTTGTGGTGGGGTCACATGTAATAGCGCCCTGGGAGATCCTACAGGTTGGAGTTGTGTACCCGTAATATCCTGGGATGCTCTTTCGAGGTTTTGTGACGCACGTAAAAGTCCTGAGGATTCCACAGTATGGCCAGTGATGATGAAGACCTGCAGGTGGTGGGCCTACATCCAGTATGAAAAAGGACTGGCTCTGTAGAACTTCCTATGACGAGTAGATTCAGAGATTGATTGAGATAGCAGCAGCAGTGACGATGATGATGACTCGATGACGATTATCTAGTGACGATGATCCAGAGAAGATGACTTGTGCTAGAAGAACTGTGCTGAGAAATACCTTCCTAGTTAAGAGGGAGTGTTGATGTATATGTAACTTCGGAATGTATTTCACATATATGTATATTGTATTCCTATAGAGATGGTATTATTCCTCTATAAGGAAGTGTCGTCATTTATATTGTAAGTATCGTAACTTATACTTGATGGGTTATTAGACCACCTTGTTTGGGGTCGGCCCTGTATAAGTCATGTGGGTCAAAGGGTTATTAGACCACCCTATTGGGGGTCGGCCATGTGGGTCAAAGGGTTATTAGACCACCCTATTGGGGGTCGGCCCACTCAGCATTATGTTATGTGGTTAAGTTCGAGCCGACATGAGTTAGGTAAAAAGGCAAGTCAAGTCAAGTATAAATAGAGTGCGGGAGGCACTCTATTTACTCACTCACTTCTCACACATGCTCTCAAGGAGGAGAGGCGCACTTATGGAGGAGGAGGATTGCTGCTAGGTTATGGCTATCTCTATTGGTTGGTTGTATCATTGCTCTATCTATCTCTGAGGAAGTTATTGGGGTTTTTCACCTTTATGGTTTTCCCCAAGTAAATCTTTGTGTCTCTTGTGTGCTTGCATTATTGTCTCCATGATTGATATGCTGTAGATATGCTGTACATGTTGTTCTCTCAGTTAAGATCCTAGATCATATTGAAGTAAATTCAGAAAATTTAACAACTTTTGATTTTTATGAGGAGCATCCAGCCATGGTATCTGAAACAAAAATTCCAACATTCTCCGAAACCCTAAATTCCCGAAGCCATGAATGAAGGTGCTCAAAGTCCAATTCTGTTTTGACAGAAATATGCACGTGATTGTTTCTGGTGTAACTCCAAAATTTAAGATCTACGGGGTCTAAAAATTCTTCTTGTGGTATCCTGACCTATCAGTTTTCCAACCCCATAGGTATGACCTCAAATGGATTCTTTGAGAGAGATTTATTCCAAGTGTCGCAACGTGACCTGCTTATGGGATAAAATAGGAGAGCAACCTTGTATGGTGTGCCATGTGTCACTTGTTCCATTTTGGCCTCTGAAAAACTTACCTGAGAAAGTACAATCCGTGCCCTACCTGTCAATTTTTACAAAATTTCATTTGGAGCTTCCTAGGCCAAGTTGTGATCTTTTTTTCCTAGGTCACCTGTTTATGACAGAGATCTGGAAGAGGCATAAAACCTAACTTGTACTAATCATAAATAACAAAGTACAACGCATTAGAGGATTTCCTTTGGACACATGGTACATGGGGATCTTATATTCGACCTATAAGATTTTTAGATCTTGAAACCTCACCTAAATAAATTTATAGTGAAAGTTCTATGATGACTGGGTTTTGCTATATCAAGCCCTAGCTTCGCAAGTGCAACAAGTGTCATAAATGCCATACCATGCCTTCTTTCAGGATAGCGTTGATACCATGTTAGTTTTTCAGAATTACTTCAATCTGATCTAGGATCTTAACTGAGATAGCAACATATACAACATATCTATAGCATATCAATCATGGACATAATCATGTAAGCACACAAGAGACAATAGACACACAGAGTTTCACTGGGGAAAACCATAAAGGTGAAAAAACCCCAAATATTCCTAAGAGATAGATAGAGCAATGATACAACCCAAGCATAAGAGATAGTCCTCATAGCAGTAGCTTCTCCTCCTCCACTAGTGCGCCACTCTCCAATGAGTGTGTGAGAGAGAAATAGAATGATCAAATAGAGTGCCTCCGATACTCTATTTATACTTGAATTGACTTTCTTAATAACCTTTACTAGGTCAGCCTCAACTTAATCACATAATATAATGTTGACAGGGCTGACCCCACTAGGGTGGTCTAATAACCCTTTAACCCACGACTTATACAGGGCCGACCCCATCAAGGTGGTCTAATAACCCATAAAGTATAAGTTACGACACTTCCGTATAGAGGAATAATAACATCTGTATAGGAATACAATATACATATATGAAATACATTCCGAAGTTACATATACATCAACAGTAAAAGTAAAAGGATCTGATTCTTCGATGAATTTGATGAATTGGATGTACCCTTCAGGTAGGTAATATTGTGATGGAATCTCTGGCGGTACACTACATTCAGGTGCGATGCTAAAATATGTTGTGACACTAACCTCTGATGTGACACTAACCTTTGGTGCTACACTAATTTATGGTGCTGCACTGAATTGTGGTGCTGTAGTAACTTGTGGTGCTGCACTAGTTTGTCTCGAGACAACCTCCTAAACAATATGTATTACAATGGGAGGAGATTGGGTACATGGAGGTGGTGGTCGGGTAGTTCTGGGTGTGGACGATTCGGGACTCAACCATTTTTGTCTTTATGATTTTCTTGGATATTCCATGGAACAAAATTAAGTGGTATGGGATAAATCTCATGAAAATATCTCAAAAACCCTAGGAGTAGCCAAATGTGTGAAAGGGGATCTTGAAAAAGAGGTACATAGGCCAAAACAAAAGCTCAAAAACTTTACTGCAACCAATGTTATAGCAAGTGAGATACAAAAAAAAGGTTAGAAATCCAACAAGCAACACTACATAAAAATGAAAAAAACCCTTTATAAGGTATAGGAGCAAGAAACCACCTAACTAAGAGCTGTAAACCTCAACAAATCGTATCCCCTACAAGGTTTGAAATCCGTAGTCAAGAAATATGAAATGAAAGATAAAAAAGGCTAAGGGATATCCCTCTACCAAAAGGGATCCTAGGTAAAAGATCCCTAAGAGAATGGTCACTAGGCTACCTCTTTCATGACACATCTGAGTAGGTGAATCTGCCACTTCATCCCTTTGGATGATGCACCACCAATAAGGTATGTACAATGAGGACAACGAGTACGTGTCCTTCAGTATAGAGTGGAGTGTGGTATTCCACCAAGACCTCTGGAACTCATCTTGTGACTTAAAAAATTTGAAGAGAGGCCCCTCAATTTTTTTTCTTTATTGCTATGTTTCTGTGGTGATTATTTTCATAATGTGTACTCAGAGATACCATAGTTGTCATGATTTCCATGACGTTTCGAGTCCACAACAGGACTCATCATCACACCGTCCTGATGATCAGTCTTGTTGTGGAATCGAAACGTCATGTAAATCATGACAACTGTGGTATCTCCGAGTACATATTATGAATATTGGATTTAACCGTGTCAACCCATACTAGAGAATTTTAATTCCCTAAGAGACAACTTCAATGTTTCATATTTAAAGTGACAAGGGGGATTTATTTGGATGCCTATCCCCAATGTCCTACCTAAATACACAATTATTTTGTTTCCTCAAATGAGGTTAATGTGTATCTATTTATATTCTTACTTTTAGAGGCTATTATTTACTCAAAAGGGAAGCGGAAGTGCAACTGATGGGGTGTGGAATCGACTCAAAAGTCCAGTGCTATTATTGGATGAGTATGCAAGTCTTTATCTTGGATGAACTTCTAGCTAAGTGAAGGAGATTTATTTTGAGTTCTTTTCTTTTCCTAAATGAAAAACCCCATGCACATGGACTATATCAAAAATTTATTTTCAATGAGATGCAATAATCCAAGCTAAATTCAACCCAATTTCAAAACAACAAACACAAAAATCCTTTCAATATGCAACACTAAAACACTAAGATGCAATTTGTTTTTTCAATTTTCTTAAAAATATGCCTAAAACATTAAGCACAACTTTTCGTTCTCAGTATAATTTGCAGCAGAGAAAGGGTAAGAAAATATGACAATCACAAATGTTCCTTAACAACCACAACAAAGCATGAAAATATTTGCAGGACTTCTTTGTTTTCAAATGGAAATGCATTCAAGTAAAGACATTTTTTATGCCAAATAAAAGAACAAAGACTTTTTTGCAAAGACTTTTTAAGAGGATCAATGGGTTGTAAAAGCAACGAATCTTTTCTACAACCAAGCTAGCATTAACTAGCAGCCTTCTACAAACAAATTAGAGACAAAAAGATGGAAACAAAATCATGCAGTCAACCAAAACCAAGAAGAAAGTGAAGTGCCCACTTTTTCAAATAAAAAACCAAGCATATGAAACTTCTAAGAGTTCTCCTTGAAACCAATATACACGATCAACTTTGATATATCTAAGAGTGAGAAAACCAGACTCAAGAGACTTGAATAGGCAGTAGGATCAAGTTAACCGATGCAAACTCTAGACCTTCAAGGGCCAAAGGTAATGGCAACACAAAGTTATTCAAATGGATTCAAGAGAAATTCAAATTCTTCACACAAGCATAAATCACCTAATAATGGTAGTATGGGGTCACACAAACAGTTTAAGTGTAAAAACCAAATAGTCATCAAACAAACCAATCCAAAACATTATCTCAGGAAAATATTTTTGTTCTTTATCCTTCACAGATAGGGTGAAAAGGGGGTCATTATCGTGCTCCAATAGGTTGTAAAGGAACGAAAAACAAGGTTTTTCACGACTCGTAATTATGGGCTTGCATAAAATTATTAAGATTTTTTCTCCTAGGTCAATTATACAGGTGCAAAAAACATGAGTTTTTCGCTTTGTGTGGGCCTCTAAGGGCCTGAAAATGCGAACAAAAGTTGTTTGAGGGGGTGTGATCTTGCTCAGAAACAGAAAATGGATGCAATGCTCAAAAAAGTACTTCCAAACAACAATCAAATCAAGTCAAATTTTTCAAAAATGATCAGACTTAAAGGGATGAAAGATCCAAACACAAGCTCAAGAAGGAAAATATATTGGGGTAAAACTAAGGCTATTCCCCAACGGAGTCGCCAATTTCTGTACTAGAGAATTCTTCCTACTGATAGTTAAATACTCTCTTGGGATTAATGAGGTCCCTACACACCTAAGCCAAGATAGAAAGATAACAAATAGACACTACAATCCTCTTGGATATAGCTCATACATAAAAAATCAAGCTATGAAGAACAAAGGAGGTAGATAGCTTACTTTGTTTCAATGGTTATCTTTGCTACCCCTAAATTGTCCCAGCTCATAGCCTTCAATCTTGGGCTCATGAACCTATTCACAATGGAAAGACAACACCTTATCCAAAGAAATATATGTATAAACAAAGATATAACTAGGAAAATAGAGTCAATTTCATGCATTCACCATTAAAGACATAAAAATGGGAGAAATAGGCTAGGTTGTATTAAAGGAAAAACGCCAATTTCATTAAATTTGGACATATTAAACAATTTATAGACTAAGAAAGTGTGAATTTAGGCCTTGAAAGTGTCAATATCAACCTTTCTAAAGTGCAAAAAAAGGTTCTGAAAGTGACAATATTGGATTTGAAAAGTGCATTTTTCTATTCGAATAGTGTGTTTTTTTACTACTTATGAACCTTAAAATTGCAGTTTTTTGTTATAAAACTATGAATTTCAATTCAAAAAGTGTGAATTTCAAATAAAAAAATGCAAATTTTGATTTGAAAAGTGTGAATTTCAAATAAAAAAATGCAAATTTTTATTTCAAAACTGTAAATTTCAAATCAAAAAATGAAAATTTTCATTTGAAAAGTCCGAATTTAAAATAAAAAAAATGCAATTTCTGATTTAAAAAGTGTGAATTTCAAATTAAAAAATGCAATTTTTTATTTGAAAATTGAAATTTTCATTTTTAAATGTTCAAAATGTTAAGGTGAAAAGTCCAATGTCTAAAATATTCACTCATTGTTTGAATAGCGAGTCAATTAGCTAAGTTATAACATATAAAAATGGTTTTCTCCCGACTTATGTTTTCCGACAAGAAGGATCAGTCGCCCATTCTTTTCATAGTTAATTGTGAAAAGATTTATCCAGTAATTCAGATATATTCATAATGGAGAACACAAGAAGGGTGAACTGTCCCTTCTTGCAGTGTCGAACTATTAAATAATATTGAGAATACGAAAGGTCGGCCAACCTTTCAATTACGAGGAAATTTTAAAAATAGAACACCTTGGAAGTTTTAACATATAAAAATGGTTTCTCCCGACTTCCGTTTTTTGACAAGAAAGATCAGTTGCCCCTTCTTTTCATAGTTAATTGTGAAAACCTTTATCCAACAATTCAGCTATATCCATAATAGAGAACACAAGAAGGAGCGACCGACCCTTTTTGCAATATTAAACTATTATGAAAAGAATATTGGGAATAAGAAGGGTTGGCTAACCCTTCATTTATGAGGGAAATGTAACAGTAGAATATCTTGGAGAAAGAGCGGCCGCTCTTTCTCTGAGAATATTTCCACTTGCCAACAAACTCTTTGAAGCAAAACGTCTAAATTTTGTTGTTTAAATGTTGATATATAGTATCCCAGGGTGACACGTAGAACGATCATATTGTGACACGTGGCATATTTTTATTTTGGCACATTGAGTATTAGAAATATAATTTAGTTATAATATTGGCTCGTATAGAATATTTTCTCCTCTGAGCACCATTGAATCCATGCTACGTTTTATTCTCTATTAAACACTATGTTTTAAATATGCTTGGGCGAACTTCAAGAGGAAGTGAAAAATTATAGTAGCATTTGTGCTCTCGCACTATCACTGCCTCTCTAGCTGCCGATACACCCTATTATCTTGGTCATTCATGTTGATCTAGATACTTGCAATTGTTGAGACCTATGGATTGTAAATATTGACACCTAAATCCTCCAAAAACAAAGGTATCGAAGGTGAAGACCGTGTTTTGATGTTTTGTGCCTATGTTTCATGTTCTAATCGGCCATCAAACCCAAATGGCTTCATGCGCCCAACTTATGAGATATTGAAAAATATAAATACCTAGAAATTGAAAAAATAGATTTAAATGTTATGTTACAGATTTATTATTAAGACATAAAAATCAGTAGAATTTATTCCTGGCAATTGAATTTACTTCGATCTTTCAACTTTTATAGAGCTTGGGATTTTAAAAAATTTCCCGACTACGAGCTTGAGCTCAAAAACAAAGACTCTTCTACTACAGGATTTATATTAAAAAATTTCTTACTAATTAGCTATAAAAATCAGTAAAAGTTATTTCGGATTAAAACAATGCAACTACGCCGCATTACACATTATTAGATGAAATTTACTTCAATCTTTCACTTTTTACAGAGCTTGGGCTCTTAATACATTTCAGGACTATGAGCTTGAGCTCACAAAAATAGACTCTTCTACTACAGAGAATTTACAGACTTTATTTTGGCTTCAACTAGAAGCTATACTTTATTTTTGCTTCAACTAGGAGCTTCAACTAGAAGCTATGAGTCACATTAGACACAAATCCTGGCCTTGGGGCTTTGACAATGCTCAAAATACCCATATATCATGTTGTGGTGAGGATTTGTCAGGGAACTACTGTTGAAATGCTCATATATCATGAAGATAGCGACCATAAGACTCCATGACTTTCTTTGTATTTCTGATAAAACAACAAAGGAAATAGAACAGAAGCGGTAAATAAGAGTGCCATGAATTCCTGAAGATTTCACTCGGCTACGATATCGGGTATGATTTAGTCTTTATATAGTGAATTGGTGAATTGACTTGGATGTTATGGATGGGGAAGGATAATTATGGAGGGATGGTTGTCATAGATATGATCTGTACCGACTGTATATTTTGTTGGAGTATAGATATGATCTGTATTGAATGTATATATATGATCTGTACCGACTGTAGTAATTGTACATGTATCACTCCAATCGATGCCTTAAGAAAGGAATGTATGCTGACATGGCGATGCTTTATACAATGAAATTTTGAAATGGCGGTTATCCTGACGGTGCTAATGGTGAATGATGGCTTGTATCACATGTGTGAAGAAAATAATCACATCATGCTTTAGTCGAAATTATGCCTTGTCACAAACACCAAGATCATCGCCATCATTTACCATTAGCGCCATCAGGATTCGGGATAAACATTTTTTAGATCTTTTAACTAAGCTTGTGATTTGGTTTCTTAAATGTAGTGCAATATTATTTTATATTTTGTTAATTGTAATGTTTTGATTTCTTTGTTATTTAATTCTATAATATGTATATTTGAAAAGAGAACACACAAAATTCTGAGAATTGTTTGAAAAGAAAGCACATAAAATTTGAATATTTTAATGCCCCTCAAAGGGATTTAGACTTTGAAAGCATGAATTTAGACTTTGAAAGTGTGAATATCAACCTTTCTAAAGTGCAAAAACAGGTTCTAAAATAATTTTTTTCTTAATATGTAAAATACAATGAGTTATATTCAGAAAGATATATTCGTCATTTGACCATATTTATCTATAAAATACTTCACTATAATTATATTGAAGCATATAGATGGATTTATTCAAAAAGCTGTGCACAACCATTCATTACAAAAAGGAGAGCCTGGGAGCATAAATAGCTTTCCCAAGATGGCTCTGTAAATTTAAAAAATTCCAAAATTGATGTAAAAATTCATCCAAGTAGGGATCTCTTCTACAAAACATTATGCCGCTGAACAAAGGTGTCCTCAACAATTCTCATGTCCACGGAAGGGGATTCCTGGTAGTGGCTGCACTGTGACATCCTGGCCATCTTCAAAATTTCATCTTTTATAAAATCCACTGTCCCCATAAGTTCAAACAAATTGCGTTCCAAATCTTCAATTCTGGAGTCATGACACGTTAATTGCTGAGAGATATAAATCATGTGGTCGGATGACTCTCTGTGCGCTTTGATGCCCAAGCAGACCGACTCATAAACCTTTAGCAGGTTTTTTTTTAAGTCTTCCACACTAGACCTTAGGAACATCATTTGGTCAGCAAGTCCCACCATTGAACTGAGAGAAGAGGTCAGACAAGGGACCGAATCAAGGGATCTGCTCAAAGTTTTAAATAAAAATTCGATCCACCAACAGTTCCAATTGTTTAATCCACCAATCGTCTTATAAGCATGAGAGACTCTGTGATCACCACAGGTTATATTCTCCTCTTTCTCCTTGGTGGTCCATAATGCTCGTCGAACTGAAGTTTACTTTTGGAAGTAATTGTAAATAAATAACTTTACATATTTACATTAGTATCATTATAGTAGTATTATACAAAAACTATTCAATTTTTTTAAATAGAATCAATTTTTTTTTTTTTAATAGAAACATTCTTTCTTTTTGTATTTTTAAATAGAAACATTCTTTCCTTTTGTTTTTTTAAATAGAAGCATTATTTATTTTTTCTTTTTTTAAATAAAATGAAATATCATAAAAAGAATGAAAGCCCTTATTATCGAAGCATTCTTTCCTCTTGTTTTTAATCGAAGCATTTATTAATTTCTTTGAATTAAAAACCTTCATGCTAGAAGGGTGATATGAATATATAACCTTCAACCTGAAATTAAGTTCAACCCTTCAAATTTGATCCATGACAGTGCCACTAGTTTTCATGTTTATTAAAAGGATTTTTTTTAAGCAAAAAAAGAGAAACTTTGTATTATATACTGGTAAAAAAGATTACATCCGTCTTCTTTTCACATTGCACTTCTGAGACAAAAACTGCCATATAGCAAAATTCCCATTTCTTCTATCAACCTTGGAGACTGAACAGAAAGCCTTACTATCAACCTTAAAGACTCAATATTTTAAGGTGAAAAGTTATAACATATAAAAATTGTTTGTCCCGACAGCCAAGAAGGATTGACGTACCCTTCTTGTAGTGTCGAAATATTATGAAAATAATATTGGGAATACAAAGGGTAGACCGACCCTTCTTGTAGAGTTAAACTATTATGAAAATAATATTGGGAATAATAAGGGTTGACCAACCCTTCAATTATGAGGTAATTGTAAAAATAGAACACCTTGGAAGTTATATTATTTAAAAATGTTTTGTTACGACTTCCATTTTACGACAAGAAGGATCAGCCACCCCTTCTTTTCGTAGTGAATTGTGAAAAGATTTATCCAAAAATTCAGCTATAGACATAATGGAGAATACGAGAAGGATTGACCGACCCTTGTTGCAGTGTCAAACTATTATGAAACAAATATTGGGAATAGGAAGGCTCGGCCGACCCTTCATTTAGGAGGGATTTGTAACAATAGAAAACCTTGGAGAAAGAGTGGTCGCTCTTTTTCTGAGAATATTTTCACTTGCCAACAAAGTCTTTAAAGCAAAAATTCTATAAATTTTGTTGTTAAAATGTTGATATCTGGTATCCTAGGGTGACACGTGGAATGATCATACTGTGGCATGTGGCATATTTGATTTGGAACTTTGAGCAGGTCCAGAAGTATATTGA
This sequence comes from Larix kaempferi, assembly GCA_027924585.1. Lineage (NCBI taxonomy): Eukaryota > Viridiplantae > Streptophyta > Pinopsida > Pinales > Pinaceae > Larix > Larix kaempferi. Next base: position 16,152,446 of record BSBM01000637.1, on the reverse strand, counting down.
TTCTATTTAAAAAACAAAAACAAAGAATGTTTCTATCTGGTTAATCGCAGTTAGAATCATTCCAACTAATGGCATCACTATCTGCATTGTTGTCACTGTTAAATTCCTTTTCTAACACAATATCCTGCTTAAATTTTAAATAGCATTATGGTGTGTCTGGGAAGGAATGCATGTGTTGCTTGTTTTTGAAATTATACATGGAATCAGTGTTGAATATAATTGTCACTGATTTTGTATCTACCCCATTGCAATAAAAAGTAAAATGTTTCTATTTAAAAAAAGAAAAAAGAAAAAGTAAAATGTTTCTATTAAAAAAAAACAAAAATAAAGAATGTTTCTCTTTAAAAAGTAAAATGTTTCTATTTAAAAAGAAAAGAAAAAACAGTGTTTCAGTTGTAGCCGAAAAATTTGGAAAATTTGTTGATGTATATGTAACTTCGGAATGTATTTCATCTGTGTATTGCATATATATTTATTGTACCCTTATTAGAGATGTGTTATTCCTCTATAAGGAAGTGTCATCATGTGGATTGAAAAGTGTCGCAAGTGTGTGTACTTGCCGATGGGTTATTAGACCACCATGTGTGGGGTCGGCCCTGAAATATATATTATAGTGTGGATGTATCTAGATAGAAAAGTCGGCCCCATAGTGTAACTGGGAAAATATGTTAGTATAAATAGAGATCGGGAGATCTCTATTTTGATCAATTCGGAAAGTCACACTTCTCTCACTCAGAAAGTAGTGCACTAGTGAGGAGGAGGATCATCTGCTACTAGGAGACTATCTCAAGTGTATTTTGGTTGTACTTTGGTTGAGCCATTGCTCTCTCTATCTCTGAGGAAGTTGTGGGGTTTTTCACCTTAGGGTTTTCCCCACGGAAACTCTGTGTCTCTTATCTCTCATGCTTTTGATTCTTGTGATGCTTGTCATGCTTATTGTGATTATTATGTATTGATATACTGTATATGTTATTCTCTCAGTGAAGATCCTAGAGTATTGTGAATTAATGCTCAAAATTTAACATGGTATCGGAGCTAATTTGAGAAGAAGACATTTTGCAGTGATGGAAACTTGAGTTTCTTGTTTATTGGGTTTTTCTCCACATATTTTGGAAAAGCAGTATAGTAGATTGAGTCTACTCATGAAGGCGAATCCATTTGTCCAATTAGAATTCAATTCTGAGCATTTTCAGATTTGGCCCTAGAAATTAGGGTTTCCACAAAAATAGGAATTTATGAAATCTGAAGACATGGCCAGAAGCTCCTTGCAAAAATCGAAGTTTAGAGCTTTGGATCGAGATTTTTGGCTGGGTAGATCTCCGGGAAACTCAAACCCTAATTCAGGGCTCTCCCTAGTGAACCCGGGAGGACAAAAAAGAAAATTTGAAGGGTAAATCTTTGCTAATTTCAAATTCTGAATACACTAGGCTGATCATCTCATCAAGGCACATCTTTCTATCCTTTAAGAAACTTGAAATTCACATTTTGAATTTTTAGGGTTTTTTCGACAAACCCTAATCCGGGACGAGATCCAGTTTTCAGCATTTCAAGTGGTAAGACCTAAATCTTTTCTATTTCCATTTGAAGTACTCTTTAAGATGGCTCACCACACCAAGCTTGAGGATAAGATTGAAGGGGCTGATAACTTCCAAGCTTGGAAGTATAGGATTGGGTTAATCCTGGAAGAGAATGAGTTGGACTCATATATAAAAGAAGACATCCCTATCCTAGGGGATGAAGAGGCTAAAGTATTGCATAAGAAGAACTTGGTCAAGGCAAAGAGAATCATTGTTGATTCTATCAAAGACCATCTCATACCCCATGTGTCTTCTCTAAAGACACCCAAAGAGATGTTTGAGTCTTTGACCAAGCTATTTGAAGGGAAGAACATAAATCGGAAGATGACCCTGCAGAACCAATTGAAAGGAGTAAAGTTTCAGAATGGAGAAACCATTCAATCTTATTTTTCAAGGGTCTCCTAGATCAAGGAACAACTAGAAGCAATGGATGAAATGGTGGAGAATGGTGAAGTTGTCATGACCACTCTGAATGGCTTACCTAGGTCATGGGACTCCTTCATTCAAGGAATCCGTGCATGTTATACCTCCATATTTCACAATGTCGCATCTTCACCACAAAAAGAGTTGACGACATTTCCCCTACTGCTTAAAACACCCAGAAGGAAAAGTGATGAGTGATCCTTGAAGACAAACCCATCCTCTCAAGAATCAACCCAGCTGAGACTTCATGTACCCACACTACCACGCCTTGCTCAAGCTTAGGCGCGCGGTAGTCCTCACTACCATGCTATGCTCTTTCTCTGCCACGCGGTACTACCGCGTTATGCTCTGTTGGAGAGGCGCAGTACACCTTTTTTAGCTTTTTTTCCATGGCTTGTGGGATTTTGATTTTCGAGATATTTTTGAGGATTGGTGTCCCTAATTCGATCCTAACTCACTTTCTGCGATCAGTAGGCATGATCCACTAAACTCTCCCAATATCCACCCTTCTCTCTTGTTGGTTAGCCCTACCACACACTATAAGAGAGAGGCATTCCATGAGCAAAAGAGGAGGACTCTTGGAGACATCAAACTTATGATCTTGAATCTTTGTGGAGATAGTTAGAGGAGGAAGCACTTGGAGCTGGAAGTTGGCTTGGATATCAAGCAACCGTTGTAAGTGACTTCAAGTTGATAATAGAACATAACTTGTCTTGTTTCCCAAATCTCACGTGTTTTTTTTGTTTCAATGATATGATTTGTATCTATTGTAGATTTAGATCCTAACTCATATTTCAAGTTGCTAGAGAATTGTATATGTTTGTATCTTGGTCTCATTTCGACAGGTTCATTCGCGACGACTTGGAAATTGGCGCAACCATAAAGACAACGATTGGATTGAAGGCCAGTTAGATTTCTTCTACTTCTTCTCGCACTTTAATCTTGAGATGTATGTTTAGATCTAGAAATTCAAGGTAGCATTTGTTTAGTTTTGTATTAGTTTAGAGTTAGTTAAAGTCTACTTTAATCTAAGAGAATTTTTACTTATCCGTAGGGAAAAATTCTACCAACAAGAATGGCGACTCTGCTGGTTTGAACCCCATTTGATTGATTGATCTCACTTTCAACTGTTTTTTGATTGTGATTCTTTTTCTTTTTCTTCAAACCAGTATTTAATTTTGGTCTCCTTGACCTTTATTCTTCCCTCCTCTCTACATTTTTCCTCCCTGTGTGATCAGTGAGTCCTCTGGGTTTGCAGCAACCCTGAAAAATTCGTTTTTCTTTTCAAAAGTTGCATTTTTCCATACTTTGCAACAGTACCGCGCCCTCAGCATTGCATACAGTGTGGTAGTACCGCGTACCCTGAATTCTTACCAGAGCGGTAGTGTAACAGTAACACGCTCTAGTGTTCTTCTGCCACGCGGTAGTGTCTGCATATTGTTAATTTTTTCTTCTCTTATTGGTTTCCTGAGTCATCTTTCATTTTTCTCTTCCCTAGGTTGTGTTTTCTGTTGCCTGTTACTATCCTGTTCATTACACAGTCTTTGTGGTGTGTTTATTTCTTTTGTGAGCTTGATTATTTTGTGAGTTAGTGGCATTATTTGCACATTGGGTCACCCCTTCAGTTTGATTGCATTGCCTTGATCTTCTCATCACAACCAGACCATTACTACTATTCTCTTTTACTGGATCATGTAGCTTTCATAGTCACATTGTTTCCATTATTATCATTAAAATCTATATTGAAAATTATCATTGGAGAACATTTGTGTCATTTGGGTTGAATTGATCTAGCAACATTATTGTGCATTAGGAAGTGAACCACTTAAATTTGCCACAGAAATTCTCATTTTTTGTAGCATCTTAGTTGTAAGATCAGTGAATTGGAAAGAAGTGGTTATTTCAGTTTGGCTCTATTTACAAAAAGAAAACAATTTTGTTTTTGTTTTTGGTTTTAATTGCTTGTGAAAGTTTCATGCATTTATGATCGAAGAACTCTCTCTCTTCCATAGTTAGTTTTCATTGAATACAAGGCTTATTTCGATTCATTCCCACTTGCATGGTTTGGGTCGTCACACCATCACCACGTTTCACGCCCATTTACCCGATTGAGTAATACAACCACTAAAATTAATCTCCCTAACTAAACCAACACTAACCTCACTTGAGGAAATCAAAAGAATTTGGTAGTTATGTAGGACACCAGGGATAGGCATCAAAATAATTCCCCCTTGTCATTTTCATCTGAAACATAGTTGTTGTCCTCTAGGGAACTAAAATCCTCTAGTATTTATTGACACGGTCATAGCTAGTTTATGCAGGGGCCTCCTAACTATTTTTAACTTTCAGGGTTTAAACCGCTGCGAGATTGAGAACTAGACGGACTCTGTGGAATGTTGCACTCCACTTAGCCCTAAGGCAACATCGATCATTATCTTCCTTGTAATTCATAGTAATGCAAGGGTGATAAGGCAGAAGCACCGAAAAACTTTTCCAACGTGTCATGAATGAGGTAGCTTAGTGACTTTTCTACTAGGGCTCTTTTACCCAGGATTCCTTTCGGTAGAGGGATATCCTTCTCATATTGGTCTCTCACGTTGTATTGCTCGACTTGGATTTCATCACCTTGCGAAGGATACAGCTTGTTGAGGTCTCCATCTCTTAGTTAGGAGTTTGCTTGTTATCTCATCTTTATAGAGGGTCATTTTTCTCTTTTAGTGACTGCTTGTTGGCATTCTGGCCATTATTTTTATCAGCTCGCTTACTGAGACACTGGTCTTAGTATAGATTTTAGAGCTTGCTTTTTTGGCCTGCGAGCCTTGCTTTTTCTAGCTCCTCTTTTGCACACTCGGCTGCATTAGAGTTTTTGAGTTCTTTGTTACAAGACTGTCCCCGGATTTCATATTCCTGCCATCATGTCAGAACCACCACGGAGATCACGACGAGTATAGAGCAAAATCCCTCCACCACCACCATCGCCATGGACCTCCAGTCCACTTGCATCACATATTCCCACTCCTCCTGGCCGCGATGTTGGTCGAGGGAACATTCCACCGCTGATACATACTACATCTTCAGTTCCGCTTGTAACCGTTACTCATAGCACAGTCTTAGAATCTGTTACAGCTTTTGCAACCACTAGTATATCTGAGATTTCCACTGTCACTTCACCCACTATTATCCCAGATATATCTGCCACAGTGGACAACATTACAAAGGCTAAATCTAGTACAGCCCAAAATACTAGACCCAAAACCATCCTCCTACTTGATGTCAACACCTCCCTTCCACCAAAAGCTTTGCACGATGACACAGATGGATCTGTTGGCACCACCGAAGGATCCAACCAGGATATAACTGGCTTGATTTCAGTCCTGGGTGGGTACGTCGAAATTATTGAAGACACTCCACTTCCTGACACGCCTTTTGAACCTCATTATGGCTTTATCACTTCCCAGGTGGAGCTCCCGCCTGTTATCACCACGCCATCCAGCGTTCATCCGCAGGAAACCAGTTCTTCCAGTAACGTACCTCGTACCGTATCTCTCCCCAACCTCCCTCCAGGACATGAGATCATGGCCTGCATTCAGTCTAGTATGGTTAGTCTAGCAAATTCCCCATTGGCATTGGCACAGTTTAAACGCGACACAGAGCAAATGCTCTCGACAGCTTCCAGATATCCCCCTGTTACTCATCCTCCTGACTATCGGGATCGCAACATCTAGTCTAGCACAGAGTTTCATCACTCCTATGCAGACGGCTCTGGACCTTCAGACGTTACTGTACCTACATTCCCGCCGGACCCCGAAAACCCTTTTCAGGACATGAACACGGTCCCAGTCTTCGATGGTCCTCCTATTGTTGAACATGCTATGGACGATACCCCGATACCCCTCAGTTAAATTCCCCACATTTGCTGCCATCACCCATGTTTGGCACACATTCTATGAGGGATAACCCAGTTTTTTCTCCGTCCTCGCCTGTCAGATATCGAAGACCCCTCCACAAATCGGCACTTTTGGCACCGTTGGCCAATCGACACTATCGTATTTGGCTAGTGGTGGAAGAACACCAAGCCATACTGTTGGATCTTCCATTTTGACCGGAGGTTCACCTTCAGCCACTATCTACACTATCTCAGGAGGTGGACAACCGACTGCCGTGATCCCCAACTCCAACAACCAAAATCCTCCTGGTGGGCCTGCAACCCAACCAATTGGAGGACAATCCTTTGTTGGGAACCCCGTTCCTAGTCAACAACCTCCTCCTATAGCACCATCCAACCCACCTGCTAGAGGGAAACCCATCGGCTCCACCCAACAACCCTCCCAACCAACAACATCTGCTCAGTATGGTATGTACAACACACCTGGCAGTGGACAACCTTATACCGGTTTTCCAACTGGGCCTCATCTTCAACATCCCTCGTTAGGTGTGCTTCCTTCTTGCGAACCTCAAGTCCCACAGAGTGGGGGGTACTCATTATTTGGAAACTGGAACCCAGCTGGGGAGCAATCTTAGATTCCCCCCAAATTGAACTCCGACTTCCCTTATCCTTCGGCTGCTACAACTCCATGGAACCCATCCCTTCAATTTCCACTTGTTCCTCAAGGGGGGATGAACCTTCCATGGACACCACTGTTGCAGCCACCACCCAACCCTGCTATGAGAAACCCTCCACTTACTCAATATAGTGGTAACATTCCTGGAACACAACAACTCCAAGGAACTTTTCCCCAACCAGGATCAGCAACCATTCCTGAGTGTCAGCAACCCCAGGGTACCATACCTACCATCCCCACTCAGCAGAACATCCACCAACAGGTTACCAACACTCAAGCAGTTAACCAGATGGCCTACTACCCACAGAACTTCTAGCAGTACCCTGCGGGAAACACATATGGGTATAACACGCAACAGTATGCTATGTAGGGTCCCCCAGGTTTCTCTGCACCATACGGTTCTTACTCATACCCGTAGACTAATCGTCAACTTCCCTTTTTGGCCACGCTAGACTTACCCGATTTGTCGAGGCTCATTAATGATCCCATATGACATGAACCTCACTGGCCACCCATTCCAACCAAACTTCCATCGGACATTCCTAAGTTCGATGCTAAGCCCGGGGAAGACCCCAAGAACCACGTAATGACCTTCCATCTTTGGTGTTCATCCAACTCCTTGATGGATGATTTCGTTCAACTACGGCTCTTTCAGCGTACGCTTACCAGCACGGTAGCAAAATGGTACATCGAGCTACCACAACACTCTTTCCAAGATTTCAACACCTTGGCTATGTAGTTTCTGACCCATTTCCAGCTCCCCATCCGGTATGAGACTGGAACAAAACTGTTAACCTCACTGCATCAAACCACTTCTATGCACATTTCGGATCACATCCATGAGTGGCATCGACGCCGTAGGCTAATCAAGGCACCTATTCCGGATCAGCTACTCGCTGATTGGTTTACGAAGTCCTTTTTGCCTCCCATAGCCAGGGATATTGCTATGCGTGGGACGGTCACAGAAGAACAAGCCATCTCGGCAGCTCAGCACATGGATTTGGTATACACCCAATCTGACACTTTACACGAACTTCTTCCCCATGCCTCCCGCGTTACCACTGATCCAACGAAACCTGCCACTGAACCCCCCATTGTTGGTATTGTCAGTTCAGTCAAGGCCCATCCCACTACCAACTCGATGGGGCAACAAGCTTCTGCTTCCCCTACTCTACCTCAGGCTGCTTCAAAAGCTACTACTTCTCCTACTATCTCCTCCGAAGTGAACACAGTTCAATCTACGTCACAACCATCTGGAGGAAAAAAGAAGAACATTTGTGGTAAATCCAAGAATAACCAACAGGAGAACCCCAAGCCACAAACTACCCACAACGACCCGAAACCACGATGAAAGGCTAAGTTTCCCTGCCTGATTTGTCAAGATGATCACTACATGCGTGACTGTCCCTACAAGGATGAAGTCAACAAATTCTTTTAAGGATCCTCTCGCCCGACAGTGTTAACTGACCCTTTCCCTCAACAGCAACAACAGATGGTTTCCCAAGAAATCCCACAAGGGGGCAACTCGAGCAACCCAACTCGTGGAGAGACGTCCACAAATCGCGAAATCTTGATGACGAGTAATGAGGAGATTCATATAACCACTTGTTCAAAGACATATGAGAACCCTCCAAGTTTAAACAACTTGTCAGAGATAGCCAAAGGCAAATCTCCTGTTGAAGATCTGACTCCTACCCCTCCCCCTACCGGTCATCTCCATATCGAGAGACCACTTACGGACACAATGCTACACCCACCCAAGGGCACCATGCGAAAGGCGACATTTAATCCCAATGCGCGAGCTGCCCAAAATTACAACATTGTTGAGGATTTAGCTCAAGCACCTTGCCCCATGTCGACTCTCAAGGTTCTTCAACACTGCCCCACGCAGCGTAGAACCTTACTTTCAACACTGGGGGCAATGGACCTAGATACTTCAAACACTATTATGTTTAAATTGGAGCACGCCAAACCTCGGCTTTCTCACCAGTTAGCCTTCCAGGTTCACACAAAAATCCATGGAAATAGCATCCATCGTACTGTTTTAGATGAAGGTGCTTCCACGTCGATCATGTCTTTGAATTTTTGGAGAGCCTTTGGCTCACCCGAAGTCATGACGTCTCCCACTATTCTCGAGGAATTTGATGGACATAGTTTTCAACCTTATGGACTCATTCCCTGGATTGGTGTTGAACTGGGGGGAAAAACAGTATCCATACATATCGAAGTCGTGGATGCACCATTAGATTACAATCTTCTACTTGCTCGGAACTGGTTTTACGCCATGACTGCCATAGCATCTACTGTCTTCTGGATTGTGCAATTTTCTCATGAAGAGAAAATTGTCACCATTGATGAACTTGATTATTGTATCCCAGACTCCCATCCGAACTCCGCCAACACTGTCCCGTTATTGGATCAGCCTCGGTACCGGTTCCATGACATCGCTGTTGATCTCATGAAGGATTCTTCCCTTATAGGAGTTTTTCTAGAGATGGGGACCCATGTTCAACCAGTCAACATGATTTCATCAAATGTCACCCCTTCCAATGATTCATGGGTGATTTCGAGTACCGCTGAGATTGAAGACTACGGCAACTCCATGCCTTTGAATAGAAACCTCGCAGCGTACGAAGTGATCCAATCAGCCACTGATTGGGTCGACTGTTCTACCCATCACACCGTGGCACAACTCTCGTCTGAGACTCGTTCATCCCCACCACTTATCGATCCTCTCAATTTGATTTTTCCCACTGACGAATCAATTATGGAGGTTATGTGCGGTGATGAGCCACCATGGGGAGATTTTCATCATCAATCCTCATTCCCCACTATTCAAACGCTTGAGCCCGATACAAAACCCAGTACTTCACTTGGAATGGTTCAAACCAAGTTTCCCACGTCCCTCGACGAAGTATTTTCCGAAGGAAACTTGGCTAACCTTATGGCAACCACTCCCATAGATATTTCAGTGAAGCCTAGTATCGTTGAAAACATACATATTGGCAAAACATGTACTCCCCTCGAAATGGAGTTGTATAGTGCCTACTTCAAAACCTTCCGTGATGTTTTTGCTTGGAGTTATGAAGAAATGCCAGGAATAGATCCCTCGATTGTGGTCCATGAAATTCCAACCTTCCCTGGCACCTGACCTGTTCGGCAAAAACTTTGACTCGTCCATCCTCGTAAGGCAACCGCTATTAAAGCAAAAGTTGAAAAACTTTTGCGAGCTGGTTTTATCTATTCTATCCCATTGACATAATGGGTATCTAACATCGTTCCCGTAGCCAAGAAACAGGGAACGATTAGAGTTTGTGTCGATTACCGTGACTTGAACAAATCTTGTCCAAAGGACAACTACCCAACTCCGTTCATCGACCAGATCATCGATAACTATGTCGGGAGTGTCATTTTTTCATTTATGGATGGCTTTTCTGGCTATAATCAGATCGATATCCTCCCAGCCGACCAACAAAAAATAGCATTTATCTTCCCTTGGGGGAATTTTGCATATCGAAAGTTACCTTTTGGCCTTAAAAATGTCAGGGCAACTTTCCAATGGGCGATGTCGTACGCACTTCACGATATCAAATATATTGTAGAACCATATCTTGATGATCTTCTTGCTCATTCTCAGACCCGGGAGGACCATCCTGATCACTTAGGTGCCATTTTCGAAAGTTGTCGTCGCTACAATATATGTTTGAATCCACATAAGTGCATCTTTTGCGTAGAAGCCGAAATTTTTTTGGGATTCATAATCTCCAAAAGCGGGATACGCTTAGATCCTACGAAGGTAGAAGCCATCTTAGCCCTGCCTTCCCCTACAAGCATTCCAGAACTTCAAAGTTTGCAAGGGCATGCAAACTTTCTACGTCGTTTCATCTGTAATCTTTCCGAGATAACAAAAGGCTATATGAGGCTTCTCAAGAAGAATACTCCCTTCATCTGGGACGACGAAGCCCAACGTTCCTTTGACAATCTAAAGGCAGCCTTAACTAAAGATCCTGTGATCCAACCCCTCGATTACGCACGGGATTACATTCTTTATCTCCCAGCTTCGACTTCCACCATCGGTATGGTGCTAGTCTAGGAAGACCAAAACGACATAGAACATGTGGTATACTATCTTAGTAAGAGTCTTCTCGACTCTGAAACTCATTATTCACATGTTGAAAAACTGGCTCTGGCAACAGTTTTCGCTGTCCATAGATTCCGTCATTACATTCTACTCCGCAGGAACACTGTTATATCCGATTTCAATCCAATGCATTATATCCTCACACATCAACTGCTTTGGGGAAAATATCCTGCTTGGATCGTCATCCTACAAGAGTTTGACTTGGAATTCGTTAAATCCAAGTCCAAGAAGTCTTTGGTCTTTGCTGAGTTGATTTGTACCTTGCTCCGTGCTACCAAGCAATCCGAGCCCATCGATTCTCTTCCTGATGAATCATTGTTCCTCATTAGCACGTCTAATCCTTGGTACGGGGATATTTTATTATATCTCCAAACCCAATGTTTTCGTCCCGACCTCACTCGCGATGAACGTCGATGCATCCGACATCACACCAAGTACTAACTCATAGTCAACATTACTCTCTATTGACGTGGTGTCGACACCGTTCTTCAACGTTGTCTAACTTTAGATGAGGTGGAACGCGTCCTGAATGACTGCCAAGCTGGAGCATGTGGTGGTCATCTCTCTGGGATGGCTACGGTCTAGAAAATACTGCGAGCAAGATATTTCTGGCCCTCGATTTTTAAATACTGCATTGAAACGGTCAAGAAATGTCCACCATGTCAATTTTTTCATAGTAAAACACGCTCGCACCCTGCTCCACTCCATCCTGTTATTTCCATTGGCCCCTTTTCCAAATGGGGCATAGATTTCATGCACTGTAAGCCCACTTTAGCCGAGGGGCATAGCTATGTCATAGTAGCTATTGACTATTTCACAAAATGGACTGAAGCGATGCCTACTTATGCTGAGGATGGAAAAACAGCAGCACAATTCATATTCAATCACCTTATAGCTAGATTTGGTGTTCCACAATCTATTGTGACCGATCATGGCTCCCACTTCGGGAACCATATGATTGAGGAACTAAGTGCCAAGTTGGGTTTTCTCCATGAAAACTCAACCCCATACTACCCACAAGCCAATGGCCAAGTTGAAGCCATTAACAAAGTTCTGAAACAAATGATTCAGCGTATTGTGGGTACTCATAAATCCAACTGGTACTCAGCTCTATTTTCAGCACTATGGGCATACCGAACCTCAGTAAAAAGCGCTGCTAGGTTTACACCATTCCAACTGGTGTATGGCCTAGAATCCATTTTACCGATTGAATGTGAAATTCCATCACTTAAGATAGCCATAGAGCTACTTCCCCACACCACTACCGAAGAGGAACGGTTTCTATACCTAGCCAAGCTAGATGAAACCCGCCGCGACGCTGCTTTAGCCAACGAAGCTCATAAAAAACGCGTCAAAGCTCAGTATGACAAATCCGTTAAACCTCAGATTTTCAATGAAGGTGACCTCGTACTCACATATGATCAAATGCACGATAAACTCGGAAAAGGAAAACTAGAATCTATGTGGTACGACCCCTTTGTTGTAAAACGTGTCTTGGAGAAAGGAGCCTATGAACTCATCGATTGTGATGGCACGCCATTGGCACGGACCCGCAATGGGCTATACCTCAAATTCTTTTATGCGTAAGGTTACCCTACGCGGGTCACTTTTTGTACATAATGTACTTAGCTTGTTTTCACTCATCTTTTTGGTGTGCGCACAGACCTCATGTATCCATTCTTACTTTGACTTGTGATTTTATGCGCAAATGTTTTCCTACTTCGGATTTGCTAACGGTGCAATTCGGCATACCCTGAACCTCGCTTCCGTAGCATGGGTAATCTATTCTCCCACTAGCGAGTTACTATCTTCAGGAGCCAATTGTTTAGGCCCTGCAACCAACAATATCGCAGAGTACCATGTAGTCATCAGACTCTTGATGGAGGTTTCTTCCCTTGGAATTGACTCCCTATCAGTCTTTTTAGACTCCCAACTCGTGGTTTCTCATCTGAATCGTGTTTACACAGTTCGCGATCCTATCCTACTTCGTTTATTTCGGAGGGTATGCCTCTTGGAATGATCTTTTAATTTCATTTCATATCAACACATACCAAGGGAATTCAATTGTATAGTTGATTCATTAGCTAATTACATTTTGGATTGGCATCTTGCCCATACATAAAAACACATCACAAAATAAACACACAAGTCATTGTAAATAAATAGGTCATAAAAATAGGTCCATATATATATCACTGTATATAAAAGTGTTTTTCCAAATACATAAAGTTTGTGTTTTAAAAACAAAATTTGAGACCTAATCCCATACAAAAATTTGGCTCTCAAAGCCCACATATCGTATACATGCCGCAAAAAGAGAAAAGCTACCATCTAAGGAGATCTGGGAGACATATCATGTCCCTCATTAGATTCCTCACGCTGCTGGTGATAACACACTATAGCTCGAACGACCCTACGAAGGAGCCGGCCAATACGCCTAGGCACACCTACAGTATGCCGTTGGAGATGAAAAGGGATGTCATCCACCCTCATGGCAGGGATACCATGGGTTAAACCCTGCAAATTCCTCTCTATTTCCTGGACCCATCCCGCTTCATCTTCGTCTTCTTCCTCGTCTGGAATGGCTTGGTGATCAACACCACCTCGTCGTAATGGCGAGTACCCCGCCGGTCTCTGTGGTCCACGATCTGCGACATGCATACATACATATATTAAAGTCTTTTACACATTCTAAAAAACAATAAAAATTATATATTCAAAAAAGAAATAATATATCCATGAAGGTCATACCTGAATTGTCCCAATCCTCATCTTCTGGCAGTGCCAAGTCTATGTCCTCGTGGAAGTCCACCCCTGCATAGGGGTAGTCATCGATCATCACTATCTGTTCCTCGAGCCACGAGAAGAAATCCTCACCGAAATCCAAACGCTGCAGTCCCCCAAGTCGTCCTACATATTCACTCCATCGAGCCATCCATGGCTCGGTAGGTGGACGGGGGGGCATGGCTATATGTGGGCGCAACAACGACAACCTCACCAAAAAGAAGGTGACTAAGATGCTCCCATACCCAAATTGAGATTTCTCTCCAAGCCTGCACTTGTTCACTTGCTCTTTGAGGTTGGTAAATACTGCCTCACACCAGTTGAATATTGTTCCTGCCATACAATCCACTGCAAGATTCATCTGTGTACGGGACGCCTGATGGGGACCCGTGCTCCCTGCTGCATGTGTGATGGTAAACAACACGGTTTTTATAGGAAGTTCTATAATGTCTTTGATGACCACCTTGCCTCTTTTCTTCCCTGAACCTTGACGGCAATAACGAGAAATTAAAGCATCCATGCTCACCTCCAAGGCTGTGTACCCATTAAAACTCACCCGGGCTCCTCTTTTTTAGAGGCCTGTGAGGAAGTAAATATCCTCGAGTTCAATCTCGAGGGTGTGTTCTCCCACTCGGAAAGCTTGAATGTCGGGGTCCCACATTTGGATAATGTGGGTGAGAAGCTTTACCTGCTTACGAATACCTTTGGTCTTGAATAATTTCAACAAACTGCATTCCCGCAGTGCAGTCACAGTCCTTTGGTCATTTTCGGCCAACAAACCATCAGCCTCATGCTCTCTTTCTTTCCAATGGACCATTTTGCTCCAAACAAGTTACAAACACCTGCAAAAGGTCATAGTAAACATTCAGTAATCATTTAATAACTTGATCTCAGTTAAAAATTTGAGAAAAAATTATTTTTTTCATCTTAAATTTTGTCTCTATCGCGCTTGCGAGAAATTTTACTGTGCGGTACTGTTGCACAGTACCGCACCCCGGCTTAATATTACAGTGCGGTACTGTTGCACAGTACCGTGCTTCCCGATATAGCGCCTGCGCGGTACTGTGAAGGGCGAAAACTACCCAATAGGGCTTCCCCAAAAAATTATTTTTACCTACTAAAAACAAGTTATTCAAACATGAAATGAAAGAGGGGCTTGAAAACTCTTACCTAGCACAGACGGCTGTTGAAACACTGCCTCGAATCTTCAGATATGAACTCTTGAATTTTTTGCTCTTCAAATGGGTAAAATCTCCTCTTTTTCGTAAATGCACAAGTGAAATGATAACTTTCCACATTTACCCATCCTTTATATAGCTTTTTCACTTTTTTTTTTACTCATGATTTTATCTGATTAAAATAAAGCCCATTTCACATTACTAATATCTGGTTTCATGAGCATTTGTTGACAGGATCTCCTTTAAAAAAATGTTCACATTGGCGTTCATCTATTGTTTGACCTTCATTTTGAGCCTACTTTATCTTTTTCGTGCTCTGGATTAAAACTTGAAAAAGATTCCAAGTGCTTTTACACCCATGTCATGCTTGTCAAAGTTAAGTAAATGGTGTCGAGCTTGGTCAGCTTTACTCGTGCTCGTTAAACGATGAGGAAAGTATTATCCTAGTTGTATTTTATTCTCTTTTCAGACCAAAATAATTAAAAATTGTGAAAAAGACCATTGGAGTCCATAGTTAAGCTCTTTTCAGACTCCCTAAAATTGAAAAGATTGCCAAGTGATCTTGACTCTTTCACACTTGTAAAAGTATTTGAAGGGTTGTCTATTCGGTGATAGGTTACCCCTTTTTCGGCCCGTCTAGACTATTTACGAGAAAGGTATACCTCAGTTAATTTTTGGCTGGGAGAGTTCCCTCGGGGATTGTTTTACACTTTTTCGGGATCGAGGGACTAAATTTACAAAAAAGTACACTTTGGAGCCTCCTTTAAGTTTTTCAGGCTCTCTAAATATGAAAAACTACCAAGTTTTCCTTCCTTGGACTCGTTAAAATTTAACATCGAAGGACCCACTTTGGGATGGACCCCTCCTTTCTCAGGTTCGTAAAACATGTGAGATTGGACTAGATGAGCTATACCGAGCATCTGTTATCCTCTTCAAGCTCGAAAAACAACAAAGAGGTACTCGTCTATCATGTCGGGGGAATATGGGGAACAAGTCATGTTTGTTTTGGCAGCTTGTCAGTTGTTACCTTTGAACATGGCATGCGTCTGTCCCTTGTCTATTTTGGGTATCTATTTTTTCGCTGAGTTATGGTCATCATCCTGAGTCTTCTCTCTGGCCACGAGCCTACTCATTCGGTGTCTATCCTTTGCTATCAATAATCCCTGCTGCCAAGTCCTGTTACATGCCATTAAATGTTCAAAGGGTTGCATTGTTCACAGTCATTCATTGTGTCAGACCTTCGCTGTGTCAGTACATAATCCATTATTTCATCATCTTATACTATCTTTCGTTCCAATTTCGTGTCGATGATGTGGGTATCATTATGGACCACCTTCGACGAGTCTATTCCCGTCGACACCAAATCACTATCTGGGAATTGGACTTAGGGATCAACCATTAGTACCTTGGTACCTGCATGCCTCAATGGCAGGTTTCCTCGTGTTCGACAATAGGTTTACATCATTGACCTCTGATCGAACGATCTCTCAAATGCTCAACATCAACTTATCTATTCGCATTTCGTTGAGATGTACTACAGATACCTTGGGGATCATTGTCATCATTGGTGATTTCTCTCGCATTTGTTAACGGTTCACATCATTGACCGATAATCAAATGGTTTCTACCATGTTTGACGTCAACACTTTGTAATCACATGGCTAGATTCGTATCATTTGCGATCGGGTAGAAGACCCTGGGAGCACCTTTGTATCTTGATTGCATCCAGGTTGCGATGGAGATGTCCTTTGTATTGTCACACAGATCCACTTTTTGTATTGATCGTGGCTGTGTCATTACTGTCTCATGGATCTACGCTTGTTCATAGTAGCCATGGTTTGTCTACAGTCTATATCATCTTAGTACTCATGGATCTGCAATGTATTGGTCGGCAGCCATGCTTTGAGTCATTTGTTTCCGAGCATGGGGATGCCCGCCTCGGTGTTATATCTAACATTTTGTTTCTGTTTTAGCTCCTTGTTGCTCTCCTCGATGCTATCTCTACACAGTATTTGTAAAGTCTTTCGGCCATCAGTCCCTTCTAACCTCACACTTTAGGGGGAATTTGTTATACCTCCATATTTCACAATGTCGCATCTTCACCACAAAAAGAGTTGACGACATTTCCCCTACTGCTTAAAACACCCAGAAGAGAAAAGTGATGAGTGATCCTTGAAGACAAACCCATCTTGTCAAGAATCAACCCAGCTGAGACTTCATGTACCCACACTACCGTGCCTTGCTCAAGCTTAGGTGCATGATAGTCCTCACTACCGCGCTATGCTCTTTCTCTGCCACGTGGTACTATCGCATTGTGCTCTGTTGGAGAGGTGCGATACACCTTTTTTAGCCTTTTTTCCATGGCTTGTGGGATTTTGATTTTCGAGAGATTTTTGAGGATTGGTGTCCTTGATTCGATCCTAACTCACTTTCTGTGATTAGTAGGCATGATCCACTAAACTCTCCCAAGATCCACCCTTCTCTCTTGTTGGTTAGCCCTACCACACACTATAAGAGAGAGGCATTCCATGAGAAAAAGAGGAGGACTCTTGGAGACATCAAACTTATGATCTTGAAGCTTTGTGGAGATAGCTAGAGGAGGAAGCACTTCGAGCTGGAAGTTGGATTGGATATCAAGCAACCGTTGTAGGTGACTTCAAGTTGATAATAGAACATAACTTGTCTTGTTTCCCAAATCACATGTGTTGATTTTGTTTCAATGATATGATTTGTATCTATTGTAGATTTAAATCCTAATTCATAATTCAAGTTGCTAGAGAATTGTATATGCTTGTATCTTGGTTTCATTTCGACAGGTTCATTCGCGAGGACTTGGAAATTGGAGCAACCATAAAGACAAGTGATTGGATTGAAGGTCAGTTAGATTCTTCTACTTCTTCTAGCACTTTAATCTTGAGATGTCTGTTTAGATCTAGGAATTCAAGTTAGCATTTGTTTAGTTTTGTCTTAGTTTAGAGTCAGTTAAAGTCTACTTTAATCCAAGAGAATTTTTACTTATCCGTAGGGAAAAATTCTACCAACAGTGCAAGAAAGATGTTGATTTCCTTCAGTAGAATACGGGAAGAATGCTCACAATAAGAATCAAGGGTTGTGGCACGAGAAGAAAAGATGGGGAATGAAGATCAAGATGTCACAGCTCACACCAAGAAAGGGAAGTCCAAGAGAGAGCTATCTCACTCCAAGAAATCTTCACATCACTTCAAAGAAAGAATAATATGCTTCACCTGTAATGAGAAAGGACATATTGCCATAAATTGTCCCAAGAACAAGAAGGACAACAACAACTTCAACAAGAAGAAGAAGGGAAGCAAAAGAAGGTTTCATGCTCATGCTGTCGAGGATGATGAACCACCCAAGAAGAAGGCTAGGGTAGAAAGGGATGATAGTAATGATGACTCATCAAGTGAAGAAGAGTATGTTCTAATCTCTGCTCTCACAGGTACTATCTCCCATGGTTGTAATGATTGGTTAATTGACAGTGGGGCTTCCAAACACATGACTGGGTTTAAGGAATATTTTGTGAACCTATCTAAACATGAATCACCCCATAATGTGAAACTTGGGGATGATTATCAATACCCAATCAAAGGAAGTGGTGAAGCCTCCTACAACCTAGATTCTAGAAATTCTTTGAAGATGAAAGAAGTCCTTTATGTACATGGGCTCAAGAAGAACTTACTATCCATCTCTGCATTGGATTCAAAAGGTATGAGGGTTGCATTTGTTGATGGCCAAGTCCTAATGTGGCCAAAGGGAAATACCATAGATGATGCAGTAGTGATTGGAGAGCAAGAGGGAGGTTTGTATAAATTGAAGGGACAACCTGAACATACCATGATGCATGAATCCATGGAGCCAAGTGAACTTTGGCATTGAAGACTTGCTCATATGCACTATAGGGCACTTCCAATTTCAAGCAAGGCTGTAGAGGGTCTGAGTTATTTGATCTCCCATTGGATGCTACTGGTATCTTCTGCGATAACCAGAGTTGTGTCACGGGGGGTTCACTAATGAGGCAATATCATATCACGTCCATTCATATTGGGGGTTTGAATACTCTTAAAAACCTCAAAAATATATTGCCCCGTATTAAGGGGTCAAGGGTTGTTTTTAATTTGACATAGTAATATAAATATCGGGGGTTATTTTATTTGGGTGAGATGAGTAATAACCTCCAAATCGTGAGATGGATTCATACCTCCAAATCATGGGCTCAATTCATAACCACCTAAAACTTAAGGACCCTCCATTTTTATTCAATATTACTTATGATCCTAAGTTTTGCATAAATCTGATAATATCGATGGAAGTCTCTTCGGATTACTGGCCTTGATCCATACTCATTTAATAGCTTATTTAGGATTGGTTTGAATTGATACAATATATTTTTTTTCCTCTTTAATTTAAGAGATGTAGCTAATTGGGAGTTTTAGAGTTGAACAATTGTATTTTATTTTTTGTACACATTTGAGTAAAAGATCTAACTCTTCATTTTTTAGGTTGGGGTTTAGGTGGTTATTGAGATTCAATCAAACCTTGATCCATGAAAACCAAGAAAAGTGAGATCAATCTTTCTTGTCTCACTCGAACCAAGAAAAGTTAGATAAATCTTTCTTGACCAATTATTTTTTTCAACTTTTTGTATTCTTCTTTAACATTTTCACATTTCCAGTTAGGAATAGTTGTTAAATTGAGTTATATTTGGAACATTCATAATTGTAATTTCAATTTTTATAATATGCAAGGCATCCATCTTAATATTGTATTGGAACTAACATGAACATAGGTGAAAATATAAATCCTTATTTACATACCCTATGTGTTATCATTACCATGAAATGGTATCATATAAGTTTCTCCATCTATGTATCTTTATAACTATTGCGTGCTTGAAACCTAACAATGGGGATTTCTCCCTCTCCTGTAAAAAAAAAAACTAGATATAACCCAAGAAAACGTAACTAAATGTTGTTAATTTCCTTGATGGAAAGAATAAAGGTAGAGGAAGTGGAGGAAATTCATTGCATCTTGTGAATGATCCAAATCCAAGCTATGCACATAATCATATGGTGTCATTGGAAAGTAAGAAGAATTGTTCTATGTTCATTTGGGTTCAAACATCAATGATGTTTGTTTTGATAGGAAGGTAGAGGAGTCTATCCACAAAAAGGTTTCAATTTTGAATTTTTATGGAGTTTAATTTATTAAGATTATAGAAAACATGAGCTCTTTATGTCTATACTTATATTTACATGATATAAAATTGGTAGATTGGTAAACTGTGGTGTGAAACATTTGCAATTCTGCTCTTTTCTAAGCATTGCACTGACTATTGGACTATCAACCTTTTACATTCTTTGTTATGTTGATCTCTTGACTGGGTTTCCTTTGTTATGTTGATCAATCACCCCTGCAATCATGGTTGGATGATTATTATCATTAAACTATTATTTTATTTAGCATCGTGTTTTCTTATACTAAGATGTGTTAGGGATCCTATTTGTTACAACTTGATAATATGATATAAAGGGGGTATTAAAAATGGGTTGATAAAAATGGATGCATACACTATCTGGTGAAACTAGGGGTTTTCTTAATTGGAAAGGCATATTGGGAGGGGGGTTCAACAATAAAATTTTAGGAGGAATTTTCCAATATTTAGTGAAATTAGGGATATGATTTAATATCATGCGAACGATCGTGCTATGTAACAAGTTCACTAAGTGAACCCCCCGTGAGTTGTGTGAAGCTATTTGAGAACCCAGTGTTTCATGATAGGTCAAAACACATAGAGATCAAATATCACTATATCAGGGATATGGTACAGAGAGGAGCTGTGAAGCTCCTGTATGTTGCGACAGACGAGCAGATTGCAGATGTGCTGACAAAGCCACTAGCCAGGGTGAAGTTCAAGTACTTCAGGGAGAGGCTTGGTGTTCTTCAGATTGAGGACACTTCGAGGAAGAAGTGATGGACACATTTGCTGAAGCCATTCCAAGCATGTTGGAAGGAGGATCCTTCACATGGCTGTGGATGTAACCGCTGGATGATGAGCATCAGGATGATGTTCTAGTTTCTGCTTTGTATGATCAGTTGGATCATTTATATGTATATGTATGTACGCATCATGTTGGATGTTGGATATGATCAGTTGGATCATTTATATGTATGTACGCATCATGTTGGATGCTGGATATGATCAGTTGGATCATTTATATGTATGTACGCATCATGTTGGATGCTCGATATGATTGGTTGGATCATTTGTATGTATTTTGTATATGCATCATGTTGGATGCTTGGACCATGTATCTATATATGTATCAAGTGGATACATTGTATGATCAGGTAGATCATGTATATTGATATGTATGATCAAGTAGATCATGTATGATGGATACATTGTGTGGATCATGTATCTAAGTATCAGGTGGATACTCTATGTATGATGATATGTATCAGGTAGATACTTGGTGTGCATCAGATGGATGCATTGTATGATCAGGGTGATCGTGGATGACGAGCTTCTCCAGATGACATGCAGCAGGATGATGCAGTGATGATTATCAGGATGATCATGTGTACATCAGGATGATGTATGGTGAGTATCAGATGATACTTTGTGGCTGTGGATCAGGTTGTGCAGATGAGCATGTCTAGGAGATCCTATAGGTTGGAGTTGTGTACCCGTAACAGCCTGGGATGCTCTTTTGAGACATTGCTTTCGGAGGACATGTAATTTGTGCCCTGGGAGATCTTCAGGTTGGAGTTGTGTACCCATAACATCCTAAGATGCTCTTGTAAGGTTTTGTCCTATGGCATGTAATTTTCTCCTAGGAGATCTGAACAGGATGAAAAAGGCCTCAGATGCTTCAGCCAGGTTTTGCCATGACCACATGTAATTTGCTCCTGGGAGATTTGGATAGGATGAAAAAGGCCTCAGATGCTTCAGCCAAGTTTTGTGGTGGACCACATGTAATGTGCTCCTGGGAGATCTGACAGGTAGAGTTGTGTGCTCGTAACAACCTAGGATGCTTCAGCCAGGTTTTGTGGTGAGATCACATGTAATGTGCTCCTGGGAGATCCGACAGGTAGAGCTGTGTGCTCATAACAGCCTGGGATGCTTCAACCAGATTATGTGATGGGTCACATGTAATGTGCTCCTGGGAGATCCTACAGGTAGAGTTGTGTGCTCGTAATAGCCTGGGATGTTGCAGCCAGGTTTTGTGATGGACGTAATAAGTCATGAGGATTCTACAGTATGGTCAGTGATGATGAAGACCTGCAGGTGGTGGGCCTACATCCAGTATGAAAAAGGATTGGCTCTATATAACTTCCTATGATGAGTAGAGTCAGAGATTGGTTGAGATAGCAGCAACAGTGACAATGATGATGATGATGCATCGATGACGATGATCCCGAGAAGAAGACTTGTGTAGCAAAACTATGTTGAGAAATACCTTCCTAGTTAAGAGGGAGTGTTGATGTATATGTAACTTTGGAATGTATTCCATCTATGTATTTCATATATATTTATTGTACCCCTATTAGAGATGTGTTATTCCTCTATAAGGAAGTGTCATCATGTGGATTGACAAGTGTCGCAAGTGTGTGTACTTGCCGATGGGTTATTAGACCACCATGTGTGCGGTTGGCCCTGAAATATATATTATAGTGTGGATGTATCTAGATCGACAAGTCGACCCCATAGTGTAACTGGGAAAACAGGTTAGTATAAATAGAGATCGGGAGATCTCTATTTTGATCAATTCGGAAAGTCACACTTCTCTCACTCAGAAAGTGGTGCACTAGTGAGGAGGAGGATCATCTGCTACTAGGAGACTATCTCAAGTGTATTTTGGTTGTACTTTGGTTGAGCCATTGCTCTCTCTATCTATGAGGAAGTTGTGGGGTTTTTCACCTTAGGGTTTTCCCCATGGAAACTCGGTGTCTCTTGTCTCTCATGCTTTTGATTCTTGTGATGCCTGTCATGCTTATTGTGATTATTATGCATTAATATACTGTATATGTTATTCTCTCAGTGAAGATCCTAGAGTATTGTGAATTAATGCTCAAAATTTAACAAAATTGGGTGTTGGTGCATGCAACAAGTTGGAAAGAATCAAAATAGAAGACACAATTTTATCATGGAATCCCAATTGAGAAAACCACCAACTCTTTATAATATTGAAAAATTAAATTTACAATTAATTTGCAAGATCCAACTTGATATTCCAACAGAATGATGGAAACGTCTGATGCAAAGATTACATGTCTGAGGAATAATGACTGATTGTTTTTGCGGCTGCAGGGGATGAGTCTACTGCTTCTATGTCTACAAGTCGAAGCTTCAATAAAAGTTTAGTCTTTTATTACTCCTGCAAAGGAGATGATATTTTTTTTTCATGTAAGCATAGGTCCAATCTATTGTTGAAAACAAAATAATGGTATATTATACAATTAAAAACGAGCGCCCAACAGTCCGTGCCATACAGAGTATGGTCAAAAATCCAAAAAAGATCAAAATGAGGAGCATACAACCAAGCTAAACAGCACATGAAGTAGAGGAAACTGCATATAAAAACCGAGATTACAATAGATTGAAGATATCATGGCCGATAGATAGCTAACCACGAAAACAACTAAGAGGCCCCAAGCCTCAGAAGACCCCAACATGATCAGAAGAGCAAGGAAAACCTTAACCAAAAAGGAAGAGGGATCTGGCTGAGCAACCCTTATAACAAAACCACACTAACATCCAGAGTCTTCACTGAGAATGAACTTCCCAAGACATGGCAAAGAGCTCATACCATCAAATGACTACTAGCCACTAGCCCAGAAGCTGACCACCAAGACCGACACTAAGGCAGACCGCCAAGACGAATTTGGGAGCAGGGTGCTTCCCCCATGGGGAAACTGGTTCTTCACGAGGGAAGACCCTCGAGGTATCCATATAATCTTCCAGAGCAAACATCAGCAAGCGAACACCGGCCGAATTAGTTTGTTGGTCGCTTTTTATAATTTGGATGGCTTCATGGAGGCCGTGAGCCAGTTGGTTCCTCGCTTGAATATCGCGAGCCAACAAGATCCTGACCTCCCAGAAGGGGTTGGCAATTAATATCTGGCCCAAGTGGGCTTCGTATTCACTTAGAAGGGCTATTTCATGATGTGCTATATGCACCTCTATTAGAGCAGGCGTCTCTACTAGATACTAAGCCCCCCAATTGAAGCTCTGCGGGGCAGACTCTTCCACCTCCATGGTCTGCTGTTGAGACGAGCCTTCTCCCTGAGAGCGACTTCCCCCCCAGGTTGTGAAGACCCTCCACCCCTACTAGATCCCCTGCGACTATGGGGAGCCATGATATACTGATTCAAAACACTGAACCACCATAAATCAACCCAAAAGTTCAGCCAACCTTTAAATTGCAGATCTCTCAAGTCCATTGAGAATATTTATAGGAATTTCTATGGAAAGCAGGGCGGAGAGTCGACTTGACTCACAGATATTTTCACAGAATCCCACACATACGAGAGGATTTCCATTAATGTCTCTATAGAGATCAAATGACTCAAAATCCATGTAAAAGGCCATCAACATAATGATTGAGGGTGTAATTTATTGGAGGCATGACGTTACAGGGCGTCTGAATGACCCCTGCCCTCTGTCATCCTCCACTATTGTCCCTTCAAATGAGCATGCATCCATCCAAATAGTACTGTCATGATGGTTTATATGGGTTTCATCTGTGGCTGATATAAAAGATGCCGCCAATGTTTAGCGATTGACAAGGAGAATTACTGCCTTCAACACGGAGGCAGTTATGGACAAGGAAGCCAACTGCCTCGACGGAGTAATGATGGAAACAAATTGTGTAAATTGGAATCAACATAGTGATCGAGGCCGTAATTTATTGGAGGCATGACGTTTTAGGGTGTCTGGCTGACCCCTGCCCCATGTCATCCTCCACTACTGTCCCTTCAAATGAGCCATGATGGTTGCACATAACGAAACAATATAAATATAATCCTTTTGGTAGCATAACATATATACATAATTCTTTTAAAACATAGGACTTGCATAACATATATGGTTTCACATGGTGAAGTTGCAAAACATATATACATAATTCTGTTAAAACATAGGACCTGCATAACATATATGGTTGCACATAATGAAAATATATAAATAGAAACCTTTTCATTATGTGCATCCATACGAGTGCAAGTATTGTCAAGACCCATATGAAAATAGACAATTATAATTCTTTCGATTTATATAAAACTAATTTCATTACATATAACTCACATCCCTCTCTACTATATTGATCCCCACTCTTCTCCCTCGCGGTTTAAGTATTATCA
Source organism: Larix kaempferi (assembly GCA_027924585.1). Lineage (NCBI taxonomy): Eukaryota > Viridiplantae > Streptophyta > Pinopsida > Pinales > Pinaceae > Larix > Larix kaempferi. The sequence goes on along the minus strand of BSBM01000637.1, from coordinate 16,127,398 downwards.
CACCATAAAAAGAATTACATTGCCGTCACATGATAATGGTAAACCACCATTTAAGAAATTGGCCATAAATATTCTATAACTTACATTACCGTCTGGCTGACCCCTGCATCCGTCGGAATAGTACTGTTCATGATGGTTGATAGGGGTGTCATTTGTGGCTGATGTAAAAGATGCCGCCAAATTTCATCGACTGACAAGGAGAATCTAAAACATTTAGCGACTTTAAATTAATGTGAACTTGAATTTAAAATGAAAAAGTGCAATTTTTAATTTGAAAAGTGTGAATTTCAAATCAAAAAATGAAATTTTTTATTTGAAAATTGCAGTTTTCATTTGTAAATGTTCAAAAGTTGCACGAGAGATTTTTCAGAGATTTTCACAGAAGCCCACACATTTGTAATGGCTTTGTACAGATCGAATGACTCAAAATCCATGTAAAAGGCCATCTTGTACAATTGAAAATCGATTTTGTAGTACTTGCTCGACATCGCGGTACAATCAGAAAAATGACTTAGACTTGACAAATTTGATGTGACTAAGAAAGTGTGAATTTAGGCTTTGAAAGTGTCAATATCAACCTTTTCTAAAGTGCAAAAACAGGTTCTGAAAGTGGCAATATTGGCTTTGAAAAGTGCGTTTTTCTATTAGAATAATGTGTTTTTTGACTAATTATGAACCTTAAAATTGCAGTTTTTTGTTATAAAACTATGAATTTCAATTCACTATGTTTGATTTTCAAATCAAAAAATGCAAATTTAGATCTGAAAAGTGTGAATTTTAAATTAAGAAATACAAAATTTGATTTCAAAAGTGTGAATTTCAAATAAAAAAATGAAAATTTTCATTTGAAAAGTGTGAATTTAAAATAAAAAATGCAATTTCTGATTTGAAAAGTGTGAATTCCAAATCAAATAATGTAATTTTTTATTTGAAAATTACAATTTTCATTCGTAAATGTTCAAAATTTTAAGGTGAAAAAATCACTGTCTAGAATATTCAGTCATTGTTTTCATAGTTAATTCTAAAAACATTTATTCAGCAATTCAGCTATATCCATAATGGAGAACATAAGAAGGATTGCCCGACCCTTCTTGCAGTGTTGAACTACTATGAAAATAATATTGAGAATAAGAACAGTCGATCGAACCTTCAATTTCGAGGGAATTATAAAAATAGAACACCTTGGTAGTTATAACATATAAAAATAGTTTGTCCCAACTTCCGTTTTCCGACAAGAAGGATCGACCGCCCCTTCTTTTCGTAGTTAATTGTGAAAACCTTTATCCAACAATTTAGCTATATCCATAATGGAGAACAAAAGAAGGATCGACCGACCCTTCTTGGAGTGTCGAAATATTATGAAAAGAATATTGGTAATAAGAAGGGTCAACCGACCCTTCTTGCAGTGTCGAACTATTATGAAAATAATATGGGAAATAAGAAGGGTCGACCGACCCTTCAATTATGAGGGAATTGTAAAAATAGAACACCTTGGAAGTTATATCATATAAAAATGGTTTGTCTCGACTTCCGTTTTACGACAAGAAGGATCGACCACCCTTTCTTTTCGTAGTTAATTTTCAAAACCTTTATCCATCAATTCAGCTATAGCCATAATGGATAATACAAGAAGGATCGGACGACCCTTCTTGCAGTCTCGAACTATTATGAAAAAAATATTAGGAATAAGAAGGGTCGGCCAACCCTTCATTTAGGATGGAATTGTAACAATAGAACGCCTTGGAGAAAGAGCGGTAGCTCTTTCTCTGAGAATATTTCTACTTGTTAGCAAAGTCTTTAAAGAAAGACGTCCATAAATTTTGTTGTTAAAATGTTGATATCTATTATCCTTGGGTGACACGTGGAACGATCATATTGTGACAGGTGGCATATTTGATTTGGCACATTGAGTATAGTGAGGTTACTAATGCGGGTTTAACCACACCACAATAAGGAAATGGAATTTCATTGATAGTAGTTTTAAGGATTAGGCACATGCAAGATTACTAGTGTTTCAACAGTGCTCGAAATGCTCATATATCATGAAGAGAGCGACCATAAGACTCAAGTATTTCCGATAAAAACAACAAAGGAAAAGGAACAGAGGCGGTAAAGAAGAGTGCCATGACTTCCCGAAGATTTCATTCGGCTATGATACTGGGTATGATTTAGTCTTTATATAGTGAATTGGTGAATTGACTTGGATGTTATGGATGGGGAAGGATAATTATCACAGTATGGCGGGATGGTTTATATGATGAAATTATGAAATGGCGGTTATCCTAATGGTGAAAGGAATGTATGCTGACATGGAGATGGTTTATACGATGAAATTATGAAATGGCAGTTATCCCGAGGGTGCTAATGGAGAATGATGGCTTGTATAATGTGTGTGAATAAAATAATCACATCATGCTTTAGTCAAAATTATGTCACAAACACCAAGATCACCTCCATTATTTACCACTAGGGCCATCGGGATAAACATTTTTTATATGTTGTAACTAAGCTTGTGATTTGGTTTCTTTAATTGCGATAAAATTTAAGAATAGTGAAAATACTAATTCACCCCCCCTCTCAATATTGCTTGATATTTGAACAGAATGATGGAACAGTCCAATGCAAAGATTACATGTTTGAGGAATAATGACTGATTATTTTTGCAGTTGCAGGGGATGAGTCTACTACTTCTATGTCTACAAGTGAAAGATCCAATACAAGTTTAGTCTTTTATTACTCCTGCAAAGGAGATGATCTGATTCAAGGATAAGGAGAATTTAAAATGTTCAAGGACTTTATTGGTGACAAGACATAAACATAATGTGGAATGAATCATGATGAGATTATTCACATGAGTGATACAATCCATTATTTACGGAGAATATTATTCAGTCGGTTGTAGGCCATTTAATGCACTAACAACAGGCATGTCAGACGACCCTTCTATGCTTTGAATATCAAAACCAGGGGGTTCTCTATCACTCAAATCAGCCATTAAATAGTTTAGTGTAGAGTAAAGAACCTGCCTAGTTGGTTGAAGGTTGGCACCCCTGCATTTTGGCCGACCCTTCTAAGAAAGGTCGGTCGACCCTTCTATCCTTTGAATCTCAAAACCAGGGGGTTCTCTATGACTCAAATCAGCCATTTAATCCTTTGCTATCACCCCTGCATCTCCTGCAGCATGGAATCTTCCCTGGCCATCTATTTTCCTAATCCGTTTTAGGCCATGGATCGCCCACCATTGATCTAGATCTTGCATGAATCCTGGCCGTCAAACAGTGCGACTTTTACCAACTTCACGGATTTGGCTTGCGTTGATTTTTCATGCAAGTTATATGCACGAACAAAACCTCGGCCATAGATCTCGGCCTTGTCAATTCTGATCCGTCCAAACCCGAGGACCTCTACCAAAAGTTCATGGATCTAGAAATTTGTTTGCTCTGCGCATGTTGTATCGGAGAAGTAATTCCTGACCATCGATCTACTCCATTGGCTGTTGATCTACTCCTTAAGATGATTTTCGGCTAAACCACCTTCCTTCGTCTAAAACACCTCACCATTTTTCACGAAGCGTGCTCATGACTGTAGATCTTCACCATTGCCGATCTAGACCATTTATTTGCGCAGATATGTAACTCGAGGCGAATCTCTGCAATGTAATTATCCTTAAAAAGTTTCGGGCTTGGGATTTGATCATTTCACCGTTAAGGCCGTGAAAACCTACCTAGATGATTCTATTTTGCTCAGACCACTGAGGTTTTCTCCATTCTTTTTAGAAATTAAACCTCCCACTTTCATCTAGGACAAAGCTAGTGCTAACACTAACAAGTTAAACGGGCAAGCTAAACTTCATTCAAATCACCCAGTGTAATATTATCCGCAGGATCAAGACAAATCAACGGTTAAAACATAAACATGCGGGAAGGAAAAGAAGGGTTGCGGGGTTGGTCTTCTGCATCCGCAACCCGCAATTGTGGGTTGCGGATGCAGAAGACCACAGTTATTGAAGAATATTTCTATTGCGGAAAGAAAATGTTTCAAAACTGAAAACCAAGATTCCGCAATCCGCATTGCGAATTGCAAATTGTGGGTTGCGGAAAGAATCTGACTTTTGTAAATACTCAGTGCTTTCCTCAACTCACAAAAACAATAAAAAATGCAAGAAAATTTCAAAGGAAAGTGTCAACATCTACCTGACTTTGAAAGTGTCAATATCAACCTTTTTAACTTGCAAAATCAAGTTCTGAAAGTGGCAATATTGGCTTTGAAAAGTGTGTTTTTCTATTCGAATAGTGTGTTTCTTGAATACTTATGAACATTAAAAGCATGAATTGCAAATCAAAAAATGCAAATTTTGATTTGAAAAGTGTGAATTTCAAATAAAAAAATGCAATTTTTATTTGAAAAGTGCAATTTTCATTTTTAAATGTTCAAAATTTTAAAGTGAAAAGTCCAATGTCTGAAATATTCACGCATTGTGCAAATAGCCAGTCAATCAGCTAAGTTATAACATATAAAAATGGTTTGTCTAGATTTATGTTTTCCGACAAGAAGGATCGACTGACGCTTCTTTTCGTATTTAATTGTGAAAACATTTATCCAACAATTCATCGATATCAATAATGGAGAACACAAGAAGGAACGACCGACCCTTCTTGCAGTGTCGAACTATTATGAAAATAATATTGGTAATACGAAGGGTCGGTCGACCTTTCAATTTCGAGGCAATTTTATCAATAGAACACCTTGGAAGTTTTAACATATAAAAATAGTTTCTCCCGACTTCTGTTTTTTGACAAGAAGGGTCGACCGCCCATTCTTTTCATAGTTAATTATGAAAACCCTTACCCAATAATTCTGCTATATCCATAATAGAGAACACAAGAAGGGTCGACCGACCCTTCCTACACTGTCAAACTATTATGAAAAGAATACTGGGAATAAGAAGGGCCGACTGACCTTTCATTTATGAGGGAATCGTAACAATAGAACACCTTTGGGAAAGAGCGGCCATTGTTTCTCTGAGAATCTTTCCACTTTCCAGCAAAGTATTTGAAGCGAAACGTATATAAATTTGGTTGTTTAAATGTTGATATCTAGTATCCCAGGGTGACATGTGGAATGATCATATTGTGACATGTGGCATATTTGATTTGGCACATTGACTATTAGAAATATAGTTTAATTATAATATTTGCTCATATAGAATATTTTCTCCTAGTATGAGCATCGCTGAATTTGGCACTTTGAGTATAATTACTCTGAGGACAATTTTTCTTAAGCACAATTAACTAGTAATTAAGGTGTTAATTACAACACTTAATGACAGTTAGTGTGCAAATGATGAAAATGATCACAAATCCAATTTTTTAACAGATAACCATACATTATCAATCCCAATGGCTTTTCCTTTTATAAAACTTTAATGAAAATGAAAAAATACAACTTTTTGTTGACCAAGTGGAAATTTAGAAACACAACAATTTTGTTGCCCAAAACTGCCACATAGAGAAATTTAGAAACCAATTTTGTCTACTATTTAGAAACCATATTTTCTCGTTGTTCCCTGACGCTACAGAGCCCGTCTCATTTATGCTAATTTTTTCTCCTGCCCATCCTTGCCTTGGTGACTATGCCCATATGATGCTATTTACGTTGATCATTATATTTTCTTTTGCACCAAAAACCCATTGTTGCTTTCTATCTAAGCATTTTTTGTACAAAACCTTCAAATCCTTTGATGCTCATGTTGGATTCCACCATTGCACCTCTACTTTGTAAGACCCAACAGTACTAGCATCTGACTCCTAATAAATATCACCAATAGCCTTACCCAACCAGGTTGCACAATCTGGCTCTGGTGATTGCACAATGACCATTTGGCCCTTTACAACAACCACTCTTGGAATGAATTCATCTCTAGGCTTGTTGCACAGTGGTCCAACATAGCAATCCTACAAAGCAGGAACATTTTCCTTCAAATAGGAATCCATAATTTCATGTTCAGATCTTGTAGGTTCACTACTACAAATATCATGGTTTGTTGATGGCCAAACGTTAGTTGATGAATGATCAACACTCTCGAAGGGACTGTCCAAATATTTAAGTACAACCTCCCAATAATTTAACTTGGGACGCAAAAATTGTTCACCTCCCTTCTCAATCCCTTGATTCCAGAATGAAATATATGTTTCTATTCCCTTTTTTATTTTGTCAATCTTCAAAGGAATTTTTTATTGCAGATTTAATAACCTAGGTTGTCCCGCTGGCAAGTCTACGCTACCATCTGACAATGACCGCCAGAGATGAATAGGAGACGACCAAGCTTCATCCCGAAGTGATGCCTTCCATTGCATGACTTGAATGTCATCTATGAGCTGAAATTTAAAAAAATGTTATTTTTTGATACCGATGATTTTGGCATTTCCATCCAAAAGGTGAGGTTTCACAAAACTCTTAAAATCGTAAAGTTCATCAATTAGATAAGGAACAAAGGAATTTGATCTTCACATGTCCTATACGTATCCATAATTTTCGGGAGTGAAAATATATCCTTGTGCATTAGCTTTGTTGATAACCTGCCAGAAGTTCCCTATGTCTTCATGGGTATGTCCGACCGGGAGGAATCCAACTTCAACTCTCTCGAACACTCTCCTTGTTGTTAAAAGAGATAAAAATGCAAATACAAAGCAGTTTTTTTTATCGGCTGAACAATTATCCATTTGCAACAACAATTTGGGTGGTAGTTTTCTATTTGGCATGCATTGATTAGTACCATCAACACACATTACATCATCTTGCATTACATCTTGTATGTATATTGAACACTTTTCATATGAGTATGATTGCAAAAGAGCATCATGCAATTGGTGCTTAGATGTTCCACTTTTGTAGAGCAAATCACCATATTTATCACCCACTGGATCTTCAAGACACTTCAAGCATTTATCTAGGGATGTCACAGTGAAATTCGATCCCATCTCTAAAAATGAGAGGCTGAAATGACCAAAACCCCCAGTCTTGTGCCCATGAGTCAACATTCCAGTCACTGATATGCGAAGATTCATAACATTACTAAAATATTTTTCCTTCTTACCCATCCTTGGAATGGAAGTCTTTGACTTATCCATTTTGTCATGAAAAATACTGACATAAGTCTTCGGATTGTTTTGTGAAGTTGATCTGTGTGAATAATAGAGCTGGCGACAACTTGCGATATATTTATTATGAGATTCTTGGTTTGCTCCTGGTTTGCTCGCAATGTTTCCACCTCAGCTGGATCAATGATCCCCTTAAGCCTATCCTGTATTGTAATGCACTCATTACACCTTGCAAAGGAGTTTGATTTAGAAATTTAAACATCTGGAAAATATTCTCTCATCACCTTGCTAAAGGAGGATTGTGATATTAGAGGCAAACTGATTCTTTCGATTTCAACATTAGCTATTTGTCACAGCAAACCATGGGATATATCCGTGAGCAATAATTTCAAGGTTTTCCTTGTTCCATCTCCACTGATTAATCGTGTAATATGTAGAGATTTGTCTGAATTATCTACTACAATTTTATTAATAGTAGCTACTAGTGCAGTAGTGTTCACCCTAGATTTTTCCAAGCCACTATTACCGTGCACAACTCTCACATCACCATTCAAGAACATTCTTTTATAATTGAGGAAAGTGCTCTTTTTTATCCCATGGCATTTATACCATGCATTTTGATAGACGTCTCTTGTGTCTAATCTCATTGTAAACAAGCTTCCTTTTCTTTCATCTCCTTCTTTGGCCAGAGGAGCATTTGATCCCATACAATTTATAACATACTGTCCTTATGAATTTCCATTCATACTATCAAATTTCTTTCAACATTCAACTATCAATTCAAGTGGAATTTTTGATATACAAAAATTTAAGCAACAATGTTTGGTGCCAATTTTTGAAAGGAATGCACCCTGATTTATTGCAGGCTTGTAAGGTACCGATCTTGAATTTCTGTCCAAAATTTTAGTCCCAGCTTGCTGCTTTACGGAATTGTATGGCCTTCTTCCATTACCTTTAACATTTGTATATTCACAATGGGGAGTACATGGAAGGACCATCTGTAAAGGACATTCTTCAAACACATTCCAAAAGTTGACCATATCTTCGTCTGCTTTCATTTTTAGTATAACATCCAAAGGAACATCATGGAGGTGAAGCAAATGGTTTGCAGGCCATCTTATAAGTGAGCCTTCAAATACACTACAATCATCACAATTTTAGAAGACTTTATGAACTAAAATACCAAACTCACCAACATCTAGTGCTTTGAATTGTACAATGTCTCCCTCAAAAACAACTAACACTATTCCTTGAGCAACATACTGTGGCTTTAAAGAACATTGATGTATCAAATTAAATTTTTGTCCCACAAACCTAACATTGTGATTTTCTCTTAATACTTTCAAAGTAGATTCAGATTGATTATTGTTGAAATTGCTTGCAACAGAAATCAATGTTTCTGTATTAAAATCGATGATTCTTTTAATCGGCCATACAACAAAACTTGCACTACTCAACCTTGGAAAGCATTCCATACAAGAAAACACCACTTCATCCACCAGAACACCAAAGGAGAAGTCACCCAAAAATGTTCCCCCAACAAAATCAATCCCACTCACATTTGTTACCAAGCCTATGGAAATGCAATCCTTGCTTTCTGAACACTTATGTAACAACTTAACTTTTCCAATAATAAAAGAAGATCTATTCTCAGTTGTTATGATATGTTCTACACTCATCGAAGTAGAAGCTGGTATATCATTCACCTCATTCTCGCAAAGAGAGGACCCAATCTGGTTAACGATATCAGATACAGGCCATTGAATATAACCACCACCAACCTCTGACAATGTATTTGCACCTTCCAATGGATAGGGAAATGGAAGACTTGCAATTAAAGTCTTGGTAACATTTACAATGATACATCTGGCATTAATGCTGATATTATGCAAAAATTTTCTTTCTGGAAAATAGATTCCCTCGGCAACTTTCAATCCATTCAAAAGCAGGTCCACACATTGTTGAGTACCAAAATCCATTTCATAAACAATATCTGAAATATAAAATAACAAGACACATTGTTCAGAACAAAAATCCAGTTCAGAAGTGTTTTATGAAATATAAAATAACAGGAGGACATTAAAAATCATATTTATTTTAAACAAAGATATAACATAAGTTATAATATATAAAAATGTGTCTGTCCAGACTTCCAATTTTCCAAATGGAAGGATCGGCCGCCCCTTCTTGAAGAAGAAGAGAATACAAGAAGGATCGAACGACCCTTCTTGTAGTCTAGAAAGATTACCAAAAGAATGTTGGGTATAAGAAGCATCTCCCACCCGTTCATTTATGACGAAATATTAAAAATATTCAACCTACGAATGCTAGGCCATTAATACATGTATTTCCAAAATTGTGAACAAGGGAAGAATACTGAGCAAAACAAGGGTCGTCTGACCCTTCATTTAAGATATAAATTTAAATATATTTAATCTACGAAGGCTATGTCGACAATTCCCGACTTCTGACTTCCGTTGTAAATAGTAGGGACCCAGACATTATCTAAGTTCTAACATATAAAAATGTTTGTCCCGAATTCCATTTTCCGAAGAGAAGGATCGGCTGCCCCTTCGTTTAGTAGATAATTGTGAACAATTATATCCAGCAATTCACCTATATCCAGAATGGTGAAAGAAAGAAGGAACTACTGACCCTTCTTGCATTCTAGAACTATTATGAATACAATAATGGGTAGAAGAAGGGTCGACCACCCCTTCATTTATGAGGGAATTGTAAAATTATTCAACCTACAAAGGCTAGGATGTCAATTCATCTATATCTAAAATGGTGAACACCAGAAGAAGGGTCGGCCACTCCTTCATTTAGTAGATAATTATGAAAACCTTTATCTAGAAATGAATGATATCCAGAATGGTGAAGACAAAGAAGGATTGACCGACCCTTCTTGCAGTCTCAAGCTATAATGAAAAGAATATTGGGAAGAAGAAGGATCGTCCGCACCTTCTTTTACGAGGGAATTGTAAAAATAGAACTTGGATAAAGAGCGGCCACTCTTTCTCTATGCATATTTCGACTTTCCAACAAAATGTGCGAAGCAATGTTCCCATGAAATATGTGTTTAAAGTGTTGATATATACTTTAGCCCCTCCGAAAAAATCATCCCTGGGGGAAGGAGCGGACGCTCTTTCTCCTTAGCATCTACTTCCAGCACCCCAAAATGGAACAACCTGACGAAAGAGCGACTTCGCTTTCTCTGACAAAATTTCGACTTGACAGCAAACTAGATTGTGCCATGTGGAACACTTATATTGTGCCACGTGGCTTTGATTATTCCAGAATTGATCTATGCTACACTCAGTGAAGTAGAAGCTACTATATCATTCACGTCATTCTCAGGAAGAGCAAACCCAAAAGTATATTGTTTCTATTTTTTTTTTAAAGAAACACAAGATAGAATGTTTCTGTCTAGTTAATCACAATCAGAATCATTCCAACTAATGGCATCACTATCTGCATTGTCGTCACTGTTAAATTCCTTTTCCAACACAGTATCCTTCTTAAATTTTAATTAGTGTTATGGTGTTCCTGGGAAGGCATGCATGTGTTGCTTGGAATGTGTTGAATATAATTGTACCACTGATGAAAAAACTATTCATTAATGACAGTTTGTAAATTTGCTTCCTTTCTTTGTTAATTGTTATTTTCATTAATGACATTCTGTAAATTTCCTTCCTTTCTCTGTTAATTGTTATTTCCAATAAATATTTTCCATTGTGTTATTCTTCATGCTTCGATGAAAGTAATATTAAATCAGAATTCATATGTTTGTGCTATTCTCCAATTTTCTGCTAAAATTGATATTGGATTCATTTATGACCAATGCCCAATATTAATGGACTATTTTCTTTTCTTCATTATCAACCTGCAAATTAAGACAAACAAGGGTATTCACCAATTTTCACCAATTTTCTGCTAAAATTCACTAAATTTTAAGAACATTTTTATCAGCTTTATCTCTTCAATTAAGTTCCTTGGTATCGTATGCAAGACTCACACGTGTTCTCATTGCATCCAACAATTTGAGTCATACACCACTTCCAACTACCCAATACATTATGGGACTTTTCTAGCCAATATAGTGTATTGGCAAACAATTATACATTAATAAATTTGTTTAAAGGTATTTGATTGCTTAATTTTATTCAATTAAATTAAATACTTAAATTATATATATTTATAAAAGAAATGTAATCAATATTATATAAATTAAGACATAAATTATCAATTTCAAATAAAGTATAATGTTTACATAGATCAATATACTATAGTGAATATTAACTGCAAAATGATATTAAAAAGAAAAAACATGTTTCAATTTTCCAAGTTCATTTGTCGTTATCTTTTTCCAACAAACCTAGCCAAATGCTAGAGGATTTGCAGAAAACAATATGGAATATATGAAAATAATATGCTATGTCACTAGATAGGAAACGTATGCAAGCTGGCGGCAATCGACATTAAACCTGTTAATTCTATTAATTTAGCCCAATAATGAGTAATGCACAATTTTGCAAATATAACGATGTGAATTCATATTAATGGACTGTAAGAAGATAACTACCCAGAATTGAAGGAAATAAATTCTAGAAATCTGAAGAAGACAGACAAGGATGGAAGGAAATCTGAAGAATCTAAAACGTTCAGCAACTTTAAATTACTGTGAACTTGAAACTGTCATTGCATTGAATCATATTTTAGACAACCATGGAAAATATGGTTTTCAGCCCGGACGTTGAATAAGCATGCTCTGTTATAGATTTAGATTTATGGTTTGAATAATATAAATACCTGACAATTAAAAAACTAGCAGTCGATTCCTCAAACCAATCTTACTGCTCTACCTGCCCAACACTCTTCTCGGTTCCACCTTAGCAAAAGCAAACCTCGGTCTTGAGAGAAAACAGAGCTCCAAACTGGAAAACACAGAGAAAATAGAGCTCCAGAGCTGGCAAACACAGAGTTTCAATGTAGGCAGTGGGTGGCTAGAGCAATGTGGTGGGATATGAACACAATATGAAAGAAGAAAAGATGGTGACATTAATTATCATAGTGTGGTGTGATATCATCTGTATGTTGTGACACATAAAACACAATACATCATAAACGTGATGATACAATCCTCAAGATCACCTCCATGCCAACATAGAAACCATTTTAAATGGCGGAAAAGATCAATAGGGTGAAGAAAGATCAAGGTCCCACGTCCATTCCACATCCCCAACATGCGTGCTAGGATGGAGGGATGGGTGGTTGCAGAATCTGAAACCGCTCTCCACGTGGCAACACCACATGATTTCGCAAGTTGGAAGGGCGGTAAGGAAAACCGCCTTACTCCATTTGCAAAACCACCTTTGCCCATTCTTCACGGTCGCTGGCACATGTGGATATGATGTGGTCAGTCCACATCACACCTTCTTCCCATGCAAATCCTCCACGTCGGGGGTCCTACCCATGTGTCTCCTCCGCTCAGACTTCCTGCCTACGTGGCTTCTCCATGTCAACCTGCACATGCATAGTGGAAAAGACCTTTCAATTACACAATCACAACATAATTAAAAACCTTTCAATTACAAATTCACAACATAATTAAAAACCTTTCAATTACACAATCACAACATAAGATTACTTATCTTTATCCAACGTAGATCCAATGCAACTGGCTGTGTAAGAGCACTTTTCCATTTAGCATCAATATAAATATGTGGTTGTTTATCAGTTGCAGAAATAGATAAAATGAGTTAAACGAAGAAATTCATTTAACACATAATAACACATGAATCGTATATTAATAGAATTCCAACCTACAGATTGATGCATTCTTAAAATTGGCAACATAAAACATAGTGTTGGTAGGCGGTTTGATGGGGAAATGTCATGGTACCTCCGGCACTGCGACACATCGAATGAGGGCGTGAAAGGAGTATTTTGTGTTAATGAATACCGCAGTTGGTGGGTTTTGGGTCACTTGGACCACATATTATGTAATAGTGAGTCAGTGTACCGCGGTATGCGGGTTTTTGGGGTCATTTGGACCGATTCAGTTAGATATTGGGTCAATTGTCCATAGTGTCGGTTAGGAAGTCAGTTTTAAGTGGACAAATATTGTAATGGAAGAATCCTATAAATACATGAGAGTTGTAAGTGTTAGATATAGATGAGCATAGAGGAAGAAGAACGATTGGGTATGGAGATTTGTGTTTTTCTTCTAGTATATGACCGCGACAGTAATATAATGATGATGTTTTGGTACTATATTTATGCAATGTTGCAATATATGAATTTTGTTTGATGCAATGTCTGTTGTCACTCCAACTATCGATTAACATGCTAATATGCGAAAAGGGTATATTAAAGATGCACCTTGATTAGTAGACAGCCTGGTGTGCGGAGGTCGTGGGTACTACGACTGCTGGGGATGGTACATGGAATGGTAAGGGGTAGATAGATGTAGACCATGAGGAGAATATGAGCGAAGCCGAGGAAGAAAGTGGTCTTACAAGAGAAGGAGTGAGGTTTCGACAGGAGAAGAGGCAGAGGATAGGAGAAGGTCCTGCTGTGATTGAACCACAAAACCGCAAAGGAAGACCACACGGGATGAAGCGACCTCACAGTCCTGATAGGGATGACTAGGCTATGCCCAGAATAGAGGTAGGACCAAACCCCAGCACCAACGTACCCACACCTCCACTCACTGTCTCACAAACAACAAGAAATACCACTTCGACACTGCCAAGTTCATCAATTCCACAGAAGTTGATTAGTAGCAGCACAGTGACGGGAGGAAGGAAGCCCAGAATGGCGGGTGATGATGCTAAGTTACCGTTGTTCCATGGAAGTGCGACAGACAACCCAGAACAGTATTGGTTTTTATGTGAAGCGGTTTGGACCATGAAGTAGATCACTAATACCGATGCTAAGAAATTATAGTTAGACACAACTCTGCAAGGTCGTGTATTAGATTGGTTCATGAAGTTTATTCTAGTCCCTACGGGAGCCCCAGAGAATTCATTGGATGAGATTCGGGATGGGCTCATTGCCGAATTTAGAAGGCCTAAGTCGGAGGCTCAATATATTACTGAATTGAAGGAAATTAAGCAATATCCCAATGAGATGGTATGGCACTTCGACCAGCGATTCAAGACGCTGATGGCAAAGGTTAGTTTTGATATGACCACCGTCCAACATAAAGAATGGTTCATTGCGGCACTGCTACCCTACATTCAGCTATCGCTGATGCAACAAAACATATTGATGCATAGTGAAGCTCTAGAGATTGCAATGCGATTGGAGGCATCACCAATTGGAGATAATGAGGCTAGGATGTCTTAGATACAGACAGAGCTCGCTAACTTGACTATACAGTTGCAAGATTTGAAGAAGAATAAGGAACAATGCAATGAAGTATGGTGTACGCGATGCCGAGGAGAAGGGCATACGAAAGATAATTGCCCAGATTTCCGTAATTATTTGGTGTCAGGAGCGCCAAATCCATTGAATGGCAGCAGTATGTTGTGGTGTTGTGTTTATCACTTGTTTGGGCACAGTCATGATAATTGCCCGTATATGCAGAAAATGGTCACAACCCTGCAAAATCTTTATTGCACATTCTGCAAGTCAGTGGGTCATGATGACAAGGATTTCCATGCATATGGGTTGCTGCAGGAGAGGATGTGTGATGCATTCTATATCAAGGACGACCAGCGCACCGTGCAACATCCATAACTGCAACCGCAGGTAGCTCAACCACTACCGCAACCACAAATGCAATTTGCACTACAACAACAGCAATCGCAGCAGTTCATGCCGCAATATACTCCGATGCAGATGACTCCCCCTTAACTATATTATGTACAAAAACCATAGTATGCACCACAAGGGAAAGGGATACCACCAGCACCGATGCAGGTTAACCAACCGCAGTACTAGCAGTAGGGTGGCTACCGAGGAGGATATAAGGGCAGATGCGGTGGCGGATTTGGTCATGGAGGAGGAGGCCAAGGTGTTCGTGGACCTGTTCAATGTTACCACTGCGTGGTATGGGGGCTTTATCAATGCGACTTCCCACTACTACAGAATCGGTGTACGTTTTGTTTTGGTAATGATCATATGGTTGAGAATTGTCCACATTTGATTGCACGATGGCAGGCTGGGAATGCTCCACAACTATAGAATCAGGCCCAGCCACAACAACCAGTATAGAACCTGGTATAGAAACCAGTACAGAACCAGCCTCCGCGACCACCGCCGAATGTGAATCAAAATATCAATCAACCAAGGAATCTATAGCAGAACCAGACGCAGGGTGCAAATATTGCGACCATTTCTACAGAACCGCAACCACAAGATGCTTCGGTGGTTGTTGTCACTCGTGGAGGCAAGACGACTAGGAAGATAGTTCATTACCACTGATTCAGTTGGCTGGTCAGAAGATGATACCTTTCTGTTAATTTTTCAGAATTTATTTCAATCTGATCTAGGATCTTAACTGAGAGAACAACATGTACAGCATATCAATCATGGACACAATAATGCAAGCACACAAGAGACACAGAGTTTACTTGGGGAAAACCATAAAGGTGAAAAACCCCAACAACTTCCTCATAGATAGATGAGCAATGATACAACCCAAGCATAAGAGATAGGCATCTCCTAGCAGTAGCTTTTCCTCCTCCACAAGTGTGCCACTCTCCCGAGAGTGTGAGAGAGAATATAATGATCAAATAGAGTGCCTCCTGCACTCTATTTATACTTGACTTGACTTGCCTAATAACCTTTACTTGGTCGGCCTTAACTTAACCACATAACATAATGCTAACTGGACCGACCCCCAATAGGGTGGTCTAATAACCCTTTGACCCACATGACTCATATAGGGCCGACCCCAACAAGGTTGTCTAATAACCCATCAAGTCTAAGTTACAACACTTACAATATAAATGAAAACACTTCCGTATAGAGGAATAATAACATCTCTATAGGAATATGTTATGTGGAATTCTGCCCTACGGATAAGTCAAAATTCCCTTAGGCTAAAGTAGGCTTTAATTAACTCTAGGCTAAGAACAGACAAAACAAATGCAACCTTGAATCCCTAGATCTAACAAACATCTCAGAATTAAAATGCTGAAGAGAATAGAAGGAATTTAACTGACCTTATGTCCAAACGCTTGTTTTTGATATTTGCTCCAAGCTCCAAGTCCTCACAAGTAAACCTGTTAACAATGGAACCAAAACACAAGCATGTACTATTCTCTAGCAATCTGAAAACATGAGTTAGGATCTAAATCTATGAAAGATACAAATCATATCATTAAAACAATATTAACACAAATGATTTGGGAAAACAAGACAAGTTATTCCATTACAACTTGAAGATTACTTACAAAAGGTGCTTGATGCCCAAGCCAATCCTCCAACTCCAAGTGTCTTCTCCTCTAGCTATCTCCACAATGCTGCAAGACCATAAGTTTGGTGCTCTCAAGAGTCCTTCCCCATTTCCAATGGCATGCCTCTCTTTTATAGTAAATGGTGAGGCTAACCAACAAGAGAGATGAGTGGATCTAAGGAGGGATAAGTGGATCAGGGTTTCTAATCGAAGGAGGTGAGTTGGGATCGAATCAAGGAACCCAATCTTCCATCATCTTCGAAAATCCAAGATCCCACAAGCCAAGGGAAAAAAACTATTAAAAGGGTGCCGCGCTTTGCAACTGCTACAGGGCGCGGCACTGTGCCGCGTTTTGTCAAGCTGGCAAGGCGCGGTAGTGTGTAAAAATAAAGTCCAAGGTGGGTCAAAACTTGCCAGGGTGGGTTTACCTTCAAGGTTGACTCATCATCTGTCTCTTCTAGATGATTCAAAACAGTAGGGAAAGTGTCGTCAATTTGTTTTGTGATGGAGATGCGACACCGTGAAACATTGAGGTATAACAGATGCCCCCTAAAGTGTGAGGTCAGAAGGGACTGATGGCCGAAAGACTTTACGAATATAATGTGCAGAGATAGCATCGAGGAGAGCAACACGGAGCTGAAATGGAAACAAAGTGTTAGATATACCACCGAGGCGGGCATTCCCATGCTCGGAAACAAATGACTCAAAGCATGGCTGCCGACCAATACATTGCAGATCCATGAGTCTTGAGATAATATAAACTGTGGACAGATCATGGCTACTATGAACAATCGTAGATCCATGAGACAGTAACGACACAGCCACGACCAATACAATAAGTGGATCTGTGTGACAATACAAGAGACATCTCCATCGCAGCCTGGACGCAGTCAAGATACAGTGATGCACCCAGGGTCTTCTACCCGATCGCATAAAGATACGAATCTAACCATGTGATTACAAGATGTTGAAGTCGAACATGGAAGAAACCATTTGATTACCGGTCAATGATGTGGACCGTTAACAAATGCGAGGGAGATCACCAATAATGACAATGATTCCCAAGGTATCAATAGTACATCTCAACGAAATGCGAATAAATGAGTTGATGTCGAGCATCCGAGAGATTGCTTGATCAGAGGTCAATGATGTGAACCTGCTGTCAAACACGAGGAAACCTGCCATTGAGGCATGCAGGTACCAAGGTACTAATGGTTGATTTCTAAGTCCAATTCCTGGATAGTGATTTGGTGTCGACAGGAATAGACTCGTCGAAGGTGGGCCATGATGATGCCCACATCATCGACACGAAATCGGCACATAGGATAGGATGATGAAGTAATAGAATATGTACTGACACAGCGGAGGCCTGACACAGTGAATGACTCGATACAATGCAACCCTTTGAACATATAACGGCATGTAACAAGACTTGGCAGCAGGGATTATTGATGAATAGAGGATAGACACCGGATGAGTGGACTCGTGGCCAAGGAGACGACCCATGATGATGACTATGACTCAATGAAAGACGGATACCCAAATATAGACAAGAGATGGACACATGCCATGTTCAAAGGTAATGACTGACAAGCTGCCATAGATAAACTTGACTTGTTCCCCCATATTTCCCCGACATGATGGACGAGTACCTCTTTCTTGTTTTACGAGCTTGAAGAGGATAACAGATGCTCGGTGTAGCTCATCTCGCGGATGAGTCCAATCTCACATGTTTTACGAAGCTGAGAAAGGAGGGGTTCGTCCCAAAGTGGGTCCTTCGATGTTAATATTTTAACGAGCCCAAGGAAGGAAAACTCGGTAGTTTTTCATATTTAGAGAGCCTAAAAAACTTAAAGGAAGCTCCATAATGTACTTTTTCGTAAAATTTAGTCTCTCGATCCCGAAAAAGTGTAAAACGATTCCCGAGAGAACTCTCCCAGCCGAGATTGACTGAGGTATACCTTTCTCGTAAATAGTCTAGACGGGCCGAAAAAGGGGTAACCTATCACCGAATAGACGACCTTTCAAATACTTTTACAAGTGTGAAAGAGTCAAGATCACTTGGCAATCTTTTCAATTTTAAGGAGTCTGAAAAGAGCTTAACTATGGACTCCTATGGTCTTTTTCGTAAATTTTAAATTATTCTGGCCCGAAAAAAGAATAAAATACAACCAGGATAATACTTTCCTCATCGTTTAACGAGCATGAGTAAAGCTGACCGTACTCGACACCGCGACACAGGTGTGAAAGCGCTTGGAATCTTTTTCAAGTTTTAAATCCAGAGCACGAAAAAGATAAAGTGGGCTCAATATGAAGGTCAAACTACGAACAAAAACCAGCATGAATGCGTCCCATTTCTATCGCAGATCCTGTCAATAAATGCTCAAAAATCGGGCATTAGTAATATGAATAAGGGTTTATTAATTTGAAATAGTAATTAATTAATTAAAAAATATGAAGAAATGCTATATAAGGCATGGTAAAAATAGAAATTACTACTCATTTGTGATTTTTACCCAAAGGAGACATCCCCTCAACCGCCGTCTGTGCCAGGTAAGAGTGCTTGAACCCCTCTTTTATTTCATGCAAGAAATTTTCTCTTTCACCAGGAAAAATCTTAATTTTTGGACAAGCCCTTTTAGGCAAAATCGCCTGCCGTACTGCCGCGGGGGTCCCCTATCGAGGAACGCGGCACTGTTGAACAGTGCCGCGCTGTAACCTCAAAATGAGGCGCGGCACTGTGGACTGCCGCGCGGCAGGGTTCCCTCCAGGCGCGGCACGTGCGAAAATTGAGTTCAAACAATCAATTTTTCCTCAAATTTTTGCTAGAAGCAAGTTCTTAAATAGTCACTAATTACTTTGTTTGCCTTTTTGCAGGGATTTGCAACTTGTTTGAGGCAAAATGGTGAGTTGGAAAGAGAGGGAGCATGAAACAAACGATTTTAGGGCCGAAAATGACTTACCAACCGTGACCGCATTGCGAGAATGTGGTTTGCTAAAGTTTTTCAAGACCAAAGGGATCCGCCAACAACCTAAACTCCTTACTCACCTTGTCCAATTGTGGGACCCCGATATCGAAGCTTTCCGAGTGGGAGAGCATGTGCTTGAAATCCAACTTGAAGACATCTACTTTCTCACGGGCCTCTCGAAAAGAGGGGCCCGGCCGAATCTTACCGGGTACAGTGCTTCAGACTCAAGCACGGATGACTTGATTGCTCGATATTGTCAGGCGGGTTCGAGTAAGAAGAGTGGGAAAGTGGCCATAAAAGAGGTCACAAATCTTCCTTTCAAAACTTTTCTATTCACTATTACACGTGCAGCAGGAAGCGTGAGTCCACATCAGGCAACCCGCACGCAGGTAAATCTCGCAGCAGAGTGCATGGGAGGAACAGTCTTCAACTGGTGTGATGCAGTGTTGTCCCACATGAAGGAACGGGTGCACAAATGTAGAACCGGGAAAAATACCCAGTTTGGCTATGGGAGTATCTTGGTCACTTTCTTCCTGGCAAGGGTGCCATTACTGCGACCACAGATATCTATGCATCCTCTTCCACCTACTGAGCCATGGATGGCTCGATGGAGCGACTACGCCGGGCGCCTTGGAGGACCTCAGCGGCTAGCCTTTGGAGAGGACTTTTTCTCTTGGCTAGAGGAGCAGATAGTCATGATCGACGACTATCCCTATTCAGGGGTATATTTCCGTGAGGATATTGACTTGGCTTTGCCAGAAGATGATGACTGGGACAACTCTGGTATGACCTTCATGGATATGTATTTTTTGCTTTTAAATATTTAATTTTTAGTGCTTTTTTAGAATGTGTAAAAGACTTCTAATGTATATTCGTATGCATGTTGCAGATCGTGGACCACAGAGGCCAGCTGGATACTCTCCACTACGTCGTGGCGGTGTAGACCGCCAAGCTGAACCTGTCGAAGAAGAAGATGAAGACGAGGCAGGAGGTGTCCGGGACATTGAGAGGAACCTGCAGGGATTGACTCATGGTATCCCTGCTATGCGGATGGATGATGTCCCTTACCCCCTCCAGCGTCATACTGTAGGTGTACCTGGTCGTATCAGTCGACTTCTTCGCAAGGTGGTTCGAGCTGTGATGTGTTACCACCAGCGGCGGGAGGAGTCCGATGAGGGACGTGATAGGTCTTTTAGATCTCCATAGATGGTCTTTTGATCTTTTTGCGGCATGTAGGCTTTGAGGGCCAATTTTTGTATATGGGATTTTAATCCCCAATTTTGTCTTTGACACAAACTTTATGTATTTTGGAAAAAACACTTTTATATACGGTGATATGGACCTATTTATGATCTAAATATTTACAATGATTTGTGCATTTTCATTTTTTATGATGTGTTTATGTATGGGAAAGATGCCAGTCCAAGATGTAATTAGCCAATGAATCGGCAATACAATTGAATTCTCTCGGTATGTGTTGATATGTGATAAAATCAAATGATCGTTCCAAGAGACGTACTCTTTGAAATAAACGAAGTAATGTAGGATCGCGAACTGTGTAAACACGGTTTAGATGAGAAACCACGAGTTGGGAGTCTAAAAAGACCGATAAGGAGTCAATCCCGAGTGAGGCAACCTCTGTTAAGAGACCAATGACTGCGTGGTACTCTGCGATATTATTGGTTGCGGGACCTAAAAAAATAGCTCCTGAAGAAATCAACTCGCCAGTGGGGGAATAGATCACCCACGCTGCGGAAGCGAGATTCCGGGTATGTCGGCTTGCACCGTCGGCGAATCCAAAGTAGGTAGACATCTGCGCATAAAAGCACGAGTCAAAGTAAGAGTAGATACATAAGATCCACGCGCACACTAAAAATAAAACAAAAAGCAAACTAAGTACATTATGTACAAGAAGTAACCCGCGCGGGGTAACCTCACGCGTAGAAACGCTTGAGGTATAGCCCGTTGCGGGGCCGTGCCAATGGCGTACCATCACAGTCGACTAGTTCATAGGCTCCTTTTTCTAAGACACGTTTTATGATGAAGGGGCCATACCACATAGATTCAAGCTTACCTTTTCCAAGTTTATCATGCATCTGATCATATGTAAGTACGAGGTCACCCTCATTGAAGATCCGAGGTTGAACGGATTTGTCATATTGAGCTTTGACGCGTTTTTTGTGAGCTTCATTAGCCAAAGCGGCGTCGCGGCGGGTTTCATCTAGCTTGGCTAGGTATAGAAACCGTTCTTCTTCGGAAGTAGTGTGTGGAAGTAGCTCTATGGCTATCTTGAGTGATGGAATTTCACATTCAATCGGGAGAATGGCTTCCATGCCGTACACCAACTGAAATGGTGTAAACCCAGTAGCACTTTTCACTGAGGTTCGGTATGCCCACAGTGCTGAGAACAGAGCTGAGTGCCAATTGGATTTTTGGGTACCCACAATGCGCTGAATCATTCGTTTCAGGACCTTATTGATGGCTTCAACTTGGCCATTAGCCTGTGGGTAATACGGGGTTGAGTTTTCGTGGCGAAAGCCCAGTTTGGCACTTAGTTCTTCGATCATATGATTCCTAAAATGGGAACCATGGTCGGTCACAATAGATTGTGGGACACCGAATCTAGCTATGATATGATTGAATATGAACTGCGCTGCTGTTTTGCCGTCTTCAGCATACGTAGGCATCGCTTCAGCCCATTTTGTAAAATAGTCCACAGCTACTATGACATAGCTATGCCCCCCGGCTGAAGTGGGCTTACAGTGCATAAAATCAATGCCCCATTTGGAGAAGGGGCCGACGGCAATGACAGGATGGAGTGGAGCAGGATGCGAGCGTGCTTTGCTATGAAAGAATTGACATGGCGGACACTTCTTGACTGTTTCAATGCAGTCTTTGAAAATCGAGGGCCAGAAGTATCCCGCTCGCAGTATTTTCTGGGCCGTAGCCATCCCAGAGAGATGACCACCACATGCTCCAGCGTGGCAGTCATTGAGAACGCGTTCTGCCTCATCTAAGGTCAAACAGCGTCGAAGGACAGTGTCGACACCACGCCGATACAAAGTATCGTTCACTATAAGGTAGTATTTTGCGTGATGTCTGATACGTCGTCGTTCATCGCGGTTGAGGTCGGGACGGAAGCGTTGGGTTTGGAGATATAAGAGAATATCCCCATACCACGGATCGGACGTGCTAATGAGGAACAATGATTCGTCGGGAAGAGAATCAATGGGCTCGGATTGTTCAGTAGCACGGGGCAAGTGACAAATTAACTCAGCGAAGACCAGAGATTTCTTAGACTTGGCTTTGACAAATTCCAAGTCAAACTCTTGAAGGATGACAATCCAACGGGAGTACTTGCCCCCAAGCACTTGTCGTGTGAGGATATAGTACATCGGATTGAAATCAGCGATGACGGTGGTCCGGCGGAGTAAGATGTAGTGACGGAATCTCTGGACAGCAAACACTGTTGCCAGAGCCAGCTTTTCAACATGTGAGTAGCGAGTTTCAGAGTCGATAAGACTCTTGCTGAGGTAGTACACCACATGTTCTATGCCGTTGTGGTCTTCCTGGACTAACACCATACCAATGGTGGAAATCGAGGCTGCGAGATAAAGAATGTAGTCCTGTGTGTAATTGGGGGGTTGAATCACAGGATCTTTGGTTAAGGCCGCCTTTAAATTATCAAAGGAGCGTTGGGCTTCATCATCCCATATGAAGGGAACATTCTTCTTGAGAAGCCGCATGTAGCCTTTTGTTATCTCGGACAGATTACAGATAAAACGGCGTAGAAAGTTTGCATGCCCTTGCAAACATTGAAGTTCTGGAATATTGGTAGGTGAAGGCAGGGCTATGATAGCTGCTACCTTTGCGGGATCTAGACGTATCCCGTCTTTGGAGACTATGAAGCTCAACAGTTTTCCGGCTTCTACACAGAAGACGCACTTATGCGGGTTCAAACGTATATTGTAGCGCCGGCACCTTTCGAAAATGGCACTCAAGTGATCTGGATGTTCTTCCCGAGTTCGAGAATGAGCGGGAAGGTCATCGAGATATGGCTCTACGATATGTTTGATGTCATGAAATGCGTAGGACATCGCCCGTTGGAAAGTTGCCCCGGCATTTTTGAGGCCAAAAGGTAACTTCCGATATGCAAAGATCCCCCAAGGGCAGATAAAGGCCATTTTGTGCTGGTCGGCTGGGAGGATATCGATCTGATTATAGCCAGAAAAGCCATCCATAAATGAAAAGATAACACTTCCGGCACAGTTATCGATGATCTGGTCGATAAACGGAGTTGGGTAGTTGTCCTTGGGACAAGCCTTGTTCAAATCACGGTAATCAACACAGACTCTAATCGTTCCCTGTTTCTTGGCTACGGGAACGATGTTGGACACCCACTCTGTCAATGGGACAGGATAGATAAAACCAGCACGCAAAAGTTTTTCAACTTCTGCTTTAATGGCGGCTGCCTTACGAGGATGAACGGGTCGAAGCTTTTGCCGAACAGGTCGGGCACCAGGGAAAGTTGGAATTTCGTGGACCACAATCGATGGGTCGATTCCTGGCATCTCTTCATAACTCCAAGCGAAAACATCGCGGAAAGTTTTAAAGTAGGCATTATAGAACTCCGTCTCGAGAGGAGTACATGTTTTGCCAATGTGTACATTTTCCACGATACCAGGCTTTACTGAAATGTCGATGGGAGTGGTTGCCATAAGATTGGCCAAGTTGCCTTCAGAAAATACTTCGTCGAGGGAAGTGGGGAACTTGGTTTGGACCATCCCAAGTGAAGCACTGGATTTGGTATCAGGCTCAAGTGACTGAATGGTGGGGAATGAAGATCGATGATGAAAATCTCCCCATGGTGGCTCATTACCGCACATAACCTCTATGATTGATTCGTCGGTGGGAAAAATCAAGTTGAGAGGATCAAACAATGGTGGGCGTGTATGAGTTTCAGTCGAGAGCTGTGCCACTGTGTGATCAGTAGAATAGTCGACCCAATCTGTGGCTGATTGGATCGCGTCATAAGCTGCAAGGTTTCTGTTCAAAGGCATGGAATTGCCATAGCCTTGGATCTGAGTAGGACTCGGGATTACCCATGAATCATCGGACGGGGTGGCATGCGATGAAATCATGTTGACTGGTTGAAGATGGGTTCCCAGCTCTGGAAAAACTCCAATGAGGGATGAATCCTTCATGAGACCAACACCTATGTCTTGGAACCGGTACCGTGGTTGATCCAATAACGGAACGGTATTGGCGGAGTTCGGATGGGAGTCTGGGATACAGTAATCCAATTGATCAATAGTGACAATTTTCCCTTCATGAGGAAATTGTACAATCCGGAAGACTGTAGATGCTATGGCAGTCATGGCATAGAACCAGTTCCGACCAAGTAGGAGGTTGTAATCCAAAGGTGCATCTACGACTTCGATGTGTACGGATACTGTTTTGCCCCCCAGTTCAACACCGATTGAGGGGATGAGTCCATATGGTTGAAAACCATGTCCATCAAACGCTCTAAGAGTAGTGGGAGAAGTTGTGACCTCAGGTGAGCCGAGGGCTCTCCAGCAGTTCAAAGACATAATCGACGTGGAAGCACCCTCATCTAGCACTGTGCGGTGGATAACATTTCCACGGATTTTCGTATGCACCTGGAAGGCTGACTGGTGAGAAAGCCTAGGTTTAGCGTGCTCCAAGTTAAACATGATGGAGTTTGAAGTATCTGGGTCCAATGCCCCCAGTGCTGAAAGTAGGGTTCTACGCTGCGTGGGGCAGTGTTGGAGAACCTCGAGAGTTGACATAGCGCAAGGTGCTTGAGCCAAATCTTCAACAATGTTGTAGTTTTGGGCAGCTCGCGCATTCGGATTGAATGTCGCCTTTCGTATGGTGCCCTTGGGTGGGCGTAGCACTGTATCCATAAGTGGTCTCTCGATATGGAGATGACCATTAGGGGGGGGAATAGGAATCGGATCTTCAACAGGAGACTTGCCTTTGGCTGTCTCCGATTGTTTGGTTGAACTTGGAGGATTGTCATACGTCTTTGAACGAGTGGTGATATTAATCTCCTCATTACTTGTCATTAGGATTTCGCGGTTTGTGGACGTCTCTCCACGGGAAGGATTGGTCGGGTTGCCCCCTTGTGGGGATTCCTGGGCAACCATTTGCTGTTGCAGTTGGGGGAAAGGATCAGTTAGCACTGCCGGTCGAGAGGATCCTTTAACGAACTTATGGACCTCGTCCTTGTAGGGACAGTCACGCGTATAATGATCATCTTGACAAATCAAGCAGGGAAACTTAGCTTTCCGACGTGGTTTTTGGTCATTCTGGGTAGTTTGTGGTTTGGGGTTCTCCTGCTGGTTCTTCTTGGGTTTACCACGATTGTTTTTCTTCTTTCCTCCGGATGGTTGTGATGTAGATTGGACTGCATTCACTTCGGAGGAAACAGCAGGAGAAGTGGAAGCTTTTGAAGCGGCCTGGGTAAAAGCGGGGGAAGCAGGAGCTTGTTGCCCCGTCGAGTTGGTAGCAGGCTGAGCCTTAACTGAACCAACGATACCATCAATGGGTGGTTCAGTAGTAGGCTTTGTAGGATCAGTGTGAATGCGGGAAGCATGTGGAAGAAGTTCATGTAAAGTACCGGATTGAGTATATACTAAATCCATGTATTGTGCTGCCGAGATGGCTTGTTCTTCCGTAACAGGTCCGCGCATAGCAATATCTCTGGCTATGGGAGGCAAAAAGGATTTTGTAAACCAATCAGCAAGTAGCTGATCTGGAATAGGTGCCTTGATTAGCCTACGGCGTCTTCGCCACTCGTGGATGTGATCCGAAATGTGTGTGGAAGTGGTTTGACGCAGTGAAGTTAGCAGTTCTGTTCCAGTCTCATACCGGATGGGAAGTTGGAAATGTGTCAAAAACTGCATAGCCAAAGTGTTGAAATCATGAAAAGAGTGTTGTGGCAGCTCGATATACCATTTTGCTGCCGTTCCGGTAAGCGTACGTTGGAAGAGCTGAAGTCGGATGGAATCATCCATCAAGGAGTTTGATGAACACCAAAGATGGAAGGTCATCACGTGGTTCTTGGGGTCTTCCCCGGGCTTAGCATCGAACTTGGGAATGTCCGATGGTAGTTTGGCTGGGATAGGTGGCCAGTGAGGTTCATGCCATATAGGATCGTTGATAAGCCTCGACAAATCAGGTAGATCAAGTGTGGCCAAAAAGGGAAGTTGACGGTTGGTCTGCGGGAATGAGTAATAACCATGTGGTGCCGAGAACCCTGGAGGGCCCTGCATAGCATGCTGCTGTGTGTTATACCCATATGAGTTTCCCGCGGGATACTGCTGGAAGTTCTGCGGATAGTAAGCCATCTGGTTAACCGGTTGATTGTAAGCAATCGGTTGGTAGGTGTTCTGCTGAGTGGGTAGAGTACCCTGAGGCTGTTGATACCCAGGAATGGTTGCTGTTCCTTGTTGGGGAAAAGTTCCTTGGAATTGTTGTGTTCCAGGGATGTTGCCACCATACTGTGTAAGTGGAGGATTTCCCATAGCAGGGTTGGGGGGTGGCTGCGACGGTGGTGTCCATGGACAACTCGTTCCTGCCTGAGGAATGAGTGGAAATTGAAGTGATGGGTTCCATGGAGTTGTAGCAGCTGAAGGGTAAGGGAAGCCAGAATTTAGGTTGGGGGGAATCTGAGATTGCCCCCCAGCTTGGTTCCAGTTTCCAAAAAATGAGTACCCCCCACTCTGTGGGATTTGATGATCCCAAGAAGGAAGCATACCTGACAGGGGTGGTTGAGAGTAAGGTCCGGTTGGAACACCGGAATAAGGTTGCCCACTGCCAGGTGGATTGTACATACCGAACTGAGTAGACGCTGCTGGTTGGGAAACTTGTTGGAGCGAGCCAATAGGTTGTCCGCCAGCAGTTAGGTTGGATGGCCCTATGTGAGGAGGCTGTAGACTGGGAACTGGGTTCCCAGCAAAAGGTTGTCCTCCGACTGGTTGGGTCGATGGCCCACCAGTTGGAGGTTGTGGACTAACAATGGGGTTCCCAACAAAAGGTTGCCCCCCAGCTGGTTGGGTTGATGGCCCACCAGGGAGGGTTTGTAAGTTGGAGTTAGGGACCATTGCAGTCGGTTGTCCACCTCCTGAAATAGTATAAATGGTGGCTGAAGGTGATCCTCCGGTTGAAACGGAAGATCCAGCAGTATGACTAGGTGTTCTTCCGCCGCTAGCCAAATATGATAGCATGGATTGGCCAACGGCGCCAAAAGTACCGATTAGCGGAGGAGGTCGTCCGTATTGGACAGGTGAGGACGGAGAAAAAACTGGGTTATCCCTCATAGAATGTGCACCAAACATTGGTGATGACAACAAATGTGGGGAATTTAGCCCAGGGGTATCGGCGTCATCCATAACATGTTCAATGATAGGAGGACCAACGAGAACTGGGTCCGAGTTCATATCCTGAAAAAGATTTTGGGGATCCGGCAGGAACCTAGGTGTAGTAAAGTCCGAAGGTCCTGAGTCGTCTGCAAAAGAGTGATGAAATTTTGTGCTAGACGGGACGTTGGGATCCCTATAGTCAGAAGGACGAGAGACAGGGGGGTATCGAGACGCTGTCGAAAGCATTTGCTCTGTGTTGCGTCTAAATTGTGCCGATGCTAACGGAGAGTTCGCTAGGCTAACCATGCTAGACTGGATGGAAGCCATGATTTCGTGTCCCGGTGGGATGTTGGGTAGATGTAAAGTGCGAGGTACGTTGCTAGAAGAACTTGTCTCCTGATGATGAACACTGGGTGACGTAGTAATAACAGGCGGAAGTTCCGTCTGGGAAGTAATGAAGCCATAATCAGGTTCAAAAGGTGTGTCAGGTAGACGAGTATCTTCAACGATCTCAACGTATCCGTCTGGGACCGAAATTAGGCCAGGTATGTCCTGGTCAGACCCTTCTGTGGTGCCAGCAGATCCGTCTATATCATCGTGGAAAGTGTCTGATGGACGAGAAGTGTTGGCATCCGGTAGAAGGATGACCTCTGGTCTAGTACTCTGGGTCGTGCTAGGTTCAGCTGCTGTAACTGTGCCCACTGTTACAGATAAATCTGAAATGACAGTGGGTGAGGTGACAGTGGAAGCCTCAGACATGCTAGTGGTCATAGAAGCTGCAATAGATTCTGAGACTGTGCTGTGTGTGGCAGTTACAGACGTAACTGAAGATGTACGTATCGGCGGGGGGATGTTGCCTCGACCAGCACCGCGGCCAGGAGGAGCAGGAATGCGTGATGGAGGCGGACCAGAAGTCCGTGGCGGTGGTGGTGGTGGAGGGCTTAGGCCCTGTTGTCTTCGTGATCTTCGTGGTTGATCTGACATGATGACAGGAAAATGAAAATCGGGGGCAGTACCGTAAACAAAGAACTCAAAAACTCTAATGCAGCCGAGTGTGCAAAAGAGGAGCTAGAAAAAGCAAGGCTCACAGGCAAAAAAAGCAAGCTCTAAAATCTATACTGAGACCGGTGTCTCAATAAGCGAGCTAATCACAAAAATGGCCAGAATGCCAACAAGCAGTCCCTACAAAGAAAAATGACCCTCTACAAAGATGAGACGCCAAGCAAACTCCTAACTAAGAGCTGGAGACCTCAACAGGCTGTATCCTTCGCAAGGTGATGAAATCCAAGTCGAACAATACAACATGAGAGACCGATATAAGAAGGATATCCCTCTACCGAAAGGGATCCTGGGTAAAAGAGCCCTAGTAGAATAGATACTAAGCCACCTCGTTCATGACACGTCGGAAAAGGTTTTGGGCACTTCAGCCTTCCGAAGAAGACAGCGATCGATGTTGCCTTAGGGCTAAGTGGAGTGCGGTATTCCACAGAGTCCGTCCGGTTCTCAATCTCGTGGCCGTTTAACCCCTGAACAGTTGGAAACAGTCAGGAGGCCCCTCCACAAACTAGCTGTGACCGTGTCAATAAGTACTAGAGGATTTTAGTTCCCTAAAGACAACGACTATGTCTCAGATGAAAATGACAAGGGGGAATTATTTTGATGCCTATCCCCGGTGTCCTACCTAACTACCAAATTCTTTTGATTTCCTCAAGTGAGGTTAAAGTTGGTTTAATTAGGGTGATTAATTTTAGTGGCTGTCTTTACTCAATCGGGTAGTGGACGTGAAACTTGATGGTGTTATGACGACCCAAACCATGCAAATGAGAATGAATCACAAACAAGCCTTTGTCTTCGATGAAATCTAGCTAAGGTAAAGATAGAGGTTCTTCGATCACATATGCATAACAATTTTCACAAGCAATCAAAGTAAAAGATTTTTCTTTTCTTTTCGATTTATAAACAAAGCCAAACTGAAGTAAATACTCTTTTCAATGCACTGATTTTACAATCTACAATGCTTCTATAATGAGAATTTCTATGGCAAAACTAATGGTTCATTTCTCTATGCAAAATACTGCTAGACTTTTTCAATTTAAACAACAAATTTGCTCTTCAACCAATGATCTTTTTAATTTACTGAAAATGATAATGACAATATGACTGTAAAACTACAGTGTTCAGTAACAGAAAACAGTGGTGTTGAGTTGGTTGTGGGGAAAAAATCAAGCCAAATGCAATCAAATGGAAAAATGACCAATATATCAAAAGTGCCACTTAATTCAATCAATCAATCAAGTTCACAAACCATGTAATAAGCAGACCAAACAGACTGGAAATTAACCAGGATGCTAACAGGCAACAGTAAAGACTATCTGAGGCAGGGAGAAACTCAGGAAACCAAGCAAAAATTAAAAAAAATTTACCCACTTGCAGACACTGCCGCGGGCTAAAGCCTGACTGAAGCGCGGCACTGTGTAACTGCCGCTCTGGTATGAATGCCTAGGACGCGGCACTGTGTAAATGTCGCGCTGGAAGTGGTTAAGAGGGCGCGGCACTGTGGCAAGAGATGAAAAAAGCGCAACTGGAAAAGAAAAACTAAAGTTTTCAGGGTTGTTGCTAACCCAGGGGACTCAGTAATTGAACAGGGAGATAAATACTGTGAGGAGGGGTGAATAAGGGTCAAAAAAGACCAAAATTCAAGCTGGTTTGAAGTGCAACAAAAACTCACAATTCAATGATAAATGACTGTGAATTAAATCAATCAAGCAGTAATCAAAACCAGCGGAGTCGCCATTCTTGTTATGTGGAATTCTGCCCTACGGATAAGTCAAAATTCCCTTAGGCTAAAGTAGGCTTTAATTAACTCTAGGCTAAGAACAGACAAAACAAATGCAACCTTGAATCCCTAGATCTAACAAACATCTCAGAATTAAAATGCTGAAGAGAATAGAAGGAATTTAACTGACCTTATGTCCAAACGCTTGTTTTTGATATTTGCTCCAAGCTCCAAGTCCTCACAAGTAAACCTGTTAACAATGGAACCAAAACACAAGCATGTACTATTCTCTAGCAATCTGAAAACATGAGTTAGGATCTAAATCTATGAAAGATACAAATCATATCATTAAAACAATATTAACACAAATGATTTGGGAAAACAAGACAAGTTATTCCTTTACAACTTGAAGATTACTTACAAAAGGTGCTTGATGCCCAAGCCAATCCTCCAACTCCAAGTGTCTTCTCCTATAGCTATCTCCACAATGCTGCAAGACCATAAGTTTGGTGCTCTCAAGAGTCCTCCCCCATTTCCAATGGCATGCCTCTCTTTTATAGTAAATGGTGAGGCTAACCAACAAGAGAGATGAGTGGATCTAAGGAGGGATAAGTGGATCAGGGTTTCTAATCGAAGGAGGTGAGTTGGGATCGAATCAAGGAACCCAATATTCCATCATCTTCGAAAATCCAAGATCCCACAAGCCAAGGGCAAAAAACTATTAAAAGGGTGCCGCGCTTTGCAACTGCTACAGGGCGCGGCACTGTGCCGCGTTTTGTCAAGCTGGCAAGGCGCGGTAGTGTGTAAAAATAAAGTCCAAGGTGGGTCAAAACTTGCCAGGGTGGGTTTACCTTCAAGGTTGACTCATCATCTGTCTCTTCTAGATGATTCAAAACAGTAGGGAAAGTGTCGTCAATTTGTTTTGTGATGGAGATGCGACACCGTGAAACATTGAGGTATAACAGAATACAATATACATATATGTGAAATACATTCCGAAGTTACATATACATCAACACTAGCTCTTAACTAGGAAGGCGTTTTTCGACACAAGTCTTATAGCACAAGTCTTCTTCTTTGGATCATCGATGCATTGTCATCAAATCATCATCATCACTGCTGCTACTATCTCAATCAATCTCTGAATCTACTCGTCATAGGAAGTTCTACAGAGCCATTCCTTTTTCATATTGGATGTAGGCCCACCACCTGCAAGTCTTAATCATCATTGGCCATATTGTGGAATCCTCAGGACATATTATGTGCGTCACAAAACCTGGTTGAAGCATCCTAGGCTATTACGAGCACTCAGCTCTACCTGTCGAATCTCCTAGGAGCACATGACATGTGATCTCACCACAAAACCTAGTTGTAGCATCCCAGGCTGTTACGAACACATGGCTCTACCTATCGGATCTCCCAGGAGCATATTACATGTGTTCATGGAAAAACCTGGTTCTAGCATCCCAGGATATTACGAGCACTTGGTTCTACCTGTCGGATCTCCCAGGAGCACATTACATGCCATAGGAAAAAATATCGAAAGAGCATCCTAGGCTGTTACAAGCACACATCTCTACCTATCGAATCTCCCAGGGATGGATTATATGTCCTCTCAAAGCAAAACCTAAAACGAGTGTTTGCCAGATATCCCAGGGCCACATTACATGCCATAGGAAAAACCTCGAAAGACTATCTGTAAACCTCCCAAGGATGGATTATATGCTTATCTGCACAACCTGTCCATGACCACAAAGTATCATCCTGATACTCATGATCATAGTTCACGAAGCACAACCCAGATGCACATCACACAACACTTACATCTATGCCATGGGAGAACACATCTACAACCATGCGAGAATGGCACAACACTTATATTTCATCCATTGGAGAACACATCTACAACCATGCTCAAATGGCCCAGCACTTATATCGTAGCCATGGGAGAACACATCTACAACCATGCTCGAATTGCCCCAGCACTTATATCGCAGCCATGGGAGAACACATCTACAACCATGCTTGAATGGCCCTGGCAATTACATCATGACCATGGGAGAACACATCTGCCACCATGTCAAAAAAGCCCAACAATTACATCGCGACGATGGGAGAACACATCTACAACCATGTCTGAAAATCTCATGTGCATCTGTGTCTTCGGAACTCATCACACATAATCCAACTAATTATGTAATGTATCCACCTGATACATGTCATCACATATGATGATCCTAATCATCATCACTGCATCGTCCTGATGCATGTCATCTGGAGCAACATCCTGAAGCTCATCATCCATGATCATCCTGATCATATAATGCATCCACCTGATGCATACCAAGTATCTACCTGATACATATCATCATACATGATCCACCTGATCATACAATGTATCCACCTAATACATACACAGATACATGATCCACCTGATCATACAATGTATCCACCTGATACATACACAGATACATGATCCAACTGATCATACAATGTATCCACCTGATATATATCAACATACATGATCATCCTGATTATACAATGTATCCACCCGATACATATACAGATACATGGTCCAAGCATCCAACATGATGCATATACATACACATGATCCAACTAATCATAACAAGCATCCAACATTATGCATACATACATACATATAAATGATCCAACTGATCATATCCAACATCCAACATGATGCATACATACATACATATAAATGATCCAGCTGATCATATCCAGCATCCAACATGATGCATATACAGAGCAGTAACTCGAGCATTGTCCTGATGCTCATCATCCAATGCTTACATCCATAGCCATGTGAAGGATCCTACTTCCACCATGCTTGGAATGGCTTCAGCAAATGTCTCCATCACTTGTTCCTCGAAGTGTCATCAATCTAAAGAACACCAAGCCTCTCTCTGAAGTATTTGAACTTCACTCTGGCTAGTGGCTTCGTCAGCACATCTGCAACCTGCTCATCCATCGCAACATACAGGAGCTTCACTGCTCCTCTTTGCACCATGTCCCTGATATAGTGATATTTGATCTCTATGTGCTTCGACCTATCGTGGAACACCGGGTTCTTAGATAGCTTCACAAAACTCTGGTTGTCACAAAAAATACCAGTAGCCTCCATCAGGAGATCAAATAACTCAGACAGTAGCTTCCGGAGCCATACTGCCTTGCAACTAGCTGAACAAGTTGCAACATACTCTTCTTCGACTGTACTCAGTGCTACGTAGAATTGCTTCCTGCTAAACTAGGATATCACATCTGATCCCATACTGAAGCAACACCTAGATGTGCTCTTCTTATCTACAACACTGCCTGCCCAGTCTAAATCAACATAACCCTACAGGTTAAAATTTTGATTCGCATCATACGTGAGCCCATAATCAATCCCTTCTTTCTGGGATAAGCCACGAGCTACAAATCTTGCTTTATATTTCTCCATGCTACCATCTGCAGCATGCTTGATCTTATAGATCCATTTGGAAGTCACAGCAGACTTTTCTTCAGGTCTTGGGATTGCATCCCAAACATCATTCTTCATGATCGACTGGCACTCCTCGATCATGGCATTCTTCCTGAATCTTGGGAACTTCAATATATTCAATATCTTCAATAGATAACTTTGTTTCTGAAACAAATGTTGTAGTCCTTCTTTTGTAGGTGCTTGTATATGATCTTTCCTACAAAACAAGTTAAATTGCATGATTAGAAACATCTCATAGTTTTCAGAACAAATTCTTACACATAAATAAATATGTCATACAGTCATGCAATTATCTTAGCCAATGCTTCAATACAACATTTATTCATACCCCGTAACTTTCTAGATGCCTTCCAATCTCTACCAGAAAATTGTTAAGAGTGTGCACAACTCCCAACATGTCAGCAAAGAGGTTTCATTCTAGATAAGTAGCAATGGAATGTTGTAGAGTGCCATAGGACACTTACCCATCACATGCATATTAGTAGTATAATGTTCATTAATGCAATTATTCTAATATGCATAATACACAACCTATGTCTAGGAACATAAGCATATACATTATTGAACAACATTATTTAAACACACAAATATGTAAGAAATGACAATTCAAATACTTATCTTTGTTTGGTTGTTGGGTGGACTCCCTCTTGATCTTTGCAACTCCATTCTGATGTGGATTGTGAGAAGTGGTCGACTCACTCTGAATATCTGCATCCTTGCAGAAACTACTAAAGTGTGCTCCCTCTTGATCTTTGCTTCCTGGATTACCTGTCCTTGAACTTATATCCATCCTTGATCACTATGCATGCTTACAAGTATCATTATTGTGATATTCTCGAGATCTCATACATAATCATACATTTATTAGTATATTCTCAATACTATCAAAACACAATAATATTAAGCATGTATAGTCATGATCATTTCAAATAGAAATAATAAGCATTAGTATTCAAGGACTCTTTTGGTTAGTCATATCATCAATTAAGGTTAGTCATGATTACTCAAACCTATACTTTCATGACTCTTTTGGTTAGTCATATCATCAATTAAGGTAAGAAACATAATATGCCTAAACCCATGATTATTCAAACCTATGAATAATCATTATCAATCATGCCATGCATACTTATATAAGAGATCTTATCACAAGGTAGGATTCTAACTTGATATAAAAAAAACATACCTGGATTAGTAGGTTAGCTAGTTATGTCTAACATACCCACATGATGTCTTATTGTTCTCTTCAATGACTTGTGCTAGTAACCTACATATCTCATAGGTTAACCATTATAGAACCAAGTTATACATACCTTGTAAATAGATCTTCTAAGTGATCCATGACAATGGATGAATATTTGTCTTCATGTCACCATGATCATATGTTCTTGAACTAGAACATGATTTGTCTTTCTTGGTGTACCTTTCATGTTAGCGGACAACATAAACATCATAAGTGTCAAATCATAATGCATTAGTACAATCATAAGTGTCAACACCCTAATCAATGAATATCTTCTATCATCTATTCATAATTTTATTAAGGTGATACGACAAGTCTAAATTTAATCAAGATTGTACTAACCGTAATAATATGAAGACAAATATACCATAAACGTAATCATGAACAAATCTCGAAACATACCAGTCGAGATTGCTTGTAATCTTCTTATGTAAGGCCTTATCCTCATCTCCCTTTGAAACAGGAACTTCTTCACTTATGTAGGTGACCAATCCATTCTCTTCTAGGATTAACCCAATCCCCTTGATTTGTAGGAACTGGATCTCAAGATGGATTAGGGTTTGTCATAGAAAACCTAAAAATTAAAACTTTGAATTTCAAACTTTCGAAAGGATAGAAATATGGGCCTTGATGAGCTGATCAAGCTAGTATACTCAGAATTTGAAAACTGCAAAGTTTCGCCCCTCAAATTTGCCTTTGAAGCTTCCAGATTCACTGGACATGACCCCAAGCTAGGGTTTGATAAATCCCACCCTTCTTCCCAATCAAAAGTTTTGATCCAAAGTTCTAAGCTTCTATTTTTCTTAGGAGCTTCCAGCTGTGGTCACAGATTTAAAAAATTTCCATTTTTGTAGAAGCCCTAATTTTCCACTTTTTCGATCAAAGTCCCAAACTAGGGTCTGATCAAGCCCAGCCTTCTGCCCAACCAAAAATTCTGACATTGGTCTCTAAATTTTTATTTTGATGAGTAGCATTCAGCCGTAGTCTCTGATTACAAAAATTTTAACTTTCTCTGAAACCCTAAATTCCGGAAGCCATGAATGAAGGTGCTAAAAAATAATTCTGTTTTGACAGAAATATGTACCTGATTGATTCTGGTGTAACTCCAAACTTTTTGATCCAAAGGGTCTAAACAATTTTCTTGTGATATCTCGACCTGTCATCTTTCCAACCCCATAGGTCTGACCTCAAATGGATTCTCTTAGAGAGAGTTACGCCAAGTATCGCAATGTGACCTGTTTATGGGATAAAACAGGAGAGCAAACTTGTACAGTGTGCCACGTGTCACTGGTTCAGTTTCGGCCTCTAAAAACGTTACGTGAGAACATACAGTCTGTGCACTACCTGTCACTTTATATGAAATTTCATTTGGATCTTCCTAGCCCAAGTTATGACCTTTTTTCCAAGGTCACCTGATTATGAATGAGATATGGAAGAGGCAGAAACCCTATATTGTACAGATCATAAATCACAAAGTACAAAGAATTAGAGGTTGTACTTTGGTCACAAGGTACATGGGGATCTTAGCTTCACCTTGTATTATTTTCATCCCCTGAAATCTCGCCAAAATTTATTTATATTGAAAGTTCTACAATGACTGGTTTTTTCTATATCAAGCCCTAGCTTTGCAATTGCAACAAGTGTCATACATGCCATACCATGCCTTCTTTTAGGCTGGCTCTAATACCACGTTAATTTTTCAGAATTTACTTCAATATGATCTAGGATCTTAACTAAGAGAACAACATATACAACATATCAATCATGGACACAATAATGCAAGCACACAAGAGACACAGAGTTTACTTGGGGAAAACCATAAAGGTGAAAAACCCCAATAACTTCCTCAGAGATAGATAGAGCAATGATACAACGCAAGCATAATAGATAGACATCTTCTAGTAGAAGCTTCTCCTCCTCCACAAGTGCACCACTCTCCTGAGAGTGTGAGAGAGAATAGAATGATCAAATAGAGTGCCTCCCGCACTCTATTTATACTTGACTTGACTTGCCTAATAACCTTTATTAGGTCGGCCTTAACTTAACCACATAACATAATGCTAATTGGGCCGACCCCCAATAGGGTGGTATAATAACCCTTTGACCCACATGGCACACCCCCAATAGGGTGGTCTAATAACCCTTTGACCCACATGACTTATACAGGGCCGACGCCAACAAGGTGGTCTAATAACCCATTAAGTATAAGTTACAACACTTACAATATAAATGACGACACTTCCGTATAGAGGAATAATAACATCTCTATAGGAATACAATATACATATATGTGAAATACATTCCGAAGTTACATATACATCAACACTTTCAACATTGATACGGAGCGGGAGACATTCCTGGAGGCACGTTGCACATTGGAGAAAGACCACGGTAAGGCTGTTGTTTGCGATATGCCACCTGTCTTTGATACTACATCAGACGCTGATCGACCGCCACCACCGGGGACATTGCAAAAGTTTCTTGAAAGATGTCTATTATTGGCCCGAGACCCAGCTGCCCTGGTTGAGATTGAGGGATGGTTACAGTGATTTACGAAAGGATGGTAGGAGTCGGCAGTCAAATCCCTACAGTGACAGAAGACTAGCAAGGATATTCGCATGAATATTCAGATTGGTGAATATGATGTTGACTCTGTGATTCTTGAACTTGATTCGGATGTTAACATCTTAACCAAGCAGGAATGGCAAAAGATGGGGAGTCCCCCATTGAGCTGGTCTCCTATGTAGCTCTAGTTGGCTAACCATGCGAAGGTAACACCTATTGGGTGAGTTTCGCGGATCACGACTGATATTGAGGGAATGAAGACTTATGCTGACTTTGATGTTATTGAAGTGGTTGAGGGAGGAAGCTCTTATCTGTCACTCTTGGGGATTGGATGGGCTAACGATAGTGGAGCTATCATCAACTTCAAAAAGCGCATGATGACATTTGAGAATCGCGATTTCGGAGGCATCGCCCCGTTGGATCTGGATAAAGGATGCTGCTACGTGGAACCTGTAAAAGATGATGATCCCGCTAGATGGGACCATGCATTTAATATTTATGAATATTACATTCATCCTACTGCCTATAGTGAGTTGGAGTGGTGCAGCGAGAGCTCTGCGTATTCCGACTCTGATGATGTCTTGGAACATTGGCAGAACCGAATGCATGAAGTACCATTCCAGAAATGTGGCTTAGTTACGCAATCCTTATGTCATGTTACGACTGAAATGATCACATTGCCTGTCTATGAAGGGTTTCCTGGCCTAACCACCTTTTTGACAGAATTTGAAGACTGCGTCTCAGAACCACAGGGATTGCTGGCATTGGACGAGGCATTGAAGGCTGCTCCAGTATGCTGGTGGGCGACAAATAAGAAATTCATTAATGGTTGGTCATAGTGTCGAAGGTTGATGATGGTTCGGTTTGGTGATATTGAGGTTTATCACACTTGCAAGTATGATGGTTGGACTGATCGTAGTGATCATGTGATGGAATGCCAACACTTATGGGTAGGTCCATGCTTTTGTCCATACTTTGGATGAGATCCCGCACTCGTGGTACACTGCATCCAAGTTGCACCGAGACATTACAACATGGGGGGAGTTGATGATCTGTTTCACTCATATGTTCACTTTTGCGGATGCCAACCCTGATGTCCATAATGCCCTGCAGCTCATCTGTGATGTGGTACTTTAGGTTGTTCCGGTGGCCTACCCTATCGACCCGCACACACAGTGTCAGATGCAGTCTCTCAGGGAGTGCTTCAACATCAGTGGTGGGCCAGCGGACGATGATGATCCCCGAAATATTAACATTCCTGAATTTGAAGGAAGTCGCGATGTGGTCTCACCTACTGCACCAAGTAATTCGTTCAGTCAACCATTGCAGCTCCGCAAGACGAATATTGGCACCGAGGCTACTCCCTAGTTTGCCAATGTTGGGGATTATTGGGACGATGAGATGATGAGTAAGGTTACTGAGTTGCTTCATGAGTTTCAAGATGTGTTTCCCATGAAGTTTTCTGAAATGAAGGGAATCCTGGGTGATTTAGGAGAGATGAAGATTCCATTGAAACCAGATGCTAAGCTAGTCCGACACCGACCTTATCGGCTGAACCCGCGAGATAAAGAAAAGGTCAAGGCAGAACTTTATCACATGTTGGATGCTGGTATTATAGAACCTATGGAAGTGTCCGAATGGTTCATTCCTATGGTGGTGTAGGACAAGAAAACAGGTGACGTGCGCATTTGTGTTGATTTGCGAAAGTTGAATGATGCCTGCTTGCATGACCCTTTTCCAACCCCATTTACTGATGAAGTACTTGAAGGAGTGGGTGCCAGGAGATGTACTCTTTCACTGATGGATTCTTTGGCTACGATCATATTTGCATTGCTAAGGAAGATCACCATAACAAAACTTTTGTTACTGAATGGGGTTGCTTTCAATACACGGTAATGCCGTTTGGTTTGAAGAATGCACCTACGATATTCTCCCGGGTCGTTGTTGCCGCATTTAAAGATTTTATTCAGAAGTTTTTGCAGGTATATATGGATGATTGGACCATTTATGGATTGATTCGTGATCATCTGGCCAATCTGTGGTTAATGCTTGAACGATGCTGACAGCACCAGATATCGCTAAACTTGAAGAAATGTATTTTCTGTGCACCATTTGGGATATTGCTAGGTTGTATCATGTGTAAGCAGGGATTTCTAGTTGATCCAGCCAAAATTGTGTTCATTTTGGGGTTGCAACTGCCAACCACCCTTAAGAAGTTGCACGTTAATTTGAGTCATACGGGATATTATCGCAAGTTCATTAGGGGGTATGCTGCGATTACTGCCCCTATGGAAAAGTTGTTGAAGAAGGACGCAGCATTCCAGTGGAGCCTGGAATGTCAGGATAGCTTCGAAACGCTCAAGGAGAAGATGGCGTCGGCCCCAATTTTGGTCTTTCCAGACTGGAGTAAGGAATTCCATGTCCATGTTGATGCTTCATCAACTGCATTAGGTGTTGTGTTGGCCCAACCTGGAGAAGGTGACCTTGATCATCCCATTGCTTTTTCCAGTTGGAAGCTTTCCTCTGTAGAACGAAACTACACTACCACAGAGCGGGAAGGTCTCGCCATGGTTTACGTGCTGCAGAAATTTAGGCATTATTTGTTGGGTGGACACTTTAAAATGTTCACTGATCATTCTGCATTGAAATAGTTGGTCAATAAGCCCGTGTTGGGGGGGAAGATCTACCGTTGGCTACTTTTGTTTCAGGAGTTTGATTTTGAAGTCATTGTGAAACCGAGGCGGTTGAATCCTAGACTAGATCATTTGTCATGAATTGAAAGAGGGAAGGAATCAACTAATATCAAAGACAGGTTGCTGGATGCCCAACTATTTAAAGTTGCCGCCATTGATCAATATTTTGATGACATCCTTCAATTTTTGGTGACCGGCACCGTACCCGATGACTTTACCACTCTTTAGAAGAAATAGTTGGTTGTCAAGGCTGCTGACTTTCAACTAATCGCAGGAGAGTTGTATAAATTGGGCACTGATGAGATATTATGTAGATGTGTCTTGCCCCATGAGCAAGCATAGATATTGGCCAAGGCCCATGGTGGAGTAGCAAGAGGACACTATGGTGGTCAGGAGACTTCCCGGAAGGTTCTGCATGTAGGGATTTGGTGGCCCACATTACATAATGATGCGACAGACTATGTGTGGTCTTGCGATGTTTGTCAGCAAACTGGCAAGCCGTCCAGCCACGACGAGATGCCGCTGCTACCTCAAGTGACACTGCAACCATTCGAGAAATGGCCTGTGGATTTTGTCAGACCGATCACTCCACTAGGGAAACGCACAGGTGCATGGTATATTGTTACCGTGACAGAGTACTTGACCCAATGGGATGAGTCAGCACTCGTCGTTGATTGATGGGGAAATGTCGCGGTGTCGCTGATGCTGCAACACATTGGATGAGGGTGCGAAAGGAGTATTTTGTGTTAAAGAATACCGCAGTTGGTGGGTTTTGGGTCACTTGAACCACATATTATGTAATAGTGAGTTAGTGTACCGCGGTATGCGGGTTTTTGGGGTCATTTGGACCGAGTCAGTTAGACCGAGTCAGTTATATATTGGGTCAATTGTCCATAGTGTCGGTTAGTAAGTTAGTTGTAAGTGGACAAATATTGTAATGGCAGAAGCTTATAAATACATGAGAGTTGTAAGTGTTAGATATAGACGAGCATAGAGGAAGAAGAACGATTGGGTATGGAGATTTGTGTTTTGCTTCTCGTATATGACCGCGATAGTAATATAATGATGATGTTTCGGTACTATCTTTGCGCAATGTTGCAATATATGAATGTTGTTTGATGCAATGTCTGCTTACTGTTGCTGTGATGATAATCACTGTGATTAAGTAATATATTCTATGTCGAAGGTGATGATAAATGCTGCGATTAAGTAATGTGTTATAACTCCTTGCCGAATGTTTATGGTTTCTGTTTAAGTACCGCAATAGAGTTAGTCCGTGCAGCCACAACTCTCCTCCTACCTCGGCGGAAACATGGTTGCGTCTTCCCTTCCTGGATGCCTCGGGTGAGACCTCATCTACTCTGCGGGTGTTGTTGGGTGGGCTCAAACCTACCTGGGCCGATGCCTAGGGAGACTGTGGTATGTGTCGACAGTGAGGTGAACCCCTGTTGACCAAGGTCACATTGGTCAACACATAGTTCATAGAAATTTGACAAATTATCCAAAAAATATGGCCAAGAGAAACCGAATGAATTTCATTAATTGTGCAAAAAATTACAATGACTCAATCCATAAACATTAGAATAAATTTACCTAATACATAATAACATCCAAATAGTGAGTTAAGAAAAATATGAACCAACAAATCATATGCATTCATAAAGTGCAAAGATCAAAGCAATTGAAAGATAGATAAAAAAAAAAATAGCACACTATTGATGTATATGTAACTTCGGAATGTATTTCATATATATATTTATTGTACTCCTATAGAGATGTATTATTCCTCTATACGGAAGTGTCGTCATTTGTATCGACAAGTGTCGCAAGTGTGTTAACTTGCTGATGGGTTATTAGACCACCTTGTAAGGGGTCGACCCAAATTAATGTAACATGAGGTTATTGTGCTAAGCTAGACATGTCGGCCCCATAAGTTTATTGGGCATTCAGGTCAAGTATAAATAGAAATCTTCCGATCTCTATTTGGATCACTTCAGAACTCACTCTTCCTTCACTCGGAAAGTGGCGCACATGTGAGGAGGAGGATCATCTTCTAGGAGGAGTCTATCTCTATGTACTTGGGTTGTAATTTGGTTGGTTGTATCATTGCTCTATCAATCTCTGAGGAAGTTGTGGGGTTTTTCACCTTTGGGTTTTCCCCATGGAAACTCTGTGTGTCTATTGTCTCTTATGTTTGCATCTTGTGATGATTGATATGCTTGCTATGATTGATATGCATTGATATACTGTACATATTATTCTCTCAGTAAATATCCTAGAGTATCTTAAATTAATGCTCAAAATTTAACATGGAATCAGAGCTAAACTAGGGTTTCTTGTTTATTGGGTTTCTCTCCACAGATTTTGGAAAAACAATATGATAGATTGACTCTCCTCAGCAAGGTGAATCTATCTATCCAATCAGAATTCAATTTTGAGCACTTTCAGTTTTGGCCCTAAATATTAGGGTTTCCACAAAAATAGGAATTTTTGAAATCTGAAGACATAGATGGAAGCTCCTTGGAAAAATCAAAGTTTAGAGATTTGGATCATTATTTTTGGTTGGGTAAATCTCTGAGAAATGCAAACCCTAATTCAGGGTACTCCCTAGTGAACCCAAGAAGACTAAATGGCAGTTCTGAAGGGTGAAGCTTTGCAGATCTCAAATTATGAATACACCAGGCTGATCATCTCATCAAGGCACATCTTTCTATCCTTTCAGAAAGTTGAAATTCACATTTTGAATTTTTAGGGTTTCTCTGACAAACCCTAATCCAAGAACAGATTCAGTTTTTAGCAAATCGAGTGGTAATACCTAAATCTTTTCTATTTCCATTTGAGGTA
This sequence comes from Larix kaempferi, assembly GCA_027924585.1. Classification (NCBI taxonomy): domain Eukaryota; kingdom Viridiplantae; phylum Streptophyta; class Pinopsida; order Pinales; family Pinaceae; genus Larix; species Larix kaempferi. The sequence continues at coordinate 16,083,910 of BSBM01000637.1, read as the reverse complement.
CTCTTTAAAGATGTCTCACCACACCAAGCTTGAGGACAAGCTTGAAGGGGCTGATAACTTCCGATCCCAGAAGTATAGGATTGGGTTAATCCTGGAAGAGAATGAGTTGGACTCATATATAAAGGAATAGGTCCCTATCCCAGAAGGAGAAGAGGCTAAAGCCCTCCAAAAGAAGAACTTGGTCAAGGAAAAGAGAATCATTGTTGATTCTCTCAAGGACCATCTCATCCCCATGTGTCATTTTTGAAGACACCCAAAGAGATGTTTGAATCCCTATCCATGCTATTTGAAGAGAAGAACATAAATCGGAAGATGACTCTGTGGAACTAATTAAAAGGGGTAAAACTTCAGAATGGAGAATCCATTCAATCTTATTTTTCTAGGGTCTCTCAGATCAAGGAACAACTAGAAGCAGTGGATGAAATGGTGGAGAATGGTGAAGTTGTCATGACCACTCTAAATGGCCTACCTAGGTCATGGGATTCCTTTATCCAAGGATTCTATGCAAGAAAGAAGTTGGTATCCTTTAGCAGACTGTGGGAAGAATGCTCACAAGAAGAAGCAAGGCTTGTGGCATAAGAAGAAAAGATGGGGAATGAAGATCAAGCTCTCACAGCTAACACCAAGAAAGGGAAGTCCAAGAGAGAGCCATCTCACTTCAAGAAATATTCACATCACCATAAAGAAAGGAGAATATGCTTGACGTGTAATGAAAATGGACATATTGCCATAAATTTTCCCAAGAACAAGAAGGACAACAACAACTTCAACAAGGAGAAGAAGGGCATCAAAAGAAGGTACCATGCTCATGCTGTCAAGGATGATGAACCTCCCAAGAAGAAGGCTAGAGCAGAAAGTGATGATGATGACTCATCAAGTGAAGAAGAGTATGTTCTAATCTCTTCTCTCACAGGTACTATTTCTCATAGTTGTAATAATTGGCTTATTGACAATGGGGATTCCAAACACATGACTGGGTTTAAAGAATCTTTTGTAAATCTATCTGAACATGAATCACCCCATAAGGTGAAACTTGGGGATGATTATCAATACCCTATCAAAGGAAGTGGGGAATCCTCCTACAACCTAGACTTTGGAAAGTCTTTGAAGATGAAATAAGTTCTTTATGTACTTGGGCTCAAGAAAAACCTACCCTCCATATCTGCATTAGATGCAAAAGGTATGAGGGTTTCATTTGTGGATGGCCAAGTTCAAATGTGGCCAAAAGGGAAGACCATAGATGATGCAGTGGTGATTGGAGAACAAGAGGGAGGATTGTATAAATTGAAGGGACAACCTAAACATGCCATGGTACATGAATCCATGGAGCCAAGTGAACTTTGGCATAGAAGGCTTTCTCATATGCACTATAGGGCACTTCCAATTTCAAGCAAGGTTGTAGAGGGTCTTCCTGAAATCAAGACAAAGCATGAAGGTGTTTGCAAAAGATGTGCAAAAGGAAAGAACATAAAGAAAGCATTTCCAAGCAATGAAAGTAAAGCTAAAGGAATCTCGGAAATCATCCACTTGGATGTATGCAGTCCGATGTCATCCAGTTCTCTGAGTGTGTATGTTTACTATGTCTCTTTCATTGATGACTTCTCCAGGAAGACTTGGGTTTACTTCTTGAAGAACAAAGATGAAGTATTTGATAAATTCAAGGAATTCAAAACCTTGATGGAGAACCAAACTGATAAGAAGATCAAGACTTTCAGATTTGACAATGGCGGAGAATTCACTTCAGGTGTCTTCAAGAAACTATACAGTGATTCAGGGATTAAGAGGGAGTTGACTGCTCCTTACAATCCACAACAAAATGGAGTTGCAGAAAGAAAGAATCGAACAATCATGGAAGCAGCAAGGGCAATGTTGCATGGCTAGGATCTACCTATGCATCTATGGGCAGAAGCAACTAGGATAGCTGTATATGTGCAGAACAGAACACCCCACAAGGTATTGGACAACAAGACACCATAAGAGGTCTTCTCTGGTAAGAAACCTGAAGTCATCCATCTCAGAATATTTGGTTGTCCAGTATACACTCATGTCCCAAAGGAAAAGAGGACCAAGATAGATCCTTCAGGAAAGAAGGGTATCTTTGTGGGTTACAGTCAAAGCTCGAAGGCTTACAGAATATACTTTCTAGGGTTCAAGAAGATTGATTTCAGTAGGGATGTGACATTTGATGAAAACTCGGCATTCATCAAATCAAGAAAGACACCTGTTGAAGATTATGAAGAACCTAAGGAAACTAGATTTCAAGACACTACTATGACTGAAGCAATTCTAGATGCAGATCGTGAAATTGAAGATCCGCAAGAACCTATAGATCCACCCCGTGAGAATAACTCTCACAAGAGGAAACCTACATGGGCTAGAGAGCTCATTCAAGATGCAGAAAGATATGGCATTCTAGAAGAAGAACACAGAGCAAAGAAGAGAACTAGATCTCATACTAGCTTTGTTGCTTTACTCTGTGATATCATGAACAAAGAACCTTCCAATTATGAAGAAGTAGGGGAAAATAAAGAATGGAAGGATGCCATGGTTGAAGAATACCAATCAATAATGAAGAATGATGTTTGGGATGTTGTCCCAAGACCTGAAGGGAAGTCTGTTGTGACTTCCAAATTGTTACACAGAAATCTTCCACCCTATGAGCATCAGCATTCTTTGGCCTATAGGATCCATTTCAGTGACCTAGATCCATTTTTATCCTTCAGTGATACCAATTTGACCTATTTTTATTCCTACCTGCATGTTGCATTACTATAGCATGCATACTCGCGCGTTGCATCACTATAGCCACGAGTATCAAGTAAAATGGTAAAAACCACTATTTTATCACTTTTTACTCCCAAAAAGTGGTCATTAAGTGACGTTTGGCTCTCCATCTGCCCAAGTAACGTCTCGATGAGTCCTTTCACCTACCTTTGAGAGGACTATATATTGAGCACATATGGCTTATGGACGGGAGGAAGAGGAGAATAGTAAAGGAACTCTAGTGGCTTTTTTCCCTATCTTGAGTCTGCACTCATTGATCCTGCTAGTTGTGAACCTCTTATGTTCACCTTCCAAACTCCTTCTAGTTTGAGTTTGCCATTCATGGAGGATTGAAGTGGTGGAGGAACAAGTGGATTGATCTATATCTTGGTTCAGATTGGTTGCCGGCAAGAGGTCGTGTCACTTTGTACTTCTTCTTGTTCATTAATAGAAATGCTCATATTCTCGTCCATTCATGGTGTGAATGTTGTTTATTATACATTGGGTTACATTTGCTTATGATATTATGGACCATTGTTATTGATAATGTTAATTCCATTTATATATTATATGTACTTGTTGGATATTGGCTGTCAAGACTAATTTGCAGATTACAAGTGCGTGGATTGAAAGCTCCAACGAGGATCTACATCAAACGTTGGATCAAGGTTGGTTACATTTCTCCATTAACTTAACATTGTCATTTATAATAGCATTGCTTTGAGAATTGAGTAGATTTCTAGTATTCATCTGTCTGTTGTGGTATTCCCAAGGAAGAGTGAGTTTTCTCCAATACAGAAATGGCGACTCCACTAGGGAAAGCATCGATGTTTGGGAAATTTTTTGAGCATTAGTCCATAATTAGAGTTGTTGTTTATCGAAGCTCTGTGTCACTGATTGGTCGTTAAGATACACTATAGAAAACTTGCTTTTTCTAAGCCTTTGGACTCTCTATTTTTCCATTTTCCTTTCCTCACCTGCAGGCTAGCTTAGTTCTGCCCGCGTCTACCCACCTCTGTTTAATCTACTGTTCATGGGTACCCGTAGGATTTCCTTTGACAGTAGCATGTAATTTCGGCTTTTGTTGGTTTATGGCTATTGGTTGTTGCTGGGTGAGTTTGGTTGGTTGCTAAGTCTTTGTTGGCCTCTTTCTTGACTGTTTCATGCCTTGGTTGTGACCAAATCTCTTTGTTTATCTTGGTTGAGCCTTTCTGTTTTTTTACCAATCTTTGGTTTTAACCTCTTGGTTTCTTCCTTCTGAGCTCATTCCTTTGGCTGAGTCTTGCTATTTAGGATCTGCTGGGTTGTCTTAGTGATCTTCTTGGCACTTCAGTGACTGAATAGTAGGATTTTGCTTACATTTTTCCAGTCTATTTATATTGAAAAAAATACAAAAAAATACATTTAGTTTTTGCATTTTCCTTTCTGTTTATAAGCGAAAATACAAAAATATTTTACTTTCATGTACTGCATCTTGCATTGAGTGCTTGTTGCCTTCATTTTAGGTTCTGCTTGTGCATTGAAAAGATAAAAGATTGCATCTTTATTTCAGAATTGTTGGTTGATTTTGCATATTAGTGACATTATTTTATTGGATAGATGAGTCTAGGATTGGACAATGTTGCATACTATTGAGTCTACACATCACTAGTTTCACGATCATATCCCTTGAGTAATCATAGCCACTAAAATTAATGCTTAATCATAAAATTGATTAGACTGATTTTATTTATAGGGTACACCAACTAGCATAGGTTCAGAGTCTTGGAATAGATCATTGTGAGTTAACGATCCAAGACTACTAGACGAAACATTAGGTGTCTTACCAGGGAGTGGAGGAATCCATGGTATAGATGGGTGTTCTTAGGAAGCTCTACTCAATCCAGAGTTAAGCATGAGGTCACGGGAGGTTGGTTGAGGAGATATCCCTCTGATACCAGCTGAACGTGGGAGATATATCTAGGATTTTTTCGTATCTGGGGGTACTGGAGGTTCGTCCTCTTGTGCTTCGGGCTTAGCTACCCTTCCCATATGACGGGTCCCACCTACGACTATTCCCCTGAGCATTGGTTATGTTGCGGTGAACATAGTTTCCTTACCTAGGTACCGCACAGGGCACTTGCAGTGGTTATGTTGTTTGTGTTCTGAGTCAGATAGGGATTGGACAACACAGTTGTGTTCGTGCAGTGGACTTGAACCTGTCAACACATTGAAGCCTGGGTGTCTCTATATCTGATTCTGTTACCTCCGGTTATAGTTTTGGAGTCTCAAGCCTCTCCTAGGAGAGACATACCGGCTCTAGTGTTGGGAGCTCATTTAGCCACTTTGTTTGTCTGCTCTTGGCTGTAGTTTCTCTAGGTGTGTGCTTTTGATTTATTGTTTTTGATCAATAGTTGGCCTTTAGGGGACGTTGTGTCTCTCTCCGGAGATATCGTCGCATGGAGACCTACTCTCCGCCGATCCCGTCGTTTGGCTGGTTTAAAGCAACTCGAAGTTACACGCCATATTGCTAGAGGACACCGGAGGGCTCCCTCTAAGTCTTCAGATTCTTATGTGACTTACGTCGAAGACTACATGGCTGCACATCCTAATATTGGGAAAGACCCTTCTACTCCTTCGAGTAGATTTGAACATACTTCTGATCCCCATACTCCTCGTGAGGATTGGGGAGGTGATCCACCTGACACTCAACCTGGTTCTATTTGGCCTAATCCACTTGATCGGGATCCGTTTGATCCTTCAAATCCGGATAATTATCTTTACGGGATGCCCGACTTACCCGAGGAGGAAGAATAGGACGAGCCTTTCATTCCTTCGTTTCCACGTGATTATAGATACGGGAGGCCTGAGACTCATGATGACATTGGCCCTACAATCAACCCCACCGCACTCTCTTTTGGTATGCCTAGTCATAAGACTTTCGAACCTTCCACTATGGTTGGTACTCAGGCTGGCACTAGTCAAAGTGTTAGCCATACTATACCCACTGGGGGCACTACCCTTGCTGGGGGCACTACGTTGTCCACCCACTCACATAGTATGGGGACTGGACAGATTCCTAACCATTCTAATGTTGGAAGACGACCACCTCCTAGGGTTACCTAACCTAACTATAATTTTGTTCGGAACATGACTCACCATCCACCACCTAATACACATGTCGGTACTCGTCAACCTAGGACTACTTTTGCACATGATACTGTTCCTCCCAACCATGGGGTTGGACATATACCGCATACTTTTGCATCCACTGCCGCCACTAGAGATGCTAATGTAGGGGGTGGGAATATTTCCTATCCACATGGACATCACACCACCAACCCTGCTACTAATCACACTAATGTTGGGGATGGGCATACTTTTCATGCTTTTGGTCACCACATGACTGCTCAAGCTAATCCTAATGTTGGGGGTGGGAACATACCATACCATTACGGTCATTACAACATGGTTCATGCTATGAATAGTACATACATGCACCATGCTCATGGTGGCAACCCTTACTACAACACAGTCGGTGCTGGCCACCAGTATCACCCACCACCCCAATATGGTGCTCAAAACATGCATATACTTGCTTACTCTCAAATGGGTCAGCCAGAAGGAGGTTATCAATCCTATGGCCATGGGAAAGCTTATGGGCCATCAGGTCCTCATTATCAATAGTTTAACCCTCATGGTCAAGCTTTTGGTCCATCCTATAACACAGTTCCGTTTAACCAACCTTTTATGGGGGCTTATAATCAAGCTTTCCAGCCACAGCTCCCATTCCTTGCATGCTTGAATCTCCCAAATATTTCGAAGCTCACGAATGATCCGGTGTGTCATGACCCTACTTGGCCCCCGATCGCTACCAAGCCCCCTTCGGACATTTCAAAGTTTGAGGTGAAAGGTGGTGAGGACCCGGGAGATCATGTAACGACATTTCACCTTTGCTGCTCCTCCAACTCTTTGAATCATGATTCCATTCATTTACGACTATTTCAATGCACCCTCATGAGGGCAGCCGTGAAGTGGTATGTGGAGTTAATTGAAAACACCTATAGGGGATTCAAAGAGATTGCTTTGGTTTTATTAGACCATTTCCAGTTACCAGTTCGTTATGACACTGGTACTGAGTTATTGTCCACCTTCTGTCAGAATAAGGCCACACATATTTCTGACCACATTCAAGAGTGGCGTCAGCAGAAGAGATTAGTGAAAGCCAACATTCCTCTAGAGTTCCTATTGGAATGGTTCCTCAAGTCTTTATTTCCATACATTGCTAAGGATGTTTTGATGTCCGACATTGTGACTAAATAACAAGCTATCTTGAAAGTCTAGTAGTTAGATCTACTTTATTCTCTGTCTGGCATTTTGTATGACATTATTCTTGATGCACCGAGAACAAGACATGAGCCTACGCCAGTTCCTGGACCACATGCCGATGGCATTGTGGGGTCTGCATGCACTCGCCCTGTAGACTGGGTAGCTAATCAAATGCAAAATTTGTCGCTAAACCAGTTTTCTCCCTGACAGGTTCACACCTTGTCCACTTCTACTCTGTCGTCTGATGTACACAATGTGCAATCAACGAAACCGTCGGGTAACCAGCAACCTGGTGGTAAAAAAAAGGGGAGAAATAATTGTAGGAGTGGAAACAATGGAAGTAATAACAATAGCAATCGTAATACTCCTCGTAAAGAGAATGCCAACCCTCCTTGGGAAGGAAGTAATGCTGGCGAGGATCTTAAACCTAGGCGTAAGGTGAAATTCCCTTGCAAGCATTGTGGGGAGGATCATCTTACTCACTTATGTCCTCGAATTAAAGAAGCATCGAAGCATTTGGCACAGAGCCCAGCTGTGTTGAAGGATCCCCTTCCTCATCATCAAAACATGGCTTCGCATGCTCCCACCACTGGTTATGGTACTAATGAAACGACAATGTCTTCTTCCAATACTAGTGGTTATGGATGTGTGAATATGGTTCGGTCAGAGGATTGTGTTGCTACTCGTCAGCGCGATTATGGTGCACCACAACCCAATTTGGGGAATGAGCCTCCCCCTCCTCTTGACAATTCCTTGCATATCAAGAATCCCTCTATTATGCCGCGGATACCAAAAGGTGTTCTCTAGTGCTCCACGCATAATCCTAATGCTCGAGCCACCCAGAACTACTCCATCGTAGAATATTTGGGCCAAACTCCGTGTGCCATGTCAGTTCTTGAGGTTTTGGAAGCCTATCCTTCTCAGAAGCATGCCCTTTTGAATGCGTTAGGATTTTATGATGGGGGAAATCCTAGTGTTATCAAGTTCAATACTACTGATGTCCAACCTCGCTTACCTTACCACATGGCTTTTCAAATCCAGGTGGTTTTCCTTAAGAGCTTCGTCAAATGTACTGTGGTTGATGAAGGTGCCTCTGCATCAGTAATGTCGTTAGTTTGTTGGAAAGCTCTTGGATCTCCTCCTCTACTTGCATCTAGAACTACACTCACTGCATTCGACGGTAGGTCTTTTACGCCGCATGGAATTATCCCTTCCCTTGTTGTCTCCTTGGGAGGTAAGTCCGTGTCTATTAAAGTCAAAATGCTTGATGCGCCCATTGATTACAACCTTTTACTGGGTCAGAACTGGATGTACGCTATGAAGGCTGTCGCATCTTCTGTATTTAGAGTTATCTGCTTTCCCCATGAAGGCAAGATTGTGACGATCGATCAGCTAGATTATGTTGGCACTCCTTCCACAACATCTACGGGATCTGTAGTCCCGCAAGTTTCTGATTCTCAGCCGGCAATTGGGAACATAGGTGTTGGAATGTACCCCTCATTGATGGGAACTTTTAACCATTTTGCGCCTGTGAATTTTATTGGAACCATCACTGATAGTGCGCCTCCTCCTTCGAATAATATGTTATTCCGGACCTCCTATTCAAATGATCTATGGATTTTACCATCCACGAGTTCCACGTCTGGAGACATTGTGCATGTTGGGATGTCTATGCCTTTATCTGTAGCGGAGCTTGCTTACGATCATATCCAACAAACCACTGCAGATCTGGATCTCTCTTCTTCCCAGATAGTTGAAGAAGATCTCGTTACACTGCCAGTTTGGGCAGCCAACTCATCTTGCTCTCATGATTTCCTTGATGATACTTTACCATCTGATGAATCTATCCTCGAGGCCATGTGTGGTAGTGAGAGGCCTTGGGAATATATGCACCATCGCTCTTATTTCCTTCCCAACCTCGAGCTCATTGAGCAAGAGGAGTTTAGGATGACTCTAGCTGAGATGGTTGGTCACCCTGTGGCTCTTTTGGAGTTGCGTGATGTTTTTATGGAGGGGAATATGGTGAATATTTCCCCAACCATTTCGATCAGCATCTCTCGCATTCTCGGAAAGATGGAGAATGTTTACGTCGGTGCCCATTGTACTCCTGAGGAGATTACTATTTAAACTGACTTGTTTACTACACTCCAGGAAACTTTCGCCTGGTCATATGAGGAGATGCCAAGAATAGACCCCTGCATTGTTGAACACGAGATTAGAACATATCCTGATGCTAAACCGGTTCGACAATGCTTACGTGCTGTGAACCCTAGGAAGGAAGCTTCTATTAAGGAAGAGGTGGAGAAACTGCTCAAAGATGGTTTCATCTACCCCCTTCCCTTACCGAATGGGTTTCAAATCCCATTCTTGTGGATAAGAAGTAGGGAATGATCCGTGTATGCACTGATTTCAGAGATTTGAACCGTGCATGTCCGAAAGACAACTTCCCCATGCCATTCATTGATCAAATATTGGATGCTTGTGCGGGGAGTGAGATTTTTCCATTCATGGACGGATTCTTGGGTTATAATCAGAGTCAAATCAAACCCGTGGACCAACATAAGATGGAATTTATTTGTCCATGGCGAACATTTGCATACCGGAAAATGCCCTTCGACCTCAAAAATGCCGGAGCTACTTTTCAGCGAGCCATGACCTATGCCTTTCACGATCTTAAGATGATTATGGAAGTTTTCTTGGATGATGTTGCTATCCATTCTTGCAAGAGAGTGGACCACCCCAAGCACCTCCATATGATTCTCGAACGAGGTATCCACTACAAAATTCGATTGAATCCAAACAAATGCATCTTCGCTGTTAGGACTGGTCGCCTTCTAGGATTCATAGTTTCAAAGGAGGTTATTAGAGTCGATCCTCTCAAATTTGAGGCAATACTTCAGTTGCCTCCTCTGCATAATCTGTTGCAACTTCAGAGCCTCCAAGGGAGAGCTACTTTTCTGCGTTGGTTTATAGCTAACTATGCTAGTATTACTAAATATTTCGCATGCCTATTGAAGAAAGACACACCTTTTATCTGGGATGAGCAAGCCTAGCAGTCTTTCGATGCCCTTAAGAAAGCTTTGGTATTGGCCCCTGTGCTTAGTCCGTCGGACTTTACACGAGATTTCATTCTTTATGTGGTCACATCTCAAGAGACTATTGGCATGGTCTTGGTTCAGGTAGATGATGCGCTCGTCGAGCATGTTATCTATTATCTCAGTCAAAATTTAGTAGACGCTGAACTAAGATATACTCATGTAGAAAAGCTGGCACTTGTGACTGTTCACGTAGTCCAGCGGTTACAACATTACATTTTGCTTCGAACAACTACCATTGTAGCTCACATCAATCCATTTCAGTTTGTGCTATCACGACGCCTTATCGGGGGTAAATATAATAAATGGATTGTGATCCTTTAGGAATTTCATCTCGATTTTGCTTCAGCAAAATCGGTGAAATCATCGGTGTTCGCTGAGCTTATGTCGGACCTCCCACGGCTTGATGAGGATGTCATTCACGAAGAATCCTTTGTGGATGAACAATTATTTCTTATCTCGACCGACGACCCTTGGTATGGGGATGTCATTGTATATCTCCAAACTTTGAAGTTTCCTCCACATTATTCATGAGATGAGCGATGGCATGTGAGACATCACGCTAAAGATTATACTATCGTCGATGACACTTTGTATCACCGAGGAAAGGATTCCATTCTCCGTCGTTGCTTGACTCACGAAGAAGCGGAACAGGTACTTAATGATTGCCATGCGGGGGCATGTGGCGGTCACTTATCCGGGCTTGCTACAACCCAGCATATCATGCGATCTGGTTATTTTTGGCCTACCATCTTTAAGGATTGTATAAATGCTGTGAAGAGATGTCACCCTTGCCAGGTGTTTTCTCGAAACGTACACTCGCATCTAGTTCCCCTCCATCCAGTCATCACTGTCGATCCCTTCACTAAGTGGGGGCCAGATTCCATGGATTGCAAACCAGCTTCGGTTGGGGGGCATCACCATATTATCGTGGCCGTGGATTATTTTTCCAAATGGGCTGAGGCCATGCCTACTGTAAAATCCGACGGTGCTACTGCAGCCCATTTCATGTTCAACCATATTATCACTCGATTCGGTATCCCAAAGGAGATTGTCACTGACCATGGGAGTCACTTTCAAAATAAGATGATGGAGGATTTGTCTCTCAAGATTGGGTTTCATCAGGAACACTCGTCTTCCTACTATCCTCAAGCGAATGGTCAGTTTGAAGTAGTAAATAAGTCTTTGAAGACCATTCTCCAATGTACCATCCAACAAAGCAAGACCAATTGGAATATCATGTTATATATTGCTTTGTGGGAATATCGAACCGCAGTTAAGACTTCCACCGGATTCTCACCATTCCAGTTAGTTCATGGTGTGGAGTCACTTTTGTCGATTGAATGCGGAATCCCTTCACTCAAGCTAGCCATAGAGCTCCTCCCTGATACGACAGAGATTGAGCAACATTTAGTACACCTCGAGCAACTTGAAGAGCACCGTTGAGATGCCGCTGTGGCCATTGATGTTAACAAGCGTCGTGTCAAGGTTCAATATGATAGGTCTATCTGTCCCCGACAATATGCTAAAGGTGACATGGTACTCTTGTATGACCAAGCTAAAGAACCCCTAGGGGCAGGCAAGTTCAATCCCATGTGGCATGGTCCTTACATTGTGAGGCATGTCCTTGAAAAAGTATCTTATGAGTTAGAATACTATGAGGGAGTTGTCTTGAAGGAGCCTAGAAAAGGGCTCTACCTCAAGCAGTATTACGCTTGAACCTTTGGTTCGAGCTGATACTTTTGTACACTATTGTATAGTTTTTCTGTACATAGTTGAGATTGGCTTTTTGGTTATCGGGTCTACTGATTAGCCTCTGTTTGATTGACAGATGTCAACGGGATGTCCTACGTTCTTAGGTTTTGCAGATGGTGCTAGTCGACATACGCAGCAACTTGCTTCTACTGCCTGGATTATCTTTTCACCTGACCACCTAGTTGTGTCTTCAGGAGCTGCTTGTCTCGGTCTTGTTTTTGCAGCAACATCCTTCCCAAAAGTTTGTAGATATTGGAGCCCCTCCTTTCATTTTCCTAGAAAGTCTGCCGAAAAGAGTTAAATCTCCTTTGAGAGAAAAATTTGAACTTAGTTTTGTTTCAACTGGGGAATCTGTTTTAAAATTGAAGTTTTTCTTCTAAGTCAAAACTCGCGATTCCTTCCCGAAACTGTGGAAGAACTCAAATTTCTCTCCTGAAATGGTGGAAGAACTTGGGATGTTCACCTACAACTGCGGAAAGACTTAAACTTTCTCCCCGAAACAACGAAAGCACTTACATGTTCTTTGGACTTCAGAAGATGTTGGCTGCTTTCTTGGGCAGACCCGGGTTTTAATGAAGCGCAGCAACAAACCCCTTGGCGCACTAGCCCTCTCGGCAACGAGCTGCGCAGCAGCTCGAGGTCTCACCCAAAGTGGCTATGGGGGGCTAAGGAATCAGGTTTCCTTAACCTTGGTGACGCAGAGATTGTCCTTCCTCTTCTGGTTCCTCAGATATCGGCGGTCCGACTTTCCCGCAGGCCCCTCGGCGCAACTGCGCGGATTCCTTCTTCTCTGGCGCAGAAGGAAACTATTCCTTGCGTCGAAGCGTTAAGTACTTCCTCGCCCTCCACAACTAGCGAAGTATCGCAGTCCTCGACCGCTGCAGCGACAGCGCTCCACCACTTCTTCAGTCCTTAACACTTATGGCTATCAATGGACCTTCCCAGACTCAATCAAATAGTCACAAAGATAATACAAGAGTTTTGCATACACATGTAATGAACTTAAACAGTTAATCACTCACGCAAACATTATAACAAGTGGAAATATGTGAAGCTCCTCTCCTCGAGGAAAACCACGTCCTCGGGAGTGTTATATTAACCAGAAACCCATAGAGTTATACAATATGCTGCGCACACAGCTGCAGCCTTAGATCTTTACAGGAAACTCCACACACACAGCTGGGAGTCCTTCTCTCAATCTGGTCTCTTCTCTCAGAGATTACAAAGGCACAGACGTCACATAGACTGTCTGGCAACTCAGGGATTAGCTCCTCGGCTATCCGATTCTACTCTAGTTCTACACACTCAGTAGAAACACTTAGCAAAGGATAATCAACACATGATCTATCCTCGAGACTGACTATCTAACAGTCTAAACATCTATCTATCCCAAGAGTATCTAACTCTTACTCGCTAACTCTAACGTCTACCCATTACAATTATTCATATATATAGGTGGCCATGGCGGTCGCACCTTTACAAAACTGTGGGCCTTTCCCAACAGTGATTCCCAAAAACCCTAACCACGCACATGGCTAGGTGTACTGTAGGCGCCGCTTGCAGTCACGTCGCCGCTTCCTGCAGGCTCCTTGACTTTCGGCGCGGATTGTGGGTATGGGCGCTTGTCCTTCGCCTTCAATGCTCTGGTCCGTTGCTCCTTCTTGATCCGAGCAACCATAACTTCTGTACTAAGCCTTTAAATGAGGGTAGCTGAGCCCTCTACTCCATCGCCTTATTTATTATGGTAGCTGAGCTTTCTATTCAGCCTTCATTCTCTTCTGCCGTGCGCGCGAGCTTCGCGATTTCCGGTCCGTGATCTTCGCTGAGCTTGTCTATCTGGCACCGTACTGCGCACCGTCTCCTTCTTGCCCAAAACTTAGTGCTTGTCCCAAAATTAGCACTTTCCTTCCATACTTGTGATTTTTTCCCAAAATTCGCAGCTTTACCGTAGCTACGACCTTGGCTCCAACAGGCCCCTAACACTCACTTGTGGCTCGCCCTCGAGCCACTCGCACTGGCGTGTGGTCGCTTGATTTGCGCAGCTGCTTTTGCTTGGGTCTCCGCGAATGTTTTCTTCCACTTCGCAATAGCGGAGTCCAATTCATCGACACACTCTACAGCTGTCTGCACCGTTTCTGCGGTTGCTTCGTCTTTAGTGATGGTATCAATGATCTCCTGAGATTCAGCAATCTCTTTGATTTTTGTCTCAACCTGGGCAACGATTTCAGCATAGTCATCCATGAATGGCTGAATGTTGTTGATGAGCTTCTCATCTTCAGTTCTGAGCTTGTACAGTTGCTGCTTCATTTTGCGCACTTCGCCCATTTTCTTCATTTTTGGCAAGCCTGTTAAGGCCTTAGCTTCTTCATTCAGAAAAGTGAGAGATTGTTCTGCAGCTTGCACCTGTTCTGACAGTCCAACTTTAAAAGGGAGCTTCACAAGCTCCATCCAAGCTTCCATAGCTTGGTTCATCAGGTTCTCGGCTTCCTGTACTTGATCTTTCATCTGCGTGGAAGTTCTGCTCAGTGCTTCAAATTGTACCTGCGCATCATCCGTAAGATGCGCAGCAACGCGAGCTTCTAGCTCAGCGATCTGGGTTCTATGGCTTTCAGCCATATCAACTATTTCTTGCTCCAGGGTTTTCACCCTTTCTCCAATAATTTGAACTTTTGCAACCAGAGGGAGGTCTGGTTGAATCTCGCAAGCCGGCAATAACTGGGCAATCTCATCCACTGCGTTTCTGATACCGATGTCTTGCGCCTCATAAAGTGCAAGCTTCTCAGAGGTATTCTGATGGATTGCCTTCAACTCTAACTCCTGCGATTGCAGTCGTTGATTTTCCTGAAATGTAGAGAGCTCTCTAGCTCTCAACTCAAGAGAAACTTTCTCATGCACTAGCTGTAGAGTCTCTATAGGAATTAGAGACAAATTAATTTCAACGGGCCCAACGGCGCTTACCTGTACTGCAGCTAGCGGATCTGGAAGTGTCATGCTGATAGGCGGAATATGCACGACAGTATGCCTTTCTATGAGTTCTTCAACTCGCTCGGCACTTGGAATTTCTTGTGGCGCCTGCGAAGTAGATGCTGGCGCATGGGTCTGCGCAACTCTTCCTGCGAGACCTTTCAATTCTACGAACTGCAAATCTAAAGCACTTCTAATGTGAGCATGCGCATTGCGCAGCTCACGAAATTGCTCGTGTAGGTACTGGTCGATCCCCGAGGGAATAGCCTCAGCGGGATGCGACACTTTTTGCTTCTTGGTGGCCGGTTCTGTGGAGCCTTCATCACTTCTTTGCTCACGGGCTTCCTTGCCCTTATCCTTCTCTTTCGTAGCGGCGGTTGGCAGCGCGGATGCGAGATCGGCGGCCTCCCTCCACTCATCCGACCAAGACTTGATGGTTTCTTCAACATCCTCGGTAGTCATCCTGTAAAGGCCTAACGCCCATTCATCTGGAATGCCGCAAGGGCGGAGGTAAAGTTGATGTATGTCGGCAGTAAAAGCCAACTTCCCTTCATATAATCGGGCTGTCTCCTCGCTCAGCCTTCGCATTTCTTGAATGGTATCTCGGAGGAGATAGTAGTACTCACAAAAGACAGCGTGATTCATCTTGCGCTTCACGGGATTAGGGGAATCCCAGAGGTTGATGTAGCGCATGCCGACAACCTCTCCTGCGCGGCGGGGAAGGAACTGAGTATTCGGGGGCTCCTTCCACCCAACGAGAGCGCATAAAATTAGAATCCATGAAAAATGGAATGCTTGGGCTGCATTGTCCTGCACATTCAGGCAATCAGCCAAGAAAGAATTCAGCAGGAAGAGAGACCAGTTGTACTGCTCTCCCTCCGCAGCTGCGATGGCGAGCTCCACGACAGCTCCAGTGACCTCCTTCGGTCGGCACTTTGTGAGAAGTCTGCCTGCAAGCAGACTTCCTGTAAATCGAAGTGCCTCATCTTCTATTGTAGTGAGGTCATAAGCCCGACCTCCTCTTGTCAAGTTATACTTCTGCACCAGCTGTGCAGCTAATTTTCTGTCTTTGTCCTTTCCCACAAAATGAATATTGGGATCCTTACCAGCCTTAGATAGACCAGTAATGCGGTGAATTAAATCAACATTTAGATCAATTGGCCTCCCGAGCCAAAGGTAACCTCCATGAACGCAGGATAGCAGTGTTTTAACGACTGCGTTCACTTCATTGCTACGCCCAAAGTGCGGTAGCTTCAACAAATTCAGGAGTCCATGGCGCTCAAGATTTGCTGCAAATCCCTTCGGGATAAACTCGTCAACCTGTCTGGTGGGATTATGCACAACATTCAGATATCGATCTAACTGGAACTGAGGGTATGTCTTATAGTCTCCAAGGTTGAAATCAAAGAACTTGACCAGTGGAATGTGTCCCAACAATTGCCCTTCTACCCGCACACTAGCCGGTAGTGGCGGTAACGGAATGGGATACTTTGCATTCTTCGGGATCTGTACTTCTGGCGCATCATCTGGACGCGGCGGAATATAGTTCGCCATGGTCGCCAACGGCTCTGGAACAGGTTCTTCTGGTTGGGATGGCGACGCTCTTGTAGCCGGAGACTGTCTGGGATCCTAATAACCAGGATGTACATAAGTCGAAGCCGTGACTGGGGTAGTCATGCCGAAATCTAAGCCTCGGCGCAGGAATTGACGAACAACTTCTTCAGTTGACAGGTTCTCCGTCGTGAATCGATGTAGGGAACAAAAACTTTGGACAGCAAATGGCGGACCTTCGTAGGATATGGACGCTGAAAACAAGGGAAAATACTCTGCACAACTCAGCTCTAAAAACAATAACTTGGATTCGTAAATAAGATAGCAACTCGAGGAAAGTAACCCAAAAATTATACAAGTGTAAGGTATTTATAGCCAGAGGTGAGTAAATGCGACCAAGTGGGGTAACGTAGCTATAGGCGGCTATAGATGAGTTGACAACACGCTATCCTCCTCGTCTCAGTGGTGCATTGATTGTGATTGACGGGCTCTGACAGCCTTCCGGGAGAAGCTAATGCTTTCGGCGCCTGAGTTAAATGCAAATATTTCGGAGATTAAGCCGAATCCGTCAGAACGGCTAGACTTAAATAGCGGACTTATCCTTCATTTATTCAGACGCGGCTACATAACTGCTGTAATTCAAAATTTCCGGTGGGTCATTTCAACTTAGGGAACTGTGCCTCTAGGGGTCCACAAGGAGAACTCTTCAAGCGGTGAATTAACACAGGGAGCTCCGCAAGAGCGATAGTTCAACGGTCCGGGGAGAAGCTTCACAAGAGCGCAACTATGTTCGCTCCAACCAAACTTTAGACATGCGCGGATGTTTCTAGGAACTGCGCAGGAAGCCGGAGACTGAGTGTCTCGCAACTTCCGTGTAGACTGAATGCGGTGCCTCTTTCAACTACACTGGGCATCTGCATATTTTTAGCAATATATTAGGTCGACAGAGCGGGGTGGCCATCGCGATAAAGCTTGAGCCGACTCCCGTTGATCATTGTAGGTAGTAATTCTCCATCGAGCTTTGCAAGCTGAACTGCACCTCCGTCTGTTATTTTTATCACCTGAAAAGGGCCTAACCAATGTACACGAAACTTGCCTGGGAACTTGGTAAATTTACTGTCATAGAGGAGTACCAAGTCTCGTTCCTGAAAGACTTTATTCTTAATATGCCTGTCATGCCAAGCTTTCTGTCTTGCCTTCTGTACCTGTTGATGGAATCCGGCTAAGAGTCTGTCTTCTTCTAAGGCAAGCAGTTGCGAAAGTCTTTCATTCATAGTATCAGGATCTGCCATTTCTGTAATTTGCGCAATTCTAAGACTGGGAATAATGTATTCCATGGGCATAACTGCTTCTTGTCCATACACCAAGCTGAAAGGTGTGTGACCTGTTAGTTTCTTGCAAGTGGTTCTGTAAGCCCATAATACAGCTGTGACTCTAAGGTCCCAATCATCTCTTTGTTGATTACAGATCTTCGTCAGGGCATTCTCAAGAATTTTATTGAATGCTTCCACCATACCATTAGCTTGAGGATGGTAGGGTGTACTCTTATGGTGATTAATTTGAAATTATTCAGTAAGGGCCTCTATAGTCTCATTGAGGAAATGTGTACCCTGATCACTCATGAGAATCACTGGACATCCAAATCTAGTGATAACATTCTCGAAAATAAACTGCGCGGCCGTAGCAGCATCGCAGTTCTTAACTGGCTTCGCCTCAGCCCATCTGGTGAGGTATTCAGTAGCTGTAATGATGTATCTTGCACCAGTTCTTTTTCCTGGTGGGTTAATAGGTCCTACAAAGTCAATGGCCCATTTATCAAAAGCGCGCAGTGTAATCTGGGGTCTTAGAGGCATTTCATCTATCCTTGAGGGTTTTCTTGTTCGCTGGCACACATCGCAACATTTACAGAATTCCTTAGTATCCTTGTGCAATGTCGGCCACCAAAGACCTGCGGCTAATATCTTTTGCGCGGTCGGCTTTCCTGCGAAATGGCCTCCTGTGGTACCTGAATGCGCTTCTGGGATGATAGAGTTCTTTACATGTGGTAAGATACATCTGCGCAAAACTTCGTCAGGGCCCAACTTATAAAGCTGGCCTGCTATCAAAGTGAAGTCTGCGGCTCTAACAACAAGTTGCTTCTTCTGCTAGATTGTAAACTCAGTCGGCGCTTGCCCGGTAGTGAGAAACTCAAGAATATCAGAATAATATTCGTCTGCTGCTTGAATAGAAAACAACTGTGCGTCAGGCAGATTGTCCTCCAGACTTGTAGGTTCCTCTCCTGACTCTATCCTGGATAGATGGTCAGGCCCTGCATTCAATCTGCCTGGCTTTACAATGACCTCGAAATCATATTCTTGGAAGAGCAGTAGCCATCTGCAAATTCTTCCTCCTAACACTGGTTTATTGACCAAATATTTCAAAGCAGAATGGTCAGTGTACATTTTAAAATGAGCGCCTAACAGGTAGTGTCTGAATTTCTGTAAGGCATACACCATAGCTAATCCTTCCCTTTCTGTAGTGGTGTAGTTCTTCTCAGCTGTAGATAGCTTTCTGTTGGAGTAAGCAATCGGGTGGTCAATACTTCCTTCTCCAGACTGTGTAAGCACAACCCCCAATGCTATGGAAGAAGCATCAACATGAACATGAAAAGGTTTTTTCCAGTCCGGGAAAACTAGAATAGGCACTGTGATCATCTTTTCTTTAAGTGTGTCCAAACTCTGTTGGCATTCCTCTGTCCATTGGAACTTCGAATCCTTTTTGAGCAATCTTTCCATAGGCGCTGTGATCTTTGCATAACCCTTGATGAATTTTCTGTAGTATCCTGTATGTCCCAATGTAGTGCGCAATTGTTTAACTGAGTTGGGCGCAGGTAAATTAGCAATGATGGCAACCTTCGCAGGATCCATCAGGAGTCCTTGTCTGCATACAATATGTCCCAACAAAATACCAAAGGGCGCACAGAAGATACATTTTTTCAAGTTAAGGGAAATCTGATGCTGTCTACATTTTTCTAACATCATGCGCAGATTTGCAATATGGTTCTTTAATAGGCCAAATACAGTCCAGTCATCAAAATAGACTTCTAAAAACTTGTGAATGAATTCTTTAAAAACAACAACAACAACTCGAGAGAAGATAGCAGGTGCGTTTTTAAGACCAAAGGGCATTACCGTATACTGGAATGAGCCCCATTCAGTTGCAAAAGTAGTCTTGTGGCGGTCGTCCGGATGAATTCTGATCTGATGATATCCCGAAAAACCATCAGTGAAAGAGTAAGCCTCTTGTCCTCCAACATTATCAAGTACTTCGTCTGTGAAAGGAGTGGGAAATGGATCGTGCGCTGATGCATCATTGAGTTTGCGCAAGTCGACACAGATTCTTATTTCACCTTTCGTTTTCTTTTCTTGAACCACCATAGGACTAATCCAATCGCTTTCCTCTACCGGTTCAATAATACCTGCTGCAAGCATCTTGTCAATTTCTTCTTTGACTTTTTCTTTATAGCGCGAGTTCAACCTGTATGGGCGCTGCTTTACTGGCTTGGCATCTGGTTTCAGAGGTATGCGCATCACTCCTAAGTCTCCTAGGATGCCTTTCATTTCTGTGAACTTGGTAGGAAAGATATCCTGGTAGTCACGTAATAATTCTGAAACATGTCCAACAGTTTCATCATCCCAGTAATCTCCTATAGAAGCAAACTTTGGTTCAGCTTCTGTACCAATGTTAATCTTCTTGAGCTTGATGTGTTCTGTGATGGCAGGGATATCAAGCTCAGGACCTTCAATATTGCGCGTCCCTTCTGATTCTGGGATATTGATGTTGCGAGGATCGTTCTCCTCATCTTCAGCGGTGAAGTTATAGCATTCCAGGGCATGTTCTATCTGGACAGCCCAATCTGGTTGGGAATATTCTGTTACTAGACATGGTTCAAATACCTTTTTTTTTATATACTTCAGAGCCTGATCAATACTTGGATGCTCCGACTCAAAGCTGAAGGTAAGTTGAAAACTTTCCATCATAAGAGGCCAAGTAAGAGTGCCTTTGCGCAATTCTGTTTCAGTATACCAGTTCCTTGGAACTGTATCCAATGTGTGGATGAATAGGTGAACCCATTCATCTTGCGGAATATCTGACCATTGCTGAATACATGCTTCAATGTGTGACCTGGGGTCACTCTGTCCCTCGTATTTGCGTAGGGTTTCGGCTGTGGTGTCCTGAAATCTGCGCAGTATCAATCTGCGACAGTCTTGCCATGTATGAATATTCTCCTTATGCGCAACCCACCATCTTGCGGGTGTGGCGCGCAATGCTACATCCAGTGCCTGTATGCGCTGCGGTTCTGGAAGCTTTTGTTCATATTCCTGTATGAATTTAGTTACTTCAGTTGAACCATCAAAAATTGGAGTGTCAGTTAATTCTGTGCCAATCCATCGAATGGATTTAGTCATCATAGCGCAACGTCTTGCTGAAACCGCATGTAAACGATTCTGCCAGTTTTCCAATCCTGCATCTGAGTCTGATGTGCACGAGCTATCGCATCGCCAGCTGATATGGCCATCTGCTGTGGGGTTGACATAGTCACTGTGGTTAGTAGTCATTTGGTACAAACTTTCCATGTGGCGCGCTTCTTCTTCTGCGCGAATGGGTTCTATATACCTTGGTCCTTGAATAGGATCAAGTGGTGCGATGACCCTAATCTGGTCATCCTCAAAGGTCATCTGTCTTTTCTTCAAGTTGATGACAGCCAAATTATCAAATGCCCAGTCTATTCCTAAAAGTGCTGGGTATGGTCTACTATCATCCATGATTTTGATTACTTCAAAATCTGCAGAGCTTCTGACTCCTTTAATATCAATAGGTACATTAGGTAATCTGCCCAATGGAGAGACTCGTTGCTGATTCGCGAGTCTTAGCTGGATAGGGGATCTTGTAAGCTGAGGGCTTCCCATCTGTTCCCATGTCTGCATAGTGAGAACATTGGCTTCTGAGCCCAAATCTAACATGACTTCGTCCATTTCAAATGCTCCAATCTGCGCTGTGAGTCTCATCTCTTTTCCAGTTCTAATGTGACTCCTAATCTGGTGAACAACACACTGCGGTGTGTTTGTCGAAGCAGACTGTTGGCACTGATCCAACAGGTGTTGGAGTTCTAGATTTGCCTTTTCATTGCGCAACAATTTTAAGCATTGTCGGAGGAACGCATGAACACTGCCTAGTGCATGCTCCTCATCAGGTCTTTCAATTATAGTGGCCTGTTCTTGTACCAGGTTTTCTTGTATTAGCACTTGCGATCTTATATTGTTCTGCGGAATTGCGGCAGAACTTGAAGCTCTCGGATCTGAGAAATACTCTTGAGCTTGCTTGAATGCTTCTTTTTGCTTCTGCAGGTTAAGTGGGGCTGGTTTAATATTAGCGCGGCGCACCCATTGCGTCACTTGCTTTCCCATTCCCATATCTTGTGCACCAGTGGTTGCTCCACTGCGTGTCACTATATTAACTGTAGGGTCTGGTTCTCTTCTTTCTGCTGCAATCAACTGAATATTTTGATTGACCTGTGGGGTCTTTGCTTGCATCTTAGCCTGTAACTGAGGGCATTCTTCAACGATATGGTCAGTAGATTTACAATACCTGCAGAGGGTTGTAGGATTTTGGCAATCCCTAGCAAAGTGACCTTGTGCTCCGTAATTATAACAAGTGATCTGTCCTCTTCCGCGACCAAAATTTGTTGTGCGTCCACGTCCCCTGTAATTTCCTGCTCGGGCGTCGCGGGTTTGGTCATACGGTGGACCTGCTGTGGGTCCTTGTGTCTCTGCTTGTACCCTATAAACATCATGCTTTCTTTCTATCATGAGATCATATGCTCTACAATTGTTCTCATCATGACCTACTGATTTACAGAAATTACAATATAGATTTTTTGGAGTTTGTACATATTTCTGAAGTAAGTGACATTCTTGTGGTCTATGACCTCTAGTTCTACAGATTTCACACCAAGGCCCTTGTGCCTGTGGTAAAGGGTTAGGTGCTCCAGTTGCAATATAGTCTATGAAAACGGGGCAATGGTCCTTTGAATGACCTTGGGCTTTACATTTTGTACACCAAATTTCTTCCTTAATCTCCTTGCCTTTCTTAATATCATGCACTTGCAAGGTTAAGTTTGCTAATTGGTTCTGTAAATGCACAACATCGTTGCTTGTTCCCGCAATAGGCGAAGCTTCTAGTTTCATAGCCATCTCTAGAGCTTGTTCCTGAGTATTGAGATTCTGTTGCATAAGAGGAAGTCTAATGTGTGGAAGCAGTGCAGCAATGAACCATTCTTTATGCTGCTGTGGTGCAAACTCGAAGCTTACTTGATCTATCAAGGCTTTGAACTTCTGGTCAAAGTCCCATACTGATTCTGTAGGTAGCTGTTTAATGTCTTTGAGTTCTGTTATACACTGTGATTCTGATTTAGGTTTCTTAAATTCCCGAATCATGGCATTTCTTACCTCAGCAAGCGTTCTGTTCTGTGCTGCTGAGTATTTCATGAACCAAGTCAAGGCTCTTTCTCTTAGTGTGGTTGCTAACTGAACCAGTTTAACAGCATCATCATTAATTTGCTTAATTGTCCAAATGGCTTCACATAAGAACCAGTGTTGCTCAGGGTCTTCTATCCCTCTTCCTCTAAAAGTTGGTAGCTTCATGTCATCACCCATACTTCTTGTGCTAGGTTGAGGTGAGGCTGCTGTAGCAGTGCTTCTGGGCTGGTTAAAGAAAGGTGGTACAGAGGTACTAGAAGTACCGTGTGGGCTACTAGAAGATGTTACTGCGGGGTTATACTGAGCTCCGTCTGGTTTTTGCGGTGTAAAGGGGTGATAAGGGATATGAGCACTCCCTTGTCTTTCTATATGGCTTGCTCTAGGGACTTGGCTATTGTCTGGGCTAGACTCAAAAGAATATTGGTCAAGGCCTGCTTTATATCGTTTTCCACTACGAGTGCAACCAATAAGTTCAGGATCACTATCAGAATCTACGGACATTACTTGTCTATGCTATTCATCAGAAGTAATACATAGCTTTCCTTTTTCATACAAAAGCATTTTAATCCATAAGTTCAGAGAATTTAAGAACTTACCTCTGTGTACTTGGAAGAAATTCCTCTCAGCTTCACTGAAACTCTTTCTTGTATCTACTGCAAACTCGGTGATGAAGCCTTTCAGTAGACTATTCAACCAAAAGTCTACTGCGCGGGACACAGGATTGTCTATCCGCTTCACAATACTGACTAGCTCAGGCGTCCAAGCAACGGGTCGATCAATATGCACAGTAGGTCTAGAATCTGCTAACTTGGCTATCCAAGCGTGTAACTCCAGTGCAAAGGTAACAAAGAAAATTTCGTGAAGGTCAGTATAAATATACTTCTGTAACCAGTCTTCTGTTTGGAGCGTAGAGCTTCTATTTTCTTGTTCAGCGAACTCTTTAGCCTTTAAATCAAACCAGTCTCCAATTTCTTTAGCTGTAGGATTCCAGTAACACATTTGTTAACTGAGCAAGTCTCAGTGTAACAGAACCTTGTGCTGGCTTCAGCAACAATCTCAGATGTCTCGGAAATAATAAGTCTCACAGCAGCAAGTCGCAAGACAACGGAACCCTTTGTTCTCCTCAATCTTGCGCGTCGCCGAAATAACAAGTCTCACAACAGCAAGTCGCAAGGCAACGGAACCATTTGTTGGCTGAGCAACGAGGTTCAGAGCAACGGAAGTGACGTGATCAAAAAGTCATAAGGCAACGGAACCATTTGTTGGCTCAACAACCTTCTACGTCGCAAAAATAGCAAGTTTTAGTCACGCGGCAACGGAACCATTTGTTGGCTGAGCAACAAGGTTCAGAGCAATGGAAGTGACGTGATCAAAAAGTCATAAGGCAACGGAACCATTTGTTGGCTACTTTCTTGGGCAGACCCAGGTTTTAATGAAGCGCAGCAACAAACCCCTTGGCGCACTGGCCCTCTCGGCAACGAGCTGCGCAGCAGCTCGAGGTCTCACCCGAAGTGGCTATGGGGGGCTAAGGAATCAGGTTTCCTTAACCTTGGTGACGCAGAGATTGTCCTTCCTCTTCTGGTTCCTCAGATATCGGCGGTCCGACTTTCCCGCAGGCCCCTCGGCGCAACTGCGCGGATTCCTTCTTCTCTGGCGCAGAAGGCAACTATTCCTTGCGTCGAAGCGTTAAGTACTTCCTCGCCCTGCGCAACTAGCGAAGTATCGCAGTCCTCGACCACTGCAGCGACAGCGCTCCACCACTTCTTCAGTCCTTAACACTTATGGCTATCAATGGACCTTCCCAGACTCAATCAAACAGTCACAAAGATAATACAAGAGTTTTGCATACACATGTAATGAACTTAAACAGTTAATCACTCACGCAAACATTATAACAAGTGGAAATATGTGAAGCTCCTCTACTCGAGGAAAACCACGTCCTCGGGAGTGTTATATTAACCAGAAACCCATAGAGTTATACAATATGCTGCGCACACAGCTGCAGCCTTAGATCTTTACAGGAAACTCCACGCACACAGCTGGGAGTCCTTCTCTCAATCTGGTCTCTTCTCTCAGAGATTACAAAGGCACAGACGTCACACAGACTGTCTGGCAACTCAGGGATTAGCTCCTCGGCTATCCGATTCTACTCTATGTTGATGTATATGTAACTTCGGAATGTATTTCACATATATGTATATTGTATCCTATAGAGATGGTATTATTCCTCTATAAGGAAGTGTAGTCATTTATATTGTAAGTGTCGTAACTTATACTTGATGGGTTATTAGACCACCTTATTTGCGGTCGGCCATGTATAAGTCATGTGGGTCAAAGGGTTATTAGACCACCCTATTGGGGGTCGGCCATGTGGGTCAAAGGGTTATTAGACCACCCTATTAGGGGTCGGCCCACTCAGCATTATGTTATGTGGTAAAGTTCGAGCCTACATGAGTTAGGTAAAAAGGCAAGTCAAGTCAAGTATAAATAGAGTGCGGGAGGCACTCTATTTGCTCACTCACTTCTCACACATGCACTCAAGGAGGAGTGGCGCACTTATGGAGGAGGAGGATTGCTGCTAGGTTATGGCTATCTCTATTGGTTGGTTGTATCATTGCTCTATCTATCTCTGAGGAAGTTATTGGGGTTTTTCACCTTTATGGTTTTCCCCAAGTAAATCTTTGTGTCTCTTGTGTGCTTGCATTATTGTCTCCATGATTGATATGCTGTAGATATGCTGTACATGTTGTTCTCTCAGTTAAGATCCTAGATCAGATTGAAGTAAATTCAGAAAATTAACATGGTATCAGAGCTAGCCTGAAAGAAGGCATGATATGGCATGTATGACACTTGTTGCACTTACGATGCTAGGGATTGATATAGCAAAAACCAGTCATCGTAGCACTTTCGCTATAAATCCGTTTTGGCGAATTTTTCGGATCTGAAATTGTTACAGGCCGAAGCTAAGATCTCCAGGTATCTTGTGTCCAAAGGACAACCTCTAATTCATTGTACTTTGTGATTTATGATCTGTACAATATAGGGTTTCTGCCTCTTCCAGATCTGAGTCAAAATCAGGTGACCTTGGGAAAAAGGTCATATCTTGGGCTAGGAAGCTCCAAATGAAATTTTGTAAAAAGTGACAGGTAGTACACAGTCTGTACTATCTCAGAAAACTTTTTCAGAGGCCGAAGTTGAACCAGTGACACGTGTCATTCCGTACAAGTGCGCTCTCCTGTGTTATCCCATAAACAGGTCACGTTGCGACATTTGGCATAACTCTCTCTCAGAGAGTCCAATTGAGGTCAGACCTGTCAGGATGGAAAGGTAACAGGCCGAGCTATCTCAGAAAACGTTTTCAGAGGCCGAAGTTAAAACAGTGACACGTGGCACGCCGTACAAGTTCGCTCTCCTGTTTTATCCCAAAACAGGTCACGTTGCGACATTTGGCATAACTCTCTCTCAGAGAATCCAATTGAGGTCAGACCTGTCAGGATGGAAAGATAACAGGTCAGGCTATCTTAGGAAACTTTTTCAGACCCTGTGGATCAAAAATTTCGGAGTTACACCAGAAACAATCAGGTACATATTTCTGTCAAAACAGAATTATTTTTTGGTACCTTCATTCATGGCTTCCGGAATTTAGGGCTTTGAAGAAAGTTGGAATTTTTGTAATCAGAGACCACGGCTGGATGCTACTCATCAAAATAGAAATTTAGAGACCAAGATCAGAATTTTTGGTTGGGCAGAAGGCCGGGCTTGATTAGACCCTAGTTCGGGACTTTGATCAGAAAAGTGGAAAATTAGGGCTTCTGTAAAAATGGGAATTTTTGAAATCTGTGACCACGGCTGGAAGCTCCTTGGAAAAATAGAAGCTTAGAGCTTTGGATCAAACATTTTGATTGGGAAGAAGAGTGGGCTTCATCAAACCCCAGTTCAGGGTCACGTCCAGTGAATCCGAAAGTTTCAAAGGCAAAATTGAGGAGTGAAACTTTGCAGTCTTCAAATTTTGAATATACCAGCTTGATCAGCTCATCAAGACACATATTTCTATCCTGTTAGAAGGTTGAAATTCAAAGTTTGAATTTTTGGGGTTTCTCTGACAAACCCATATCCAGCTCAAGGTCCAGTTCTTGCAAATCAAGTGGATTGGGTTAATCCTAGAAGAAGATGGATTGATCACCTGCATAAGTGAAAGAAGTTCCTGTCTCAAAGGGAGATGAGGATAAGACCTTACATAAGAAGATTACAAGCGATCTCGACAGGTATGACTCATCGAGGTATGTTTTGATA
The DNA here is from genome assembly GCA_027924585.1 of Larix kaempferi. Taxonomy (NCBI): domain Eukaryota; kingdom Viridiplantae; phylum Streptophyta; class Pinopsida; order Pinales; family Pinaceae; genus Larix; species Larix kaempferi. The sequence continues at coordinate 16,056,663 of BSBM01000637.1, read as the reverse complement.
TTTGTCCATGATTAAGTTTATGGTATGTTTGTCTTCATGTTATTACGGTTAGTACAATTTTGATTTTAGATTTGTTGTATCACCTTAACAAAATTATGAATGCATGATAGAAGATATTCATTGGTTAGGGTGTTGACACTTATGATTGTACTAATGCATTATGGTGTTGTATGAGGTTTATGTTGTCTACTAACATGAAAGGTACACCAAGAAAGAGAGATCATGTTCTGGTCCAAGAACATATGATCATGATAACATGAGGACAAAGATTCATCCATTGTCATGGATCTCATACAAGATCCATTCACGAGGTATGTATAACTTGGTTTTATAATGGTTAACTTATGAGACATGCAGGTTACTAGCACAAGTCACTGAAGAGAACCAAAAGACATTATACGGGTATGTTAGACATAACTAGCTAGCATGCTAATCCAGGTATGTTTTTCCTATATCAAGATAGAATCTTACCTTGTGTTAGGATCTTATATTGTTGTTGATAATGATTATTCATGAAGTCACAGGTTTGAATAATCATGATTGTATGCATATTATGTTTCTTACCATAATTGCTTATATGACTAACCAGAAGAATCATGAAGGTATAGGTTTGAATAATCACAGGTTTTATGCATATTATATCTCTTATTCTTGATTGATGATTCAACTAACCTGAAGAGTCATAGGTTTAGACATGTTATGTTTCTTATGATTTGACTAACCATAAGAATGCTTGAATACTAATGCTTATTATTTCTGTTTGAAATGATCATGACTATAGATGCTTGAGATTATTGTGTTTTAATAGTATACTAATGAATGTATGATTTTATATGAGATCACAAATTCATGATACTAATAAGCATGCATAGGGACCAAGGATGAATATGAGATTCAAGAACAGGTAATCCAGGAAGCAAAGATCAAGAGGGAGTACACTCTAGTGGTTTATGCAAGGATGCAGATATTCAGAGGGAGTTGTCCATCTCTCTACATTCCACAACAGAAAGGTGTAGAAGAAGCTACTTCAGATTAGGACTCCAGCAGCTCCTGTAAGGAAGCAAAGACTCAGAGGGAGTCCACCCAACGAACAAACAAAGATAAGTATTTTAATTATCATTTCTTGCATATGTGTTTGTTTAAGTAAAATTGTTCAATGATGTATATGTTCATGTTCCTAGACTTAGGATATGTATTGTGCATATTAGAATAGTTACATTGATGAACAGTATACTACTAATATACATGGGTAAGTGGTCTATGGCACTGTACAACATTCCATTGCTACTTATCTAGAATGAAACCTCTTTGCTGACATGTTGGGAGTTGTGCACACTCTTAACAATGTTCTGGTAGAGATTGGAAGGCATCTAGAAAGTTACGGGATATGGATAAATGTTGTATTGAAGCATTGGCTAAGATAATTGCATGACTGTATGACATATTTATTTATGTGTAAGAATTTGTTCTGAAAACTGAGATGTTTTCTAATCATGCAATTTAACTTGTTGTGTAGGAAAGATCATATGCCATCACCTACAAAAGAAGAACTACAACATTTGTTCAGCAACAAAAATTATCTATTGAAGATATTGAAGTTCCCAGGATACGGGAAGAATGCCATGATCCGTCGATCATGAAGAATGATGTTTGGGATGTAATCCCAAGACATGAACGGAAGTTTTCTATGACTTCCAAATGGAACTATCAGATCAAGCATGTTGCAGATGGCAGCATTGAGAAATATAAAAGTGATGAAATAGAAGATACACCAGATGGATTCAAGACAACTTCCTTGAATGGTGTAGTTGAAGAAGAAGTATATGTAGAGTAGCCACTTGGTTCTGAGACAAATAATAGGAAATCATATATGTGCAGAACTTGGTATGGTGAAGATAGATTGATTGCCGACACGCAGCGGAAGCTTACTACCGAGTTCGAGATGAAGAACTTGGGGATGATGCACTATTTGTTTTTGATATGGAGGTGTGGCAGAGTGCAGATAGAATCTTCCTTGGACAAGGGAAGTATGCAGTAGAGATCCCAAAGAGGTTCGAGATGATGGATTGCAAGGCCATGGCCACACCTATGGCATCAAATCTGAAGCTTCTATGTGATGCTTCATCTGAGCCGATTGTGTCTCTATGTATCGCCAGATGATTGGGTCCTTGATGTACCTAACGAACACGAGACCAGACATTTGCTTTGCTGTGAACACATTGAGCCAGTTCCTAATGAATCAGAGGAGTGTTCACCTGGTTGCTGTAAAGCATATTCTGAGGTACCTGAAGGGTACAGTGGATTATGGGCTCAGGTATGAGGTGAATCAAAAGTTTAACCTGCAGGGTTATGTTGATTCAGATTGGGTTGGCAGTGCTGCAGATAGGAAGAGCACATTTGGGTGTTGCTTCAGTATGGGATCAGGTGTGATCTCTTGGTTTAGCAGGAAGCGATCCTGCGTAGCACTGAGTACAGCTGAGGCAGAGTATGTTGCAGCCTGTTCGGCTAGTTGTGAGGCAGTATGGCTACGGAAGCTACTGTCTGAGTTATTTGATCTCCCGTTGGAAGCTACTGGTATCTTCTGTGATAACCAGAGTTGTGTGAAGCTATCCGAGAACCCAGTGTTTCATGATAGGTTGAAACACATAGAGATCAAATACCACTATATCAGGGATATGGTGCAGAGAGGAGCTGTGAAGCTCCTGTATGTTGCGACGGACAAGCAGATTGCAGATGTGCTGACGAAGCCACTAGCCAGGGTGAAGTTTGAGTACTTCAGAGAGAGGCTTGGCGTTATTCAGATCGAGGACACTTCGAGGAAGAAGTGATGGACACATTTGCTGAAGCCATTCCAAGCATGTTGGAAGGAGGATCCTTCACATGGCTGTGGATGTAAGCGCTGGATGATGAACATCAGGATGATGTTCTAGTTTCTGCTGGATATGATCAGTTGGATCATTTTATGTATGTATGTACGCATCATGTTGGATGCTGGATATGATCAGTTGGATCATGTGTATGTATTTTATATGCATCATGTTGGATGCTTGGACCATGTATCTGATATGTATCAGGTAGATACTTGGCATGCAGCAGGATGTTGCATTGATGATCAGGAGGATCATGTATGATGATATGTATCAGGTAGATACTTGGTATGCAGCAGGATGTTGCATTGATGATCAGGAGGATCATGTATGATGATATGTATCAGGTAGATACTTGGTATGCAGCAGGATGTTGCATTGATGATCAGGATGATCGTAGATGACGAGCTTCAGGATGTTGCTCCAGATGACATGCAGCAGGATGTTGCAGTGATGATCAGGATGATCATAGATGACGAGCTTCAGGATGTTGCTCCAGATGACATGCAGCAGGATGTTGCAGTGATGATCAGGATGATCATAGATGACGAGCTTCAGGATGTTGCTCCAGATGACATGCAGCAGGACGTTGCAGTGATGATGATCAGGATGATCATGGATACATCAGGATGATGTATGGTGAGTATCAGGTTGATACTCTATGGCCGTGGATCAGGTTGTGCAGATGAGCATGTAATTCATTGCCCTGGGAGATTTGCAGATGGTCTTGCGAGGTTTTTCCTATGGCATGTAATTCGTTGCCCTGGGACATCTGGCAAATGCTCTTTCGAGGTTTTGCTCTGGGAGGACATGTAATTCGTTGCCCTGGGAGATCTGCAGATAGTCTTGCGAGGTTTTGCCTATGGCATGTAATTCGTTGCCCTGGGATATCTGGCAGATGCTCTTGCGAGGTTTTGTCCTATGGCATGTAATTCGTTTCCCTGGGAGATCCGATAGGTTGGGCTGTGTGCCCGTAATCAGTCCTGGGATGCTCTTGCGAGGTTTTTCCATGACCACATGTAATTCGTTGCCCTGGGAGATCCTATAGGTAGAGCTGTGTGCTCGTAACAGCCTGGGATGCTCTTGCGAGGTTTTGTGGTGAGGTCACATGTAATTCGTTGCCCTGGGAGATCCTATAGGTAGAGCTGTGTGCTCGTAACAGCCTGGGATGCTCTTACGAGGTTTTGTGACGCACGTAAAAGTCCTGAGGATTCCACAGTATGGCCAGTGATGACGAAGACCTGCAGGTGGTGGGCCTACATCCAGTATGAAAAAGGACTGGCTCTGTAGAACTTCCTATGACGAGTAGATTCAGAGATTGATTGAGATAGCAGCAGCAGTGACGATGATGATGACTCGATGACGATTATCCAGTGACGATGATCCAGAGAAGATGACTTTTGCTAGAAGAACTGTGCTGAGAAATACCTTCCTAGTTAAGAGGGAGTGTTGATGTATATGTAACTTCGGAATGTATTTCACATATATGTATATTGTATCCTATAGAGATGGTATTATTCCTCTATAAGGAAGTGTAGTCATTTATATTGTAAGTGTCGTAACTTATACTTGATGGGTTATTAGACCACCTTATTTGGGGTCGGCCCTGTATAAGTCACGTGGGTCAAAGGGTTATTAGACCACCCTATTGGGGGTCGGCCATGTGGGTCAAAGGGTTATTAGACCACCCTATTGGGGGTCGGCCCACTCAGCATTATGTTATGTGGTAAAGTTCGAGCCTACATGAGTTAGGTAAAAAGGCAAGTCAAGTCAAGTATAAATAGAGTGCGGGAGGCACTCTATTTGCTCACTCACTTCTCACACATGCACTCAAGGAGGAGTGGCGCACTTATGGAGGAGGAGGATTGCTGCTAGGTTATGGCTATCTCTATTGGTTGGTTGTATCATTGCTCTATCTATCTCTGAGGAAGTTATTGGGGTTTTTCACCTTTATGGTTTTCCCCAAGTAAATCTTTGTGTCTCTTGTGTGCTTGCATTATTGTCTCCATGATTGATATGCTGTAGATATGCTGTACATGTTGTTCTCTCAGTTAAGATCCTAGATCAGATTGAAGTAAATTCAGAAAATTAACACTCTAGTTCTACACACTCAGTAGAAACACTTAGCAAAGGATAATCAACACATGATCTATCCTCGAGACTGACTATCTAACAGTCTAAACATCTATCTATCCCAAGAGTATCTAACTCTTACTCGCTAACTCTAACGTCTACCCATTACAATTATTCATATATATAGGTGGCCATGGCGGTCGCACCTTTACAAAACTGTGGGCCTTTCCCAACAGTGATTCCCAAAAACCCTAACCACGCACATGGCTAGGTGTACTGTAGGCGCCGCTTGCAGTCACGTCGCCGCTTCCTGCAGGCTCCTTGACTTTCAGCGCAGATTGTGGGTATGGGCACTTGTCCTTCACCTTCAATGCTCTGGTCCGTTGCTCCTTCTTGATCCGAGCAACCATAACTTCTGTACTAAGCCTTTAAATGAGGGTAGCTGAGCCCTCTACTCCATCGCCTTATTTATTATGGTAGCTGAGCTTTCTATTCAGCCTTCATTCTCTTCTGCCGTGCGCGTGAGCTCCGCGATTTCTGGTCCGTGATCTTCGCTGAGCTTGTCTATCTGGCACCGTACTGCGCACCGTCTCCTTCTTGCCCAAAACTTAGTGCTTGTCCCAAAATTAGCACTTTCCTTCCATACTTGTGCTTTTTTCCCAAAATTCACAGCTTTACCGTAGCTACGACCTTGGCTCCAACAGAAGAACTCAAATTTCTCTCCCGAAATGGCGGAAACACTTGTAAAGTTTTGCCGCAATGAGCGCCCTCTCACCAAGTCCCCAGGCCATCCACTTTGCGGAAAAGACTTACCAAACTCCTTCGTCATTTGCGGAAGAAATTACCGATTCTTTCCGCAAAGGCGGAAGGACTCAAGAAATTACGCCGCAATAAACTTTCGGGAGAGTAAATTTTGGAAGAACTCGCAAAGTCCTTCCGAAACGTCAGGATAACTCACAAACTCGCACCGCAAACATCTCTTAGCTCGACAACCCTGGAAAAACTTGCCAAACCTTTCCACCAAAACGGAGCATCTTTCTCATCTCTCCTACAATAAGCAGATGCCTCGCCAAGTCTCCCAATTGGTGGTCATGCTTAAATGCCAAATAGGTTTGAAAAGACCAAGCTATACGAATAATCAACCCCGTTTTAATGTCGCCACCTATCCAATTAAATTCCCACACGTATTAAAATTTATATAAGGGCGGTGGGGTTTTATTGTCCCCGGTGATAGTTTTGGATTCGGAGAACGCCGTTCGAAGCTGCTCGAATAATTTTTCTCCAGCTCAGCACATTCACCACCTTGTCAACCTCGCTCCACCACTGTTTCATCTCCAGGTAGGTGTTTCTACCATTATATTTGTCTTATCTATATGTTGAGGCTTTCTTGGGTGTTTTCCGTTTCATTACGTGGTCGGTAGGCACTCGTAGCAATGTATCCTTTAAAATTTTATGGCCGCTGCAGGCCCCATAAAATTCTCATTGCTGACAGCTAGGAGTGATAACCATGCCAGTCATTCCCACTTGGCCCTTTGTCTCTGAGTCGTTCAAACTTCGTTAGTTCCATCGGCCACATTTCTGTTGTGCTCCTACCCAGATATACTCAAATCCAAGGTTTATGTCGGCTACATGCCGCTTCTCAAATACTATCGAACAAGAAGCAGCATTAGTAATAGCTGGTTGGGGTACTCAACTACTCGCTTGTTTGGCTCAGATATCGGTTATCAAAAGCAGCTTTGTTCTATGTTTTGTTTTTTTGGCTTCCTCATAGGATTTTCCAATCCAATCCAGCCTACCATTAGCCGTTAGAAATGCCTATGACAAAGGACATCCTATCTCCAAAGACTAGGAGGGAAGTGGGTTTTACACGTCATATGCCCACCTTTTCGGAAGCATTTCAAAAGTTCATAACTAGGCATTGTCTCCTTAGAATGATCAAGTCTGAGGACCATATTTTGTTTCCTTGGATAATCTATGTTTGGTTTGCTTCCCCAGCATGTGTCTTTATAATTCATTTATATTTATCATCAGCATGCTAAAACTGTCTTGCTCTATGTTGCACTCTCATAATGTGCTACCATTTTATATTCATTCATATATGGTTGCTGACAGGGATAAGCCGTGATGCCAAAACGTGGTAGAAAGAAAGCTAGAATGATGGAGCTAGAGCCAGTGCAACCAAGGACTGAAACTCTTTTTCAAGACACTAAGTGTACCACCGGCATTCCTTCCGAGGTCCGGTGGGGAGATGTTTACCAAATGATTAGGGACCAAGATATCTCAGACGTGTTATTAGAAGAGGAGCAAATCTACCTCAACATCAAAACTTCCGACATAGCCAGGGATTCTACTCGCCCTAAATTGATCTCGTGCTATGAAGTGATCAGGTGGATATTGGAACATGCCAACCCACAAATAAGAGTGTTTCATGACAGCAAGGGAGAGTCATTCACTTCATTCCATCTAGCTTATATTGCAGCAGCCTACAAATTCTCACGTCCCCAGCAGGCATTGAATGATGAATGGTTGGGACAGATGAATAATTTCAAAATAGCTAAGAGGCTGTTAATCACAGGAAAATAGCTGAGGAAAAGGGACAATGATGAGTATATTGGCAAAGCTCCCTTTCCCCAGGTTAGGTTTCCCATGGGATCAGGGAAACACCCTGGTATACACTTCTTATAAACTACTATGGGCTCAAAATTATAGAGCACACTATAAACTCATCTGTGAAGAGTTCATTATGCCTCTGTATGAGCAGATGTTCAATGAAAATCCCAATTTCCTTTTAGAGAACACCATGAAGTTCATGGAAGGTTATGGAGATTTCTACTTCTCAGAAAAGGGTACCTATATCAGGATGTTCGGAGGCACTAATCCACCATACATCCTACCGAAATATGCCACTGAATATGTAGTCTTGAAAGAAGCAGTCAGACAAGTTTTCCTTGATGGAATAGGGGGAGTTCTTAATAAGAAACACAAGGCTTCTTTCCCTCCTTTTCCTTTCTGTATAGGAGCCTATAAATTATGAGGGGTTGCAGCAGCCGAAGAGTTCATTCAGGAGTTGAAAGCTTTTCACTTCGGTGAGGTAATATTCCATAGAAATGAAAGGCAGAGCAAGGTTGTGGAGAATTGCAAAGAGTTTTATGCTCATTTTGAGTATGCCCATTACTATGATGTCGAAGAATAAGTGTTTAGGGGAATCAGTAACATGACTGAGTTGCAGATTTGTCGTCACGGTAGTGGAGCTAGCTCTAGCTCTGCCACAGCCTGAGAAACTAGTCTGCAGGAAGAAAGGGAAGCAGCTGAAGCCCTGGCCCGTGAAGAACAAAGATTGAAAGAAGAAGCAAGACTGCAATAGGAAGCTGAAGAAGCAATATTGCAGAGAGAAGTTGAGGAGGAAAGACAACAAAAGGACGCAGAGGAACGAGAGCAAAGGGAGGCAATTGAAAATGAACAGCGGGCTAAAGAAGAAGAAAGAAGGCGTAAAGCTGAAGAGGAACAAAAGGTGGAAGAAGAGCTTAAGACCAACGAAGATGCCCAGGCGAGTGGCTCTGGAACCCAAGATATGGAAATAGACCCATCTTAGGTAGTGTATACCCCACCCATGGGGACATAAGTGCATGTAAGAGATCTCCCGATCATCCCTTACACCCCATCCGAAGATCATAATGTGTCCCAATGGGATGAATTTGTGTATTATAAGAAGAGGAAGGTGATGGTCTTGAAGTCGAAAGAGAGGATAAAGAGACTTTTCCAAGCAGATATTGTCACCCAGCGGGTGACCATGGTTATGAAAAATACAAATAAGGCTCCCATAGCCATGGCATCCGCCGTTGTGTCAGCAACAATAGAAACAAAGGATAATGTGATCGATATGGTCAAAGAATTTGAGTCAACAAAGAGGAGAGCTCGCACCCTGCAACATACTGTGGCTAATGAGCAGGCTTACAAAGATCTTGTAGTGAATAAATATAATCGTTTGTCTGTTAATCACAAGGAGTTGTCAGATAAGTATCGCCATATAGAAGAAGAAAAGGAGCACCTGGCAATCCAAATGATGGTTCTAGAAGCGAAAAAGAATGATTTTGAAGCTAGAGTTTTTCATCTGGAAGCAGATAAACAGGCAATGGTTGAAAAACTAGAACAAGCAGAAAGTAGAGCGATGGATATGTCTCCCTTTCATGAGCAGTCCTGTGACATTTTGAGACAAATGCATGCCACACAGGAGCTGATTACTGAGGAGGTGTGCAGGCTCAAGACCATGATGGTTAGGTTGAAAGAATTCAATGCAGAAGCCATTAGGATTAAAGGAAAATACACTCGGATTAAACCAAACATCCTGAGCTAGATGGAATGGAGAGAAGGGAAGGTTGATTTCCCTAAGAATCTCCCATTCAAATTTGTAGATGATTTTAAGGAAGATTTAGCCCTTTTGGATTTTTGCAGAAATTGTGGCCTCAAGCTGATGGCCAAGATCCAGGAGATAATTGAGAAAGGTAACAGCTTGTATCAAAAGATCCATGAAGTGCATGAAAAATGCAAGCTAATTTTTCCTCAGTCCCTTGAGGGGTTTCCAAGCAAAGAGCAGCATTTGTAAAAATTGAAGGAAGAGCTGGGCATTCAAACAGAATATGTAAAGAAGATTGATGTCTTGGCCACTAATGATCTCCATCACTATATTGGGCTGTTATCAGTATACAGTCATTTGCTTAAAGAGATCCACCAAGCAGCAATTGCAGAAATTCACGGTATTGAAACAGAGCTTAGTAAGCATGTGACTTCATAGAAGATCTTGCTCCCTTCACCAGCAAATGTGGTTGTCAGAGACACAGGTATCTGGTTCGGTTATATTGTAGAAGAGGAAAAGAAAGCAACAACAGCAGTAGCAGCCAGCACAAGCACTTCATTCCCAGCAGAAGCGCCACCCCAAGGATGAACACGCTAGTCATAATGCGTTGTTCTTAGTTTGATTTGCTTTCCGTGTGTTTAGAGCGTAGAGTCACTAGGACAGCTGTCCTTTTCTATTTTTGAGAAAATTTCTATTATGGGAAAAGGACCACAAATTCGTTATTTCCAGAAAAAATATTTAAAGGACAAGTGTAAAAGCCAGGACAAGTGTAAAATATTTTGTAAAGATATAAATAGAGGCTTAGGGAATAGTGATATGGACGTTTTTCAGGGAAAGGAATTTTCTAAAGCTTGTACGAACTATTTTGCACTTGCTCCTAGAAAGTGAATTTGTCTACTAAGAGCCTGGAGAGGACACATTTTTCCTGGGAATGTGTGTACGATGTCTGTTGGATTCTTCTGGTGTCATTTATACATATTATAGTGAAATCTTTCTCTGTTGTTCGAATTATTTATGTGCAATGAATGATTTTACTATGCTCTGTGCAATAATGTTTCTCTCATATGAGTAATAGACTGCTTTCACATGTATTAAAAGCTATCTTTTATATTCTTCCTTTCTTGCTATGGATGTATCTTTATGATTTAATGGTTATCTGTTGATCTTCAGATGCTTCTTTCAGCATATTACTCATACTTATAATTTTGCTCCTTGTAGGGATAGATTAGATTTATTTCAAATTTAGACACAGATTTGTTTCAAGTTCTGCATTTAGATTAAGATAGCTTAGGCACTTGCATATCATTTTAACCATAAAATAAAAAAGAAAGGTGGATCAGGCCATAACTGATGTAATTGAAGCAAATCTCCAAATCTAACGGTAGACAGAACCACTGACCGGATGGATTCCCTATACCAAACGGTGGACAATCTAATTAGGATAGTCTATCGAGGAGAATCCCTTTTTGCTTGATGCTGTGATCTTCGAGGCATCAACAATTTTTTGCCGCTAGAAGGAGGGCCTAAAGTGCATGGCTGATAAAGGAAAATCTCCCAATGTAAAAAATGTTATTGAAAACCCGCTTAAAACAAGAATTTCAAACAGCCCAAATCTTGAAGTAGCAAATCAAGAAAACTCCATCTCCGATTCCGAACCTCAAGAAGTATTGTATGATGTGCCTTTTGCAGAAATAGAATATTTAAGGAGCATACACGATCTTATGTTAGGCAACTAGGTGGTTTAAACGCAGTAAATTTCCTCCCTAGGAAAATTACTCCTAGAAAAGAACAACAGTACACCCGTGATTCGATTCTTGTGCATAATTTTGAAGAACTTGTGAATTTAACTTTGAAAGAAATTGCAGAACCCCTGAACAAAGTCGATCTTGAAAACCCAGAAAATCTTTCAGATCTAGAAAATCATGGGGAACTTGTTACTCCAAAGAACACTCCATTTAATTCACCACACAATTCTCCACCTAATTCTCCACATAGAGACATGGTTGTACCTGCTTGGAGAGTGAGGGGAGCATTGAATCTACTTGGGCCATTCCACAATCTGCCTAAAAATCTAGAGAAAGTCTTGCCTAAATTCGACCCAGGAAAAGCCATTTCTGCTGAAGATCATCTCAAGAGTTTTTATTTAGCCCTAAATCTTTTAAATGTATAGCATGAAGATATAGTTTGTAGGCTTTTTCCATACACATTTGAGCCGAAATTTTCTTCCTGGTATTTTAGCTTACAACCTAGCTCGATTTCTAGCTGGGATGAATTTGAAACATGTTTCTTAAAGAAGTATGGAAATCAAAAGACTATAGCTACACTCATGAAAGAATTATTGTCCATGAGAATGGAAAAGAAAGAAAAGGTTCAAGACTTCAACCAAAGGTTCACAACACTCTTAAATAATTTCAGCGAAGCAAATAAACCAGCAGAGGAATCTCTGGTTGAATATTATACAATAGCTTTTGAAGGGCCCATAGCAATGTTCGTTAAAAGATCTAAGAAAACCACCCTGATAGAAAATTTTGAAGAAGCTAGAAAGGTGGAAGAAGGAGCAGACAACATTGCTAAACATGCCTTAGATGCAGAGACAAAACCAACAACTAGTAAAAAAACCTTGTTGCTCACCAGAAATAAAGAAGAGTCATCAGCAGACATGGAGAACGTAGTTAAGATGATGCAGAAGTTGTCCAATAAAATTGTAGATCTTGAGAAAGATAAAGTTGCTAGTACATCTATGAAACCTTTCAAGCCATTCTACAAGAAGACAGAAGACAGCGATCAACCTCATCCACCTATGAACACTTCCCCTATTTTAAATCTCAATGAAATAGGGATGGAAAAATTCTGCACCTTTCATCAAGAACCGCACTCGGAAAAGTGCTTCCCACAATGGATTAACTCTATGAGTTTAGTCATGAACCATATGCTAGATTCACAGATTCCATATCAAGACGATCTTCCAGAGGAATCGATCCCTGAGATAGAGAAACAATCCCCAGACACCACTATGGTGCTATGGGATTGGGTACCTTTAACTGAATTGGTAGAATAAGATCCCATGGAAATCTCAGTCTCTGCTGTAAAAATTAACACTCGCAGTAAAGGTCCCATTACAGATCCTGTACCAAGCTAAACTATTCCCAAGCCTAAAATTTCAAAAGAAATACCTAGAAGACATATAACAATCATTCCACCACAACCTAAAGCTAACCCAATAGCAGCCAAGCAACCAAGCATTGACACCGTAGTTCAACAACCGAAGGTCATGATGAATAAGACAGACCATCCAACTAGAATCGCAAAAGAATCTGATATAGGATATGACATTATTGAAGATATAAAGAAAGTAAAAGCAAATGTATCAATATTCGGTATGTACAGTTTGCCTCATCAACGAGACAAGTTGTTGCATGCTCTTCAATCCCATCCCAGCACTCCATTAATAGATACTCAAGAAGATCCTGAAATTAATGAGGCTAGTATCGGCGAGAAATCCAAATCTCAGGCGTTGCCTTTTCTTTTAACTTTTGAAATTTTCAATCACAATGTTCACAATTGTCTGGTAGATTCTGGAGCATCTTCAAATGTCATGCCACTGTCAATCTATAAAAAAATTAATGGGCAACCAATTCCATCTCCTGCCCAAATTATTCAGTTAGATAGGATTGCTGTCAAAGTTATTGGGGAAATGAAAGATGTCCTCATTAGGTTGTCAGCAGATTCTAGAGTCTGTCAGTACATTGACATAATGGTAGTTGATATTCCTGAAGCGTATGGAGTTGATCCTAAGTAGAGACTGGTCCACAAAGTTGAACGGTTAATTTGCAACTGATTGGTCTCATTTGTGGTTTCCTTATCAAAACAGATAGAATCAGATCAAGGTTCTGAGAGAACCACACATGAAACAAAATGAAACTCAACTAGAAGGAAAGAATGAGGATGTAGCCTTCTCATCCTCAGTTTTGGGAAATTATTTCTTAGAAATGGATCTGGGTAATTATTACTCTCAAACTATTAGCCATGAATCAGATGAATAGTCCGATCTCCTTCATTTTTCTCGGATTGATGATATTGACTGTAATATAGTTAGTTTAGTCACTGACTTACATCATAAAGATACTAACTTAGCTGAATCAAAAGATCTATTTTGGACATTATACTTTGACAATTCTAAAACTTTTGATGGATCTGGAGCCGGTTGTGTTCTGATGGATCTGGAAAGAAATAAGTATTTTTTGTCTTGTAGGTTAGAATTTGATTGTACTAACAACACTACTGAATATGAAGCTTTGGTACATGGATTAAAGAAGGCCATTGGTTTAAATGTTAAATACCTGAAGGTTTTTGGTGACTCAGAAATAGTTGTGAGACAGGTAAGAGATACCATTAACTATCTCTCACCTCATTTGAAAGGTTATCGGGCTAAGGTATGGGATTTAATTATGCATTTTGATGCTTTCAATATAAAGTCTATTCCTAGAATGCAAAATTCTGTAGTTGATTTGTTAGCAACATCTGCTTCCAGACTGGTACCAACTAATAACAAGTGCTCAATTGAATTAATTTTCAGGCCTTCTATCCCTGACAATATCACAAACTTCAGAGTCTTCGATGATGATGAACAAATTATCAGTTTTCTAACAAATGAAGATATTTTCCAAGGAGCTGTGATAGATGAAGAAGAACACGATTCTGATTTACAAAAGAAGGATACAGCTAAAGGAAATTTCATCCCCAAAGAGGTAAGTTCACTTGAAATGCTGTTTGATCTTCAGAGTAAGTTCAAAAGGCCAGCAAATTCCAAGACCAACAGTTCATCAATGCAGCACGAGTTAGTTAATCTGGGCACCGAAGCTGAACCAAAGTTTGTGAACCTTGGAAAATGTTGTTCGCTGGGAGAAAGAGATAGGTTCATCAAACTATTTAGACAATATAAGGATTTTTTTGCATGGAATTATGAAGATTTGAAAACATATGACATCCGCATTATTCAGCATGGCATACCAACGAAAGCGGGTGTCAAGTGTTGACGGGAAAAATGCACCTATAGTTCAGGGGAGAAACTACCAACTTATGGTGATAAAGATAGACTTACAAGCATTCTGCAAGTACAACAAATAAATGAAGAGACTAGGGTTTACAGATGTAGGCACCTCATTCAGAAGGTTGATCCTAGCTTTGCTTCCCTCACTCTTCAATGCTTATCCAGTGTCGCAATGCGCAGACTTGCAAAACAACTTGATACCTTTCTCAAACACATTTGACTACATATATAAGACTGATATCTATGACATAAAAAGACATCAAACTATAATTAAACAGTAATCAAATTAGAGACATACGAGAATAGGTCATATTTGGAAAGGAAAGAACGTATGATCTTTATTGATGAATGAAAGCAAGTACATAAAGTTATACCTTCCTTCAAGCTTGGCACTTCACAAAACCTAGATTCAAGGTCTCCTGCTTCTATTTGGCATTTAAGATGACATGCAACAGGATGTTGCAGTGATGATGATCAGGATGATCATGTGTACATCAGGATGATGTATGGTGAGTATCAGGTTCATACTCTATGGCCGTGGATTAGGTTGTGCAGATGAGCATATAATTCATTGCCCTAGGAGATTTGCAGATAATCTTACGAGGTTTTTCCTATGGCATGTAATTCGTTGCCTGGGATATCTGGCAGATGTTCTTTCGAGGTTTTGTCTTATGGCATATAATCTATCCCTGGGAGATCCGATAGGTTGGGTTGTGTGCCCATAATAAGTCCTGGGATGCTCTTGCAAAGTTTTTCCATGACCACATGTAATTCGTGCTTTGGGAGATCTTATAGGTAGAGCTGTGTGCTCATAATAGCCTGGGATGCTCTGGCTAGGTTTTGTGGTGACGACATGTAATTCGTGCCCTGGGAGATCCTATTGGTAAGGCTGCGTGCTCGTAACAGCCTGGGATGCTCTTGCGAGGTTTTGTGGTGAGGTCACATATAATATGGTCTTGGGAGATCCTATAGGTAGAGCTGTGTGCTCGTAACATCCTGGGATGCTCTTTCAAGGTTTTGTGATGCATGTAATAAGTCCTGAGGATTCCACAGTATGGCCAGTGATGACGAAGACCTGTAGGTGGTGGGCCTACGTCCAGTATGAAAAAGGACTGTCTCTGTAGAACTTCCTATGACGAGTAGAGTCATAGATTGGTTGAGATAGCAGTAGCAGTGACGATGATGATGACGATGCATCGATGACGATGATCCCGAGAATAAGACTTTTCTAGCAGATCTGTGTCGATAAATACCTTCCTAGTTAAGAGGGAGTGTTGATGTATATGTAACTTCGGAATGTATTTCATCTGTGTATTTTATATATATATTTATTGTACCCTTATAAGAGATGTGTCATTCCTCTATAAGGAAGTGTCATCATGTGGATTGACAAGTGTCGCAAGTGTGTGTACTTGCGGATGGGTTATTAGACCACCATGTGGGGTCGGCCCTAAATTATAAATATTATAATGTGGATGTACCTAGCTAGACAAGTCGGCCCCATAAGGTCACTGGGCAAAAAGGTTAGTATAAATAGAGATCGGAGATCTCTATTTTACTCAGTCGGAAAAGTAACTCACTCTCACTCAGAAAGTGGCACACTAGTGAGGAGGAGGATCATCTGCTACTAGGAGACTATCTCAGTGTATTTTGGTTGTACTTTGGTTGAGCCATTGCTCTCTCTATCTCTGAGGAAGTTGTGGGGTTTTTCACCTTAGGGTTTTCCCCATGGAAACTCTGTGTCTCTTGTCTCTTATGCTTTTGATTCTTGTGATGCTTGTCATATTGTGATTGTCATGCATTGATATACTATATATGTTATTCTCTCAGCAAAGATCCTAGAGTATTGTGTATTAATGCTCAAAAATTAACATTAAACAGTAATCAAATTAGAGACATACCAGAATAGGTCATATTTGGAAAGGAAAGAACATTTGGTCTTTATTGATGAATGAAAGCAAGTACATAAATTTATACCTTCCTTCAAGCTTGGCGCTTCACGAAACCTAGATTCAAGGTCTCCTGCTTATGTTCTCCAATGATTCCAGCCTCTAATCAACTATGCTAGGGTTTACCAAAACTGAAGCATAGGAGAGGGGGATGAGTGTCTCCATTCCTCCAGCATAACTTTGTAATTGGGCTTAGTCCCCTCACATGGCCCATTCTACCCTCCTTATATAGTCAGTGAAGGATAGGAAAATAAGTTATAACCGAGTAGGAGGTTCCCCAACTAACTTAACTTCCCAAAATTTTGATATTTTGACCAAAATAGGGGTGTACGCTACTCTACAATAGACAAAGTAGCATACATATGGAGTTGAGCGCTACTATTTCAACAGTGGAGTAGTGCTCAGTAGGGTACACACGCTACTATCATGCCTATGTACCATCGCTCATGTTAAAAAATGGCCAAAAATAGGCTTTTCTGCTCATTTTCAGGAGATGGTTTGGTCTGGAAAAATGTTCCTAAGGGTCATATACATAAAATGGGTCAAGAATGAGTTAATTTCAGCCATTTTTAGTGTCCCAAATGACTACTCCATCCACAAATGTCCTGTTGTGTGACTGAACTTGATCTCAAGAAGTGTCGTCATGCCACCAAGGGAAGCAAGTGTCGTCACGGATGGAGAGGTGTCATTTCAAGCTATAACATCAAGCCATTTCAGTAGAAATTAAGAAGGATGCATCCTACTCTGGAACCTCTGATTCAAAAGGAATTGAAGAAGCTACTGGACACTAAAATATTTTTTAAGGTTCGGCATTCTGAGTGGGTTGCTAACTTTGTTCCCGTGAGAAAGAAGTGAGGAGAGATAAGACTATGTGTTTACTTCAGAAATTTAAACAGGGCTTTTGATAAAGACAACTATCCCATCCCTTCAATGGAACAAATTCTTCAAATGGTGTCAGGATTTGAGCTATTTTCCCTTCTCAATGGTTTCTCTGGTTACAATCAAGTATTAGTAGCCGAAGAAGATCGTCTTAAGACTACTTTATGTACTAAGTGGGGAACCTTTGCATATAGAAGGATGCCATTTGGCCTGATAAACGAAGGAGCTACATTCCAGCAAGCAATGGATATCGCCTTCCGAGGATTGGGTGGCCATTGTGTTGTTGTCTATCTAGATGATGTGATAATTTTTTCGAAGAAAAGGGAAGACCATGTTGTTCATTTGAAGCATATTTTTTATCGTTGTCGAAAATATGGTATCTCATTGAATCCCAAGAAGAGTGTGTTTCTGTTTTTGAAGGTAAACTATTGGGCCATATCATTTCCAAAAGAGAAGTATCAATAGATCAGGAAAGAGTACAAGCTATCAATAGAATTCCAATGCCTCATAACAAGAAATCCATGCAGTCCTTTATGGGCACTATCAATTTCATCCGAAGGTTTGTTCCAGATTTCGCGGAAATTGTTAAATCTTTACAGCAAATGGTCAAGCAAAGCATACAGTTCAAGTGGACAGACCTAGAAAAGGATGCGTTCAGAGACATTAAGGCAGCCATAGCTAAATCTCCTTCCTTAAGAAGCCCATATTTTGACAAAGATTTTATCATGTATACCTTTGCTTCAGACGACTCTCTCGCGGCTGTGCTCATGCAAAAGGTGGAACTAGGGGACAAGTCCCAATCTTGTTTATGAGCACTAATCTGCAAGGTGCTGAACTAAATTATCCCATTGTTGACAAGCATGCGTATGCTGTCTTCAAAGCAATCAAACAGTTCAGACCATATATTCTTAAGAACAGAAATAAGGTTATAGTTCCCCACCCAGTTGTTAGATCCCTCTTTGTTCAAAAGGAATTAGGAGAAAGGACGGGAAAATGGGTCACATCTCTTCAAGAATATGACTTAGAATTTAAGCTGGCCACTATCATCAAAGGACAAGGCATGTGCAAATTGCTTACAGAAAATCCGACTGATGAAGAGCAACATTGGAAAAATGAAGCTGAGCTGAATTCAGTTGAAGTATGTCCTATCTTCATAGATCCTCAATCATGGTATAGGGATCTTGTGCATTATTTGCAGCAAGGATACCTACCTGAGCACTGTAGCTCTAAGCAAAGAAGGGCGCTCTATTTGAAATCAACATCTTATCAAATCATTGATGGGATACTTTTCAGAAAAAATTACGATGGAATTTTTCTTAGATGTCTAGAAAAGGAAGATGCAAGTAAAGTCGTCAAAGAATTACACGATGGTCTCGCTGGTGGACATTATTCGGGGGATACAACAGCTCACAAGATACTTAGAGCTGGATATTATTGTCCCACTCTAATCCGAGATGCCCATGCATATGCATGGAACTGTGGTATATACCAAAGAAGTGCTGGGAAATTACCTAAGGCAACAGGACCCTTGCAGCCGGTTATTATCTCTGAACCTTTTGAACAATGGGGCATAGATGTTATTAGAGAGATAAACCAAAATTCTTCTTTACAACATCGATACATCCTGACGGCTACCGACTACTTCACCAGATGGACGAAGGCTATCCCATTGGACAAGATCAATGAAGATGCAGTCATCGGTTTCTTGAAGGAAAACATCATAACCAGGTTTGGGGTTCCAATTTCCCTTGTTTTTGATAATGTTCCTTATTTCTCGTCTTTTAAGATAAATGAATTTGTTTATGAATGGGGAATTAAACTGCATTATTCAGCCAATTACTACCCTCAAGGAAATGGATTAGCTGAATCTTCAAACAAAAACCTCATTCAAATTCTCAAGAAGACTATGATAGAAAATCAGCGAAGTTGGCATAGAAAATCAGCGAAGTTGGCATATAGCTCTCCCAAATTCCTTATGGGTAGATAGGGTGACTCCAAAGAGTGCATTAGGGGTTTCCCCTTACACTCTCGTCTATGGAAAGGAAGCCATCCTCCCTCCCAACATCTTTCTTCCATCCTTACAGTTGTTCCAAGCCTCTTAAGGGTCTGGTAGCCAAGTCTTACAATCCAGGATCAATACCTTGCTTCAACTTGAAGAAGCCTGACAGAAAGCTAAAGACTGATTCCATCAGCACCAAGACATAGTCAAAAGATGGTTCGACAAGAGGAAGTCCAATAAAAGAAGTTTTGAAGTTGGGGATTTAGTCTTGAAATGGGACCATAATCATGAAGGAAAGGGGATGCAAACGAAATTCCAACATTTATGGATAGGCCCTTACCAAATTTCTGCAAAGCTCGGCCCATCCACTTACAAGCTGACAGACCTCCAAGGAGAGGAAGTAACCCTTCCTCTCAATGGCCTCACCTTGAAACAATAATTTGCATAGTCCCAATGAGACTTTCTGTACATAAATAAAACTTTTATTTTATTTTGCTTTGGCCCTTTGTTTTCATTGTTTTCAACTATGTTGTTTCTTTTCTCAGCATTTGAACTTTTTGTACAAAGTTTGTTTTATGAAAACACCTGTGGTCAGGCCTCTCATCAAGTTAGATCTCTCAAAGAGATCTCACAACTCGTGAAGCTGAAAATACCCTCAAATGAAAGTCTATCTATGTATTTTGCTCTTGCTGAACGTTCTCCAGAAGGAAGAAATCCTATTCTGTTAGTCACACTAACCCTTGCTTAAATAGCAGAGATCTATGATTATCTTTATTTACTATCTTCGGGCTCCATCCACTCTCACACTTAAACGCATCTCAAGAAGGTCACTGAAGTTGGACCCACGAAGAGTAGCACATCTCGAAGGCATAGGGTATTGAAATGACTCCCTGCGGCAAATCTAACAGCCAAAATGGCTTATAATCAAGGGTCTGTTTTCCATATATTCTCACCTCAATTAAAGCATGGCTGAGACAAAAGCAAAGCGTATAATTCAAGAAAGTTGTCCAAAAGACTCAGCTCAAGCTAGGATCCTCTCCATCCATGAGGCTTGA
Organism: Larix kaempferi; assembly: GCA_027924585.1. Taxonomy (NCBI): domain Eukaryota; kingdom Viridiplantae; phylum Streptophyta; class Pinopsida; order Pinales; family Pinaceae; genus Larix; species Larix kaempferi. The sequence continues at coordinate 16,036,437 of BSBM01000637.1, read as the reverse complement.
TCAATCAATAAAATCTCTCACTCACACAAAAGGACATTATGGATTGAGGAGCCAAAATCAAAGATCATATTTAAAGAAAATATTTCTAGAAGGATCAAAAAGCAAAGCTGTCAAATGTATGAACATCCAAAAGGATGCAGGCGGCATGGGAATGAGGAACAAGAGCAATAGTGTCTATGAGAAGTTGTTGCAAATCTTATGGAGTTTGAGAGCAGTGGCCATCTGAAAGATGAATCTTCTAAAATGAACCCCATATGTTGGCCCCTTGAAAGTTTTAAAGATGTCTTCATCAAAGCTCCCCTTTTTCCAATGGCCAATAGATAAAGTGACTTCTTCCTTTGCCGAGATTTGAATGCTCAGCTGAATATTGCATATAAGGTGGACATCTTTTAAGAAGGTTTTCGATTAACGAGAGGGATTTTTTCAGAGATCTGTGTTCGCCAGCGACTCGCCAATTGTTGTTGCAGCAACATCCCCCCCAAAATTTTGTAGATATTGGGGCTCCTCCTTTCATTTTCCTAGAAAGTCTACCTAAAATAGTTAAGTCTCCTTTGAAAAAACTTTTTGAACTTAGTTTTGTTTCAACTGGGGAATCTGTTTTAAAATTGAAGTTTTTCGTCTAAGTCAAAACTCACGACTCTTTCCTGAAATTGTGGAAGAACTCAAATTTCTCTCCCGAAATGGCGGAAGAACTTGGGATGTTCACCCACAACTGCGGAAATACTTAAAGTTTCTCCCCGAAATAGCGAAAGCACTTACATGTTCTTTGGACTTTGGAAGAACTCAAATTTCTCTCTCGAAACGGCTGAAACACTTGTAAAGTTTTGCCGCAACGGGTGCCCTCTCACCAAGTCCTTGGGCCATCCACTTTGCGGAAAAGACTTACCAAACTCCTTTGTCATTTGCGGAAGAACTTACTGACTCTTTTTGCAACGGCGGAACGACTCAAGAAATTACGCCGTGATAAACTTTCGGGAGAGTCAATTTCGGAAGAACTCGCAAAGTCCTCCTGAAACATCGGGACAACTCATGAACTCGTGCCACAAACATCTCTTAGCTCGACGAATCCATAACAACTTGCCAAACATTTCCACCAAAATAAAGCATCTTTCTCATCTCTCCTGCAATAAGTGGATGCCTCGCCAAGTCTTGCACTCTTCGAGAGGAAATCATGAGTTCTGGCCGCAACTGCGAACGAAACTCACGAGTCCTTGCCGCAATTGAAGGTCACGCTTAAATGCCAAACAGGTTTGAAAAGACCACGTCGTACGACTAATCAATCCTGTTTTAATGTCACCACCTACCCAATTAAATTCCCACACGTATTAAGCTTTATATAAGGGAGGTGGGGTTTTATTGTCCCCATTGATAGTTTTGGATTCGGAGAATGGCGTTCGAAGCTGCTCGAATCGTTTCGCTCCAGCTCAGCGCATTCACCACCGTGTCAACCTCACTCTACCACTGTTTCATCTCCAGGTAGGTGTTTCTACCATTATCTTTGTCTTATCTATATGTTGAGGATTTCTTGGTTGTTTTCCGTTTCATTACGTGGCCGATAGGCACTCGTTGCAATGTATCCTTTAAAAGTTTACGGCCACTGCGGACCCCATAAAATTCTCATTGTTGACATCTAGGAGTCATAACCATGCCAGTCATTCCCAGTTGGCCCTTTGTCTCTAAGTTGTTCAAACTTGGTTAGTTCCACCAGCCGCATTTTTGTCATGCTCCTACCCAGATATACACAAATCCAAGTTTTATGCTGGCTACATGCCGCTTCTCAAATACTATCGAACAAGAAGCAGCATCGGTAATAGCTGGTTGGGATACTCAACCGCTCCCTTGTTTGGCTCAGATACCGGTTATCAAAAGCAGCTTTGTTCTATGTTTTGTTTGTTTGGCTTCCTCATAGGATTTTTCAATCCAAGCTAGCCTACCATTAGCCATTAGAAATGCCTATGATGAAGGACATCCTATCTCCAAAGACTAGGAAGGAAATGGGTTTTACATGTCGTATGCCTACCTTTTTAGAACCATTTCAAAAGTTCCTAACTAGGCATTGTCTCCCTAGAATGATCAAGTCTGAGGACCATATTTTGTTTCCTTGGATAATCTATGTTTGGTTTCTTCCCTAGCATGCGTCTTTATAATTCATTTATATTTATCATCAGCATGCTAAAACTGTCTTGCTCTATGTTACACTCTCATAATGTGTTACCATTTTATATTCATTCATATATGGTTGCTGATAGGGATAAGCCACGATGCCAAAAGGTGGTAGAAAGAAAGCTAGAATGATGGAGCCAGAGCCAGTGCAACCAAGGACTGAAACTCTTTTTCAAGACACTAAGTGTACCACCGGCGTTCCTCCTGAGGTCCGGTGGGGAGATGTTTACCGAATGATCAGGGACCAAGATATCCCAGATGTGTTATTAGAAGAGGAGCAAATCTACCTCAACATCAGAACTTCCGGCATAGCCAGGGCTTCTACTCGCCCTGAATTTTTCCCGTGATCTGAAGTGATTGGGTGGATATTGGAACATGCCAACCCACAAACAAGAGTGTTGCATGATAGCAAGGGAGAGCCATTCGCTTCATTCCATCAAGCTTATATTGCAACAGCCTACAAATTATCACGTCGCCAGCAGGCATTGAATGATGAATGGTTGGGACAGATGAATGATTTTGAAATAGCTAATAGGCTGTTAATCACAGGAAAAAAACTAAGGAAAAGGGATAATGATGAGTATGATGTTGAGAGCCTAAAGCCTCCTTTTAGGTTGATTGACCTTATGCTAAGCAGAATTTTTGACATGCCCGATGGGACCGTATATAGGATACAACGGGACCTCGTAATCCATGCCATAGCATTTAAGGGGACTGTGTTTGATTGGGCTACCATCCTCTCAGATAGTTTAGCATCCAATGTGGCCGTAGCTAAGGAAGGTTTGGCCTTGAAAAAGTTAGAGTTTTACATGGCTTCATACCTCATTGACTGTATCTTAGCAAAGCTCCCTTTCCCCAGGTTAGGTTGCTCATGGGATCAGGCCAACACCCCGGTATACACTGCTTATAAACTACTATGGGATCAAAATTATAAAGCACACTATAAACTCATCTGTGAACAGTTCATTATGCCTCTATATGAGCAGATGTTCAATGAAGAGCCCAATTGCCTTTCAGAGAACGCCATGAAGGTCATGGAAGGTTATGGATATTTCTACTTCTCAGAAGAGGGTACCTATATCAAGATGTTCAGAGGCACTAAGCCACCATACATCCTACTGAAATACGCCACTGATTATGTAGTCCTGAAAGAAGCAGTAAGACAAGTTTTCCTTGATGGAATAGGGGGAGTTATTAATAAGCAACACAAGGCTTCCTTCCCTCCTTTTCCTCTCTGTATAGGAGCATATAAATTCTCAGGGGCTACAGCAGCCGAAGAGTTCATTTAGGAGTTGAAAGATTTTCACTTCGGTGAGGTAATCTTCCATAGAAATGATAGGCGGAGCAAGGTTGTGGAGAATTGCAAAGAGTTTTATTCTCATTTTGAGTATGCCCATTACTATGATTCCAAAGAAGAAGTGTTCATGGGAATCAGTAACATGACTGAGTTGCAGATTTGTGGTCACGGCAGTGGAGATAGCTCTAGATCTGCCACAACCCGAGAAACCAGTCTGGAGAAAGAAAGGGAAGAAGCTAAAGCCCTGGCACATGAAGAACAAAGATTGAAAGAAGAAGCAAGACTGCAACAAGAAGCTGAAGAAGCAAGATTGCAGAGAGAAACTGAGGAGGCAAGACAGCAGAAGGAAGTAGAGGAATGAGAGCAGAGGGAAGCAATTGAAAATCAGCAGTGAGCTAAAGAAGAAGAAAGAAGGCGTAAATCTGAAGAGGAACAAAAGGCAGAAGAAGAGCTTAAGACCAATGAATATGCCCAGGCGGGTGGTTCCGGCACCCAAGATATGGAAATAGACCCATCTCAGGTAGTGCAGACCCCACCCACGGGGACAGAAGTCCATGTAAGAGATATCTCGATCATCCCTTACACCCCATCCGAAGATCATACTATGTCCCAATGGGATGAATTTGTGTATTATAAGAAGAGGAAGGCGGTGGTCTTGAACTCGGAAGAGAGGATAAAGAGAATTTTCCAAGCATATATTTTCATCCAGCGGGAGACCACGGTTATGCAAAATACAAATAAGGCTCCCATAGCCATGGCATCCGCCACTGTGTCAGCAGCAAAAGCAATAAAGGATAATGTGATCGATATGGTCAAAGAATTTGAGTCAACAAAGAGGAGAGCTCGCATGCTGCAACATATTGTGGCTAATGAGCAGGCTTACAGGGATCTTGTAGTGAATAAATATAATCATATGTCTACTAATCACAAGGAGTTGTCATATAAGTATCGCCATCTAGAAGAAGAAAAGGAGCACCTGGAAATCCAAATGATGGTTCTAGAAGCAGAAAAGAATGATTCTGAAGCTAGAGTTTTTCATCTGGAAGCAGATAAACAGGAAATGGTTGAACAACTAGAACAAGCAAAAAGTAGAGCGATGGATATGTCTCCCTTTCATGAGTAGTCCTGTGACATTTTGAGACAAGTGCATGCCACACAGGAGCTGATTACTGAGGAAGTGTGTAGGCTCAAGACCCTGATGGTTAGGTTGAAAGAAGTCAATGCAGAATCCATTAGGCTTAAAGGAAAATACACTCAGGTTAAAGCAAACATCCTGAGCCAGTTGGAATGGAGAGAAGGGAAGGTTGATTTCCCTAAGCATATCCCATTCAAATCTGTAGATTATTTTAAGGAAGATTTAGCCCTTATGGAGTTTTGCAGGAGTTGTGGCCTCAAGCTGGTGGCCAAGATCCAGGGAACAATTGAGAAAGGTAACAGCCTTTATCGAAAGATCCATGAAGTGCATGAAAAATGCAAGTTGATTTTTTCTCAGTCCCTCGAGGGGTTTCCAAGCAAAGAGCAACGTTTGTCAGAATTGAAGGAAGAGCTGGGCATTCAAACAGAATATGTAAAGAATATTGATGTCCTGGACACTGATGATCTCCATCACTATATTGGGTTGTCATCAGTATACAGTCATTTGCTTAAAGAGATCCACCAAGCGGCAATTGCAGAAATTCATGGTATTGAAACAGAGCTTGGTCAGCATGTGACTTCCCATAAGATCTTGCTCCCTTCACCAACAAATGTGGTTGTCAGGGACATTGGTATCTTGTTCAATTATATTACAGAAGAGGAAAAGAAAGCAGCAACAACAGTAGCAGCCAGCACAAGCACTTCATTCCCAGCAAAAGCACCACCCCAAGGATATACACGCTAGTCATAATGCGTTGTTCTTAGTTTGATTTGCTTTCCCTATGTTTAGAGCGTAGAGTCACTAGGACAGCTGTCCTATTCTATTTTTGAGAAAATTTCTATTATGGGAAAAGGACCACAAATTCATTATTTTTGGAAAAAATATTTAAAGGACAAGTGTAAAAGCCAGGTGGCATCCCAAGAGGCATTTTGTAAAGATATAAATAGAGGCTTAGGGAATAGTGATAAGGACTTTTTTCAGGGAAAGGAATTTTCTGAAGCTTGTACGAACTATTTTGCACTTGCTCCTAGAAACTGAATTTGTCTAATAAGAGCCTGGAGAGGACGCATTTTTCCTGGGAATGTGTGTACGATGTCTGTTGGATTCTTCTGGTGACATTTATACGTATTATAGTGAAATCTTTCTCTGTTGTTCGAATTATTTCTATGCAATGAATGATTTTATTATGCTCTGTGCAATAATGTTTCTCTTATATGAGTAATAGACTGCTTTCACATGTATTAAAAGCTATCTTTTATATTCTTCCTTTCTTGCTATGGATGTATCTTTATGATTTAATGGTTATCTGTTGATCTTCAAATGCTTCTTTCAGCACATTACTCATAGTTATAGTTTTGCTCTTTGCAGGGATAGATTAGATTTATTTCGGTTTTAGACACAGATTTGTTTCAAGTTTTGCATTTAGATTAAGTTAGCTTAGGCACTTGCATATCATTTTAACCATAAAATCAAAAAGAAAGGTGGATCGGTCCATAACTAGTGTAATTGAAGCAAATCTCCAAATCTAACGGTAGCCGGAACCGCTAACCGGACAGATTCCCTATACCAAATAGTGGACAATCTAATTGGGATAGTCTATCAAGGAGAATACCTTTCTGCTTGATACTGTGATATTCGGGGCATCAACAGGTCCTACGTCTAATAATGTGGTTGAGTATAGTGCCATTGTTGAGCTACTTCGGGATCCCATTTCACATGACATCCAATCTTTAGAAGTCCACCTGGACTCACAACTAGTTGTGTCTCAGCTGAATGGGCAATACCGTGTATGAGACCCTACATTACTACGAATATTCTTTAAGGTACGACTCTTGGAGAGACATTTTGTTTCAATTACATATATTCATATTCCGAGAAGTCATAATTATATATCTGATGCATACGCTAACTATGTATTAGATTGGCATTTGTCACATTCATCATGAGCACGTAAATACAAAGACATTCATACATTTGTAACATACACACATAGTAGAACCGAGAACCAAAGTTGTATATATATGTAAATATGTCCAAAATGGTAGTGTCATACAAAACTGGAGCCTGTAGCCCTAAAAAATATACATATCGATACAAAATGATGAGACCCTGGGATATCTATTCCCTCCGAGGAGGTCTAGCTACCGCCTCGATGCGATGCATCTCATAGTAGGACTGTACTCCGTTGGCCGTCCACTGCAGTAGCCGCACCCACTCACCAGGAACACCCACTACTTGGCGTTGCATAGCCTCAGGTAGTCGGGATACCTCTATCAGTGGTACTCGGGAAACCATCCGTGATATGTTGCACCGCAACATCTGGAGTGTGTGCCCTGCTGCAGCATCTGCTACCACCTCATCCCTACCTCGATGACCATGTCTTGGGAAGCCCTCGGGTCTTACTGGTCCTTTGTCTACGAGCTAACAGTCACCCATTAGCACATGATACTACCACCAAAAATATTTTTTGCATTTTAACTATAATAAAAAAATCCATAAAAATTTAATAACCACAAAACCAAAAGAGTACTCACTGATGTCTCTGAAAGCTGTTCCTGGTGGGAGCGGCATGTCACGGTCCTGTCTGAAGTCTATCCCCGCATAGGGGTAGTCCTCGATAGAAATCACCTTCCGGTTCCACCAGTGGAAGAACTCCTCAATATATGCTGATGCCAGACGACTACCACCTTGTCATGTCAAGATCTCAGTCCACTGGGTCAAGGCTGGATCACAGAGACTGTGAGGAGGGACATCCACCCTCGGGCTAAGTCCCGGAACCCTCTCAAAGAAGAAACTGCAGAGGATGCTACCATACCCGAAGTTTTTGGACTTACCCTCTTTGCATTTCGTCAGTTGTGTCTTCATCGACACCAGCAGAGTAGTACACCAGTCGAATATAGTAGGATGCAAGCATTGTGATGCATAGAACATCACCAGTCTGGATGCTTGATGCAGTGCTTTGGATCCCATGATCCGCACTAGAGTAGCCAAAATGATCTTTGTACTCATATCCGTTATGGAATTGACTGGCACTTGAATTCCCACCGGTCGTGTGTTTCCGGGACAATACCGTACTATGTAGTCTTGCACAGTGATCCCACCACCCACGGTTCGTGACCGAAGACTAGCCTCCTCCCCTCTACGGGACAAACCGGTAATGAAATAGATATCCTCTACTTCCAGTGTTAGTGTTTTCTCGTTGAGGATGAAGTGTTGAGCATCCACATCCCAGTAGTTTATCAAATGATGGAGTAGTAGGTTTTGGACCCTTATACCCCCTAGACTACAGTATTTATATAAGTCACATGCTTGCAATGCTTGTTTTGCTTGCACATTATTGCGCATGACCTCATCAACCTAGTCATGCTCTCTCTCCCTCCACTCTAGAACCATCCTGGAGTGCAAAGCAAGTAAATTTTGGTCAGTATCATGATTAAAAATTTCTTCATGGTTGTACCCACGGGCTAATTTGTAGACAGTGGTGGGTAGACGTGGGCAGTCAATTTTTTGACGGCGCGTTTGGTGCTCTACCCGTGACCCGCATACTTATAGCCCGCGGGTAGCGTCGAATCCATCTAGGGCTTGGACAAACTAAAATAAAAGAAGTCAAATGAAAGGTATGGGAGTAACCACCAACCTGCTCTGGACGGTTCGCTGAATGGTCACTTATAGCTCCCACGATCAACAACTGAAGTTTTAGGTTAAAGCTACCCACTAAACTCCAAATTTGTGAATAATGCAAATGAATTGTAATTTGGAAATATTATTACTATATATAATTTTCTGGACCCACTTTTCTATAGTTTTTTCCATTTTGAGCCATTATGAACTAATATTGTGTCATGGAGTAGTGTTTTTTCCACAGATTTCTTTGGCGAGAGTTGTTCTTAACCATTTCACACCTACGGCAAGTACGTTTTACACCTGGCATATAGGTTAGATGTCATTTTTGCATGCAATATACATTTGAACTGTCGACCATTTTCATAAACCCTAGGTGCGACCCCGCTTCTTGACTGACATAGAACCTTCACACTCCTATAGAAGTGTCGTCATGTGGCGTTAGGGCTTTCCCAAACATGGGTACCCTAGTTAGAATCCCATTATGCATTTCGGTGCCCAAGATGTTGTTTGTCCTTAGGATTGTGAGTCCTTTGTAGTCACGCCATGACGTTGCGATAAAGACTCATACTCTACTTTGTCTTATGCTTTCCATCTCCCTTAAGGACTCCCCTTAGTTATATCATGTTGTGATTGCATTACATCATCCTACTTGCTGCTTGAGCCTTGTGCCGGCTCCTACTTACTCAATTGTTAGCTTGGTGCCTGAGCACTTTTCCCCCGTCGAGCCCTACAGAGCCTATATTTTCCCCTCACAATTTGATGACCTTTTCACCCTGAGGGAACACACCCCCGAGTGTCCACATCCTACACGCACTTCCTTGCATTGAGCATAGGTATGTTCCACTGCTTGGGACTAGTCTGCTAGCTATTTGACACTTGTTCCCTCACTTGTTGTACTATAAGAAATTTTATTCTTTTTCAAGCTTTTCCCAAATATGAAAAAGACCAAAAAAATCAAATATTCCAAAAAGACGGATGGGATTATGATCACTATTTCTTGTTGGCAGCTATTGTGTCGCCTTTGAATAGAGCATTCATTCCACTCCGTACATTATGAGTCGGGACTATAGTTGGGCCTTAGAAGTTGTACGTGTTTCTCAGTTTTCTCCACCGATTGGTTAAGCTTCCAGTCATTATGGAGCCGTCTGTGATGCCTCCTGCATTGGATAGTTTATGTCAAGTCTATGCTGCCTGAGTCTATCCATCTGCTCATGCTCTTGTTTGAAGGAAGTCCTAAAACCAATGTCGGCCACTCCTCATTTCTCTTGACTATTGCATGTCGACCATCCTTATTGAGTTAGTCCATTTCACCTGAGATCTTGCAAATCTTTCAGCATTGCTGGTACCTCATGCTGGTTGATGGGGGATGCCTTAATGCCTTCCTTCGAGTGAGTCTCGTTTCATCGACTTCAACTCATTTATTTCGAGACTTGAGGCTTAGAGTTCGGTTGAGTACCTTGAGGCTTGCAGTCATTAGTGGCAGGTTCTCTCGCCATCGACAGTTTTGGGAATACATCAATGTCTTCTGATCGATGGATTCATCCTAGTGTTTGACTTGAACCCATTTATTCACACTTTGATGATTGTGCTCTGTGCCTTGATTCCCATTTTCATTATCCGTGGGTCATCTCACGTCTGTTAACGGTATACATCATTGATCGGTAATTAGATGATGTCTCATTAGGTTTGACCCCAACTCCTTTATTCACTTGATGGGACTTGCATCGTTGAAGACTTATGTAGAAGACCCCAGGCGATTATGGCATTCAGTATGCTACATATGACTTTGAATTTACATCTGAGATATCACCTCTCAGATTCCAGCAGTTTGTACCTCCAGTTTGCACCAGTTGTCTTCTTTTTAGTAGAAGACCATATCTTACTGTAGAGGGATCATGGCTATGATCAATTATCACATGTATCCATTATGTACTACCTATTCATGGCCATTGTATCAGATTGTTGTACTATACCGACATGTATTCAGAGATACTATTGTATTATGATGAGTGAGCTGTTCTTTCCACTTGTGTCTCCATCACTCCACTTCTGAGTTTTATAATGTATTTCGGCCATCGTAGCACATTTCAGTATCTGACCTCACACATTAGGGGGCATCTGTTACACAGAAATCTTCCACCCTTTGAGCATCAGCATTCTTTGGCTCATAGGATCCATTTTAGTGACTCAGATCCACTTTTATCCTTCAATGATACCAGTTTGCCCTATTTTTATTCCTACCCACATGTTGTATCACTATAGCATGCGTACCCATGCGTTGCATCACTATAGCCCACGGGTATCAAGTAAAATGGTAAAAACCACTATTTTATCACTTTTTACTCCCAAAAACCGGTCATTGGGTGACCTTTGGCTCTCCATCTACCCAAGTAACATCTCGATGAATCCTTTCACCTACCTTTGAGAGGACTATATATTGAGCACACATGGCTTATGGACGGGAGGAAGAGGAGAATAGTAAAGGAACTCTAGTGAATTTTTCCCCTATCTTGAGTTTGCACTCATTGATCCTTGTAGTTGTGAACCTCTTATGTTCACCTTCCAAACTCCTTCTAGTTTGAGTTTGCCATTCATGGAGGATTGAAGTGGTGGAGGCACAAGTGGATTGATCTATATCTTGGTTCAGATTGTTTGCCGGAAAGAGGTCGTATCACTTTGTACTTCTTCTTGTTCATTAATAGAAATGCTCATATTCTCGTCCATTCATGGTGTGAATGTTGTTTATTATACATTGGGTTACATTTGCTTATGATATTATGGACCATTGTTATTGATAATGTTAATGCCATTTATATATTATATGTACTTGTTGGATATTGGCTGTCAAGACTAATTTGTAGATTACAAGTGCGTGGATTGAAAGCTCCAACAGGGATCTACATCAAACATTGGATCGAGGTTGGTTACATTTCTCCATTAACTTAACATTGTCATTTATAATAGCATTGCTTTGAGAATTGAGTAGATTTCTGGTAGTCATCTGTCTATTGTGGTATTCCCAAACCATATTGAGTTTTCTCAATACACAAATGAATCTACAAGAGCAATCATGCTACAGATGGCAACATAGAGAAATACAAGGCAAGATTCGTAGCTCGTTGCTTCTCTCAGAAAGAGGGAATATATTATGAAGAAAATTTTGCTCCTGTAGCCAGGTACACTTCCATCAGAACAGTACTTGCTCTGGCTGTAGTGCTGAAATGGAAGATACACCAAATGGGTGTCAAGACTGCTTTCTTGAATGGTGTAGTCAAGGAGGAAGTGTATGTGTAGCAACCACTTGGTTTTGAGACACATGAAAGGAAGTCATATGTGTGTAGGTTGAAGAAAGCCTTGTATGGCTTAAAGCAAGCTCCTAGGACTTGGTATGGTAGGATGGACAGTTTCCTATCTAGTTTGGGCTTTACCAAGAGTAAAGCGGATTCCAACCTTTACTACAAGGTTGAGGAAGGTGATCCTGTGATACTAATCCTGTATGTGGATGACCTATTTGTAACATGAGATGATATATTGATTGCCGATACAAAGAGGAAGCTTGCTTCCGAGTTCGAGATGAAGGACTTGGGGATGATGCACTATTTTCTAGGTATGGAGGTGTGGCAGAGTATAGATGGAATCTTCCTTGGACAAGGGAAGTATGCAGTAGAGATCCTGAAGAGGTTCGGGATGATGGACTGCAAGGCCATGGCCACACCTATGGCATCGAACATGAAGCTTCTGTGTGATGCTTCATCTGAGCTGGTTGATGTCACTATATATCGTCAAATGATTTGGTCCTTGATGTACCTGACGAACACGAGACCAGATATTTTCTTTGCAATGAGAAAATTGAGCCAATTTCTGATGGATCCAAGGAGTGTTCACCTGGTTGTTGTAAAGCATATTCTGAGGTACCTGAAGGGTACAGTTGATTATGGGCTCAAGTATGATGTGAATCAAAAGTTTAACCTACAGGGTTATGTTGATTCAGATTGGGCAGGTAGTGTTGTAGATAGGAAGAGCACTTCTGGGTGCTGCGTCAATATGGGATCAGGTGTGATCTATTGGTTTAGCAGGAAGAAGTCCTGCGTAGTACTGAGTACAATTGAGGAAGAGTATGTTGTAGCCTGTTCGGCTAGTTGTGAGGCAGTATGGATTTGGAAGCTACTATATGAGTTATTTGATCTACCGCTGGAGGCTACTGGTATATTTTGTGACAACTAGAGTTGTGTGAAGCTGTCTGAGAACCTGGTGTTCCACAATAGGTCGACACACATAGACATCAAATATCACTATATCAGGGATATGGTGAAGAGAGGAGCAGTGAAGCTCCGGTATGTTGCGATGGATGAGCAAATTGTAGATGTATTGACGAAGCCGCTAGCCAGAGTGAAGTTCGAGTACTTCAGAGATAGGCTTGGTGTTCTACAAATCGACGACATATCGAGGAAGAAGTGACAGAGACATTTGCTGTAGGAATTCCTAGCATGGTGGAAGGGGGATCCTTCACATGGCTGTGGATGTAAGCGTTGGATGACGAACATCAGGATGATGTTCTAGTTTATGCTCTGTATGATCAGTTGGATCATTTACACTTGTATGTATGTGTGTGCATCATGTTGGATGTTGGATATGATCAGTTGGATCATTTATGTATGTATGCATCATGTTGGATGTTGGATATGATCAGTTGGATCATTTATGTATGTATGCATCATGTTGGATGCTAGATATGATCAGTTGGATAATTTATGTCTGTATGCATCATGTTGGATGCTTGGACCATGTATCTGTATATGTATCGGGTGGATATGTTGTATGATCAGGTAGATCATGTATGTTGATATGTATCAAGTAGATACATTGTGTGGATAATGTATCTATGTATGTATTAGGTGGATAGATTGTGTATGGTGATATGTATCAGGTGGATACTTGGTATGCATTAGGTAGATGCATTGTATGATCAGGATGATCGTGGATGACGAGCTTCTCCAGATGACATGCAACAGGACGATGCAGTGATGATGATCAGGATGATCATGTGTACATCATGATGATGTATGGAGAGTATCGGGTTGATACTTTTTGGCCGTGGACAGGTTGTGCAGATGAGCATGTAAGTAGACCTGGGAGATCTGGACAGGATTAAAAAGGCCTCAAATGCTCTTTTGAGGAATTGCTCTAGGAGGACATGTAAGTAGACCTGGGAGATCTGGACAGGATGAAAAAGCCCTTAGATGCTCTTTCGAGGCATTGTCCTATGGCATGTAAGTGGACCTGGGAGATCTGGACAGGATGAAAAATCCCTCAGATGATCTTTCGATTTATTGCCATGACCACATGTAATATGCTCCTAGGAGATCCGATAGGTAGAGCTGTGTGCTTGTAATATCCTGGGATGCTTCAACCAGGTTTTATGGTGGACCACATGTAATGTGCTCCTGGGAGATCTGATAGGTAGAGTTGTTTGCTCGTAATAGCCTGGGATGCTTCAGCCAAGTTTTGTGGTGAGATCACATGTAATGTGCTCGTGGGAGATCTAACAGGTAGATCTATGTGCTCGTAACAGCCTGGGATGCTTCAGCAAGGTTTTGTGATGGGTCACATGTAATGTGCTCCTGGGAGATCTGATAGGTAAAGCTATGTGCTCGTAACAGCCTGGGATGCTGCAGCCAGGTTTTGTGATGCACGTAATAAGTTTTGAGGATTCCACAGTGTGGCCAGTGATGATGAATACATGTAGATGGTGGGCCTGCACCAAGTATGAAAAAGGACTGGCTCTGTAGAACTTCCTATGATGAGTAGATTCAGAGATTGATTGATATAGCAGCAGCAGTGACGATGATGATAATTTGAGGATCATGATTCCCTGATGATGATCTAGAGAAGAAGACTTGTGCTAGTAGATCTATGTCGAGAAATACCTTCCTAGTTAAGAGGGAGTGTTGATGTATATGTAACTTCAGAATGTATTTCATATATATATTTATTGTACTCATATAGAGATGTATTATTCCTCTATACAGAAGTGTCGTCATTTGTATTGACAAGTGTCGCAAGTGTGTTAACTTGCTGATGGGTTATTAGACCACCTTGTAAGGGGTCGACTCGGATTAATGTAACATGAGGTTATTGTGCTAAGCTAGACAAGTCAGCCCCATAAGTTTATTGGGCAGTTAGGTCAAGTATAAATAGATATCTCCCGAACTCTATTTGGATCACTTAAGAACTCACTCTTCCTTTACTCGGAAAGTGGCGCACATGTGAGGAGGAGGATAAGCTGCTAGGAGGAGTCTATCTCTGTGTACTTGGGTTGTACTTTGGTTGTATCATTGCTCTATCTATCTCTGAAGAAGTTGTGGGGTTTTTCACCTTAGAGTTTTCCCCACGAAAACTTTGTGTGTCTATTGTCTCTTATGTTTGCATCTTGTGATGATTGATATGCTTGCTATGATTGATATGCATTGATATACTGTACATGTTATTCTCTCAGTAAAGATCCTATAGTATCTTAAATTAATGCTCAAAATTTAACACACATGGATCACAGTAGATAAAAAAACTAGAACATGGATCGCAGTAGATCTACAAAGCCGTCGGAATTAAAGATCAAATCAATTGAAAGACTGTTATAGTGTGTTATAGGACAGTAAGGGTCAAAGACGTTAACCTTTGATTTAGCTGATGGTACATATTGACGGCAAGGGTTCATAATTAGTAATTCCATACTAATTATTGAAAGACTATGAAGATCAATGATGAATCGATGCCATTATAAGGATCCAATTTTTTTTTTTATGAAGAGGTATGATTTTCCTTATTAAAAATATCAAATAATAAAGTTCTTTGAAAATATATATAACCATACAAGTCAAATGTATGAAGAGGACCATAGGTGTTTATGACGTTTTGGTAATTGCATATCAGAAGCAAGATCTGAAAAACTTAAGCAAGATCATAAAATAGAGGTTTGTTGGGTGCTTTTTGGGGTAGGTTCAGGCCTTCTAAGGGAATTGTTGCCTCCTTCCAGTCATGGGTAGATATTTAGGGTAGTGGGGCATCCTTGTCTGTTTAGTAGGTAGAAAACCAAGGGTGTAGGAGCATCCTTTTTGTAGTGGCAGAAGAATTCATGGGATTAAGTTCTCCATCAAGTTGGTGCTTGTAGAACAATTTTGTATCCGTGTGTTGAAATTTTTAATTGTCCTCTTCACATTGGGAATGATTATTTAACTTGTTCTTAATACTAATTTTATATAAAAGGGTTGAAAAAGGAAATATTGATCCACCCCCCCCCCCCCGACCTCTTAGTATTGTTGGATGAACCAACACTTGCCACATAGCGCCCTCATCATTGCCTAACGTGTTGTGTAGTTGATGCTCTAGTGCCTATGCTTAATATTTTAAGCACGTGTGCCTATTGGCATAATTTTTTAGGCCCCCTAAGGTAATATTACTTCCTTATACTTTTTAAGCCTTCTCTGGACTCCAAAACTCCTGAACTATTTACCCGATCTTTTTTGGTACTCTAGACAAAAATAATGCTAAGAATGGGGTCCCTTTGTGCAGACATTTTGTACCTTGTCCCACCTGATAAACACCTTCCAAATTAATCTTTCACATGATCATGTATTCCATGCAACACGATATCCATTTCCATTTCATTATTATTTGTTAGATCCTTCATGGATGCAGTGTTTTGTAGTCTTTTTAAAGTGATGTAAGCATTTAGAACAGATTTCCAGATATCAAAACCTTGTGCATTTAAATGGAGTCTCATTCTTATAATCCAATCATATCAGAATTTGATCCATAGAACAGTCGAACCCCATCTGCAGAGTAGAGACTTTCATGTTTGTCCATGTGCTCTAGAGATCTTCGGTCCAACTATCAGACTGTATCGAAGGAATTGACTCCATGATTTAACTGCACCAACTGAAAGGAGGCTCGAAACCTAAGGAAGCTCCAACTCCTCGGTTTACTAGCTCCATCTAGAACGAGGCTACAACCCCTTGGTTTTCATAATTTCCAACCTATAGATAAGACTCCAAACCTCAGTAAAGTCCAACTCAATAGTTTTACTAGGACCAACTGGATGGAATCCCCAACTCCTCGAGATCATGAGCACCAACCCAAAGGAGACTTCAATCTCCTATCCTTGCTCTATCCTGCAACCCTAATTTGAATAAGAAGAACAATATGCCTCCAAAGAGTGTAATCAAAACCCAGAAATAATCACCAATAGACTTCATCTATTTTCACCTTCAAACCCTTACATCATAGACCTCATAGTACATTCCAAAACCTTAGAGGGATCTCATGCCAATATCATTACCATGGAATATTCTAATACAAATACCAATAATATATATTCATTGGAGAGTAGTTTTTTATCATTTCTCATTTTGCATAATATTGGAGAGCATAGCTTGTCCATGCTTATGGAGTGTTTACTATACTTTCCTTAGTACCAATTTTTAGGGTGAAAGATTCCCATCCTAATTGGGAATTGGAGAGGCCCTTGTGCATTGGACCATGAGGACACATATTAGGAGGTTGTGGGACCCATTTGTGGCAAGATTCCCCATTACACTTGGCATGATTCTCTCACCAATTCGAGTTCAAGATGAAGGGTAATATAATTGGGGTAGTTTAAGAGGTATTATTCATGGCATGAGTCATGTAAGGTCGAATTGGAGTGGAATAATAAGTCCCATGGAAGAGGAAGAGGCATGTTAGAAGAATTGTGACACTTGGGCTAGATTCCCTAGCCTCTAGTCTGAAAACAATGATGAAGATGCTATGACACCTATGACACAAATCAAACTTGAATGCTGACATCTGAAATATATGACATGTTAAGGATAAAAATAGCCTCCAAGAAGGTGCACAAGGGAGTTATGGCAGCCAAAGAGACACCCATTCGAAATGAGGGAATAAGGAGACTAGGAATTGTTGGACAAGTGTCACCGCATTGGAATCTCTTCCCAAATTGAGTTGGAATGAATCCTTTGGATGGAATTCGACCCATGGAGGACTTCAGAAGTTTATAAAACTCACGAGAACAAAGAAGGAGAGTAGATTTTGATCATTTTTATTTGCATCTTTGCAATTTGGAGAGATTGTACCTTGTCCATGCTAGTGGAGTGTTTACTCTACTTTCCTTAGTACCACTTTGTAGAGTTTTCAAAATTTGAGCACACCAGCTTGCTCGCCTCAGTCAATTGCATCTCCATGTCCAGTCAGAAGTTTGAAATTTCAAGTTTGGATTTTTACGGTTTCTCTGTCAAACCCTAGCCAACTCCAAATCCATTGGTAAGATCTAAATCTTTTATTTCCATTTGAGTTTCTCATTGTTAAATTTTGAGCATTAATTCAATATACTCTAGGATCTTTACTGAGAGAATAACATGTACAGCATATCAAGCATATCAATCACACCAAGCAATCACATGAGACAATAGACACATAGAGTTTCACTAGGGAAAACCATAAAGGTGAAAAACCCCACAACTTCCTCAGAGATAGAAAGAGCAATGATACATCCCAAGTACAAGAGATAGTCCTCCTAGCAGTTACTCCTCCTTCCTCACTTGTGCGCCACTTTTCGATGAGTGTAGAAGTGAATAATGAGATGATCAAATAGAGTGCCTCCCGCACTCTATTTATACATGACCTAACCTGCCTAATAAACTAGTAGGGACGGCTTGTCTAACTTAGTCTAATAACCCATGGTAATACTAATCAGGGTCGACCCCACACTTGGTGGTCTAATAACCCATCACATGCAAGTTGCGACACTTGCAACATTTGTCAATACAAATGACGACACTTCTGTATAGAGGAATAATAACATCTCTATAGGAGTACAATATGCATAGGTGAAATACATTCCGAAGTTACAATTACATCAACACTCCCTCTTAACTAGGAAAGTATTTCTGGACACAGATCTGCTAGCACAAGTCTTCTTCTCTGGATCATCGTCATCGAATCATCGTCATCGTCACTGCTACTGCTATCTCAATCAATCTCTAATCTACTCATCATAGGAAGTTCTACAGAGCTATTCCTTTTTCATACTAGATGTAGGCCCACCACCTGCAGGTCTTCATCATCACTGGCCATATTGTGGAATCTTTAGGACTTATTACGTGCGTCATAATGCCTCGAAAGAGTATCCCGGAACCATTTATGTGTTGAAGCACGACCAGAAAGATCTCCCAGGTCTACTTATATGTGACCCCCACCACAATGCCTCGAAAGAGCATCCCAGGACTTATTATGGGCACACGGCCCAACCTGTCGGATCTCCTAGGTCTACTTACATGTGGTCACCACAATGCCTCAAAAGAGCATCCCAGGACTTATTATAGGTACACAACCCAACCTATCAAATCTCCCAAGTATACTTACATGTGGTCATGGCAATGCCTCGAAAGAAAATCCCAGGACTTATTACGGGCACATAGCCCAACCTATCGGATCTCCCAGGTCTACTTATATGCCATAGGACAATGCCTCGAAAGAGCATCCCAGGACTTATTACGGGCACACGGCCCAACCTATTGGATCTCCCAGGTCTACTTATATGTCCTACCAGAGCAATGCCTCAAAAGAGAATCCCAGGTTTGATTATGGGCACACAGCCCAACCTATCGGATCTCCCAGGTCTACTTACATGCTCATCTACACAACCTATCCATGGCCACAGAGTATCAACCTGATAATCACCATACATCATCCTGATGTACATCATCACATGATCATCCTGATCATCATATCATCATCCTGATACATCTCATCTGGAGCAACATCCTGAATCTCATCATCCATGATCATCCTGATCATACAGTGCATCCACTTGATGCATACCAAGTATCTACCTGATGCATAACATCATACATGATCTACCCGATCATACAATGTATCCTCCTCATACATACAAAAATACATGATCCACCTGATCATACAATGTATCCACCTGATACATATACAAGTACATGATCCACCTGATCATACAATGTATCCACCTGATACATATACAAATACATGATCCATCTAATCATACAAGCATCCAACATGATGCATATACATATACATGATCCAACTGATCATATCAAGCATCCAACATGATGCATATACAAATGGATGATCCAACTAATCATATCCTGCATTCAACATGATGCATATACAGAGCAATAA
The DNA here is from genome assembly GCA_027924585.1 of Larix kaempferi. Classification (NCBI taxonomy): domain Eukaryota; kingdom Viridiplantae; phylum Streptophyta; class Pinopsida; order Pinales; family Pinaceae; genus Larix; species Larix kaempferi. The sequence goes on along the minus strand of BSBM01000637.1, from coordinate 16,017,013 downwards.
ATGGAGCATCGTCCTGATGCTCATCATCCAGCACTTACATCCACAGCCATGTGAAGGATCCTCCTCTCACCATGCTTGGAATGGATCCAGCAAATGTGTCCGTCACTTCTTCCTTGAAGTGTCATCAATCTAAAGAACACCAATCCTCTCTCCGAAGTACTCGAACTTCACTTTTGCTAGTGGTTTCGTCAACAAATCCACAACCTGCTCAACCGTCGCAACATACAGGAGCTTCACTGCTCCTCTCTGCACCATATCCCTGATATAGTGATATTTGATCTCAATGTGCTTCGACCTTTTGTGGAACACGGGGTTCTCATACAGCTTCACACAAATCTGGTTGTCACAAAAGATACCAATAGCCTCCAGTGGGAGATCAAATAACTCAAACAGTAGCTTTTAGAGCCATACTGCCTCACAACTAGCCGAACAACCTACAACATACTCTAGTTCGGCTGTACTCAGTGCTATGCAAGACTGCTTCTTGCTAAACCAATAGATCACACCTGATCCCATACTAAAGCAACACGCAGAAGTGCTCTTCCTATCTGCAACACTGCCAGCCCAGTCTGAATAAACATAACCCTACAGGTTAAACTTTTGATTCACATCATACTTGAGCCCATAATCAATTGTACCCTCCAGGTACCTTAGAATATGCTTTACAGCAACTAGGTAAACACCTCTAGGATCCATCAGGAACTGGCTCAATGTGTTCAGTGCAAAGCAAATATTTGGTCTTGTGTTCGTCAAGTACATCAAGGACCCAATCATATGATGATATACCGTGACATCAACCGGCTCAGATGAAGCATCACACAGAAGCTTTAGGTTCAATGCCATAGGTGTGGCCATGGCCCTGCAGTCCATAATTCTGAACCTCTTCAGGATCTCTACTACATACTTCCCTTGCCCAAGGAAGATTCCATCTGTACTTTGCCACACCTCCATGCCTAGAAAATAGTGCATCATCCCCAAGTCCTTCATCTCGAACTCGACAGCAAGCTTCCGATTTGTATCGACGATCAATCCATCCTCACCTGTAACAAACATGTCATCCACATACATAAGTAGTATCATAGTATTTCCTTCCTCAACCTTGTAGTAAAGGTTGGAATCTGCTTTACTCTTGGTAAAACCCAAACTAGATAGAAAGCTGTCTATCCTACCATACCAAGTTCTAGGAGCTTGCTTCAAGCCATACATGGCTTTCTTCAACCTGCACACATATGACTCCCTATCATGTGTCTCAAAACCAAGTCGTTGCTCCACATACACTTCCTCCTCGACTACACCATTCAATAAAGTTGTCTTGACATCCATCCGATGTATCTTCCATTTCATCACTGCAACTAGGGCACGTACTGATATGATGGAAGTGTACCTGGCTACAAGAGCAAAACTTTCTTCATATTCTATTCCCTCTTTCTGGGAGAAGCCACGAGCTACAAATCTCGCTTTGTACTTTTCTATGCTGCCATCTGCAGGATGCTTGATCTTGTAGATCCACTTGTAAGTCACAACAGACTTCCCATCAGGTCTTGGTACTACATCGCAAACATCATTCTTCATGATCGATTGGTATTCCTCGACCATGGCATCCTTCCATTCTTTCTTTTCCACTACTTCTTCGTAATTGGAAGGTTCTTTGTTCATAATATCACAGAGTAGGTCAACATAAATAGTATGTGATCTAGTCCTCTTCCTTTATTTGTGTTCCTCTTCTATAATTCCATATCTTTCTGCATCTTGAATGAGCTCTCTATCCCATGCAGGTTTCCTCTTGTGAGAGTTCTTCTCACGAGGTGGATCTATAGGTTCTTACAGATATTCAACTTCACGATCTGATTTTGGAATTGATTTAGTCATTATGGTGTCTTGGAATCTGTTTTCCTTTGCTTCTTCATGATCTTCAATAGGTGCCTTCTTTGATTTGATGTATGCTGAGTCCTCATCAAATGTTACATCCCTGCTGACATCAATCTTCTTGAAGCCTGGAAAGTATATTTTGTAAGCCTTCGATCTTTCACTACACCCCACAAAGATGCCCTTCTTTCCTGAAGGATCTAGCTTTGTCCTCTTTTCCTTTGGAACATGAGTGTATACTGGACAAACAAATATTCTGAGATGGCTAACTTCAGGTTTCTTAACAGAGAATACGTCTTCTGGTGTCTTGTTGTCCAATATCTTGTGAGGTGTTATGTTCTGCACATATAAAGTTGTCCTAGCTGCTTCTGCCCAAAGAGGCATAGGTAGATCCTGGTCATGCAGCATTTCCCGTGCTGCTTCCATGATTGTTCTATTTTTCCTTTCTACAACTCCATTCTGTTGTGGATTGTAGGGAGCAGTCAACTCCCTCTTAATCTTTGAATCACTCCATAGCTTCTTGAAATCACCTGAAGTGAATTCTCCACCATTATCGGATCTAAATGTCTTGATCTTCTTATCAGTTTGATTTTCCGTCAAGGTTTTGAATTCCTTGAACTTATCAAACACTTCATCCTTATTCTTCAAGAAATAAACCCAAGTCTTCCTAGAGAAAGCATCAATGAAAGAGACATAGTATACATACCCACTCAAAGAACTGGATGACATCGGACTGCATACATTAGAGTGGATGATCTCTAGGATTCTTTTTTCTTTTCTTTCACTGCTTGGAAATTCCTTCTTAATGTTCTTTCCTTTTACACATCCTTTGCAAACACCTTCATGCTTTGTCTTGATTTCAAGAATACCCTCTACAGATTTGCTTGCAATTGGTAATGCCCTATAGTGTACATGAGTAATCCTTCTATGCCAAAGTTCACTTGGCTCATGGATTCATGTACCATGGCATGTTCAGGTTGTCCCTTCAGTTTGTACAATCCTCTCTCTTGCTCTCCAATCACTACTGCATCATCTATAGTTTTACCCTTTGGGCACATTAGGACTTGTCCATCTACAAATGCAACCCTCATACCTTTTGCATCCAATGCAGATATGGATATTAGGTTCTTCTTGAGCCCAGGTACATATAGAACATATTTCATCTTCAAAGACTTCCCAGAGTCTAGGTTGTAGGAGGCTTCACCACTTCCCTTGATGGGATATTGATAGTCATCCCCAAGTTTAACTTTATGGGGTGACTCATGTTCAGATAGATTTATAAAAGATTCTTTAAACCCAGTCTTCACTTGATGAATCATCACTTTCTTCTCTAGTCTTCTTCTTGGGATGTTCATCATCCTCAGCAGCATGAGCATGATATCTCTTCTTCTTGTTTTTCTTCTTCTTGTTGAATTTGTTGTTTTTGTCTTTCTTCTTCTTGGGACAATCCACAGTAAAGTGTCCCTTCTCATTACAAGTGAAGCATTTGAGATATTTCTTAGGATGGTGGTGTGAAGGTCTTCTGTTATGAGATGACTCCTTCTTGAACTTACCTTTCCTGGTATGTGCTTTGAGAGGTTGATCTTCATTCCCCATATTTTCTTCTTGGGCCACAAGCCTAGCTTCTTCTTGAGAGGATTCCTCCCACATCCTACTGAAAGAAATCAATTTTCTTCTTGCACAGATTCCTTGGATGAAGGAGTCCCATGACCTAGGTAGGCCATTCAATGTGGTCGTAACAAATTCACCATTATCCACTACTTCATCCATAACTTCAAGTTGTTCCTTGATTTGAGAGACTTTAGAAAAATAGGATTGAATGGTCTCTCCATTCTGAAGCTTCACCCCTGTCAATTGATTCCGCAGAGTCATTTTCCAATTTATGTTCTTCCCTTCAAATAGCTTGGTTAGGGAGTCAAACATCTCCTTGGGTGTCTTTAGGGATGACACATGTGGTATGAGATGGTGTTTGATAGAGTCAGCAATGATTCTCTTTGCCTTGACCAAGTTCTTCTTATGTAAGGCCTTAGCCTCTTCTTCCTCTGGGACAGGGACCTCTTCACTTATGTAAGTGTCCAATTCATTTTCTTCCAGGGTTAACCCAATCCTATACTTCCATGCTCAGAAGTTATCAGCCCCTTCAAGCTTATCCTCAAGCTTGGTGTGGTGAGACATCTTAAAGAGTACTTCAAATGGAAATAGAAAAGATTTAGGTCTTACCACTTGATTTGCAGAAATCTGGATCTGGTGCTAGATTAGGGTTTGTCAGAGAAGCCCTAAAAATTCAAAATGTGAATTTCAAACTTCTGAAAGGATAGAAAGATACGCCTTGATGATCTGATCATCCTGGTATATTCAGAATTTGAAATATGCAAAGTTTCACCCTTTAGAAATTCCTTTTAGTCTTCCCGGATTCACTAGGGAGGACCCTGAATTAGGGTTTGAGTTTCCCGGAGCTTCACCCAACCAAAGAGTTTGATCCAAAGCTCTAAAATTCAATTTTTCCAAGGAGCTTCTAGATATGTCAGATTTTAGAAATTCCTATTTTTGTGGAAACCCTAATTTTTAGGGGCAAAAATGAAAGTGCCCAGAATTGAATTCTGATTGGACAGAAAGATGCGCCTTGCTGAGGAGAGTCAAAATACCCTACAACCTTTCAATATCTGTGGAGAGAAACCCAATAAACAGGAAACCCTAGTTTTCGCAACTGCATAGTGTCTTCTTCTCAGGTTAGCTCTGATACCATGTTAAATTTTGAGCATTAATTCAATATAATCTAGGATCTTTACTAAGAGAATAACATGTATAACATATCCAGCATATCAATCACACCAAGCAATCACATGAGACAATAGACACACAAAGTTTCACTAGGGAAAACCATAAAGGTGAAAAACCCCACAACTTCCTCAGAGATAGAAAGAACAATGATACAACCCAAGTACAAGAGATAGTCCTCCTAGTAGCTACTCCTCCTTCCTCACTTTTGCGCCACTTTCTGATGAGTGTAGAAGTGAATAATGAGATGATCAAATAGAGTGCCTCCCACACTCTATTTATACATGACCTGACCTGCCTAATAAACTAGCAGGGCCGACTTGTCTAACTCAGTCTAATAACCCATGGTAATACTAATCAGGGTTGACCCTACACTTGGTTGTCTAATAACCCATCACATGCAAGTTGCGACACTTGTGGCACTTGTCAATACAAATGATGACACTTCCGTATAGAGGAATAATAATATCTCTATAGGAGTACAATATACATAGGTGAAATACATTTCGAAGTTACAATTACATCAACACTCATTAAGATGTCTCACCACACCAAGCTTGAGGATAATCGTGAAGGGGATGATAACTTCCGAACATTGGGTTAATCCTAGAAGAGAATGAATTGGATATGGTCCTACACAAGTGAAGAGGTTCTAGTCCCAGAGGGAGATGAGGCTAAGGCCTTACATAAGAAGAACTTGGTCAAGGCCATGAGGATGATTGCAGATTCTATCAAGGACCATCTCATACCACATGTGTCATCCCTAAAGACACCCAAAGAGATGTTTGACTCCTTGAGCAAGTTGTTTTAAGGAAAGAACATAAATCGGAAGATGACTTTGAGGAATCAATTAAAGAATGTCAAGATACAAAATGCAGAGACAATGCAGTCACACTTTACAAGGGTCTCTCAGATAAAAGAACAACTTGAAGCCATTGAAGAATATATAGAGAATGGAGAAATAGCAATGACCATCTTGAATGCTCCTCCTAGGTCATGGGATTCCTTCATCCAAGGAATTTGTGCTAGGAAGAAGCTCATCACATTCAGTAGGGTGTGGTAGGAATGCTCACAAGAAGAAGCTGGAATTGTAGCTCGAAAAGAAAACATGGGTAGTGAAGACTAGGCTCTCACAACACACACCAAGAAGAATTACAACAAGAGGGAGCATCCTCATCACAAGAAGGAGATTGTACCAGGAACAAAAGTAGCTCCCACAAGAAGAAGAACACTCTGTTAGAGACTCCAGTAGTTCCTGCAAGGAAGCAAAGATTGAGAGGGAGTCCACCCAATAACCAAACAAACATAAGTATTTGAATTATTATTTCTTGTATAATATATTATTACTTAAATAATGTTGTTTACTCATATACATACTTATGTTCCTAGATTTAGGATGTATATTATGCATGTTAGAAAAAAATTGCATTAAATTATGAAGAAGATACTTAACTTATATGCAAGTAATGGGTACTAAGTGGTCTATGGTACTGTACAACATTCCATTGATACTTATCTAGAATGAAACCTCTTTGTTGACATGTTGGAGTAGTGCACACTTTTAACAATCAGTTCTGGTAGAGATGGAAAGCATCTAGAAAGTTACAGGATATGTAGACAACATTCTTGAAGCGGAAGAGGGAGCGTATGTGGAGCAACCACTCGGGTTTGAGACACATGATAGGGAGACTCATGTGTGTAAATTGAAGAAAGCCTTGTACAATTCGAAACAGGCACCCAGGACATGGTACGGTAGAATTGAAAGTTTCCTGACTAGTTTGGGATTTACCAAGAGTAAAGCGGATTCTAACCTTCACTAGAAGGTTGAGGAAGGAAATCATGTACCAGTGATACTCCTACTGTATGTGGATGACTTAGTTGTGACAGGTGAGGATGGGTTGATTGCTAACATGAAGAGGAAGCTTGCTGCCGAGTTCGAGATAAGGGACTTGGGTACGATGCACTAATTTCTAGGCATGGAGGTGTGGTAGAGTGCGGATAGAATATTCCTTGGACAAAGAAGTATGCAATAGAGATCCTGAAGTGGTTCAGGATGGTGGAGTGCAAGGCCATGGCCACACCTATGGAATCGAACCTGAAGCTATTGAATGATGCTTCATCAGATTCGGTTGATGCCACGACAGGTTTTTCAGAGATAGTGTAATTGTTAGTTTTTCAGAATTTCAGTCTGATCTAGGATCTTAAATGAGAGAATAACATGTACAACATATCTACAGCATATCAAACAAGGACACGATAATGCAAGCACATAAGAGACACAGATTTTCACCGAGGAAAACCAAGAAGGTGGAAAACCCCGCAACTTCCTCAGAGATAGATATAGAAATGATACAACCCAAGTACAATAGATAGTCCTCCCAGGAGAACCTACTCCTCCTCTACAAGTGCACCACTCTCCAATGAGTGTGTGAGAGGGAAATAGAATGATCAAATAGAGTTCCTCCCGCACTCTAATTATACTTGACTTGACTTGCCTAATAACCTTTACTAGGTCGGCCTCAACTTAACCACATAGCACAGTGCTGACATGGCTGACCCCCACTAAGGTGGTCTAATAACCCTTTTACCCACATGACTTATACAGGGCCGACCCAATCAAGGTGGTCTAATAACCCATCAAGTATAAGTAACGAGACTTACAATATAAATGACGACACTTCTGTATAGAGGAATAATAACATCTCTATAGGAATACAAACACTTTGTATAGAGGAATAATAACATCTCTATAGGAATACAATATACATATATGAAATACATTCCGAAGTTACATATACATCAACACTCCCTCTTAACTAGGAAGGTATTTATCGACACAGGTATTCTAGCACAAGTCTTCTTCTCTGGATCATCATTACTGGATAATCGTCATCGAATCATCATCATCATCACGGTTTCTACTCTCTTAATCAATCTCCGATCTACTCGTCATAGGAAGTTCTACAGAGCCAGTCCTTTTTCATACTGGATGTAGGCCCACCACCTGTAGGTCTTCATCATCATTGGCCATACTGTGGAATCCTCAGGACTGATTATGTGCGTCAACAAAACCTCGAAAGAGCATCCCAGGCATTTTAAGAGCACACAACTCAACCTATCAGATCTCCCAAGATCTTTTACATGTGACTGTCACAAAACCTTAAAAGAGTATCTTTCCCAGCAAGATCTATAAAGAGCATCCGAGGCCTTTTACGTGTCTAGCACAACCTATCCGGATCTCCAAGACTTATTACATGTGAACCCTACCACAAAACATTAAAATATTGTCTTTCCAAGAAAGATCTCTAAAGAGCATTTGAGGCCTTTTTCATCCTATCCATATCTCTAGGACTTATTACATGTGGTCCCCATAAAACCTTAAAAGAGTGTCTTGCCAAGCAAGATCTCTAAAGAGCAAATGAGGCCTTTTTCATCCTGTCCAGATCTCCAGGACTTATTACATGTGGTCTATGAAAACCTTAAAAGAGTGTCTTTCCAAGCAAGATCTCTAAAGAGCATCTGAGGCCTTTTTCATCCTGTCCAGATCTCCAAGACTTATTACATGCTACCCTTGCACAACCTCTGTACGGCCACAGAGTATCAACCTGATATTCACCATACATCATCCTGATGTACATGATCATCCTGATCATCATCATTGCATCGTCCTGATGCATGTCATCTGGAGCAACATCCTGAAGCTCGACATCTATGATCATCCTGATCATACAATGCATCCACCTGATGCATACCACGTATCTTCCTAATACATATCATCATACATGATCCGCCTGATCATACAATGTATCCACTTGATATATATCAACATACATGATCTACCTGATCATACAATGTATCCACCTGATACATATACAGTTACATGGTCCAAGCATCCAACATGATGCATATACATATAAATTATCCAACTGATCATAACAAGCATCCAACATGGTGCATATACATATACATGACCCAACTGATCATAACAAGCATCCAACATGATGCATATACATATACATGATCCAACTGATCATAACAAGCATCCAACATGATGCATATACAGAGCAATAACTGGAGCATCATCTCAATGCTCATCATCCAGTGCTTACATCCAAATCCATGGGAAGGATCCTCCTCTCACCATGCTTGGAATGGCTTCTAGAAAATGTGTCCATCACTTCTTCCTTGAAGTGTCGTCAATATGAAGAACACCAAGCCTCTCCCTGAAGTATTCAAAATTCACCCTGGATAATGGTTTCGTCAGCACATCCACAACCTGCTCATCCGTCACAACATACAGGAGCTTTATTGTTCCTCTCTGCACCATATCCCTGATATAGTGATATTTGATATCAATGTGCTTTGACCTGTCATGGCATACTGGGTTCTCATAAAGCTTCACACAACTCTTGGTTGTCACAAAAGATACCAGTAGCATCCAATGGGAGATCAAATAACTCAGACAGTAGCTTCCTCAGCCATACTGCCTCACAACTAGCTGAACAAGCTGCAACATACTCTACTTCATATGTACTCAGTGCTACGTAGGACTGCTTCCTACTAAACCAAGAGATCACACATGATCCCATACTGAAGCAACACCTGGAAGTGCTCTTCCTATCTGCAGCACTGCCTTCCCAGTCCGAATCAACAGAACCCTACAGGTTAAACTTTTTATTCACATCATACTTGAGCCCATAATCAACTGTACCCTTCAGGTACCTCAGAATATGCTTTACAGCAACCAGGTGAACACTACTCGGATCTGTCAGGAACTGGCTTAATGTGTTTACCGGAAAGAAAATATCTGGTCTCATCTTCGTCAGGTACATCAAGGACCCAATCATCTGATGATACACAGTCACATCAACTGGATCAGATGAAGCATCACAGAAAAGCTTCAGGTTCGATGCCATAGGTGTGGCCATGGCCTTGTAGTCCATCATCCCGAATCTCTTCTGTATCTCTACTGCATACTTTCCTTGTCCAAGGAAGATCCATTTGCACTCTGCCACACCTCCATGCCTAGAAAATAGTGCATCATCCCCAAGTCCTTCATCTCAAACTTGACAGCAATCTTCCTCTTTCTATCGACAATCAATCCATCCTCACCTGTAACAAATAGGTCATCCACATACAGAAGTAGTATCATAGGATTGCCTTCCTCAACCTTGTAGTAGTGGTTGGAATCTGCTTTGGTCTTGGTAAATCCCAAACTGGATAGAAAGCTATCTATCCTACCATACCAAGTCCCAGGAGCTTGCTTCAATCCATACAAGGCTTTCTTCAATTTGCACACATGAGTCCCTCTTTCATGTGTCTCAAACCCGAGTGGTTTCTCCACGTACACTTCCTCCTCGACTACACCATTCAAGAAAGTTGTCTTGACATCAATTTGGTGTATCTTCCATTTCATCACTGCAGCCAGGGAAAGTACTGATCTGATGGAAGTGTACCTAGCTATAGATGCAAAATTCTTTTCATAGTCTATCCCCTCTTTCTAAGAGAAGCCGTGATCTACAATCCTTGCTTTGTATTTTTCTATGCTACCATCTGCAGCATGCTTGATCTTATAGATCCACTTGGAAGTAACAACAGACTTCCCTTCAGGTTTTGGGACTGCATCCCAAACATCATTCTTCATGATCGACTTGTACTCCTCGATCATGGAATTCTTCCCAAATCCTAGGAACTTCAATATCTTCAATAGATGACTTTGTTACTAAACAAAATGTTGTAGTCCTTCTTTTGTAGGTGATGGTATACTATATTTCCTACAAAACAAATTAAATTGCATGATTAGAAACATCTCATAGTTTTCAGAACAAATTCTTACACATAAATAAATATTTCATTCAGTCATGCAATTATCTTAGCCAATGCTTCAATACAACATTTATCCATATCCCGTAACTTTCTAGATGCCTTCCAATCTCTACCAGAACATTGTTAAGAGTGTGCACAACTCCTAACATGTTAGAAAAGAGGTTTCATTCTAGATAAGTAGCAATGGAATGTTGTACAGTGCCATAGGCCACTTACCCATCACATGCATATTAGTAGTATACTGTTCATTAATGCAATTATTCTAATATGCATAATACACACCCTAAGTCTAGGAACATAAGCATATACATCATTGAGCAATATTTATTTAAACAAACAAGGATGCAAGAAATGACAATTCAAATACTTATCTTTGTTTGGTTGTAGGGTGGACTCCCTCTAAATATTTGCTCCCTTGCAGGAACTACTGGAGTGTGCTCCCCCTTGATCTTTGCTTCCTGGATTATCTATCTTTGAACTTATATCCATTCTCGATCATTATGCATACTTACTAGTATCATCATTGTGTTATCCTCGAGGTCTCATACATACATTCATTAGTATAATCTCAATACTATCAAAACACAATAATCTTAAACATGTATAGTCATGATCATTTCAAACACAGATAATAAACATTAGTATTCAAGGTTTCAGGGAATACTTATTTTACTCATGCATATTCTTATTTGACCAAAGGAATTTTCTGGTTAGTCATATCATCAATCAAGGTAAGAGACATAATATGCATAAACCCTTGATTACTAACTTCAATGAATAATCATTATCAATCATGCCATGTATACCGATATAAGAGATCCTAACACAAGGTAGGATTCTAACTTGATATAGGAAAAACATACCTAGATTAGCATGCTAGCTATTTATGTCTAACATACCCACATAATGTCTTCTTGTCCTCTTCAATGACTTGTGCTAGTAACTTGCATATCTCATACGTTAACCATTATAGAACCAAATTATACATACCTCGTAAGTAGATCTTCTATGTGATCCATGACAATGGATGAATCTTTGTCTTCATGTCATCATGGTCATATGTTCTTGAACTAGAACATGATTTGTCTTTCTTGATGTACCTTTCATGTTAGCGGACAACATCAACCTCATACAACACCACAATGCATTAGTACAATCATAAGTGTCAAAACCCTAATTAATGAATATCTGCATTCATAATTGTATTAAGGTTATACGACAAGTCTAAAATTAATCAAGATTGCACTAACCTTAATGAAGACAAACATACCATAAACTTAATCATGAACAGATCTCAAAACATACCTGGATAAGTCATACCTGTCGAGATTGCTTGTAATATTATTATGTAAGGCCTTAGCCTCATCTCCCTCTGAAACATGAACTTCTTCACTTATGCAGGTGACCAATCCATCCCAATCCACTTGATTTGCAGAAATTGGATCTGGAGCTGGATTAGGGTTTGTCAGGGAAACCCTAAAAATTCAAACTTTTGAAAGGATAGAAAGATGCTCCTTGATGAGCTAATCAACCTGGTATACTAAGAATTTGAAAACTGTAAAGTTTCACCCTTCAGAAATGCTTTTCAATCTCCAAGATTCACTCGGGATTAGGGTTTGAGTTTCCTGGAGCTTCACCCAACCAAATGGTTTGATCCAAATATCTAAAATTTTATTTTTCCGAGGAGCTTCCAATTGTGGTCACAGACTTCAGAAATTCCAACTTTTGCCGAAGCCCTAATTTTCCACCTTGCCGATCAAAATCCCGAACTAGGGTTTGATCAAGCCCGACCTTCTGCCCAACCAAAAAAATCGATCTTGGTCTCTAAATTTTGATTTTGATTAGGAGCATCCAGCCGTGGTCTCCGATACAAAAAAATTCCAACATTCTTCGAATCCCTAAATTCCCGAAGCCATGAATGAAAGTGCTCAAAATCCAATTCTGTTTTGACATAAATATGTACCTGATTGTTTCTGGTGTAACTCCAAAATTTCAGATCTATAGGGTCTGAAAATTCTTCTTGTGGTAGCCCGACCTGTTATCTTTCCAGACCCATAGGTATGACCTCAAATGTATTCTCTGAGAGAGATTTATGCAAAGTTTCGCAATGTGACCTGATTATAGGATAAAATAGGAGAGGCGAATTTGTATGCAAGGATAATTTTAGGGGCGAAATTTAGCCCATGGGCTATTTTTCTATGTTTTTTTCCAAAAAAAAGAATCGCCAATTTGCATTTTTTGAAGCCCCATTTCGTCCAATTTTGATGGGGTAAACTTTTTTCACTCTAAAAATCACTAAAATATTATATAAACTATATAAAATCCTTAAAAATGTAAATAATTTTAGAAAAATATCGCCCAAATATTTTATAGTTGACATTTTGAGAATTGGTAAGATTCGCCAAGGTTTATACACTTTTAAATAAGTATGGGTCCTTAAAATGATCCATGCTTGTACGGCATGCCACGTGTCATTGGTTTAGTTTTGGCCTCTAAAAAGCTTACCTGAGAAATTACGGTTCGTACCCTACCTGTCTGTTTTTATGAAATTTCATTTGGAGCTTCCTAGCCCATGTTATGACCTTTTTTCCTAGGTCACCTGTTTATGACTAATATATGGAAGAGGCAGAAACCCTATGTTGTACAGATCATAAATCACAAAGTACAACGAATTAGAGGTTGTCCTTTGGACACAAGGTACATGGGGATCCTATATTCGACTTGTAATATGTTTAGATTCTCAAACCTTGCTGAAATATATTTATAGCGAAATTGATACAATGATTGGTTTTTGCTATATCAAGCCCTAGCTTCGCAAGTGCAACAAGTGTCATAAATGCCATATCATGCCTTCTTTCAGAATAGCTCTGATACCATGTTAGTTTTTCAAAATTTCAATATGATCTAGGATCTTAACTGAGAGAATAACATGTACATCATATCTCCAGCATATCAAACATGGACACAATAATGCAAGCACACAAGAGACACAGAGTTTCACTGGGGAAAACCAAGAAGGTGAAAAACCCCGCAACTTCCTTATAGATAGATAGAGAAATGATACAACCCAAGTACAAGAGATAGTCCTCCTAGCAGCAACTACTCCTCCTCCACAAGTGCTCCACTCTCCAATGAGTGTGTGAGAGAGAAATAGAATGATCAAATAGAGTGCCTCCCGCACTCTATTTATACTTGACTTGACTTGCCTAATAACCTTTACTAGGTCGGCCTCAACTTAACCACATAACACAGTGCTAACAGGGCCGACCCCACTAAGGTGGTCTAATAACCCTTTTACCCACATGAGTTATACAGGGATGACCCCATCAAGGTGTTCTAATAACCCATCAAGTATAAGTAACGACACTTATAATATAAATGACGACACTTACGTATAGAGGAATAATAACATCTATATAGGAATACAAACACTTCCGTATAGAGGAATAATAACATCTCTATAGGAATACAAACACTTCCGTATAGAGGAATAATAACATCTCTATAGGAATACAAACACTTCCGTAAAGAGGAATAATAACATATCTATAGGAATAAAATATACAGATATGAAATACATTCTGAAGTTACATATACATCAACAGTAATCAGTCCCGAGATGTACCCATGGAGGACTTGAGAAGTTTATAAAAGTCACAAGAACAAAGAAAGAGAGTAGGTTTTGTGATGGTCCAAGAATATCCATTTATTTTTATTCTGATAGATATACTCACTATTTAATGCTCGGAAGAATCTTAGGTCAAAATACCAAGTGAAACCATGTAAAAATACCAAACAATTCATAAATTGTGTCATTTTCCCTATATCTTGTTGCCAGAGCTTGAAGAGACATTATTTCGAATTGTATAAGTCAATGTTTGTGATTTTATTGATGTATGGAGTGTCATTAATGTTATGAATAAGTTTGATAAACTAACATTGCACAAGTCCTTGGAACCTAAATCTTGAATTGCATAACTAGTGGTGAAGTTTACTAGCATTTCCCCCTAGACTAGTATGTGAAGACATGTATACAAACATCTGATTTATGGTAGTTGAGGAAGCGTATAGAAACTAATTGATGATGCATTGGGGAGATCATTGAAGTCCTTTATTAGTATCGCATCTCTGTTCTGAAATTTGGGAAGTTCTTACAATATTTGGGAAGCCATCTTTGTCCCCTACCCTTGGGGGTTTTGAACCTCTGCGATTTGACTAGTAAAATTCTGCAACTTCTTCTGAAGTTAAATGGATGTTGCAGAAGTATTTTGATATTAGTATACAATCACCGATGAGGTTCCTTTTATGTCTTAATACCCTTCATATACCTTCAAACCCAATTCGAAATCCTTTAAAAGAGTCTTTTGGAGCCATCTACCCCTGGAGGCTTCAACATAGATTTTCCTATTAATTCTACCTTTCATTCTCTAATTGTAAATGTAAGTGGCTAAAGTATTTTGTAAGTTTCAAAGATGCATAAATGTGTCATATTACACCTCAATGGTTATGAATATTTTTCAATTTTTTTTTTCAAATTGTTAGGTATTTTTTATGTTAACTTTCTACAATTTCCTCTATATGGATTCTTGGTTTATCTCGGTTACTATACATTGCTTATTAAAAGCTATATAGAGGAACGATGCCAATTTTGTCTCTTTTTATGTCCGAATAACTTTCAAACACCTTCAGACCCAAATTAGAAGCATTTGTATCCATTTGGAAGCATTCGAGTCATTAATAGTCTAAGGGTCGAATTGGCCAAAAATTGCAATTTTCCAATTTTAACAAATTTATTAAAAAGGGACACTACATGAACAATAGAATTATGCAGCTAATATGAAATGGGTTGTGTAAAAAAACAACACCAACCTTAGATGTTATTGCTACAACATGTGATCTCTCCTTCTTTTCCTAATTTAATGTTGCATCTCAATGCCATCTTGGAATATTGATCTTGTGTTTAGACTTCTCTTATCTCTTATGGTCATCTATCCCTCTTCTTCATTGAATTATTCCCATGTTACACTAGATCTTCTACAAACCCATCTACAAACAATGTCTAGAATTGGTATAATTGATCAAACAAGTGATTTCTTCATATTGTTAGCATTTTTGTCTTTATGTTTTTTAAATTTATTCTATATGGATTGTTGTTCGGGATTTATTACCCTATAGTGAGGAGATGGACACTACCAACTGGGAAGGGTTGACAGGTAAATACATTAATTTCATTACAACTAGTTCTTATAAATGAAAGAGATCGGGATATCGAAAGACATACCTTTAACCGACTGCTGGTCCTAGCTTTCACTTGATCTCCCGCTTGATGAACTTGCAATACAAAGGATACCTTCCTCAATGTATCTTGACTATATATAAATATGATGAAATCAGAAAGTAGTTTAACATGAAATATAATCAGATATTAAGCCAAATGAATATGCAATCTAGTAGACATTCGATTTGGGACGGGAAGGGTATTTCAACCTTTTTATTTTCAAAGAAACATGGATCAGTAAAATATACCTGACGTGTTGAGATGTTTCTGCAACCGAGTCCTGGGCTCCTGCCCTTCACAATGACTTGGGACTTTCCTCCCGCGTAACAATGCTTCAAGCCTTTCTTCTAGGTCATTATGACTAACCCCTCTCATGGATCCTCCTTGTATTTATGGGACAAGGTAGGAAGTTTGATTTGAGAGGTGGTTGGATTGGGAGGTTGGAGAAGTTGCATAACCAACTTCAACTAATCCCAATTCGTAAATTTAATATATTTTTAGTTTCATCTTAAGATATGCATGAGTTTCTCAAGGCATAGTAGCGCACAGTATGCAGCTTTACTATTTTACAACATGCATTTGCAACTTTCAAAAGGTGTGCGCTGGTTTCCCTTGAGGAATGTAGGGCATACTAGCATATGTGTGCTAGTTTACTGTCCATAGAGTAGCGCACATGTCAAAATATCAGTGTAAACAGGGGTTTTATCAGCTGAAGAGAGTAGTTCAGGTTCGTACATCATCTAGGTCAACCTAGTTCTTCAATCCATGTTGTCCTTTTGTGTGATCGACAGCGTAATGTGATCACGGACGGAGAAGTGCATATTTGACCCGTAACATGGATTCTTGGGTTATTTAACATTAATATAAAATTTCTTATTAATGTTTATAGAAAGGAACAATGCAAATATTGTCACTATTCTAAGGTCTCTACATAAGGTCTCTCACTCCAAGGGAGGAGGTGGAAAAGGCACTAAAAAATTGGACGACTCACACCAAAAGTTACAAACGTGTAGCAACATGGCAATATGCAGACCCACCCAGAAGCAAATCGACAGTGTAAATGGGTTCCCATGCTAGAAAGTGCACGGTGGTTAAACTTGGAGAAGGTGGAGTGGAAATAAAACTGCTTACCACATGGCAAGCGTTGGTGGAGTCCGATATGAAAAGCGGTTAAATTTAAACCGCTCATCGCAAGTTCTGAAACCACCTAAGCATATGTTCTATAAAAGGTTTGTTCGAAATTTAAAAAAATATTTTTGTCGCTTATTTCTTGGAGGAAAAGAACCCGCATAAAACACATCATTGTCTTCATCAACTGGAATAGCATGCAAGAAGCTCACTTCACAGGTAACTCGAAACCCTTAGTGTTTAGATTTTGTGTCCCAAATGGAGAAAACCCAATACCTTCTTCCCTTCAATGAAAGTTTAGATGAAAATGAGAATCTTGTATTTGACAGGGAAAAGGATATTTTCGACCCTTTTTTGTCTGTGTATGGTATTTTTCAGTTTAAGCCGCAGGGAAAGGATGTATTTAATGTTTTTAGTTCTTTTTTGTACTATTTTTGTGTCAAACAAGCCCTACACTTCTTCGAATTTGTTTGTTGGTGTGCGGCGAATTATTCGCAGGGCGAAAGGGTAATCATTAATGTAAAAACGACCAAAATTCTATGCCGAGTAAATGCCCAGACTGTCCGTGAGGTTATACGTTTACCTGAAATGTTTCCCAAAATCCTTGAGTCGTTTAACAAAGAAAATTTGGCAAATTTTTATAGAAACTACAGTCTTGGAGAAAAACACAAGTTTTTATTACAAGTCTTGAAATATGGTAAGTCGCATGAAAACCTATCGTTCCCTTTGAGTATTGATGTCTTTCAGTGAGATACCAAGTTAGTTCTATCCTTGTTGAGTCAAATTTTAGGTCTAGATAATGATAAGTCAATCACAGAAGTTATGTTAGGTTTCCTTCTCCAATTAATTTCACTAGAGTCACAGTCGAGTTCGGTGTGTTGTTTTAATTTTGATGAATTCCTAGCTGAAGCGATTCATGTCCAGTTGGTGAAATTCAACCAGTTGAAGCATTTTAGATATCAGTCATATCTATTGAAGTTGTTCATGTGTTCAAACATTTTGGAATCCAAATTTCTTGATACCATCTTTTCTCATGACCTTCCTACACAGGTCAATATGTTTGAGTTCACCCATAAAATAATGGCAGAAGTTTACAGAATTATTTTTAATTCTGAAATGCCCCGAGTGTTAGAAGAAATGGATGAAACTTTGCATCCTACACCATAAGGCCAAACAAGTGATTGGTTCTTGTATAGAGAACATACTATAATTAGGGTGTATGGTTTTACTGGAGCACCATATCTGTTGCCAGCTTTTTTAACAACGAGGTTTTTTTCCTTGGAATTTATTAGACAAAGGTTGCATTCCGAAGAAGAACATTTATGTGCTTTCAAAAAAGCATCGGATGTGAAATTCCCTCTTAAAGTTGATCCATTCATCATTAAGAATAAGGAATCCCTCTCTGTAGTAGAAAACTTACTGAATATTATGGATTTCCAAGAGGCTGAAAGGATAAATTATGATCCTATGTCATGGTCAAAGGATTAACTGGAAAGACAATAATCGATAAATTGACCGATTATTTTGAAATACTTGAACAATTTGTAATGATTAAGAAGGGTCTGCCAGATGTATGTTACACAGAATGCATAGAATTGGAGGTGATGGTGAAAGAAATGATGGATTATGAAATCCCAACTCAAGAGCAATGGAAAATTGTTGAAAGATTTGGGAAACCAAAACACAGGTTATGTCAGGAATACATATTTGAGAATAGATTTGGATGTCCCATTGGTAGATTTCTTTGAAATTTTCTTTTTTAGCGAAGAATTCAAAGAACATTTTGTATAATTTTGATTTTACAAAGTAATAGGGGTTGGATCCGCGAGCAAAAAATACAGTGACGTAATATTTTTTGAAGACTTTAATGAATAACAGAAGTACAAGTATATCTAAAACAGAGTTTCATATGTTGTTACTTTCTTCAGTCTTTTAATTTCTCTTTTGTGAATGTATTTTGTGTTACACCATCTTATCGCGTTGCCTCATAGTTGACTGTAATATCTGAGTTAGAATTCATTTTATATGCTCTAATCCACACATTTAAATATTGTCAATGCTATTTGTTCCAAATTAATGTAGAATTCCTTAGAATAGAGATTGGCTAAGTTATAACATATAAACAATATTTATCCCAGCTTCTGACCTCCAACAAGAAGGATCGGTCGCCCCTTCATTTATTATAAAATTGTCAACAACTATATCCAACCATTCACCTGTATCCAGAATGGTGAACACAAGAAGGATCGACTGACCCTTTTGGCAATCTAGAACTATTTTGAACAAAATATTGGGCAGAAGAAAGGTTGGTCAACCCTTCATTTATGAGTGAATTGTAAAAATATTCAACCCACCTAGGCTGGGACAACTATTCTAGATTTCTGACTTCTGCAATGAATAGTTTGAATTAGTGTATTGGCTAAGTTATAACATATCAACAATCATTATCCCAACTTGCGACAAGAAGAATCAGCCACCCCTTCGTTTAGTAGAGAACTGTAAGCACCTATATGTTACAATTCACCTGTATCCCGAATGGTGAACACAAGAAGGATCAATCGAACCTTCTTGCACCCTAGAACTACTTTGAACAGAATATTGATGCAGGAGCATCGGGGCCTAGGCAGATCAGTCGAATTTGATCAATAGGAGGGTAGTCGACCAGCGGGGTTGCCGATGACCACTGGTGCAGAGAGAAGGTTGACTTGTTGAATTCAATAAATCGAGTGGAAACAGTCGGAGTGCGACCGACTAGAGCAGCACATAAGATGTTGCGATTGATCGAGAATCAACAGGAATTAGTCGATAGAAAACAAGTGAAAGGAGTAAGAAGTTAGGTAGTCGATGAGTGGTCGAACTACAATGCGACAGGTTTGGTGAAGCCAAGCACAGAGGAAGGGAAGGAGTGAAGAACCGTAGAAGATGAGAAACAAGACGATAGGAAGGTCGAGATGTGACCAACTACTGTAGCAGGGTCGGAAGGATAGAAAGTCAGGGAACTGTACCTGGTAGCCATTTAGGGTTGCTGAGGAAGGTATTACAGTTATTGCGAGTTGGTGAAAGACATGATAGGTGATGTCATGGACAGAGGCTGTGCAGCATGGCTAGGAGCTGACAGTGCATGTTCGCAGGATTTAGAAGGATCGATGGACAGGAGGATGCGTGTCTCAGGGATCGCAGCAGTGTCAGGAACAATAGCAGCAGGGTAGAAGACGCAGGAGAGGAAATCACAAGAGGGATCTTCATTCTTTGATCAACAGTATCAGAGGATAGAGCCGAGGGAAGTGCGAAGAGTCACACCAGCCAAAGAAAAGAGTTGAGATCAAGCCATAGCTCAGTGTTCAGAATTGAACCAGGAGAGGGTGAGGTCGACACACAGGGGGAACACACCATAGTTACTTCTAAGTTGTAACGGCTGAGGCCGATTGTAGTTAGTTAATTGTTTACAGTTATTCCGCATTGTAACTGAATTCAAAGAATTAATATAAAGCCACTTCTGGCATCCTGTTTTACACATGTTTGTGTAAACATTGTGGTTTGTGTCATGTGTATTGTTAAGCAAGAAAGTAATCAGTAAGGTGACTTGCATCAGTTGGTATTAGAGTGGAATAATCCGTCAAGTTCATGATAGTGAGCCTGCAAGTGAGTTGAATAGCTTCAGTTGTGGTTGGGTAGAGTTGTGCACGATTTGTTTAAGTTCGGTTGCGATTGGACATGTGAGAGTTACAATGGAGGTTGGAAATGGCTCATAGAGGTGTTAATGTCCGAGGACAAAGGATGCGTGGCACAATAGCCATCACAGTGGATCATGAGATGTTCAACGAATGCGTTAGAATGATGCAAACTTTGACAAATGAAGTCGTGGTGATCAAAGAAATCCAGAGGCATCCTTGTATTCCTGAAGCACTAGACCATAGCAACGAGGAAGTCGAATAGATGGGAGCTCGGGACGAAGCCGCAGAGGAACCAGAGGAAAAACTGATCAAACTCCTAATGGATATGGAGAAATAATTTGACATAGAGCAGATCAAGGATACTAAATGGGTTAAGATTGCATGTCTAAGGTTGAAGGGTCATGCCTCATTGTGGTGGGACAATGTACAGGCTGATAGACTCAAGAAAGGAAAGGAGAAAATCAAGTCTTGGGACATAATGGTTGCCAAGTTGAAGGGAAAGTTCTTGCCAAATGACTATGTGATTTCCTTGTTCAGGAAGTTACAAAACTTTTGACAGAAAAAATGACCGTGAAAGAGTACACAGAGGAGTTCTATCGATTGTCGATTTGGTCAGGACAAACTGATGAAGGAGAAGAAGTTGTCACTAGATACATGAATGGCTTGAAATATGCTATTCAGGATGAACTCAGCATGTTGAGATTCAAAGCAGTCAGTGAAGCCTACCAGTTAGCTCTGAAGGCAGAAGAGAAGCTGTCAAGAAAATCCATAGCGACTAGGGGAAGGATGACTGGTCGGGATGCGAAAACTGTCTCTGCGAAAGGTCAAAGTAGCGAGTATAAGAGGGAAGGTGTCGAAGATAGCCGATACACAGAAGGGACATCGACAGAGAAAGCACAAGAAAACTGACGCGATGGTCGTGATAAATTCAGTCGAGGTGCGTATAGTTAAAGTGGTCCATCTGATAACAAAGGAGCTAATAGACCAGCCATAATCTGTTACAAGTGTCAAGGAACAATACACAAGGCATATGAGTGCCCAGAAAACTTACATGCTGTAGAGGAGTCAAAACCCAGATGTCAAAAGGATGAGCAAGTCGACGAGAGGGGAGAATCGACATCCAACAGCAGTGGAGGTGAAAAGAAGAAGAGTAAAAATCTGGTGGTTCAAAGGACCTTGATCTAGGAAGATCAATGTCACCCGATGGAACTAGCACAATGGAAGGCGATCTTTCGAATGAAGGTGTGGATCGAGGAATGGCATTGCAAAACCATAGTTGATGGTGGAAGCACGGAGAATCTTATGTCGACGAAATTCCTTGACAAGATCGGGTTGAAGTGTTGAGAACACCCACACCCCTACAAGATCTCATGGTTGCAGAAAGGACACCATGTCAGGGTGACCAGACAGTGCCTAATCAACTTCAGAGTTGAAGGATTAGAGGACAGCGTACTGTGCGATGTAGTTCCTATGGATGCATGCCATCTATTGTTAGGAATACCATATCAATATGATCGGAAAATGATCCATTATGGTCGAGCCAACACAGTCACAGTGTGGAAGAATGGCGTGAAGAGGACTCTTAAGCCGAGGTGAGAAGAGCCAGCCGACGGTAGGGATAGCGAGAGCAATCTTTGGGAAAAGTGAATGTTGATGAGCACCGCGAAGGAATTTCTCACAGAAGAGGAGAGGCAGTCGGGATGTTTTGCGATCATTCCAAAAGGACCATATGTCGAAGGAATGACCAGGGAGGAGAATATTCCATTCAAGATCGAGGAGTTGCTCGAAGAATTCGGGGACATAATGGATGATGAGAAATCGATGGGATTTTCGTCGACAAGGAGCATATCCCATTAGATCGACTTGATTCTAGGGTCGAGTCTGCCAAACAAAGCACCATATAGGATGAGTTCGACAGAGGGATAAGAACTAAACTGACAAGTCCAAGAGTTGTTGGACAGAGGATTAATGAGAGAAAGTCTGAGCCCATGTGCAGTACTAGCGGTATTGACACCGAAGAAGGGTGGGGAATGGAGAATGTGTACCGACTCCAAATCCATCAATAGGATCACAATCAAGTATCGGTTTCTATTACCGAGGATGTATGACTTGATGGATTGCCTGAGTGGAGCGACATACTTCACAAAAATAGACCTGAAGACTGGATATCACTAGATTAGGGTCAGAAAAGGAGATGAATGGAAGACAACATTCAAAACAAAAGAAGGGTTGTACAAGTGGTTATTCATGCTATTTTGGTTGACTAATGCACCCAACACATTCATGAGATTGATGAATGAAGTGTTGAAACCATTTCTAGGAAAAAAAATTTAGTCTATTTAGACGACATTCTGATTTTTAGTCGAACCAAGGCAAAACACTTGGAACACGTTCGACAAGTATTGCAGAAATTGCAGGAAGAAAAGCTGATGGTAAATCTGCAAGAGTGTTTCTTCATGAAGAAGGAATTGGTGCACTTGGGGTTTGTAATCTCGGGTAAAGGGTTGGTGATGGACCCGGAGAAGGTGAAGGCAATAGTGGATTGGCTAGAACTCACAAGTACGACTGGAGTAAGAAGTTTCCATGGAATTGCTAGTTTCTACCGGAAGTTCATTCGGGGATTCAGTCGAATTTGTGCACCATTGACAGAATGCATGAAAAAGGGTGAGTTCAAGTGGATAGAAATCTTTTGACGAGTTGAAGGAAAAGCTCACTGAGAGCCCAGTCTTGGCACTCCCAGACTTTGACAAAGTTTTCCAGGTCGATTGTGATGCGAGTGGAATGACAATTGGAGTATTATTGAGCCAAGAGGGCCGACCAATTGCATTCTTTAGTGAAAATCTAAATGGAGCGAAGCAAAAGTATTCGGTCTATGACCAGGAGTTTTATGCTATCGTTCAAGTGCTAAAGAAGTGGAGGCATTATTTGTTTCACAAGGAATTTGTGTTGTACATAGATCACCAATCATTGAGGTATTTGAACACTTAGTTGAAATTTGATCAGAGACACATGAAGTGGGTTGAGCTACTTTAGAGATATACATTCGTGTTGCGACATAGGTTAGGCAAGTCGAATAAAGTTGTTGACGCATTGAGTAGGAGATTTGTGCTATTGAGGACGATGACAGTTCTGGCAACATGGATAGAGTCGATAAAGACGGAGTATGAGATCGACAAGGATTTTGCGAAAGCATGGAAGGCTTGTCATGAACCTTAGAGTATCTACAGAACTCCATATTTGAGTTGCTTCATCCAAGAAGGCTATCTGTTCAGGGGAAGTCAGTTGTGCATTCCCAGATGATCAGTAAGAGAGAACCTAATCTGATAGTTTCATAATGGCGGGTTAGTAGGACACTTTGGCATCGACAAGACCAAAGCACTCGTTGACGAGAAGTATTTCTGGCTAGGGATGTCGGAAGATGGGTTCGACAATGTCAAGTTTTCCAGTTGGCAAAGGGAAGGAGTTAGAACATGGCATTGTATACACCATTGCCAGTACCAGATAACCCTTGGGAGCATCTTAGCATGGATTTTGTGTTAGGATTACCAAAGACTCAGCAAGGAAGCGATTCGATATTTGTTGTAGTCGACATATTTTTGAAGATGGCGCATTTCATACCATGTAAGAAGACGAGTGACGCCACAGGGATTGTTGTACTATTCTTCAAGGAGAAAGTCAGATTTCATGGGTTTCCAAAGAGTATCACGTCGAATCGGGATACCAAGTTTATGGGGCATTTCTAGAGAACCCTATGGAAGAAATTGGACACGAAGTTGCAATTTAGCTCGGCATACCATCCGCAGACAGATGGATAGACTGAGGTGGTCAACAAAAGTTTGGGAAACCTTTTGAGATGTATAGCTACCGACAGACCCAAGCAGTGGGAGAATGTGTTAGCACAGGTGGAGTTTGCATATAACAATTCTGTGAATCGATCGACGGGATTGAGCCCATTTCAGATTGTTCAGGGGAGAAGCCCACACGGCATGGTGGATTTGGTCGAGTTGCCGACAGAAACCAGGAAGAGCGCAGATGCATAATCATTCGCAGAGCATATGAATGAAGTTCATGAAAATGTGCAAAAGCGCATAGAGAAGAGTAACGCGCCGTATAAGTTGAGGGCCGACAAGAAAAAGAGGCTATAATATTTCCAATAAGGGGACTTAGTCTATGCATACTTACGGAAGGAGAGATTTCCGACAGGAACATACAACAAGCTGAAGCTGATAAAGATAGGACTATGGAGAATTCTAAAGAAGATTTCAGACAATTCTTATGTGTTGGAATTGTCGAAAGACTTGAACATTTCAGTGACATTCAATGTTTCATATCTGTACAAGTTTGAAGAAGGGTTAAGCAGTGGAAGCGAGGAGGTGATAAGCATCGATTGGACAGACCAAATTCCAGATCGACATAAGGAAGAGATCACAGAAGTAATCGAAGAGCGCAAGGTGGGACGAATGCGTAGCGCACAGAAGAAGGAATACTTGGTGACATGGAAGGATGACGAGTTGCAGGAGGTGACATGGATTTCTGAAGAAGATTTTAGGAGACTGACAGAGCAGTCAAATTCTTTTTCACCTGGGGAGTCTGATGCAGGAGAATCGAAGCCTAGGAAGATCAGTCGAGGTTGATCGATAGGAGAAGAGTCGACCAGTGGGGTTGCTGATCAGCACTGGTGCAGAGAGCAAGTTGACTTGTCGAAGTCAACAAGTCGAGCGGAAACAGTCAGAGTGCGACCGACTAGAGCAACACAATGGATGCTGTGATTGGTCGAGAATTCATAGGAATTAGTCGATAGACGACAAGTGAAAGGAGTAAGATGTTGGGTAGTCGAGGAGTGGTCAAACTACGAAACGACAGGTTTGGAAGAGCCAAGCGTGGAGGAAGGGGAGGATTGGTGAACCGCAGAAGATGAGAAACAAGCCAACAGGGGGGTCGAGATGTGATCGACTACTGTAGCAGGGTCAAAAGGATAGAAAGTCAAGGAACTGTACCTAGTAGCTGTTTAGGTTTGTTGAGGAAGTTATTACAGTTATTGTGAGTTGGTGAAAGACATGACAGGTGACATCATGGATAGAGGCTGTGTAGCATGGCTAGGAGATGACAACGTAGGTTTGCAAGATTTGGAAGGATCGGCTGATAGGAGGATGCATGTCTTGGGGATGAAAACAGTTTCAGGAACAGCAGCAACAGGGTAGAAGACGTAGGAGAGGAAATCACAGGAGGAATCTTCAGTCTTTGATTAGTAGTATCAGAGGACAGAGCCGAGGGAAGTGTGAAGAGTCACACCGGCTAAAGAAGAGAGTTGATATCGAGCCATAGATCAGTGTTGAGAATTGAACCAGGAGAGGGTGAGGTCGACACACAGGGGGAACACACCACAGTTACTTCTAAGTTGTAACGGTTCAGGCCGACTGTAGTTAGTTAATTTTTTACAGTTATTCCACATTGTAACCGAATTTAGAGAAGTAATATAAAGCCACTTTTGGCATCCTGTTTTACACCTATTTGTGTAAACATTGTGGTTTGTGTCATGTGTATTGTTAAGCAAGAAAGTAATCAGTAAGGTGACTTGCATCAAATACTCGGCACAAGAAAGATCAACCGACCCTTCTTGCACCCCACATGAGGATTTCATCACATTTTCTGAAGACACAAATACATTGCAGATTGCGGATACCTAGATTTCTTAAAATGTTCCATCAATTCTACTATCCTACAACCCACAATGCAGATTGCGGGATGGGACAACAATTCTTGACTCCTGACTTCCGTAGTAAATAGTGGGGACCGAATATTGGCTAACTTATAACATATAAACAATATTTATCCTAACTTCTGACCTCCGACAAGAAGGATCGGCTGCCCCTTTGTTTACTATAAAATTGTGAACACCTATATCCAGGAGTTCACTTGTATCCAGGATGTTGAACATAAGAAGGATTGGTTGACCCTTCTTGCAGTCTAGAACTATTATGAAAATAATACCTAGTAGCAGGGTTGGAATTTGACGGGCATTTTGCCCATTATTTACATCCATAAATTTTGCCAAGCCGTCGAGTTCAACGGGTAAGTAACTAGCAATAACGTATTTTTGACGTTTAATTTTTTTTATAAAACGTGGCTAGTTTTGGTTAGCAAGGTGTTAATAACATAGAGGTAACATGATGGTAAGTTTGTAATAGTAACCACGACGGACCCCTTTTGCTTTGACGTGAACCCTTCGTAGTTCATACCATCCCAACTAGTCGCTTCACATTAAATGCGAATCTCCACTGGATTTCCTCTTCTGCTACAGGTTTACGGTCATAGTCACTTTCATCTACACGACAACATCGACAGCCTCCAAGTGTGTGTTTTTGTCTGCAGTAGATAACAGAACTAAAACCAGGTGAGATTTAATTTATCGCCATATGGGGGTTCCTTCCTTGCATGGTCTAGATTCATACCAGAAAAATCCTCTGAGCTAATTACCTGTTGGGAAATGAGTGAAGCATGTAGCCACCACCATTTTGAGATCTCACTCTCGTGTTTTTGAAGACCCATCTCTCAGCAGCGCTGTCCACCGCTACCTCGTGAGCTTGTTTTGGAAAAGAAAGGGGTGATGGTGGATGCAGTTGAAGTAGACGCCTTTGCAAAGAATCATAGTGTGGTTGAGAGTGTACTGTCCCATTTTGGAAACTCTTCTTCCCATGTTTTCTGGTGTGTCCAACCACGATGTTACTATGCAGAGATCGATAATTCAAGAGGGAACCCACCTCATCGCACGCCAATGTTTGGTTAGGGTTGTCATTGGAATTTTGGTGGATCATTTACTAGTGCCTTCGCCTGAATCTTGTGGAGACTCGCTCCCCTGTGATGGATATATGAACTTACAAGCCCCTGAAATATACTCAGTAGAAGACTTTTTGTGTTCGCCACTCCCAAGAGGAATTTTACGGCAAAGCCCTCAGCAGTGACCGTGGTTGCTTCCTTAGAGAAAGAAAGGGCATTTGAAATCAATTTAAATATTGGTAAGCAAACATGTGGGGGAATCTTCATGACAAGCTAGGTCATATTGATTGGAATCTTCATGACCTAGTGGAAAACCAAGGTAATTAGCTTTATAATTAATGTGGTTAAATTATCAAATGGAAATGGGTGGGTGAGTGAATCTACATGAGCCTCTTAGCAATGGGTACCATACTTGCTGTGCTGATCATGACCATGCATCCAAGGAATGGCATGATATGTTGCAGGTGAGTGAAGGTGAGGATGTAAAATCATAAAGCCTATGCATTTGCATGGTTGTGCCCTCAAAAGATAGTACTCGAGCTTTGACACTCTACACCAAAATGTTTGGATCGACGGGGAGGTCAATCAATTAGTTAGTTTAAATGGTATTAAATTAAAGCATTTGAGTATCTTTTGCAGTGGCTTACAAATATAGTAACCTGACAATAATTTTGTAACTGCAACTATACTGAAATCGAATAATTTTTTTTTATGTTTTTACCTGATTTGTTTTAGTTTTCAGTAAAAAAAAATCTCTCTTTTTTAACAATTAAAAAGTGCCAAAATAGTTATATTCACAAATACAGTCAAGCTGAGAATAATCTTGTAACTGCAACTATACTGAAATCGAATAAAATCTTTTTTATGTTTTTACTTGATTTGTTTTAGTTTTCATTAAAAAAAATCTCTCTTTTATAACATTTAAAAAGTGCCAAAATAGTTATAGATTCGAAGGCCAGAGAGAAAAATATCCTTGTAAAGCAATAAGTCTTTATAGTTTTAAGTCATCTTGATCTCTCCATGTCTTGGCCTGCATTACAAAGCTGTGTGGGGCCACTATTGAAGCCAAGTAGAACATTGTAGGCGTGAAATAGGCTCTAAATGTTGGACAGGAGATCCCATGTGTGGAGAATGGCTTTTGGCTGCGTTTTGAGAAAAAAAAAAACCGAAAGTAGTTTTGTTGAAGGGTAATTTTTTCAACAAAACATTAAGTGACGGAGAAGATTAAAGTTCAAAACGTCAAAAAAAATTAACTTGAAGGGAAAAGATGAAATGAAATTCCAACCTTGTTTAGTAGAAGAAGGGTCGGTCGTTCCTTCATTGCATGGGAATTTTTAACAAAACCAAGGTAGCCATTTAGTTACAGTCAAAATGCTTTGGTCTAGTGGAAAAGAAGAGATAAGAAACAATCCAATCAATACTCTTTAATAAAAAAATTTGTTATCTCTGTATGATTTGTAGAGCTTGTTGTCTAATAATTGTCCAAGCTTAATTAAGGTTTCCATCTATTCAATGCATGTAAATTCCATTTTTAATACTAGAAATATTTTCAAATTATCAGGTGGCCTACATATACTTTTGTCAAAATATTCAACCTCTGAAGGCGAGGGTGTGAATTCATGTATATGAATAATGGTGAACACTAAAAGAAGACTGAGGACAATAAG
Organism: Larix kaempferi; assembly: GCA_027924585.1. NCBI lineage: Eukaryota > Viridiplantae > Streptophyta > Pinopsida > Pinales > Pinaceae > Larix > Larix kaempferi. The sequence goes on along the minus strand of BSBM01000637.1, from coordinate 15,988,019 downwards.
GGTTGGCCAACCCTTCATTCACGAGATAAATGTATACACAACAAAACCCCTTTCACCGGCCCCTTCGATATCACCTTGTAAATAGGTTGAAGTCTAATCCGAAGCAAATATGGGGGTTTCATAATAAATATTCTCTTAACCATGGCAATCCATAGATGTCATTACTATCTTCGCATATCGTTCTATTTAACATCAACTAACTAGTCGGATAGAACACCAGATGTCTTTGTTCTTGGAAGCTATCACAGTATACAGAACTACACTCAATCTCTATTGTATTCACTAGTTAGCCACGAATTCGTCAAACTATGTGTTTCGTCTTCACAATCATGCACTTGTATTCCAATTAATCAATGTGCAATTACCATTCACATACATATAAATTAAGTACAAAAACTCACATAAAATCGAATACAAAACATGTGATTAACTCATACACATAAATAAGAAGGATCGGCCACCCCTTCTATGATGATCGCTCGTTCTATGATCGATCCTTATCTCAAACGACTTTGTAAAATGTGCATTCGATCTCTCATGGATAATGCTAGTATATTTGTTCTTAATCAATCAATTGATTTTGAAAATGAGGGGTCGCTCCTTAACCATCGATCATTAGCATGAACGTTTGCAAGTATACATCTAATATTAAAACACTAATTTATAATTATAGACATTGTATGCATTCTTATATTGACTACTTAATATTGATTGTTTTGCAGATAAAGCATGGCTACGTTGTTGAGCCTCAGTAATTACCAAGAAATCCTTCTCTTTGAATTGATAACATATCACTACTGCCTTCAGCCATTCAGAAATGGATGTTATGTTGAGATGGAAGAACCGGATAATTTGTACCCGGATTTATATCTATTCTGCTTGAACGAGGATGGATCTCATACTAGAGCTGGAATGTTGACATATGTGGATCTCGTTGAATCTGATGAACAATTGCGTGTTCAAGTTGAAGCGGTCAATGGTGAAAATTGTTTCCTTGTACAACTTGATCTTATGGTGTGTAATCATCAACCAGATCTAATGAAAAGTGGTCCCAATCTAGATCCGATTTCCTGTGCGAAGAAAGGGTGGGTTTTTCCCTCGTATGATGTTTCTAATCGTTCCAGAATTGATACCACGTCATCCTTGAAGAAAGGAATTTTGTCGGTGTGGAGGAAAAGAATGTAGGTTGCAAAAACTTCCTCTGTATTGCATTACATGAATATTAGTAAGAAGCCGATAAAGGTGTGCCATGAAAGGATTCTTACTTACAACAGAAGAGCATTTCTCCAATTTATTGTAAAATATGTGGACAAATATTCCTTCAAACAACTCAAAGGAAGTCCTTCTAGAGCTATGGCGCGGAAAGCGACTAAGAGCTTCAGAAGTTCAAAATAAGTTCAACAAGAGTAGATCAAATTCTTTTTGTTCAATGAGAACATTTTTTCCATTGATGTAACAAGATGTGTTGTTGCGCCTCTGCACTTACAATATCGAAAGTTTGATGAGTAGGTTGTGCAAAAGATGGTTGTATCTCTTCTCCATACATTTACAACAGCATTAAGAGGTGCCATTATATTTCCTTTCGATAATGAGACCAAATTTCCCTTTCTTCTTGGAAATGAAGAAGAAATTAATTTGCCGACAGTAAATTTTTATATATTGGATGGGCAACATACTATTTATGCACAGAAAATAATCATTGCAGACAATCGATATAAACAACTCCATTCAAGGTATCAGCATTGAACAGCTCATCTTCTACATAGCGATGTTCCTCAGCACATCATCAACAAATTATGCAAACAAAAAAAATTATCAAACAAAGAATTTTCAAAGACTCCATTCATTTCTCATGTTCAAAAAAGCAAGGCAGAAATGGATATCCCACGGTAGCCCATCTCGCCCGAGAAAGGGAAACATTCCAAGTGATGCTTGGTAGGTATAAAAAATTTCTTCTTATCAATCAAAGTCTTCAAATTGCTTCTTGTGTTATGAAATTAGAAAATTAACTGGAATATCCAATTTTATATGTTTGCAATCTTTCCAATCTGAATGTATGGATATCTTTCAAGGTCAAAATAAGGAGAGCCTTAAAGACAAGCTAACTCTTGTTTTGACATCGGATCGACTGTGGAGAAAATGGCAGTCTGTATTAGTTTCTATCATGAATTGGGTGTAAAACAAGGTATTTATATTAACTTTTTAAGATGTCTTTGATTTTATTTTACTTTTCTAAAACAAGGTATTTCTATTAACATTTTCAGATGTCTTTGATTTTATTTTACTTTTTTCAGTCGGTTATGTTCAATAACTTCTTAAAATTCCTATTCTACTATAGCTTCAAATAAAGAGCACACCTGGATATCGTCCAATCAAATTATACTATCCGATGACAAAAGTGAATGTGATATAGAATCTACAAAGAACTACCAAATAGGAGCACAAACAGGACAAGAAGGTAAAAATTTATTTTTCAAAGATTGTGGTTAAATTAACTAAATTATGAAAGGGGATAGTGACCTTGAATACTTGCAAAAAATTATATAAAATAGATGCCTACAAATTTCTAGGTCAACATGTGGATCATCCACAACCAGATCTGGCATTGGCGATGTCCCTAGATATTGGCCAGCAAATCATATTGGAGAATAATGGACTAGGTTGGACCTTGGACAATAATGAACTAGAAGAGTGCTTGGACAATAATGAATAAGGCAAAAGATTGGACAATAAAGAACCAGAAGAGTGCTTCGACAATATTAAAACTGGAGAGGGATTGGTGTCAAAATGCAGTGTCTCCAGCGATGTTGCTCACCAGTCAAATGTTGGCCTGCCATTGACAGGTAAAATACAAAGAATATTTTTTACTTAAATTGATAAAAAAAATTATTCCGAAGTATATAATGACAAGCAATATTTCTGTGTAGCTCCCCATACAAAAATGTTATTGATATTAGAAATTGAAGGTTTTCTATTTTGCAAGAAAGCCACAGAAAATGACTCCAAAAGAGAAAAAAAAAGGAAATAAAAAAAATACTGTTGGAGGGGAAAGAGGAAAAAAGGGGGAAGAGATTACTAATGGTGAATTTGAATTTAAACATAAAATATCTTCATATGAGTCACGAACACATGCTATTGAATTTTTGGATTTACTTATTTCCAAATTCAATGTCGGGATTTGGTCATCTAAATGTAGTGTCAATGAGGGGAAGCCACTGCTTGCAAAATTTTTGGTGGAAGGTGGTAAAGATAAATCATATGATATTTTTTATTTATTTGGTTTTGAGAGAGATGTACCTATGATCAAGAAGGAAATACACAAAAAATTATGGAGAGTGTGTGGATGGAGTTCCCAATGAAAACTTCAGAAATTAATACATCAATGATTGTTTTGGAGGGTGATGGTGAGAAAGCACTTCCATTTCAAAACTGTATTTTGAGTAATCCCTTTAGTGAATCGTCCTTAGGAAAAATACTGAATTGGTAAATGGACTTTGGCAACATTTTAGTAAAATGCATAAATCAACTGATATCAGAACCTTCAATGCCTTCTCCCAGTTGAATCTTGGTTGAGTGATAGCCATAAAATGTAACCTATCATTGCCTATTTCTAGATGTAATCTATCATTACCTATTTTAAATCATTCAATGTGTTTTTTGTTTTTTCCGGAGACGTTGCTATTTTCGTCTGAATGTAACGTATTATTAGTTCAGTGTGATGCTTTTATTAAATCAATTGAAACTATGAAATTTTGGGTGATTTTTGTATTATTCTTTGGAAATAGACATCTTCATGTACAGTTGCATGGTTGTGATCATTAACCTCATGAACAAAGTGTTGTTGTTGTTGTTATATATATAGTCACTGTTCTTGTATGCAGTAAGGATATCACCGCAAAAGAAACTATTGGTCTTGGCAGTAGAAGGATTGCTTTTTGGAGTTCAGATGTTATCCAACATTGGAGATTCTTCAGAATGTCGACCTCATTTTGTCCATAATTGATAGAGTTATTATACATGCATGTTCAACCCCGAAATTATCAGTGTTTCCAGAGAGCATTTTGACGTTGCTCTGTGGTTTTCCTCGCTCGACAACATGGAAATTAAAAATTTCCTTGGCATATTTGAATGGTTGAAAAATGAAGAATTTTTATTTATTTGGGGTCAAGAGCAATGTAAACTTAGTACTATTTATAATCACTCAATGTATGCATACTATATTGTTGGGGAAGTACAAGACATATACAAAAATTCGTTCAAGGATGTACTTATCCAATATGGAGATAATATATATAAACAAACAGACATGTTTATAGATGAAGGGAAATATCAATCAGTAGACAATTGCAAGGAAAACTGCTTGAAAATTCCAACTATTTGGAAATTCGACGTTTCACAAGAGAGAGATATAACTATAAAAACAATGTTGTGTTGTCTGTTTAATTATCTTGGGCCTCGTTAAAAAATGTGGCGTTGGTTAAACACATTGAATTTGAAATGACCATAATATTATACAAAAAAAATCATTTAGTGATTTGTATATTTTTTACAACTCTTGCTTTTAATTGATGTAAGTTTTATTGCACAGTTCTCATTATTTATGGACATCGTACCATGTATCTGGTAATGTGTTTCAAAAATTGTTGAACATGAAAGCAATATACTTAGAAACATTGAACCATAATATTTTATTGACTGGGTTGTGTGTGTGTGTTTTTTGTTTGCAGATAGTACTAGAAGATTTGTTTCTAGTAAACCATTGATTATTTTTTATTTCAATGGCATTTTTTTACACGCATTACATAGAAAACAGAAACCCGGATTGTGACGACCACCGGACATCGAAACATCAACAAAGTATTATTTTATACGGCCAGGATTAAGGGAATTTTTTGAAAAACGATTTAATATTTTTGAGATTGGCGTATGGACATCTTCTCAGCGAAAAAACGTTGACGAGTTTTTTCCTAGATTATTAGAAAGAACAGGATTGAAAAGGGAACTATTTAGATTAATTTTAACACAGGAAGATTGTTCTTCCATAGCCAGAGAGGGTTTTTCAGGGTGATGGAAATCCTTATGTATTTCGAAAGCCTTTGAGTATAGTTTGGGACACTTTGATCCATGGTTGGGATCCGACAAATACTGTGATTGTCGATGACTCCGAATAAAAATAGGTTTCTAACGAGGAAGGAAACTATATTATAAAAAAACCTTATACTTTCGACAATGTCAAGGACACATTTTTGTTAGATCGATTATGGCCTTGCTTGTTGCAGCTGAATAGCGTGAGCGATGTGAGGCCAATTGTGAATAAAATGAAAATGGAAGTATTTTTTTAAATAATACACTTGAATGTTTGTTTTTACTAGTATTTTCAATTTCACTGTGATTATAATTCTTGTAAAGTGTCAAGTTTGGTTTCCGAAAATGCAAAATTAGAGTTTGAAATTGCTAAAATCTGTTTTAAAATTTCAAGATTAAGTATTGGATGTGTAAAAGGTATCCTTCCAAAAGGGAAAGTGGCAATCTGCTGTTGGAAAATCAGATGAATTGGGGAACCATCAAAGGAGAGAAGTGGAGAAACTTTGTACTTGGAGAATTGTAATGTTTTACAATCTTAAAAGAATTTTAGTTAGTTTCTCTTTTCCTTTCTTTTGTTGTGTATAAAGTTTCCTCGATTCATTTTGGTTTTTCATACATACATCTAGTACCTGTGTTCAAATTGTATTGTTAAATCATAAAACATATAAATCTGTGTGCTTGATTTATCATTCATATGATTTATATGCAGGTAATGCATCGGTAAATTTCTTTAGTTGATTCATATTGTTTCACGTTCTGCAATTACATAACAGTCATGATCATCATATTGAGTTAATTTGCTAAGTTAAGTTATTAAGCATCTAATTAACAGCTCCTTAACTAGGCTTATGCCTATCATTCTAAGAACATACAGGAGGCATCCATCCATCAATGAGGTTGTGACATGGTGTTCTTGGTTATTAGTCTGTGAAATGGTGTTCTGTTGAATTGCTCCTAGTCCTCTACTTTGTAGGTTAATAATTCTTTGTTTTAATCTAGCAACACTATCATTAGAACTTTTTAGTATTTTTTCAAGTGAAAGGGGTCCTCTAGTAGGTGATATGATACGGATATCCCTTCTATTTTCCTTGTAATACCCCCAATTCGACCCTTAGGATATATTAGCCTTAAATGTAAATAATGTGTACATGTGATGTATGTTTTCCTAGCGTGGAGCTCAAGGCCAAGGCCCCGCTAGTGAAAGCCTGAATTTTGATTAAGGGAAAGTATTTGATATTTTGATACCATGTGCTCTTAAGCCATGGAAATTGTAATAGGATGTAAATAAAAATCAGGCAATATAAAATCCCAAGACTGGCTATGGAGGCAACGAATGAGAAGGGGCCACGTGTATCCACTAGGGAGTGGTGAGGGGGCTATGGGAGTGAACCATAGGTTGCCATTTGTCATTATGAGAACTCATTTGACCTTTCTAGATGACGTTTATCCTTGTTGTAAGAGAGTGGTTGAAGAATTAAGTCAATGACTTTGATGGAGCATGGGCAGCCCTGAAATTCGTATGGGTAGGTATGGGCTCTGTTTACTTGTCCCATAAGTCACTCTACCTCATGGGAGGTGGCTTCATTCTTATCCCCATTCCATGGGGAAGGGGGCCATCATCATTCTCCACCCAAAAACGAGCTCCCATTAGAGAGAAAACCAGAAATCGCGACTTGGAAGGAACCCACGTTTTGGGAAGCCAAAAACGCCCAGATTGGGTATTGGACAGTGAAATCCAATGGGGGATCCGTTGGTATGATCCTTGGGACGAATTTGGGAGCATGGACTACCCCAAAATCCATGGGAAAACCCAGTTTTAGTTGCCCACAAAATCAGTGACGGATTTGGGGTTACTTGTGACAGAGTTGTGAGAAATCCGATTGTGGATGTATGAATAGAGGATGGGATTGTTGAGTCTAGCTGGAAGGGCATGTGGCTCTGGGATTGAGCTCAGTGGACTAGCATCCTCCTCCATCTCCTATTGCATGCTTGAGAAACCCAACTGTGTGCTGGCTTAGCATGGCTGTTTGATTGAAACCCTGACTGTGAGTGAGCCATCTAGTTCCTCCTTAGTGGATACACAACCCAGCTCGGGGGTGATCTCTCAGCTGAAAGAATACAGGCTGGACAGAGATCTATGGTTGGGTGGAACGTTGCTCTCACGTAGCCAGTCGTTTGGGCCATTACAATTCGAGATAAGTATTATTGCAATTGAATTATGTTAATTCTATGCTCTGCAAATATTTTAATTAATGACTGTTGTTTATATGATTGAATGCATGATGAATATGTGTGCATATGTCGTGTTTAGATCCGCTGTGTTTTACTGAAGTTTACATCTGTATAGAGAAGTTTTAATTATTACAGATTTATGAGTAAAAATATTGGGGCTAAGTTTACAAAAGCCCGGTATGTTGTTAATGTTTCCTTCCCTGCATTTGATGATGGGAGAAGGGGACGTTACATTCCTGCTGAGGTGCAGGTGTACCAGGAATTACAGTTGGTTGTGGGACTATTTGTTGTTCAGAGGTAGATGGTTGTGACTGGTTACAAGTGACAACCGATGATGTTCTTGCTAGAGGAGGTTTATGGGTATTCTGTTTAGGCATATTTTACTTCAGGTCCTCCTTCTAGTGCCATTTGTTGAGGCCTCGAGTGTGTATGTGCTAGAATGGGTTCCAAATCTCTCAACAGAGAGAGAAAACGCAGCCATAGGCTTGAGATAATCCTGCGCAAGTATTACCCTATCCTCGAGCTGTTTGGGATGGTGATCTCCCATGGATACAAAGGCCTCCGCTGGAACTTGTGGTTTTGATCCTAAAAGGATCTATCTTCCAATGAAGGAAAACAAAGTGTGTTCAGTCTGAAACAAATCTACCTAGGAAGGAAAATCTAAGCTAAGTTAGACCTACTCTAAAAGGTGTCTTGTTTAAATGAAGATTTAACTTGATGTGAAAATAAATAAGTACATTCATCCACTTAACAAAAATGTGAAGAAGATCAATTCCTTATTTGCTTAAGTTACAATCAATCAATTAAAATTAACTGAATGCAATATTAAGTGTTTAAGCTCATTCAATATTAACCTATAACCAATATGTCAATTGAAAAATTAACAATTAGATTATAATTTACTGTAAATCATTTGCAAAAATCGATAAATATTTTAGTTGAAGAAATTCAATTAAAACATAATGCATACACAGATTTAACATAAGGAAAAATCCAGATTAACAATCTCTGCATGAAATAATATTTGCAAAGGATTAAACAACATAGATAATAACCTGAAGTAGAAATCAATATTTACCAAAGAAATTTGATCAATGAACAAAAGATGATGCAAGAGAATAACTTTACTGTATTAATGAAAGTCTGTAAGAAATTACAAGCTCAGCATAAAATAGAGCATCTCTAGTCTTCTTTTGTCGATTTCTACCCCAAAAATCATCATCCCTTGACTAAGAGAGATCTACCCCATAAATAATAAATTACAAAAATAATACAAAGGATAAATTTCCCTTAAACAGGGATTACAAAATCAGAATATTCTATTTAGTGAGGAAATCTTCCCACTTGTCCCAAACTTCTATCAATTCATCTATATCTGGATAACGAGGAGATTCGAGCCCCAGCTGGGCATGACACATGAATCCTTCAATCTCATTTTTGGTTATATTATGCCATGTGCGGATAAAAATATAGATCTTGGACTCCAAGGAAACAGGTTGCTTAATCAACCAATCCACATCTTCAATTTGGATATGCTCAATCTGCAGGATTTTCTCCTTGACTTGATCACAACGGGATTCGACCTGTTCTATCATCAATTTTGGCGGATCTTCCCCCTCGATGAGCCCCATTGTAGGGAATTCTAGTACCTCCATGAGATTTCCTGAGGCATACCATCTTCTTCTGCAAAGGGATTGAGCGTGGTTGATAGTATCCTATACCATGTTAATAACATTCTCCCAAGCTCGCATAGTAGTTCGGATCTATCTGAATTTGAGGCTGTCCAATTTAGGGATATCAGCTGGATTATCTTCAATATACTTATGCCAATCCATGATGTCTTCTACATCTTTAGAAGCCTGTTTGGTTTCCTCTACTTGCTGGCCAAAGCTGATAACCATTTTGTCAAAGACAATGTAAGTCTCATGGATTTCACCCAAGGTAGTAAATAGCTTAGCTAGAAGCTGATGATGCTTCAGGTTGACTTGATTGGCTAGGTACTTGAACTCTTGCTATGAAAAACTAGAAAATGTAGAGGAGGCTACACTTGCAGTTGCATCCTTTAGTTGTTGTTCAAGCACAACTATCTTTTCAACATTGGAAGTGTCCAAATCTTTGGCATCTTGCAATTGGACTTGAAGAGAAGCATTATGTTCTTTAAGGTCTTCAATCTTATTTTCAATTTTTTTTCTCAGTTCACGAATGTCAGCTTCATGTTCTTCATTGGCCTTAACCAGCTGCTCTTGAAGTTTCTTCAACTCCTCCTTCTTGACATCAATTTCTTTATTCAGTGTGATTACTGAATCAAAATTGGCAATTGCAAAAGCACCCATGGCAGCAGTAGTATCCAGTGCTTCTTATTGTATGTCATCTGATTGCTTGGCCCAAATGATTTGATTAGGAAAGGGGCCCTACAACACATCTTGATCTCTTCCTCTTTTGTTACCCTTCTTCACCAATGCCTTAGTCGTTTTGCTATAGAAATAATATCCAAGGGAGCTTACAATATCTTCCTCATAAGTAGCTACCAATTCAGTGGAAGTTGTAGCCACATCTCCTATTGCAATTATTGAGGTTGTCTGAGTAACAGTGGTATTAGGTATTGTCATAGTAATCTGAGAGGTGGTTAGTGGAGAAGGGATAACTTCAGGGACTGAGGGTAAAGAGGTTGGAGTAGGGATTGAAGTAAAAACTTCAGGAAGTGAAAAAGATGCACTTGCAACTAATGGTGAAGACGGAACAACTGGAATTTGGACATCATTGGCTGGTGGTGATGAAATAGATGATGGTGGTTGCAGAGAGATAGTTGAAGACTGGATCTCTGCAACTTTTGATGGTGGAATGGAAAGTGGAACTGACAGGGTTGGAGATTTAACAGTAATGGAAGTTATTACATGAAATAACTGGGATATGGTGGATGGTGGTGTTACCCCAGAAGATAAAGTCGAAAGAGCTTGAATGGATGAAAGTAAGAGTGTTGAAGTTGTGGTATCAACAACTGTAGTGGTTTCAAGAGACTGTTGATCTGGGATAAGATCATCCATGACTATGGAATCCAACAAATATGCGATTTCCTGAGAACTTTCAGTTTCTTCCTGCACCACAGTCACAGAAGGAAGTGTTTCATCTTCCACATCACTGTCTTCAATAGTAAGAGTAGGAATCTCAGAGGCAGAAGTTTGAATTTTCCATCTTTTAGCTGGTTTACTCACAACAATCACTTGAACATCAGTAATCAGGTTGGCTGTAGCAGACACTTGAATATCAATAGTGGGTTTGGGTACTGCAACCACTTGGGTATCCAGCACCGAACTCATCTGTGCTAATTTATGCTTGAATTGTTGAGATGTATGCATCCACATCTTTGATTTTGTAGCAGTTTTCAACTTCGGAGTATCCTCCATAAGGAATTTGTTAAATTTTCAGAATTTACTTCAATCTGATCTAGGATCTTAACTGAGAGAACAACATGTACAGCAAATCTACATCATATCAATATTGGACACAATAATGCAAGCACACAAGAGACACAGAGTTTACTTGGGGAAAGCCATAAAGGTGAAAAACCCCAATAACTTCCTCAGAGATAATGGAGCAATGATACAACCAGAATACAAGAGATAGTCTTCTCCTAGCAGCAGAGCCTCCTCCTCCACAAGTGAACCACTCTCCCATGTGTGAGTGAGAGGATAGAATGTGTAAAATGAGAGAGACACACTCTCTATTTATACACTAACTTGACTTGACCTTTACTCAACTAGGTCAGCCTCAACTTAACCACTTAACATAATGCTGACTGGGCCGACCCCCACTAGGGTGGTCTAATAACCCTTTGACGCACATGGCTTACCCCTAATAGGGTGGTCTAATAACCCTTTGACCCACATGACTTATACAGTGCCGACCCCAACAAGGTGGTCTAATAACCCATCACGTATAAGTTACGATACTTACAATATAAATGATGACACTTCCATATAGAGGAATAATAACATCTCTATAGGAATACAATATACATATATGTGAAATACATTCCGAAGTTACATATACATCAACACTCCCTCTTAACTAGGAAGGTATTTATCGACACAGGTCTTCTAGCACAAGTCTTCTTCTCTGGATCATCGTCACTAGATAATCGTCATTGAGTCATCATCATCGACACTGCTGCTGCTATCTCAATCAATCTCTGAATCTACTCGTCATAGGAAGTTCTACAGAGCTAGTCCTTTTTCATACTGGATGTAGGCCCACCACCTGTAGGTCTTTTTCATCACTGGCCATACTGTGGAAATCTCGGGACTTATTACGTGCATCACAAAACCTTAAAAGAGTCTCACGGCTAGCAAGAACTCTAAAGAGCATCTGAGGCATTTTTCATCCTGTCCAGATCTCCAGGACTTATTACATGTGACCCCACCACAAAACCTCGAAAGAGAGTCCCAGGAATGATTACGAGCACAAGGCTCAACCTATCAGATCTCCCAGGGCACAAATTACATATGGTCACCACAAAACCTCGAAAGAGCATCCCAGGACTGATTACGAGCACAAGGCTCAACCTATCGGATCTCCCATGGCACAAATTACATGTGGTCATGGAAAAACCTCTAAAGAGCATCCCAGTAATGGTTACGAGCACACACCTCAACCTATCGGATCTCCCAGGGCACAAATTACATGCCATAAGACAAAACCTCGAAAGAGCATCTGCCAGATATCCCAAGGCACAAATTACATGCGATAGGAAAAACCTCAAAAGACTATCTACAGATCTCCCAGGGCACAAATTATATGTCCTCCCAAGCAAAACCTTGAAAGAGCATTTTCCAGATATCCCAGGGTACAAATCACATCCCATAGGCAAAACCTCGAAAGACTATCTGCAAATCCCCCAACGCACAAATTATATGCTTATCTACACAACCTGTTCCACAGCCATAGAGTATCAACTTGATACTCACCATACATCATCCTGATGTACACATGATCATCTTGATCATCATCACTGGAACATCCTACTGCATGTCATCTGGAACAACATCCTGAAGCTTGTTATCCATGATCATCCTGATCACATCATGCATCTACCTGATGCATATCAAGTATCTACCTGATACATATCATCATGCATGATCCACCTGATCATACAATGTATCCACCTGATACAAATACAAATACATGATCCACCTGATCATACATGATACATATCAACATACATGATCTACCTGATCATACAATGTATCCACCTGATACATATACAGATACATGATCCACCTGATCATACATGATACATGATCTACCTGATCATACAATGTATCCACCTGATACATATACAGATACATGGTCCAAGCATCCAACATGCTGCATATACAAAATACATAGAAATGATCCAACCGATCATATCCAGCATCCAACATGATGCGTATATACATAAATGATCCAACTGATCATATCCAGCATCCAACATGATGCATACATACATATACATATAAATGATCCAACTGATCATATCTAGCATCATCTTCTTTAGATCATCTCATCATCCACGAAGCACAGCCCAGATGCACATCATCCATCACTTACACCACCGACATGGGAGAACACATCCACCACCATTCAGGGAAGGCTCTAGCCCTTACTTTTTCACCATGGGAGAAGACATCTACCACCATGTGAAAAATGGCTTCAACCCTTACATCTACACCATGGGAGAACACATCAACCATGTCAGAAAAGCTCATGTGCATCTGCATCTTCCGGACTCATCACTTCCCTTTGGAAGGAACCTCGATCTGAAGTGCACCAAGACTCTCTCTGAAGTTCTGCACTCTGGCCAATGGCTTGGTCAATACATCTGCAACCTGCTTATCCGTCACAACATACTATGCCTCAGCTGTACTCAATGCTACGTAGGACTGCTTCCTTCTAAACCAAGAGATCACACCTGATCCCTATCTGCAGCACTACCTGCCCACTCTGAATCAACATAACCCTACAGGTTAAAATTTTGATTCACTTCATACTTGAGCCCATAATCCATTGTACCCTTCAGGTACCTCAAAACATGCTTTACAGCAACCAGCTGAACATCTCTCGGATCCGTCAGGAACTGGCTCAATGTGTTCTCTGCAAAACAAATATATGGTCTTGTGTTCGTCAGGTACATAGAGGACCCAATCATCTGACGATACATCGTGACATCAACCATATTAGATGAAGCATCTCACAAAAGCTTCCGGTTCGATGCCATAGCTGTGGCCATAGCCTTGCAATCCATCATCCTGAACCTCTTCAGGATATCTACTGCATACTTCCTTTGTCCAAGGAAGATTCCATCTGCACTCTGCCACACCTCCATGCCAAAAAAAACAAATAGTGCATCATCACCAAGTTCTTCAACTCGAACTCGGCAGCAAGCTTCCGCTGCATGTCGGGAATCAATCTATCCTCAACTGTTACGAATAGGTCATCCATATAGAAAAGTAGTATCATTGGATTTCCTTCCTCAACCTTGTAGTAAAGGTTGAAATCCACTTTAATCTTGGTAAAGCCCAAACTAGATAGAAAGCTATCTATCCTATCTGCACATATATATGACTACACCATTCAAGAAAGCTATCTTGAAATCCATCTGATGTATCTTCTATTTCATCACTTTTATATTTCTCTATGCTGCCATCTGCAGCATGCTTGATCTTGATAGATCCATATGGAAGTCATAACAAACTTCCCTTTAGGTCTTGGGACTACATCCCAAACATCATTCTTCATGATCGATGGATCATGGAATTCTTCCCATATCCTGGGAACTTCAATATCTTCAATAAATAATTTTGTTGCTGAACAAATGTTGTAGTTCTTCTTTTGTAGGTGATGGCGTACGATCTTTCCTACACAACAAGTTAAATTGCATGATTAGAAAACATCTCATAGTTTTCAGAAAAAATTCTTACACATAAAGAAATATGTCATACAGTCATGCAATTATCTTAGCCAATGCTTAAATACAACATTTATCCATATCCTGTAACTTTCTAGATGCCTTCCAATCTCTACCAGAACAATGTTAAGAGTGTGGACAACTCCCAACATGTCAGCAAAGAGTTTTCATTCTAGATAAGTAGCAATGGAATGTTGTACAGTGCCATAGGCCACTTACCCATAACATGCATATTAGTAGTATACTGTTCATTAATGCAATCATTCTAATATGCACAATACATATCCTAAGTCTAGGAACATGAGCATATACATCATTGAACAATTTTATTTAAACAAACAAATATGCAAGAAATGATAATTAAAAATACTTATCTTTGTTTGGTTGCTGGGTGGACTCCCTCTGAGTCTTTGCTTCCTTGCAGGAGCTGCTGAAGTAGCTTCTTCTACACCTTTCTGTTGTGGAATGTAGAAAGATGGTCAACTCCCTCTGAATATCTGCATCCTTGCAGAAACTACTAAAGTGTGCTCCTTTGCTTTCTTGCAGGAACAATTGGAGTGTGCTCCCTCTTGATCTTTGCTTCTTGGATTACCTATCCTTGAACTTACATCCATCCTTAATCACTATGCATGCTTATTAGTATCATCATTGTGTTATCCTTGAGGTCTCATACATAATCACACATTTATTAGTATAATCTTAATACTATCAAAACACAATAATCTTAAACATGTATAGTCATGATCATTCATAGATAATAAACAATAGTATTCAAGGTTTCAGGGAAGTCTTCTTTTACTCATGCATATTCTTATTTGATCATAGGGCTCTTCTGATTAGTTAAATCATCAATGCATAAACCCGTGATTACTCAAACCTATACCTTCATGATTCTTCTGGTTAGTCATATCATCAATTATGGTAAGAAACATAATATGCATACAGCCATGACTATTCAAACCTATGACTTGATGAATAATCATTATCAACAACACAACAATATAAGATCCTAACACAAGGTAGGATTCTAGCTTGATATAGGAAAAACATGCCTAGATTAGCATGCTAGCTAGTTATGTCTAACATACCCACATAATGTCTTTTGGTTCTCTTCAGTGACTTGTGCTAGTAACCTGCATGTCTCATAGGTTAACCATTTTAGGACCACGTTATACATACCTCGAAAGTAGATCTTATATGTGATCCATGACAATGGATGAATCTTTGTCTTCATGTCACCATGATCATATGTTCTTGAAGTAGAACATGATTTGTCTTTCTTGGTGTACCTTTTATGTTAGTGAACAACATAAACCTCATACAACATCACAATGCATTAGTACATTCATAAGTGTCAAAACCTTAATCAATGAATATCTTCTATTAAGGTGATACGACAAGTCTAGTAATTAATCAAGATTGTACTGTAATGATATGAAGACAAACATATGATAAACTTAACCATGAAGCATACCTGTAATCCATACCTGTCAATATTGCTTGTAATCTTCTTATGAAAGGCCTTAGCCTCATCTCCCTCTGAAACATGAACTTCTTCACTTATGCAGGTGACCAATCCATCCTCTTCTAGGATTAACCCAATCCACTTGATCTGCAGGAACTGGATCTGGAGCTGTAATAGGGTTTGTCAGAGAAACCCCAAAAATTAAAACTTTGAATTTCAAACTTTTGAAAGGATAGAAATATGCGCCTTGATGAGTTGATCAAGCTGGTATATTCAGAATTTGAAAACTGCAAAGTTTCACTCCTCAATTTTACATTTGAAACTTTCGGATTCACTGGACGTGACCTTGAACTAGGGTTTGATGAAGCCCACTCTTCTGCCCAATCAAAAGGTTTGATCCAAAGCTCTAAGCTTCTATTTTTATGAGGAGCTTCCAGCCGTGGCCACAGATTTCAAAAATTCCCATTTTTGCAGAAGCCCTAATTTTCCACTTTTCTAATCAAAGTCCCGAACTAGGGTTTGATCAAGCCTGACCTTCTGCCCAACCAAAAATTCTGATCTTGGTCTCTAATTTGGATTTTTATGAGTAGCATTCCGCCGTGGTCTCCGATTACAAAAATTCCAACTTTCTCCGAAGCCCTAAATTCCGGAAGCCATGAATGAAGGTGCTAAAAAATCATTTTGATTTGACAGAAATATGTACCTAACTGTTTCTGGTGTAACTCCAAACTTTTCAATCCTTAGGGTCTGAAAATTTTTCTTGAGATAGCACAACCTGTTATCTTTCCATCCCAATAGGTCTAACCTGAATTGGATTCTCTAAGAGAGAGTTATGTGAAGTGTCGCAACGTGGCCTTTTTATGGGATAATACAAGAGAGTGAACTTGTACGATGTGCCACGTGTCATTGGTTCAACTTCAGCCTCTGAAAATTTTTCCTGAGATATCCCGACTTGTTATATTTCCATCTCGATAGTTCTGACCTCAATTGGATTCTCTGAGAGAGAGTTATTCCCAGTGTCCCAACGTGACCTTTTTATGGGATAATATAGGAGAGCGAACTTGTATGGTGTACCACATGTCACTGGTTCAACTTCGGCCTCTGAAAACGTTTCTTGAGATAGGACCATCTGTGTACTACCTGTCACGTTTTATGAAATTTCATTTAAAATTCCTAGCCCAAGTTATGACCTTTTTCCCAAGGTCACCTGATTTTGACTCAGATCTGGAAGAGGCCAAAACCCTATATTGTACAGATCATAAATCACAAAGTACAACGATTTAGAGGTTGTCCTTTGTACACAAGGTGTATGGGGATCTAAGCTTCGACCTGTAAAATTTTCAGATCCGAAAACGTCTCCAAAATGGATTTATAGCGAAAGTGATACGATGATTGGTTTTTGCTATATCAAGCCCTAGCATCGTAAGTGCAACAAGTGTCATACATGCCATATCATGCCTTCTTTCAGGATAGCTCTAATACATTGTTAAATTTTCAGAATTTACTTCAATCTGATCTAGGATCTTAACTGAGAGAACAAAATGTACAACAAATCTACATCATATCAATCATGGACACAATAATGTAAGCACACAAGAGACACAGAGTTTACTTGGGGAAAACCATAAAGGTGAAAAACCCCAATAACTTCCTCAGAGATAGATAGAGCAATGATACAACCAGAATACAAGAGATAGTCTTCTCCTAGCAGCAGAGCCTCCTCCTCCACAAGTGCACCACTCTCCCAAGTGTGAGTGAGAGGATAGAATGTGTAAAATGAGAGCGACACACTCTCTATTTATACACTAACTTGACTTGACCTTTACTCAACTAGGTTGGCCTCAACTTAACCACTTAACATAATGATGACTGGGCCGACCCCCACTAGGGTGGTCTAATAACCCTTTGACCGACATGACTTATACAGGACTGACCCCAACAAGGTGGTCTAATAACCCATCAAGTATAAGTTACGATACTTACAATATAAATGATGACACTTCCGTATAGAGGAATAATAACATCTCTATAGGAATACAATATACATATATGTGAAATACATTCCAAAGTTACATATACATCAACAAAATTTTCCTTTGTCTCCATCCGGGTAGGTCAACATCAATGGAACACTCGCTTTGTGAGCTTCCTTTTCTTCCCTATCTTTTCTTGTTTTCTCATCAAGCTTGAGTTCCATGCTTCTATGGCTCAAAACCTTGGTTTTAAGCTCCCACTGATACTGAAAGATATGGATTTGTTCTTCTTTGTTGTTTTCCCTCAGCAAGACTTCAAAGAAAATATTAACTCCCAGATAAATAGAGTCATCAGGGATGTGTTGATGTGTATAACCAATCTTCATATGTGCCTGTTTGAAATGAGCCTCCAGAAATCCTTCGGCATCATGAGTTCTTTTGGGAGAAAATCCCAATTTCAAAGAAACGATCATGTCTCCCAGTGTTGCAACCCAAATTGAAGTTGGGATAACCAAAGGCCGGAGGTTTAAAGGGAACTTAGGCCATCCTTTCCTTTTGGGACCAGTGAGCTTAAGGTAGACACCATCTGTAATAGTCTGATAAGATATCTCCTCAAGTAACAGTGTGTTAGGGATAACTCTTGGTAGAAAATGTACAATATTGCTTCCTCGGACTCTAATGTAAGCAAAGGATTCTCCCACATACCAGTCACCCAACGTATGGAGAAAAGGCAGGGGAATCTTCCCTGAAAATCTGCTGGTAAATTGCACCAAAGAAATGGTCGCAGATGTCATAGAACAAGGGAACAAAATTGCTTTCCCATAAAGCAAAACAATAAATATGAACAGGGGGTGAGGAGTTAGTCGAACTCCACCCCATGGTGGGATACTAAAACTCTGTACATAAAACATCAATTACAAATGCAGAGAAAAAGAAGTACGGCTTCCTTTAAGCTGTTGTTTTCTGATATTTCTCAATGGCTATCTTTAACTCTGTTGATAAAATTGAAGCCCAAGGGAATAACTGCCTCGTTGTTAGGACATTATGGGCAATAGGAGCCCATTCTGCTTTGAATATTGAACAATTAGGGAGACCATAAAGTCTATAGAGCATGGATGCCAGAAGAGAATAAGGCTCTTTGAACCAGGAAATTGGGTATAAATTATCAGCCCTGGTTATGAAATTTGCCAGTCTGTGCATCCAAGACTTCAACATTTCATTGAAATTGTACATACTCTTTGAAAACTCAAGGAATGCAACATTGAGGGGTTTAACAACTGGTTTTAGGGCGTAATCTTTGTGAAAACCTAGGGATGAAAAGAAACCAATTGAGACCCCACGCTATCATTAAAGAGCGATCTTTAGGGTTAGCATGGTCTATAATCCACTTAACTGCATCAGTGTATGGAAGGATAGCAGGTCTGGAAGATATAGTGTGGAGTTGTGAATCCCTAATATTTTCATAGGCAGGGCAGTCACTCTGAATATTAGTTAGGTTGTCATTGTTAAAGATGGAGTAAATTTTGGACCATTCGATTTGGTATGTCTTAGAACCTTATCGCTGGTGTCGGCAAGGACGTCAAAGTTTGGGTCTTTGTTAAAAAGATCTTTCTAAGGCGTTTTGCAACAAGTGTTGCGAGACATGTTTGAAAAACTGGAGAAATATGATGAATAAATAAACACCAATTAAAAAAAAAACTTAAAATAGAAAAAAACATTGAACAATTGAATAAGAAAATGACACGAAGCCAACCAGTGCCAGCTGGAAAAATGGCAAAAATGACCGCTGGTAAAAAGTTGCGAAAATGACCCCTGGTAAAAAGTCGTGAAAATGCCCCTGGTAAAAAGTTGCGAAAACGCGCCTAGTAAAAACTCGCGAAAAAGACCCCTAGCAAAAGATCACAGTAAAATCCGCACAAATGGCGAAAACGACCCTTGGTAAAAACTGGCAGTAAAATCCACACAGCAGTCAATTTTCGAAAATGAAAAATAATAAAAGAAAATAGAAACAAAATCAACAGATTTATTAATTCTATCGGGTTACATTTCGGTCGCAAGATTAAGACAAATCGATGGTTGAGATCTAATATGGGGAATGTGGAAGACAAGTTGCGGGGGTTTAATTTTTTGGAAATATGTACAACCTTCTCAGAATCCGCAATATGCAATCCAAATAAAAACAAAACAAAGTGTCATCACTTCCTATGATGTCAGTTCTCTCTTTGAGGCTCATCTGTGTGAGATTTTGGCCTTACAAAATAGAGATCAATTCATGTATAACCAGAATGGTCAAGACCGAAAAAATATAAATAACAAGAAGGGTCGGTAGATCCTTTGTTTAGTAGATAATTGTGAACATCAATATCCAACAATTCACATGTATCGAGACTGGTGAACACAAGAAGGATCGGATGACCCTTCTGGTAGTCTAGAACTAGTATAAAAATAATAATGGGAAGAAGAAGGGTCTGCCGCCCCTTCATTCATGATGGAATTGTGAAAATATTCAACTTACGAAGTATAGACTATCAATTCATGTATATCCTGAATGGTGAAGACTGCAAAAATACTAATTGCAAGAAGGGTTGGCCGACCCTTTATTTAATATGGAAAAAATGGAGAAAACGACCCCTGGTAAAAACCCTCAGTAAAATCCACACTGCAGGTAAATTAAGGTTTCCATCTATTCAATGCATGTAAATTCTATTTTTAATACCAAAAATCTTTTCAAATTATCGGGTGGCCTGCATATACTTTCGTCCAATTTTAAGTCTTAGCTCATTTGATCTCATGGAGGAAAAATATACCTTTGGAAGTGGGATTTTTTTTTGCATGCATTAGAGCAAGCTTAAACCCCTAGATTTGCTTATTTATCAAAGATTCAGAATGATTATAACTTTGTTCCATATGTGTCATGTGACTTTGCATTGTAGCTCTCTTACCTGATTCTTTGAATTTTTCTTTGAGCTAGTTGTTAAGTTATTGCATAATTTTTGTTGGACTTGGTCCCAGATAGAATGTGCAGTCAACAAGGTGCTAGAGTCTATTTGATTCTATCTAAATTAACTTGCCCCCCTTGACCTCGACCAAGGGGGCAAGGGGGAAACCGAATCATACAGTACTCAGATCCCCGTGCATTCCATTTTTTATATTATCTATCCATTAATATCATTCTTGCACCTCTAGTGATAAAGGATTTTCTCTGAGCCATCCATCTTGCACGATCGATCTGGTACCATTGATTATATTCCATGCTTAGCCCCACAACCTTCCACAATCTTCAATCTCTCAAACGCTACCTTCCTCGCACCTTAGATCTGTGTAGTTATTATCAACTGTCGATCTGGCCCATGTCTGCATCCTTATCGTCCAAAGGTGCAGCCTTTACAAAGGTTCCCAAATTTGGAACATGTCGATACTCCATGCATGTTCAATCTGCAAACTAAACCTTCGTCGCTGATGCCTTTCCCTGCTAGATCTGCACCGTCGAAACATGCGGTCCCTGCAAAAAATTCACAAATCTGAAAAGTCCATTTCCCTGAGCATCTCAAATCACCGAAGTACCTGTCGTCCGTATATCTATCCTTCTGCCCGCCGATCTAATTTCCAACTTGCTCGTGGGCTAGCAACACTCCGCCCACGCTTAAACCATCCTATCTCACTTTAGCAAACAATGTTTGTGGCCATCGATCTCTATCAAGCTTCAATAACTGTCGATCTCCGTCAAGCTTCTGGTAGTCTAGAACTAGTATGAAAATAATAGTGGGAAGAAGAAGGGTTAGTCACCCCTTCATTTAAGAGGGAATTGTGCAAATATTCAACCTACAAAGTATAGGCTGTCAATTCATGTATATCCTAAATGGTGAAGACTGCAAAAATACTAAGCACAAGAAGGGTTGGCCGACCCTTCATTTAAGCTAAAAAAAATCGCGAAAATGACCTCTTGTAAAAACTCACAGTAAAATCCACACAGTAGGTAATTTTCAAAGATGAAAAGTAATAAAAGGAAACAGAAACAAAATCAACATATTTATTAATTATGTCAGGTAAAATATGTGTCGTAAGATTAAGACAAATCAACGGTTGAGATCTAATCTGTGGAATGCGGAAGATGAGTTTCAGGGGTTTTTTTTTTGGAAATATATACAACATTCCCGCAATCCACAATTGCGGGTTGCGGGACTACAACTCAAAATAAAAACAAACCTAAGTTTCCGCAATCCACAATCTGCATTGCGGGTTGCGAAAACGCATGTCGCAAATCCGTTATTCAAATAGTTCCCACATCCACAATCATTTATAACTAGATAGCCACTTTAACAAGCTATAGCATGATATGATGGGGCATGCATTTTTCTCAAACCATGAATTATGGCGGGCATTTTCTCAGAGCAGTTTTGACTACTTTTTCCATACTTTGTCAATTTCCAAAGTTTCACAAGCTTGTCATACTTTTTCAGAATTATGTCATATTGCAACACTCACACATTCCATGTCATCACTTCCTATGGTGTCAGTTCTCTCTTTGAGGCTCACACGTGTGATATTTTGGCCTGCCAAAACAAAGATCAATTCATGTATAACCAGAATGGTCAAGAATGGAAAATTATAAATCACAAGTGTCAGTCGACCCTTCATTTAGTAGATAATTGTGAACACCAATATCTAGAAATTCACCTGTATCCAGACTAGTGAGCACAAGAAGGATTGGACGACCCTTCTGGCATCCTAGAACTAGTATGAAAATAATACTAGGCAGAAGAAGGGCCAGTCACCCCTTCATTTATGAGGGAATTGTGCAGATATTCAACATACAAAGGATAGGATGTCAATTCATATATATCTAGAATGGTGAAGACTGGAAAAATACTAAGGACAAGAAGGGTCGGTCGACCCTTCTTTGAAGCTATAAAAAATAGCGAAAACGACCCTTGGTAAAAACTCGTAGTAAAATCCACAAAGTAGGTAATTTTCGAAGATGAAAAATAATAAAAGGAAACAGAAAAAAAATAAAAAAAAATCAACATATTTATTAATTCCATCGGGTTAAATCTGGGCCGTAAGATTAAGAGAAATCGATGGCTCATATCTAATATTTGGAATGCGAAAGACGTGTTGCGAGGCTTTATTTTTTGGAAATATATACAATGTTCCCGCAATTAGCAATCTGCAATTGCGGGTTGTGGACTACAACTCGAAATAAAAACAAACCCGCGTTTCTGCAATCTGCAATCCGCAATCCGCATTGCGGGTTGCGGAAACGCATGTCGCAAATCCATTATTCAAACACTTCCCGCAATCCGCAATCATGTATAACTATATAGCCACTTCAACAAGCTATAGCATGATATGATGGTGCATGCATTTTTCTCAAACCATGAATTATGGTGGGCATTCTCTCAGAGCAGTTTTTACTACTTTTTCCCTACTTATTAATTTCCAAAGTTTCACAAACTTGTCATTATTTTCCAGAATGATGTCAGATAGCACCAGAACACCCTCATGTGTCTTTCCAGCCACATCACACATTCCATGTCATCATATATTCCATGTCATCACTTCCTATTGTGTGAGATGTTGGCCTGCCAACATAGAGATCAATTCATGTATAACCAGAATGGTCAAGACTGGAAAAATATAAATCAAAAGAAGGTTTGGCTGACCCTTCATTTAGTAGATAATTATGAACACCAATATCCAATAATTCACTTGTATTGAGACTGGTGAACACAAGAAGGATTGGACAACCCTTCTGGTAGTCGAGAACTAGTATGAAAATAATATTGGGAAGAAGAAGGGTCGAATGCCCATTCATTTATGAGTGAATTGTGCAAATATTCAACCTACAAAGTATAGGTTATCAATTCATGTATATAATGAATGGTGAAGACTGCAAAACTACTAAGCACAAGAAGGGTTGGTCGACCCTTCATTTAAAAGATAAATGATTTTTTTTTAACCTACGAAGGTTGGGACAACAATTCCCCACTACCAACTTCCACAGAATATGGTAGGGATCAGCACATTGCCTATGTTATAACATGTAAACAATATTTATCCCGACTTTCGACTGCTGAAAAGATGGATCGGCCGACCCTTCTCTTAGTATATAATTGTGGACACCAATAAACGACAATTCACCTGTATCCCCAATGGTGAACACAAGAAGGATCGAACCACCCTTCCTCTAGTCTAGAACTATTATGAAAATAATATTGGGCATAAGAAGGGTTGGCCACTCCTTCATTCATTTATCTCGAGCCTCATTCAAAAATGGGGTGTTGGTTAATGACATTCAACTTCAAATGAAAACAAACCAAAGTTTCCGCAATCCGCATTGCGGGTTGCAGGTTGCGGAAACGCATGTCGCAAATCCATTATTCAAATAGTTCCTGCAATCCGCAATTGCGGGTTGCAGGAATCAAATCCCCCATTATTGGAAAGCATTTACAATGGAAAACCAGAATGGTCAATCATGGAAAAATACTAAGGCTAGGCCGTCATTTCATGTATAACCAAAATGGTCAATAATGGAAAAATCCTAAGCACAAGAAGGGTCGGCCGACCCTTCGTTTAGTAGATAATTGAGAACACCAATATCTAGCAATTCACCTGTATCCATAATGGTGAGCACAAGAAGGATCAGTCGACCCTTCCTGCAGTCTAGAACTAGAATGGAAATAATACTGGGCAAATCGAATGACTTGGGGGGACCATCGAAGGAGAGAACTGGAGACACTCTGTACTTGGAAACTTGTAATGTTTTACAATCTTTAAAGAATTTCATTTAGTTTCTATTTTAATTTCTTTTGTTATATGAATCCAATTTCCTTGATTCATTTTTGTTTTTCATACATACATCTACTAACTCTGTTTTGTATTGTTAAATCATAAAACATATAAATCAGTGTGCTTGATTTATCATTCATATGATTTATATGCAGGTTATGCACCAATCTATTTCTTTCCTTGATTCATATTGTTTCACATTCTGCAATCACAACACAATCATTATCGTCATGATTTAATTTTTTAATTAGCTCATCATTGACAAGACGGTCACATTCTTTTTAATCCTTTGACTAAAATAACACAGGAATATTTACTCTTGAAAATATGCATAAACTCTATTCGAGAATATTATTTCAGAATTGAAGGGCTCAATACAAAACGAGTATATCTTCACGATTTCCAACCCTTACTAGATTTTCCAAAACAAAATCTAATCCTTTCAATAAAATAACACTGGAATCTTTAGTCTTGAAAATATGCATCAACTCTGCTCAGCCATCTGTATTCAAAATTGAAGGGCTCAATACAAAACGAATATATATTCACGGGTTCCAACAGTTACTACATTGCCAAAAATTGTCTTTTATACATTGTAAAACCTCTCGAGGTGAAACCCTAACTGCTTCATAACTAAAAATAGAAAATTATAAACTAACTATTACATTCCATTTAGGTCAAAATTTATACAATTTCCAAAATTTCTCAGAATATAACATTTGATGTCTTTCTATTGGCTGTAGTTGCTGATAGGGTTTCTTTCTCGAACAATAGTCTTCAAGTGTGCAAGGTGTACTTCATTTTCTCATATCTCTCCACTGTCTTCCATTTCTCTATAGAAGGTACCTCATAACTAGTCATCTCCTCAACCAAAACTTTCAACTCTATCTGCTCTGCAATGGAAGTTGGACGAATCTTTTCAGCTATCATGGCCAGCTGGTTTAGAATTTCAAAGTCAAGGGAGAGTTTCTTCAGTAGAATTTTCCCTATTAGAACATGAGTCAAACCTTGAAATTTCTCATGGTTCCTCCCGATGTTATATAGTAAATCCTTATAATTGTCTTGAGAAATTAATTCATTATTTTCATCCCAAAAAGAAGGAAGTCCCTTTTGTATTACCTTTTTGAATCCCTTTTTGAATGCTTCAACCTATTCCTTCATCTGTTCTGCACTAGCCTGAACATTCTCAATGTGAGAATGTTTTCCAAGGACTCTCCTACCCCAAGTTATGACCCTTACCCTGTTTTCGATAGCCATTTCTTTCAGATCACCTTCTGCAAAAGTATTTAAGAAACTTATGGTGCCCTGGGCTGTATCTTTTGGTATCTTATCTAAAACTTCTCTCATTGCTTTACAGCTTTGTAAGCTATCATTTGCTATGGCGTCCTTTGTCTTCATAAAATCTAAATAAGGCCTCAATTTTGCGGCCTCGTCGATGATTGAATCCAAAATCAAATGCTTTGCACCTTGCAATGCTATTTGTCCTGTCACTTGGCCTATCATCCTATGATTTCTGCCTACCAAATATTTATTGTTTTTTGTCAACTCTTTTATTTCATTTTCCTTTTTCTGATTTTCCTCTTCTAGTATTTGTTTTTCTTCTTTTAGTTCTATGATCTCCACCTCTTTCAAGATAACTTGGGACATAGCTTGAACTATATCAATTGTGCTTGCTTCTTTGTTGCCTTGATTTGTTTGTTGCTTCACTTGTGCCATATTTTCCAATTTGGCCTTTAGATCTTCAATTTCAGTCTTAAGACTCGATCTATCTTTCTCCCAACTTTCCTCTTTTTCCTCAAACTTGAGAAATTTAGCAAGATAGTCATCCAATTCTCAAGATAAAGTTTCTTTTTCTTGCTCTGACACAGTTAATTCAGAGGCTTGAATTATCCGAGTTGTTGGAATTCTAACATTTTGCTGAAATAATTGGATATTCTTTTCTTTCTCAACTAAAAGATTTTTAATTGCCTCCACTCTATTTGGTCAATCATTGCTCTTCACCAGGTCCTCTTGTAATATTTTTATTTGCAGTTGATGAGCTTTGTTCTCTGTTTTCTCTTGCCTCAACTAGATTTGTAGCCTGCTCAATGTTTTCTGTAGTTTTTCCACATTTAAAGTAGCTTTCATCATATCAACATAAATCACCTCTCTAGTCTATCTGTGTAGGTGAATTTTATCAGGGACTGTTATCTTCTGCAAATTCAATTTCATTTCTATAACCTTATCATCAGACGATACATCCAAATTCAAAGTATTTTTGTCTGGATCTGTGCCAGTCATTAGAGTAATTTCTAAATCAACAACATTCCTAACTTCTGGAAACAACTTATGCATTACTTCTGCTGATGTTTGTCTATCTTTGCCATATTTTACACATATTTCATCTCTTGAATGAAATTTGCTAGAATCACTTGCATCTCTTGCCTCGTCAAATTCATATTCCTGTACTTGAATTCCTAGCCCTTGGTATTTTTCTTTCTTCATTCCCTTTTCTTTGTCAGATACAACTACTTCATCTTGTTGGCTTGATTTTAATCTTTTGGCTTCTCTTTCTTCCTCCACCTACTTTCATAAAAACTTCTTTTACTTGTTACTTCAACCTTTACTAGGGTAGGTACCATCTCAGGTACCAACTTAGCTGAAACTTTATCCAAGGTAGAAGGATTAGAGTGTGAACTCCCCGAAAATTCTGTGTATGATTCATATTGTAGTAAATTTTCCTTCTTCGCCAATCCTTCAACCTCTTGGTGATCAAAGGCTTTATTTGTTTTCTCTTTCCTTCTGTCAAAAATAACATGACAAGGATCATAATTAATAGTTGTCACTTTCCTAAACCTCAGTGCTTATAAATGTTTTTGTACAAAAGGGAGAGCATTCTTGTTCTTGATGATAAAATGACCAATTTTTAAAGGGAACTTTATATATGTAGCTTTCTTGAAATGTAGAAAATGGTTAGTTTCTACTGTCAATTTTTATCTGATAAAATCCAAAGCAAAAACTCTTGGAGTCAAAAAGGCTGGTAGAATATAGGGCTCCCTAACAAATCCATAAATTCTGATTACTATATCTTGCTTCCCTAAAAACCAGTCTCCAATTGATCTTTTTGGGCTTAATTGCATCAGGGTCTTCATCTCTAACAATACTTTAGGCAAATTTTCTCCAAACATCAAAATAAAAGTTATAAAATTAAACATATTGTCTTCGACTGTTTCTGAAAACACAGATTGTGGGAAATGTAAATCTTTTCGAGTGCTAAACAAGAGCATTTTCATCAGGTGTGTCTGGAATCTGAAATGTATCGAAGTGTGGAAATTCACTAATTGAGAGTGGATGTTCTGAGCCAATAATTCATCAAATTTAAGGTAGGGTACTTGACTGTAATCCATTTATGGTTTAGCAACACTTAATCTAAAAAGAAAACTTAACTGGACTTCTATGACCATGGAATCATCATCAATCCCTAAAAACTGTGAAATGAGTGACAAAACTAACTGTGAATTTTCATCAAAGAAATTAATTTCAAGTGGATAGGGGATGTTATCAATGGCAATGCCAAGTTTTAGACAACTGGTCATGAAGGTTTGTTTTTTCTTAGGGGATGAGTCTCTGTACTGGCTAACTAGGACTTCTTCGGCAAAATCGTCCTGGTGGTGGGAGGAAAACAGTGGTACTACTAGAGATTTCCTAATGGTAGACGCATTTACACGGTAAAGAATTTTCTTTCATGATGAATTCATAATGATTCTTTGACTCTGAGAATAATTTACTACACACCACGAAATGAATTCCGGAAACCCTGAAGGTTGTTCAGGATAGAAATGGATAAAATGAGACTTATAAACATTGTGCACATCCAAATTTTGTTTATATAAACCCTCCAACTTGCTTTTGATTTTTGAAACTAAGAATTTAACCATTATGGGGTCACGAATGTCACTATCTCTATTCACTAGGGTTTCTCCTATCCTCATAGTTTCAACATTCTGATAGACGGTTTCACTAATTCCTTCCATTAGGTAAAAAATTCTAGTTACTTTCACGAGTTAAGAGGACCTACCTGGCACAGACAGGATGAATAAACTATGCTCTGTCACTTTCGAGAAGCACATACATGTTCCAATCCTCCATCGTTCACAACAAAAAAGTCAATTTTTTACGTGCCCTTCTCTTTTATACACCATCGAAGGTGGTTTCACAACGTGGGATGGTGGTTTTCCTTACCGCTTTCTCTAATTGCAGAATGATGTGGAGACGACACACGTATAGCGGTATGGTATTTCGCAACCGCTCAAACCTCCATTACATCGGGCATGTTGGCGGTGCAAAAATATTATGAACCATCGATCTAATCGCCCTTTATCGAATAGCCATTGATCTAACCACCCTTTTATCATTCTCCCATGAGGTACCGCGAGCATTTTCCCAATGCCACCTCAACCAGTTTTCCAACACTTGGTCATTTCCAAGATTTTCTCCAAGGTTGATACTGAAACCCTATTTTGGAAGACTTATAACTTTCTCCTCAGAAATGATTAAGTCAAACTAAGACCATGAATAGATATCTACTTCAACAAGCTATAGCGGGTTCACACATGTCAGTTCTCTCTTCGAGGCTCACTTAGTATGGTGTTAGTTCTCTCTTCGAGGCTCACATGTGTGAGATTTTGGCCTGCCAAAATAGAGATCAATTCATGTATAACCATAATGGTCAAGACTAGAAAAATAGAAATCACAAGAAGGGTCGGTGGACCCTTCATTTAGTAGATAATTGTGAACATGAATATCCAACAATTCACCTGTATCCAGACTGGTGAACACAAGAAGGATCGAACGACTCTGCTTGCAGTCTAAAACTAGTATGAAAATAATATTGGTCAGAAGAAGGGTCGACTGCCCCTTCATTTATGAGGGAATTGTGCAAATATTAAACCTGGGATGTATAGGCTGTCAATTGACGTATATCCTGAACGGTGAAGACTACAAACATACTAACCACAAGAAGGGTCGGCCAACCCTTCATTTAAAAGAGAAATGAAAACATATTTAATCTACAAAGGTTGGGATGAAAATTCCCCACTACCAACTTCTGCAGTATATGGTAGGGATCGAGAGATTGCCTAAGCTATAACATCTAAACAATATTTCTTCAGACTTTTTACTGCCGACAAGAAGGATCGGCCACCCCTTCTTTTAGTAGATAATTGAGAACACCAATATCCGACAATTCACCTGTATCCATAATGGTGAACACACGAAGGATTGAACCATCCTTCTTGCAATCTAGAACTATTATGAAAATAATAGTGGGAAGAAGAAGGATCGACCGACCCTTCATTCATTTATCTCGAGCCTCATTCAAAATGGGGTGTTGGTTGCTGAAATTTAACTTGAAATGACTGTCATATTATACAGACACTGATTCATTTGATAATTTATATATTTTTTACAACTTCAAATGACCGTCATAATTATCATATCGGAACACGCCATAAACCAATTTCAAAAGCGGCAATATCAAAAGAAAAAGTATGGTTTTGGAACTTGGATTTGGAACTTTTGGAAATGGATTTAGCTCTTTAGGAACTGGTGTTGTCACTTTTGGAACCTTGATTTGGCACTTTCAGAATCGGTTTTGGCACTTTTGGAATCCGTTTGGCACTTTCGAAACCGGTTTTGGCACTTTTGGAACCGGTTTTGGCACTTTTGGAACCTTCATTTGGCACTTTCGAAACCAGTTTTGGCACTTTTCGGAACCGTTTTTGGCACTTTCAGAACCGGATTTGGCACTTTTGGAACTGGTTTTGGCACTTTTGGAACCCATATTTGGCACTTTTGGAACCGGAGTTTGCTTGATTTTGAGGTTTAGAAAGGCATTATTTGACCCGTCTTCAAAGTGACTTGGACTAGAATAAGTCCAAGTTTAATGAAATTGGCGTTGAAAGCAATAAGGAGGTCATACAACATATGTTATACCCGACTCATGGTTGGTTTGAATTCATCCATCTCTCTTTCACTATTCCTTCAAGACTCTTAATACCATTATCTCCACCTCTCTAAGTCTTCTCCCTTTGGCATAGGTAGGAGTTCCATTATATAGGTTAGGGAGACCAAACCAATTAGGAGAGATATTTGCATCAAGGGAGGATGAAGTGGATCAATGGATTTTGATCCTCCTTAGTGTTGGAATATTTAAAAAACGCACCTATACCATTCTAGACTTAGGATAAATTAATTAATCATTTATGATTAATTTCTTGAGTTTTGATTAGGTAAAATAGGTCAGTTTTATCTTTTAGTGGACCACTTGCCATCCTAAGTCACTAGGGAGCCTTAGAGAAGATTCTGGATAAGATTACATTGGATTTTGTCTGATTTCTTTCCATTTCTGGTTTAGAAGGTGCATTCCTGATTTAGTTAGCTTTGTCCTGTTTTTCTGCTTTCTAGTGGAACAGGTAAAGCTAGTTGACTTAGAATCTTTTTCCACTTGACCAATTCGACCTTCACATCATATATACTCTCCTAAAGCCATAAACACATGCTATTTATCTAACTCATGAGCTGCGATAACATACTTATCCAATTCGTGAGCCTCTAGTACAATTTTGATAACTGCTTTTGCCACCTAGGGTTTTTTTTGTCTTTTCCAAGACTTTTCTTTTTTCCCTTTCCAAATTGCCTCCAATGCGTTCGATTTTCTCCATGGAAGGTGTATTATATATTTTTATCATATTGATTAATAAAATACAGATTTTTTTCCACAATTTATCTTCTCTATTCTTGTTCTCCCATTATCTGAAATATTCCATGTGAAATTGTCTTATGAATCTAGTTTCTAGCAATTGAAAATCTCAAATGGCATCAGAGCTAGCTTGAGTCAAAGCAATTTCCAAGATTGTTTTTTGTAGGTATTTCCATCACCAGGAGTGCATCAGTATGGATAAAAAACAATCCAAAGTTGTGACTCTCACTCCCTTCAATTTCTTTGACTGAAAGGCACATATGATCATCCAGCTTTGGAGCAAAGGATTGTATAGAGTTACTATGGGGCTTGAAACTGAGCCAGGAGTTGTTGCATTAAAATCCAAATTGTTCAATAGGATTGATCAAGCTTATGGGTTACCTTTTCTCTCTGTATCTCCATATCTTCTATTCCATATTGATTTTCTATCCACTCCAAATCAAGTGTGGAAAAAGCTAGAGTCTCTCTTTGGAAAACATGACGAGCTCAAAGGTCATATGTTGGAGATTGAGATGATCTCTCTTAGTCCAAGTAATTTTGATTCTATGGAGGAGTTCATCTCAAAATTCAAGAACCTAGTGATTCAACTCAAGAAATGTGGCATAGAAAAGAAGGATGAGCAATTAATCCTTACCATTCTATCAAAACAAAGCTTATAATATTCAGTATTTGTGTCTACCTTTCATCCCACAAGACTAGTAGTTCCTAATTGGAAGATGCCAAGATTGGATGCATTCATTGATTCACTCACTAAGGAGAAGGACAAGTTGGTACAAATGAGGGATCTAACACCCTCCAAATAATTTGCACTTGTTTCTCATGGAGCAAAGAGTTTCAAGAATGACAAATCCAAACAAAATATATTGTCAGATGAAGAGGATTCTGATGGAGATTCCAAATCCAAGAAGATGAAGAAGGAGAAGCCCAAGTGTTCTTATTGCTGAAAAGGCACTCATCCTGAGAAATATTGCTTCAAAAATAAATTGGACATCATGTCCAATATGCTTGAAGAGCATAACATAGATGTTCCTAACTTTGGAAATAAAGAACACATCAAGCTTGTTGTAGAACAAGAACATTGTTTCCAAGCCTCTCCCAAAGGTAATCATGCATATGCTTTGAGTACTATAGTGAAATATAATTCTAATGTCTCTGATTTTGATTCACATTCTGATATATCAAAATCATAAACCTCCACTTCTTATTTGGAACAGTCTTTAGTCAGTTCATCCAAGTCTACTCTCAAAACTAGTCATTTTTTACTAGCTTCTGACTTTTCTTCTGAAAAGTCTTTTTACCTCCACTCAAATTATTTTAGATTCTGATTTAGAAGATGATTTACAATCTGATATGAAGAGACAAATGATGGCCAATAATTTTAAATTTGAATATAGATGTGAAATTTTTTTCTAAATTTGACGATGTCATGAATTATGCTTTAGCCTAGGACAAAAGTTACCAATTCAGCCTGGGAAAAGAGATTTCAAGTTCTTTTGGTTTTCTCTGCCTTTTTCAGTTTAAGTCTTGAGATCAGTCTGGATAACACACAACAATGTTATTTCCAAGGAGAGAAATCTAGAACCCAATGGACAGCAAGTATAACTCTAAGCTGGGTTAGAGAATTCTTTCGTGCATCATTTAAGAAAGAGACAAAAGCTAGAGAATTTAGTGGAGCAAGAGATAAGAATTGCAAATGCTCTGAATTTTGAGTTTTCTTTGATGCACTCTAAATCCATGAGTTATAACACCAGAAGCATGCATTATCCTACAAGGTTTTACATATTAAGGCTTGATGGTGCATCCCAAACAACCCTCAAACTACATAGGTTGGGGGGATTATTAATTTTTTGAAAACACAGTGATACTTTATTAAATGGAAGGCTTGGAAAAATATGTTAACAATATATCAAAACTCTAACAGCTACTGAGGGTATGATTCATGGGTTATTAGGAACTTATTAATCCAAGGTGACTCAAAGATCGTAGTCAAAACAATAGAAATAAAAATAAATGAAACTAAACACTAAAGCATTGGAAAAAAGAAGTTGAAGAAACATTGAATCTTTTTTATATGTTCGGTGATAAATAAAAAGTAGTTGATGTTGCTGCCTTTGGAACCAATGTCGTTAGCCATTAATTGGTTAATTCATTTGTTATCAATAACTACTGTATAACTAATCTTAGTATCTCTAGTTCTATCCATAAGTACATCCATAAGCAGTGTATGTCTGATAGCAAGCTGGCTAGTAAATATAATTTAATGAAGTACATACTTTTCACTGGGTTGACGCTAGATAGTTTGATCTTAAAGCCAAAAATTCATACATTGAATAGATTTAAGTAATCAAATCTTATGTTGTTTGTTTAAAATATATTATGGATAATATCAATCAATTGTACTCTAGAATCTAATCTGAAAATTAGGAAATGGGATTATTCCAAATTCCCACCACTCAACACAATTCAACCTTGACCCATGGCTGATGGGATTCTAATTATAATATTGCACAGTATAAATATTTTTTTGACATCACAATCATAAATTCCATCTAGATAGTGAGCAATAGTAGTGAATCCCTGTATAAAACTACCTCCTGACTTTGACCAGCATGCCAGATGGCCATAACATAAATCCTATTTTATGTGATTTGAAAACAACTTATATCCAATGCTTATCCAAAATGTTTGGTTATTATCCTTATGTCCTTCTGAAAAGCTCGAATTGTTGCTTAAGTATACTTATAGCAGGTGACTTACAAAAGGGAAAATCATATGTTCTCATCAGACTAGGATCCTCCAAAGTCTGATGAGGATCAACTGTTACTATATTTTGGATAAGGATCAACAGTTACTAGATCAGGATCAACAGTTACTAGATGTTCTCATCTGTTCTCATATGCATTCTTTCTGCATGCTATGTAAAGAAGTTGAGGAGATCAATTCTCACTTGTTCATTCACTGAAAGTACTTGAGAGAAGTTTGGAAAATGGTGACCAATAATTTGAAATTTGAATATAGATGTTAAAATGTTTTCTAAATTTGACGATTTCATGAATTATGCTTTAGCCTGGGACAAAAGTTACCATATCATCCTAGGAAAAGAGATTTCAAGTTATTTTGGTTTTCTCTTCCTTTTTCAGTTTAAGTCTTGAGATCAGTCTAGATAACCCACGACAATGTTATTTTCAAGTAGGGAAACCTAGACCCCAATGGACAGCAAGTAGAAATCTAAGCTGGGTTAGAGAATTCTTTCATGTTCGGATATCCACATCATCTTTTTCAGGACCTTGCATGCAATTAGGGTTTGCATGCATTTTGCATGCAGCCCAGTCACCATGTGATGCCTCCATCACCTTATCCACCTTATTCTAGCACCCGGGAGCCACTTACTTCAGATTTTTATCCCTCCTAGTCAGGAAGGTGCCCACTTCTCACCTACTACCAGAGAAGGGCGCACTTCTTCACCTACCACTGCAGTTCCACTTCAATTACACTCAGTTAGCTCCGATTCTCCCTGATTTGAGGCTAGTTTCACTCCCGACTGACTGTTTCACTCCGTTGGACCTCCAGATTGACTAGATGACTTGTTCTGACTTCAGTTAGCCTCCCATGTGCTCTCCATTGAGCCCACTTCCCTATATCAGTGCTACACACTTCAGTTACACATGTTACACTCAGTTAGACTTAGATTGACACTTGGATGACTGGTTCTTGTGCAATGATGACCACCACTGATTGATGATGAGGACTTCTAGTTGGAGTCAAGCTACTCTATTCAGTGATTCGAATGACCTCCTTAGGCAATTCGAATTGCTCGCTCAGTCATTGTGAGAGTATTGTATTGTAATTATTCACCCTTATTGGGATATTGAGTATTGTGCATGTTTTACACCATATTTTCTATGTTCATCTGTTGTGATTGATTTACTTGTTCATTAGATCTGCTGTGACTAATTTTACATGGTATCAGAGCCATGGCAAGGACAAGATCTCTTTTCTGCAGGTGTTCTACATGAAGATTGAGTCAATTGCTCACCAATATATTTCAGTAGCGGCATGCAAAATCTCATGTGCATTCGCTCATGTGCATGCAAGGCTGAAAACATAGTGTTTGTTTGTGTGTGATTTGCAGGTTTCTTACTTCCTCTATGTGCATTCGCTAATGCAAAGATGGAGACTTCTTCTTCACAAAATATTCTTACTCCATTCAACTATGATGAATGGAAACCAAAGATGATTGCATTCTTGAAGAGACAATGTCTTTTTGATATGTGCATTGGTAATACAAGAGATTTTGATTCTGATGAAGAGGAGAATGATTGGCTCAATGATTGTGACATAGCTTTTGGAGCAATGTGTCTTGCTATGTCTCCTTGTATGCGCTACCTCAGTAATACTGCTGAAAATCCAAGTGATCTATGGGTCCAACTTGACAAAGAATTTGGAAAGCAAAAAGAAGAGGATCATGCTATCCTTTTGGAGAACAAGCCTAGTGAGATCTCCTTATGTGTTCTTTCTGATCATGTCTTGGCCTCAACAATTGTTCAAGATGAAGAAGAAACTGTAGATTCAAAACTCACTCTCTCAAAGTCTTCTATTTCGAATTCTGAGCAAGATAAACCAGGTCATACTCTAGATTCCGAAGAGGTTCTTGAATCCTCTCCTTCACATGAGTTTGCCGGCATGCAGAATAATGATCTACTTGAAGTTTTGGAGGTAAAATCTGATTTTGGAGGTGAAGCATTCGCCCTCCTTGATTGCATGCCTCCTATAGCCTTATGTTCTATCATTTGCAAAGTTTCTCGGATTTTTAATGAAAATGAAGAGCACTACCATTTGCTTGAGTTCAATTCTCATGCACTTTTTGTTGATTTTGGTTTTGATCTCACCCTTGTTGGTTCAAAGGAGATCTCAAGAAACCATGTATCTATTTTTGGAGCTGATTTAACTTCTATTGATAAGAAGTTCAAGTTTCAAGATCTATTTGATCCGATTGGAGCTATTCCTACCTCACTTGGTTCGAATCACAGGTTCCAGGATCATCCTCATATTTTCAGATTTGTTCTCACCATTTTCAATATGAAGAGAAAGTTCTTAAAGTCTCCACATTCGCTTGCATCCACTGATGGAGAATTCAAGCACATGTTTTTGGAGCATGATCCATTTACTCCCAAGAATAAGATACCTCAAGACATATCTACTTGATTTTGGAGCAGTTAAATCTTTTGGTGTGCTACAGTCTATTTTGAGGGGGGGGGGGTATTTTTCCCATGAGGTTTTCCCCATTTCCTCGGTTTATTGACTGTTATTGGTTTGGATTATTATTGTATTGGGGTGACCTTTGGTCTTAGTTACTAGGGACCCACATTATTTTTTGCACATCATAGTCTACCTTGAGGGGGGGTGTTCGGATATCCACATCATCTTTTTCAGGACCTTGCATGCAATTAGGGTTTGCATGCAAATTCTAGGGTTTGCATGCAACCCAGTCACCATGTGATGCCTCCAGCACCTTATCCACCTTATTCTAGCACCCGGGAGCCACTTACTTCAGAGTTTTAGCCCTCCTAGTTAGGAAGGCGTCCACTTCTCACCTACTTCCAGAGAAGGGTGCACTTCTTCACCTACCACTGCAGTTCCACTTCAGTTACACTCAGTTAGCTCCGATTCTCCCTGATTTGAGGCTAGTTTCACTCCCGACTGACTGTTTCACTCCGTTGGACCTCCAGATTGACTAGATGACTTGTTCTGACTTCAGTTAGCCTCCCATGTTCCCTCCACTGAGCCCACTTCCCTATATCAGTGCTACACACTTCAGTTACACATGTTACACTCAGTTAGACTCAGATTGACACCTAGATGACTAGTTCTTGTGCATTGATGACCACCACTGATTGATGAGGAGGACTTCTAGTTGGAGTCAAGCTACTCCATTCAGTGATTCGAATGACCTCCTTAGGCAATTCGAATTGCTCGCTTAGTCATTGTGAGAGTATTGTATTGTAATTATTCACCCTTATTGGGATATTGAGCACTGTGCATGTTTTACACAGTTTTACACCATATTTTCTATGTTCATTTGTTGTGATTGATTTACTTGTTCATTAGATTTGCTGTGACTAATTTTACATTTCATGCATCATTTAAGAAAGAGAAAAAATCTAGAGAATTTAGTGGAGCAAGAGATAAAAATTGCAAATTCTCTGAATTTTGAGTTTTCTTTAATGCACTCATATCCTGATGAGGAGTGCATTTAAGGAATGGTTGTAACTTTGGAATCTGGAGGGAAGGCTGCTTATTATGGAGAATACAAAGTTGGATGGGAACACACATGCTTCAGTTACCTCATAGGTGAAATGCATAATAAAATCTGGGAGAGAATATGATATCCGTGGACCTCTTGTAGAGTTGTGCACTTCATGTGGGAACTTCTCCATAAAAATATTCTCACCTTGAACAAGTTGCAGAAGAGAGAATTTTCCAGGCATTCTTTATGGATGCTATGTAAAGAAGTTGAAGAGACTAGTTCTCACTTGTTCATTCATTGAAAGTGCTTGAGAGAAGTTAAGCAAATGGTGGCCAATAATTTGAAATTTGAATATAGATGTGAAAATGTTTTCTAAATATGACGATGTCATGAATTATGCTTTAGCCTGGGACAAAAGTTACCAATTCAGCCCGGGAAAAGAGATTTCAAGTTCTTTTGGTTTTCTCTTCCTTTTTCAGTTTAAGTCTTGAGATCAGTCTAGATAACCCACAAAAATGTTATTTTCAAGGAGAGAAATCTAGACCCCAATGGATAGCAAGTATAACTCTAAGCTGGGTTAGAGAATTCTTTCGTGCATCATTTAAGAAAGAGACAAAAGATAGAGAATTTAGTGGAGCAAGAGATAAGAATTGCAAATTCTCTGAATTTTTAGTTTTCTTTAATGCACTCCAAATCCATGAGTTACAACACCAGAAGCAGGCATTATCCTACAAGGGTTTTACAGATTAAGGCTTGATGGCGCATCCCAGACAACTCTCAAACTGCATAAATTGGGGGAATTATTAATGTTTTGAAAACATAGTGATACTTTATTAAATGGAAGGCTTGGAAAAATATTCTAACAATATATCAGAGCTCTAACAACTATTGAGGGGTACAATTCATGGGTTATTAGGTACCTATTAATCCGATGTGACTCAAATCTTGTAGTCAATATGATAGAAAGAAAAATAAATGAAACTAAACGTCGAGGCATTTGTTGTAGAAATTTCTCCCTACGGATAGGTAGAAACTCTCTTAAGATAAAGCAGGATGTACTGACTCTATACTAAGACAAAAAGGAAACAAATGCTACCTTGAATCCCTAGATCTAACAAACGTCTCAAGATTAAAATGCTAGAAAGAGTAGAAGGAGTTTAACTGACCTTCTATCCAAACGCTTGTCTTTGATATTTGCTCCAAGCTCCAAGTCCTCCAAGTAAACCTGTTAACAATGGAACCAAAACACAAGCATGTACTATTCTCTAACAATCTGAAAACATGAGTTAGGATCTAAATCTATGAAAGATACAAATCATATCATTAAAATAGGATTAACACAAATGATTTGGGAAAACAAGACAAGTTATCTTTATTATCAACTTGAAGAATACTTACAAAGGTTGCTTGATGTCCAAGCCAATCCTCCAGCTCCAAGTGCTTCCTCTAGCTATCTCTGCAGCAGTCTAAAGATCATAGGTTTGATGCCCCAAAAGTCCTCCCTTTGGCCCATGGAAAGCTTCTCTCTTATAGCACATGGGAAGGCTAACCAACAAGAGAGAAGTGTGGATCTATGGAGGGTTTAGTGGATCAGGCCAGCTAAACAAAGAAGGAGTTAGGATCGAACCAAAGGTAGTAATCCCAACAAAATCTCCTCGAAGGTCGAAATCCCAAAATCCAAGGCAAAAAGGCTAATTTCAGACTACCGCGCCCCTATAACTGAGCATAACGCGGTAGTACCGCGCCCCAGAGAAGGAGCAACGCGCGG
Source organism: Larix kaempferi (assembly GCA_027924585.1). Taxonomy (NCBI): domain Eukaryota; kingdom Viridiplantae; phylum Streptophyta; class Pinopsida; order Pinales; family Pinaceae; genus Larix; species Larix kaempferi. The sequence continues at coordinate 15,948,778 of BSBM01000637.1, read as the reverse complement.
TAGTGCTAACTACCGCGCCCTTGTAGATGTGCAAGGAGCGGCAGTGCTCACAAACAGGGCTAAGTTGGGCTGGAAGATGGCAGAAAAAGGTTTTGCTTTCAGTACTCAGTCAATGGTTTTCACTCTGGATGTTCAGATGATCTTTAAGGGAAACTGTCGTTTAGGTTGCTAGTACAAGGATGCGACACTAATGCATAATGTGTAATATTGAGGTATAACAGATGCCCCCTAAAGTGTGAGGTCAGAAGAGACTGATGGCCGAAAGACTTTACAAATATGGTTCGGAGATAGCATCGAGGGGAGCAACAAGGAGCTGAAACAGAAACAAAATGTCAGATATACCACCGAGGCGGGCATTCCCATGCTCGGAAACAAATGACTCAAAGCATGGCTGCCGACCAATACATTGCAGATCCATGAGTACTGAGATGATATAGACTGTAGACAAATCATGGCTACTATGAACAAGCGTAGATCCATGAGATAGTAATGACACAGCCACGACCAATACAAAAGTGGATCTGTGTGACAATACAGAGGAAATCTCCATTGCAACCTGGACGTAACCAAAATACAAATGGATGTCCAGGGTCTTCTACCCGATCACGAACGATACGAATCTAGCCATGTGATTACAAGGTGTTGAAGTCGAACATGGTAGAAACCATTTGATTACCGGTCAATGATGTGAACCGTTAACAAATGCGAGGGAAATCACCAATGATGACGATGATCCCCAAGGTATCTATAGTACATCTCAACGAAATGCGAATAAAGGAGTTGATGTCGAGCATCCGAGAGATCATTCAATCAGAGGTCATTGATGAAAACCTACTGTTGAATACGAGGAAACCTACCATTGAGGCATGCAGGTACCAAGGTACTAGTGGTTGACTCCTAAGCCTAATTCCTGGATAGTGATTTGGTGTCGACAGGAATAGACTCGTCGAAGGTGGGCCATAATGATTCCCACATCATCGACACGAAATCAGAACGAGAGATAGTATGGACCGATGAAACAATAGAATATGTACTGGCACAAAAGGAAGGTTTGACATAAAGTGGAGGTGGACTCAAGGTAATAACCCTTTGAACATATAACGACATGAAACAGAGCTTGGCAGCAGGGATTACTTGAACAGACAGAACCACAGAAAGTGTGAACTCATAGCAATAATGAGGACGCATGATCATAATGATGACACTATCAGCAAGACTGACTACCCAAAACAGACAAGGTGAGGATGCATGCCATGTTCAAAGGTGATGACTCACAAGCTGCCAACAAGGTAAACTTGACTCATTTTCCCATTTTTCCCCGACATGATGGACGAGTACCTCTTTGTTTTTTAACGAGCTTGAGGAGGATAACAGATGCTCGATATAGCTCATCTCATAGATGAGTCCAATCTCACATGTTTTTCGAACCTGAGAAAGGAGGGGTTCGTCCCAAAGTGGGCCCTTCGATGTTTGATTTTACGAGTCCAAGGAAGGAAAACTCGGTTGTCATTTCATGTTTAGAGAGTCTGAAAAGAACTAAAGAAGACTCCAACAGTCCTTTTTCGTAAAGTTATCCTCATCGCCCGAAAAAGGGTAAAACAACGCGGGAGAGGACTCTTCCATTCATGATTGGCTGGAGTATTCCTTTTTCGTAAATAGTGCCCCCTAGTCCGAAAAAGGGGTAAACTATCACTAGGGAGACGATCATTCAAATCCTTTTACAAGCGTGAACGAATCAATTTCGCTTGGCAATCTTTTCAATTTTAGGGAGTCTGAAAAGAGCTTAACTATGGACTCCATGTACAACTTTGTCATGGTTGATGACCGAGTACGACAAAGGAAAAGTAAACTCGGCACAGTTCCTTTTCCGTAAATAGTCTAGCGAGGCCGGATAAAGTGATAAACCTATACTCGTTAGACACACCTTTTTACTCCAATTGTTTAACGAGCACGATAATGGTATCAAAAGCACTCGGAATCTTTTTCATGTTTGGATCCAGAGCACGAAAAAGGAAAAAGTAAGCTCAAACCACTTTTCATGTTTTTAACCAGAGCACGAAAAAAGTGAAAAGTAAGCTCAAACACCATCTTACTGTTTTTAACGAGCTCGAAGATAGGTTGGAAGAATGCTCATGATGTCTGCTTCATTTTTTAACGAGCTTGTAACAGAAAATGAACTATGCTCAGAATAATTTTCATGGTTTAATGAGCTCAAAACCTAAAAAGGAAAGTATGCTCGAAAATGTTCCCAATGGTGAACTTCTTCCCGTCATGAAATCCAAAGGTTGGTTCATGCCCCCCAGCATGATTGCTGGAAGTAAGTGACTTAGCTCCAACGTGATGTGGAGAGGTGATCAAGTTGACTTCAACGTAACTTCCAGAGGTTGAAGACATGCCCCCAAGCTTCATTTCATTCACCTAAGGTATAGGCGAGTGAAAAGAAGGTTTAGGTACTAATTCTACGAGGAGACTCGATTCAAAGGGAAAGGATATGTTTCATTTTTTAACGAGCTTGACACAGGATTAGAACTTTGCTCAGACTACTGGTTTCATTTTTTAATGAGCTTGAAGCCAAAGGTAAACTCTGCTCACGGTTAAGGCCCATTGATGGGTTCCCTCCCAACATGATGATCTGAGGTTGGTAAATGCCCTCGGCATGATTGCTAAAGGCTAAACATGCCCCCCAAGCTTCGTTTCGTCTGACTACTCTTCTTCCTTACCCAAAAATCCTGGCTACTAATCCAAATGTGTTCACTAGGGGGGGTAGGGAGAACCAGGACCAAGTGACCCAGGCAGATGAAATGAAGGTTCAAATCCTAACTCTAGCGATAGACTCGAACAAATGGAAAGGAGATCTATTTCATTTTTACACAAGCTTGAAAATAGATAATAACAATGCTTGAAAGGGTCCTTTTTATTTTTTAATGAGCTTAAAACAGAAAGAAATTATGCTCGAAGGTAGTTTCATTTTTACGCAAGCTTGAAACTGAACGTAAACTATGCTTGGGATTGGTTTCATTTTTACACAAGCTTAAAACCAAAAGTAAATTGTGCTTGAGGGTAGTTTCATTTTTACGCAAGCTTGAAACCGAACGTAAACTATGCTTGGGATTGGTTTCGTTTTTACGCAAGCTCAAAACCAACGGTAAACTGTGCTTGAGGGTCGGTTTCATTTTTTAACGAGCTTGAAACAAAGAATAAACTATGCTCGTAGGAATCTATTTCATTTTTTAACGAGCTTGACATAGAAAGGGAACCATGCTCCTAATGATGGTTGGTTTCATTTTTACACAAGCTTAAAACCAAATGTAAACTATGCTTGCGATGATGGTTGGTTTTATTTTTACACAAGCTTAAAACCAAGAGTAAACTATGCTTGGGATGATGGTTTCATTTTTTAACGAGCTTGACACCAGAATAGAACTTTGCTCCAACGTCCCCCTCCCCTAGGGGGAAGAAACCACTAAAACATGTGGAACGTTTAGGGAAGTCTGGTGACTAGGAGTCATGCGATGAGTGGGCGTCACAAAGGAAAGCTGATCGATGGTCACAACATTCCCATGATGGGGAAAATACATCACTCGGAAGAGTGAGGACACTACAGCCTTCATGGCATGGACGTAATCGCGTCCAAGGAGTAGATTAAAATCTAAGGGACCTCGGATGACCATGACATCAATACAGACAGTTTTCCCTCCCAAAGTGATAGGTAACTGAGGAAGGGACCCTAAAGGTCCAGTAGGCCTTCTATTGAAAGCCAGTATCTGGTCAGTGACGGGCACAAGCCGAGGAGAACCTAAGGCTTGCCAAGCAGTTGAAGATAGAATACTAACAGAAGCTCCTTCATCAACTATCGTACGAAAAATTTCTTTATCGGAAACTCCTACAGATATCTGAAAAGGAACGCTCGAAGGAAGACGAGATTCTGTTAGACCATTCCAATCAAAGGAAATAACCTCAGTACTTGGAGGGGGTCTCGCGGAAATGGACAGGGTTTCCCCTTGCCGAGGACATTCTGAACCGATAAGGAAAACATCAGTGGTTTCCAATTCACTCTCTCTTGGAAGATAAGAATGAGACGAAGATTGTGTCAAGGTGACTGCTTCAGTCTGGACTTTCTCCAATGAAAGAGCGGGATCGAGTGGGGATGACAGCGACTCAATCACTTCACTCTCGGAAGGGAGAGTGGGATCAATTGCAGATGAAACTGAATTGATCACTTGGTCATCCAGCGGGGGGTCGAGGGATAGTTTACCATGGTCTGTTGGAGGCACCAGTTGAGAACTAGTAATATCTTCCAACCACCGCGAGGCTTCATCCATGCTTGGACAAAGGAAAGTACGGTGCATACCCTTGCATATCAAACAGGGATATAGGACTTTACCCTTATGACCCTTCACCAAGGGGTCACTGGTTGAGGGGGTGCCATCGACATGATGGTTAGAGGTCGACGATACGATTGGTTTGGGGTTTTTAGACCACACTTCTGACACACGGGAAAGATCAGGACAATCCTTGAGAAGGTGATCACCCTTACAAAGTTTGCAAGGGAACTTGGGCTTACGGGGTGTTTTCGTAGAATGAGTGCCATTAGGGGCAACTGGTTTACGCTTGGTCTCTTCTTTATCCTTCTTCTTCTTAACTTTCCTTTTCTTCTTCTTCTTATCCACCTGATTACTAACACTATTGCTTTGGTCAGGCGAGGAAGAAGGAACGGAAGAAGATTCATCCGACGAAGAAGGGGAAGGATTAGTTTGGGATTGACTCTCTCGTGGTGGAGAGTTAACATTCGAAACATTGGGTGCAATCGGAATTACCGGATTGAATAACCATACCGGTAATCCTATTGTTAATCCAGGAAGATTTAACGTGGCAATAAAGGGAGGACCAATATCTCCAACTGAAGGAAAAGTAAAAGGTACCCCTTGAAAAGGGGTCTCCGGATTGGTAGTCCCAGAAGGAGCATGGGTGCATGGAGGTAGATTTTCCATGAAACAAAACTAAGTGATGTGGACGAAGTCTTGTTAGAAAGAACTCAAAAACCCTCAGGCAACCGAGCGTGCAAAAGGGGAGCTAGGAAAAGACAAGGCTCACAGGCCAAAAGAGCAAGCTCAAAAAACTATACTGAGGCCGCTGCCAAAGTAAGCGAGCTGTACAACAAAACGGCCAGAAAGCCAACAAGCAGCCCTACAAAGAAAAAGACCCTCTACAAGATAGCAAGCAAAACCTCCTAACTAAGAGCTGGAGACCTCAACAAATTGTATCCTTCGCAAGGTGATGAAATCCAAGTCGAACAATACAACATGAGAGACCGATATAAGAAGGATATCCCTCTACCGAAAGGGATCCTGGGTAAAAGAGCCCTAGTAGAATAGATACTAAGCTACCTCGTTCATGACACGTCGGAAAAGGTTTTGGGCACTTCAGCCTTCCGAAGAAGACAGCGATCGATGTTGCCTTAGGGCTAAGTGGAGTGCGGTATTCCACAGAGTCCGTCCGGTTCTCAATCTCGCGGCCGTTTAACCCCTGAAAGTTGGAAACAGTCAGGAGGCCCCTCCACAAACTAGCTGTGACCGTGTCAATAAGTACTAGAGGATTTTAGTTCCCTAAAGACAACGACTATGTCTCAGATGAAAATGACAAGGGGGAATTATTTTGATGCCTATCCCCGGTGTCCTACCTAACTACCAAATTCTTTTGATTTCCTCAAGTGAGGTTAAAGTTGGTTTAATTAGGGAGATTAATTTTAGTGGCTGTCTTACTCAATCGGGTTATGGAAGTGCAACTTGATGGTGTTATGACGACCCAAACCATGCAAATGAAGATGAATTGAAATGAGCCTTTCTCTTCGATGAACACTAGCTAAAGTAAGGAAGAATTCTTTCCGTTCCCAATATGCACAACCCAATGTACATGCAATTTTATTTCTTTTCAAAATGATAGAAAGAAGTAAAATATGTACCCAAAACTAACCCAAAGTAATGAAAAATTTCTTCATATGAACACCAAACGTAATGATTCTAATTCATTTCCTATCTTTTTACACTTGAAAAAGACACATCCAAGCTATGGAAAGAAAGATTCTACAAATGCTTCCAATCAAATGCAAGACAAAGAGAAGAATCTAATAATTTTGTCTAACTCAAATGCACATAAATATGAAACAAGTATTTCTTCTTTTCATGAATGTAATACCAAAAATATCAAATGATTAAATTAAGGCAAGAAGAATACTTTAGTGTTTCAATTTCATGAATATGGTAAAAAAAACGACAAAATCAAGCTTCTCTTTGAACTAAAGTAGAGGTAAGGAATCAATCTTTTCAAACAATCATCAGATAGGATGTAAAGGAAATAAGATGCCAAGCAATCCAAACACGCCAAGCACACCAAACCAAAAATGATCTCAAAACCTTAATATGGGTCAAAACGACTGTAGGATGCACGATTCATGGCCCCCCCTTTCAAAAATATGGGGAATTTTTTTTTCAAAAATAGAACCCATTTCGCTTAAAAACTGCAAGCAAAACACTAGTATTGACTCAAAGGGCCAACATGGATCCAAATCTCGAAAAGACCCAAAAATAACCAAACAAACCAAATAAACACACTTTCCAGGAACTACCGCGGACTTGCAGGCCACCTGGGAGCGGTACTGACAGACTACCGCGCTGTAGACAGCGCTTAAGGCGCGGCACTGCAAGACTACCGCGCTCTAGACAGTGCTTAAGGCGCGGCACTGCAAGACTACCGCGCTCTAGACAGTGGTTAAGGCGCGGTACTACCGCTCTGTAGGCAGTTACGGGGGCGCGGTACTGTGTGAACAGGGAAAGAGGCGGAATTTTGAGAAAAGATCTTGACTTTTCAAGGGTTCGCCAACCCAGAGGACTTACTGATCTGTAACAGAAATCTAATGCAGAGAACAGGGAAGTGAATGGGGGTAAAAGAACCCAATTCTTACAATCAATAAGTGAAATTGAAAGCAAACTTCACAAACAAAGAAAATGGATTCAAAGTTCCCCAGCGGAGTCGCCAGTTTTTGTTGTAGAAATTTCTCTCTACGGATAGGTAGAAACTCTCTTAAGATAAAGCAGGATGTACTGACTCTATACTAAGACAAAAAGGAAACAAATGCTACCTTGAATCCCTAGATCTAACAAACGTCTCAAGATTAAAATGCTAGAAAGAGTAGAAGGAGTTTAACTGACCTTCTATCCAAACGCTTGTCTTTGATATTTGCTCCAAGCTCCAAGTCCTCCAAGTAAACCTGTTAACAATGGAACCAAAACACAAGCATGTACTATTCTCTAACAATCTGAAAACATGAGTTAGGATCTAAATCTATGAAAGATACAAATCATATCATTAAAACAGGATTAACACAAATGATTTGGGAAAACAAGACAAGTTATCTTTATTATCAACTTGAAGAATACTTACAAAGGTTGCTTGATGTCCAAGCCAATCCTCCAGCTCCAAGTGCTTCCTCTAGCTATCTCTGCAGCAGTCTAAAGATCATAGGTTTGATGCCCCAAAAGTCCTCCCTTTGGCCCATGGAAAGCTTCTCTCTTATAGCACATGGGAAGGCTAACCAACAAGAGAGAAGTGTGGATCTATGGAGGGTTTAGTGGATCAGGCCAGCTAAACAAAGAAGGAGTTAGGATCGAACCAAAGGTAGTAATCCCAACAAAATCTCCTCGAAGGTCGAAATCCCAAAATCCAAGGCAAAAAGGCTAATTTCAGACTACCGCGCCCCTATAACTGAGCATAACGCGGTAGTACCGCGCCCCAGAGAAGGAGCAACGCGCGGTAGTGCTAACTACCGCGCCCTTGTAGATGTGCAAGGAGCGGCAGTGCTCACAAACAGGGCTAAGTTGGGCTGGAAGATGGCAGAAAAAGGTTTTGCTTTCAGTACTCAGTCAATGGTTTTCACTCTGGATGTTCAGATGATCTTTAAGGGAAACTGTCGTTTAGGTCGCTAGTACAAGGATGCGACACTAATGCATAATGTGTAATATTGAGGTATAACAGCATTAGCAAAAAGATGTTGAAGAAACAATGAAGCTTTTTTATATGTTCTGTGATAAATAAAAAGTAGTTGATGTTGGTGCCTGTGGAACCAATGTAGTTAGCCATTACTTGATTGGTTCATTTGTTATCAAGAACTACTATATCAGTAATCCTAGTATCTCTAGTTCTATCCATAAGTACATATGTAGATAGTGAATATCTGACAGCAAGTTGGCTAGTAAATATAATTTAATGAAGTACATACTTTTCACTGGGTTGACACTAGATAGTTTGATCTTAAAGCTCACAATTCATACACTGAATAGATTTAAGTAATCAAATATCCTATTGTTTGTTTAAAATATATTGTGTAGAATATCAATGAATTGTCTAGAATCTCATCTGAAAATTAGGAAATGGGAGTATTCCAAATTCCCACCACTCAGCACAATTCAACCTCGACCCATGGTTGATGGGATTATAATTATATTATTGAACCGCATAAATATGTTTTGACATCACAAACAGAAATTCCATCTAGATGGTGAGCAGTAGTAGTGAATCCCTGTATAAAAATACCTCCTGAATTTGACCAGCATGCCAGATGGCCATAGAATAAATCCTATTTTATGTGCTTTGACAACAACTTATATCCAATGATTATCCAAAATGTTTGGGTTTTATCCTTATGTCCTTCTGAAATATCGAATTGCTGCATAAGTATACTTATAGTAGATGACTTACAAAAGGGAAACTCATCTGTTCTCATCAGACTAGAACCCTCCAAAGTCATTTTGATAATTCTAGTCAACAAATCTTGTTAATGTGTATAACCTTATGTAAGGAGATCCGCAAAGTTACGAAGCATGGTATTTGCATGATATAACAAAAATTGACATGTCTGAAAGAATAGGTATATGCCATCAATTTGGTTTGTTTAAACTTCTAAATTGTATGCTTTCATCAATTAGGATGCTAGAAGTAGTAGTGATTCATGAATAGTTAGTTCATGTGGATATTCCAAAGCAAATTTTCCGATTAAGTACAAAAGAGTAGATTTGTGACATAGATTAGTGCTATAGTCACATCAAGCATGCAAAGGACCCTATCAAGGTCTGAAAACTCCACTGCACTTCCCACAGTAGATGAGCATGATTCCATCCCTTAGTCTATAGCCTGGGGTTGGGGATATATCCATGTGTTTGTCACAAGTGTAGCATTAATAAACTAAAATGAAAAAAACAACATTCAATGTCTAGCATAAAAAAAAAGAGCTGGCCTGTTAATTCTTTCAATTAATCACCATAATGTAAACAAAAAAACTAATATCTCTCCATGGGAATATATCTGTCCCTTCTTTCAGTCAGCTCCCCATGGGAACAACTCATGGATTACTTCTACCGATCTTCCTTAGCTACTCTATGAAGAGTTGTGCTTCTATGATTTGGCATTCAACAAATTACCAAAGCAATAGATCAAATTAAAGCAATCATAGATCACAAAAGGCAATAACAAGGTTCTATACACGTATACACATTGATCTGCCATAAAGGAAAATGCTCTATATCCAGAGATCTCAAAGAATTCATGATCCCATATGAATCCCATTACAAATATTCTGATGTGAATACAAATGGAAACCATAACGGAGGTCGAGTCTCTCTCACACACACATGTGTACTTTGACTCAAAAACTATGAAACAATTACCTAGATTGGTCTTGATCTCTACATCATAACCACCCACTCTAATTCTAAATCATATCAAAATTAGGATGATTGAATTGACATCAAATTTTGGAAATCTAACCCAAAACCAAATGTGGAAGTGGTTGTTGAGACAAATGCCCCATTTTCCAACAGCAAACGAAAGATATCAACATTTCCATCTCGAGAAAAAAATATGAAGAGGGAGAAATTAAGAACTTAACAAGGAAATCAACCTAACTGTTTAATTAGCTTAATTTATTTCTCAATTTTAGTAGACCCAAAAGATAGAGGTTTTGTATCGAGGGAAAATATGCATGCAATCTCACCATTTGAACCAAAAATATCTGAAATAATGTCTAGTCTTCTTTCTTTCTCATATGCCTCTCTTCCCATTCAATAACCCTAGAAACCCTAGAATGCATCAAATTCAACCATCTTTAATGCTAAAAATCCCTAGAATGCATGAAATTCAACCATCTTTACCACGAAAAATACCTCGAGACATAGAAGTTGATGGCGAGAGGATGATTTCTGAGGAAAATGATTTGACTTCGTGCTAAATGTATGAATTCGATCTGGAGAGAAAGCTGCACATTGAACGTGGGTTCAAATCTCGTCTACTATTATCCATCCGTTTGAGAGTTTGAGGCAAGAAGGGAACTGCACTGACTGCGGCTTAAATTTCTTGCTGATACTTGAATCAATATGTGTGGATTCTAAAAATATGATGTTTTGTGGTGGAAGGTAGTAGAAGCATAAGGGCATGCCAATGCAACAATTTACAATTAATGGATCCAACAAAAAAAAAAATTGATATCTAAAGTATATTTAAATATAGGTTGTATTTTATTTTATTTTTAATTTTTTAAATTCTTGTTGATAATATTATTATAATTAAAGACTTTGGTCTAATACAAATTTAACATGTATTAACATACTTTATTAAATAATTACATTTAAATAAATTATTTCATTCAACATTATAAATTTCAAATATATTTAATGTGATTGTAAAAATTAATTGAGAAGGGTGGAACATATAATCTCTCACCTAGGAAAAGACTAAAAACTTTATGTTAGAATAAAGTATTGTATAATCTATAGAAAACCAAAGTTAGATCATATAATTGTAACGAGGATTAGAGGAAATAATATCCCATTTCTATTTTAGCTTGATAATTTTAATTGTAAAGGGGATTAGGGACAAGAGAAATGCCACTTTTTTCCTTTTAAATGGGGAATAAGGAACTTAGGATAAGACAAAAGGAGCTCGAGGGAGAATATTTTTGGAAGGATAAGGTAAAGGGGTTTGGGATTTAAAGGTGTTTTATTTTTTTTATGTAAATGAAAATGGTGAAGGGGTGAGGACTTAAGAGAGAAAAGGATTTAAAAGCTAGGATAGGGGAAATAATTAAAAGGGGGGGAAGCACCCATATTTTTTTTATAAAATAGGGGATACTGGTTTCTTTTGCTATAAGAATTAGGAGGGGGGATATTTTTTAACTTGTGAAGACTAATGGATGTATGCATTGTGTGAATTAATGGAGGACATGAAAATGAAAAAATTTAATTGTCATGACACGAAACTCTTACTTGCCAAAATTTCAATTAAGTGTTGAGAGGATTAAACGGTGACAGTTTTTGTCAAACAAAAAATGGACATGACTAGTGTGATGAGTTGAAGAAAATGACACTGAATTCACATGATGAAAATGTGTTTGACAAGAAACAACCAAATACCAAACTTGACCTAACCACAACATGATCGCACATGAGATGCAAATTGGTAAGTCTGTCGAAGGGGTCAAATGGAAGCGAAAAAGATGAAACGAGATATGCACATGACAAGTACTTCAAACTAGATAGCAGGTGAGATCAAAATAATTGGATGAAAAAAATTAATAGGTTCATCTAAGTCGTTATGTTTCGACACTGAACATAATCATATCAATGTTGAGAGTCGACACTAGCTAGAATGGTTCAAGTAGATCTAAATACCTTTGAATCCATCTCTACATGTTGATCATCGATCCTAATTGATTATTCTAGTATTGATATGTTATTAAACATATCCATATCCTCCCCGAACTATGCATTATACTATAGTACTAGGTCTAACTTGGGTGGTCTATGTCCCACTTTCTTAATCTTATAAGGGATAAAAAATGGCCAGGGATATTGACGTAGCAATATGGTTAACGTGTTTTTGTACTTATCTTGCACAAATTAACTGATGGGTTTATATGTTAATTAGGATTAATTCATCAGATACCCTCTGTGACACAAATCCATCTACAATGTTACAATTTACTAAATTTTAACATTGTAGATGGATTTAGAGAGAATCTATATATAGTGTCAAAATTTAGTAAATTGTAACACTTCATTGTCAAAATTGCAATTTTCCATTGTCGGAGTGACACAATTAAAAATGCCTAACATATAAACGACTAATTCATATTCTGGTAGATAGTCATTTTTTGTTATGTGACTAAATTGATCGTTTATGTTAGTCATTTTTAACTGTGTCACTTATTATCTAGTCATATGTTTTAACCCATGACTAAATTAGTCATTTAATTTGGTCGTTTATAGTTGGGTCACTCAAAATTGCTCACATTAAGTGGTAAATTACTAGAAAAAACTGTGGTGACTAACTTTTTTAGTCACTTAGTCACTAATTTCTCATTTTGTACTAGTGGAAGCATCCCATTCATCCCATTCAGCTCATTCAACTCATTCAAATGAGCAACATGATAGTATGAAGACATCAAGAATGCCCATTTTTTAGGGAGGGTTTTGTTCCCATGAGGTTTTTCCTGTTTCCTCGGTTTACATGGACTAGTTATTTTTGTATTGGGGTGACCATAAGCCTTGTTTATTGGGCCCTATATTTCTGATATTTTATGATTCCCATCACATAAATTCAGGCTTAAGGGGGGTGTTGGAATATTTAAAAAGCCCACCTATACCATTCTAGAGTTAGGATAAATTAATTAATCATTTATGATTAATTTCCTGAGTTTGGGCTAGGTAAAATAGGCCAGTTTTACCTTTTAGTGTACTACTTACCATCCTAAGTCACTAGGGAGCCTTAGAGAATATTTTGGATAAGATTACATTGGATTCTACCTGATTTCTTTCCATTTCTGTTTTAGAAGGTGCATTCCTGATTTAGTTAGCTTTGTCCTGTTTTTTCTTCTTTCTAGTGGAAAAGGTAAAGCTACTTGACTTATAATATTTTTCCACTTGACCAATTCGACCTCCACATCATATATACTCTCCTAAATCCGTCAACACATTCTATTTATCTCACTCATGTGCTTCCATACCATACTTAGCCAATTCGTGAGCTTCTACTACAGTTTTGGTAACTGATTTTGCCACGTAGGGTTCTTTTTGTCTTTTCTAAGCCTTTTCTTTTTGCTCTTTCCAAATTTCCTCTAAGGCATTTGATTTTCCAAATACAGAGTGATTTCCACAATTTATCTTCTCTATTCTTATTCTCTCATTGTCTGAAATATTCCATGTGAAATTGTCTTATGAATCTAGTTCCTAGCAATTGAAAATCTCACACTTAGGTTAGCATTATTAGAGAAAAATTGGGGTCTAAAATGGGACTTATAAGAAAACAAGCCACCTCTTAAGAAAATGAGCCATTGAATTCAAGAACCAATAGAATTTCAAGAAAAGAGTCAACCATAATGGTTGAGTTGGCATATTTGACATTAAAAAAACTACTTTTCTAATTCGTATTTTCAACATATCTCCTAGTCATTTTACTCAAATTCCAAGCTGGACCACTCATTCTACTGCTCGAAATTTGAGTAAAATGACTGGGAGATATGTTGAAAATACGAAGGAAAAAAGTTATTTTTTTCTCCTTTCCTCCAAAATTCATAAATAGTTTTTTTAACTATTATTTTATTATTTTCCTTAGGAGGCCCATTTTAGACCTCAAAATTTCTCTAATTGAAGAGGATAGGATTCAAAGGGTAACTCAATTCTATAAATATATCCCCAAAAGATAAGATCCAAAGATCATGGAACTACCTCCTAGTCAAGATTATCATGCCTTGTAGACAGAGCAACAAGCAATGAAGGGATATTTCCGTGCTTTGAAAGGCACTCAAGGTGCGAAAATCAAGGAATTTTCACGTCATGGTGAACTACAGGGGCATGGAAATCACTCCCTATCCAATAGAAAAGGCATGAAAAAGTATCTCTAAAGATTGAGAAAGCAAGGTGTGAGGTGGATTATGGTGTCTGGATGACATGAGGGGTTTTTAGGATGATATGGAAACTAGGAAACCAAAAATCCTAGTGTTCTGACCTTCTTAGGGAACATAGACACCATGATGATAGGACATAAAGGCTACAAGTGACAAAATGAGGTGTAACAAATTGTTTCCCCTAGGTCAATGAGAGTGCTTCATATAAGAGTCTAATTAATGCAGACAATCACTACTAGGATGTATGGATCTAAGTCTTTAGTGTTGATTAATTTCCCCAACATCATATCTGCAAGTTGTCCTATGACATTTATTATGGGAGGATATCTTCTCTTTCTCCCTGGATTTTTAATACATGTTTCTTTAATGAATTTATTGCATACAGGGTTTTCCTTGATGGATTACAGAAGTGGAATATAAGTTTATGCATAGGTTTTTGAGCTCCTCCAAAATACCATTTTATGAGTTATCAACCATCTTTGCTTCCAATATTTCAGAAAATGGTGGGGTTTGTAAAATTTATTGTTTTGGGTTCTAATCAATAACATCATTTTATATTGTTTGAGTGTTAAGGCCCTTTTGAAGTTCAGTCTAATCTTATAATTGCTCAGTGAAAACATAAGGTGGAGGATTCTTTATTACTCTTCTAGAACGTAGGTTTAATTCAATAAGGTATATCACATCTAAGGAGTAGGTTTGAAAAATAGCTACCTCGTTATTGTAGACATGTTGAACCTATATATTGTTATTAGGATTTGGTGTAGGATGGGAAAGCATATGAGGTTGCTTTGGCGTTTCTTGAGTGGGATTAGTTGGTGGGGTCAAGGAAACTTGGGGTTGCTGAGATCTCCAACTGGATGATGATAGGAATTGATTTTAAAATGGTTGAGTAGGGTGAAAAGGATATTGTTGGCCCTAATGATACTAAGGGCAAGGCTAATTCTGAGGATATTGATTTTGAGCATTTTTCCATGGAAATTGCATGTGGTTTGGCCATATTGGTTGACCCATAGGAGACTAGTTAGGTGACTCAAATGGATTTCCTTATGTAGTAAAATAGGACTGGTTATTAGGTTGGAAATATCTGGGAAAGCTAGGCCCCCTTTCATTAATAAAGAAAAGTGATTATGTATGATCTCTTGGCCCTTGATCTTCGATTGTTTCTTTGAAAGAAGGTAGTAATGGAAAAATATAATTTCCATGATTTTATACACCTATTCCACGAATATCTTCTGATTTTAGTGGGGATTAGTCATTCTCATGCGTCTTTTGACAATTAGGGAAAACAATGGCCAAATCGTGTGCAACATCATCTTGTTTCCTTTTTCTTTGTGTAGATTCTATCTTCATGGCAAGAGATTGAATGATATCTATCCTCATATTATCAAGTAAATTCCCTAATTCAGATTTGGTCAGGTTCAAGGTTGTTACTAGTTCGGTTGTCTAAAAGACAATACTCTTACTATTTCTTCAATTTTTACTAAAAGATCTATCATAGTTTTTAAAAACTCATTTGATCTCCTCATACTCTAATTGAAATATATCACCATTATCTAGGATAATTATGATATCCATCAACTCTTCGCTTACTCCTTAGAGGAGTACCATCTTTACTGATTCTCATCTAATATGAAATTTTGGGCTCTTTTATAGCTTAATTGGAAATGATTTGTTCAAAGTATTCTAAGGAATCACTCTCCCCTTACTACATCCTAAAAATTCAATATATGTTTTCCTTGGATATGCAATAATCCCTATAATTATCAATGAAAGTTTGTTTCATATGTTTCCATGATTAAATATTATTCCCTTCCAAACTCATAAACCATATCAAAGCTAAATCGTTTAGGATAAAAGGAAAAATTTTAATATTTTTAGCATCTAAGGAGTAGTCGTAAGTCCTGCAAACAACTTCAAACTCAAATAGGAAAGTATGTTTATTTTTTGAGTTTAAAACATGAAATTGGGGATATTCTTCATCCTCATCTTCTCATTGGATCCTATGATGGGAAACTCACATACCTCTACTTGTACTTCTTCTTCCATGGTTTTATTAACAAGATAGTCCTTTGGATCACCTTCTCTATTGGCAGTTGGATTTTCAAAGTCTGTTAGAGGTTTAAAGAATCGATTTTCAGTAAATTTGGGCTTAATAAACTGAAAGTTTTGAAAATAGATTTCACTTGGTCCCGATTCAATCATAAGAGTCTTGTTGGGTAGAAAGCAACCGAATTCATTCCTCTATTGAGGCATGCATAATAAAATTGAATATGTTTGAAATCTCTCTCTCTCTCTCTCTCTCTCTCTCTTTATTGGCTTAGCACCTCCCTGGAAATGGTGGCAAAATGTGGTGGGTCACTCATTATCAACAAAATTGTTGGAATCATAACTTTTAACTTTAATTTATCAACTCGAGGAATATACAAACTTCATAGGTACTATGCAAATCATATGCAACTTATAAGTAAAACTAACTATTGAAAAAAACAACAAAATCAAAGCAATAATTTAAACAAAGACCTAATTCCTATTTTGTAAAAAGTATGGCTTACTTAAACATAGAGTATTTTAGATCCAACCCTTTCATACATATTCCTATTCCTCCCTAGTCTAGCGAGGCTCAATATCACCCTCAAGCTAAAGAGCTAGAGGGTTACACTTCACTAGCCAATGTATAAACAATTTTGGAATTTATAGCAAAGAAATACTTTTGAGTTCCATATTCATACAATGAGTCAAGTACTATAAGGATCAACCAAGATTAGCATAAAACAAAATTAAAGCATTTTAAACATAAATTGCAAGAACTGAAATGACTGGAATTGAATGTTGAAACTATACAAGAAATTGATGCAACGGGAATAGTACAGGAACATTACAAGCAACTACAAGAATGCCAGAGTAAGCAAAATGTGAAAGGAAAATATGATCTAAACTAAATCTACTCAATCCAAACATATGAACTAATATAAAGATCCTTGTATCTTCTTGAGGGGTCCCTCGCCAACGAGGTTACAAGAACCTAATAAAAAACTCTAGTTGCTCAAAGTATATGATAAATGCTTCTTTTCCATTAACTAAATAAAAGGTTTCGTAAATAAAAACTATAGAGTAATACTACGAGTAGTATATAATCCAAAATAGAAATGTGTGTCTACCATTGGGATGTGCCCATGGGTGCATATTTATGCAAAAAGAAATCAAAACTTCATCATGGATCTCGCCCACATGATTGAGGAGAAATCAACTAAAATTGTGATCATGAAATTTAGGTGATCACTCATTTTTTAGGACTTACACATGGAGTTTAGCTATGCATGGACCTCCTTAGATCATTAAGACTAGATAAAGAACTTAACATTTTGCACCAACACTTCCTATTTGATCGATAGTCTCTATTGTTTGACTCTATCTTATTTCTTACACCAGTTCATTACTTCTAATACCAATGAGTTAGATCAGTTTAATTGAAAAAAAAACAACACTTAGAACACTAGCACTATACTCATTAAACATACATGAGTAAGTTCTAAGAATTATTTTCCACTCAGCTTGTTTACACGCTTCTCATCTTAAGCCGTATGCTCCCCCTTGTTCTTTTAAAAAGGTGTAAAATTAGGTTAATTACCTACCAAAAACAAAGCTCGTCACATAGTGTTATGGTGGAATGAAATATGTAATGGACTTAAAACATTATTATATGATAAATGGGTAATTTTGAAATTGTGATCATTGCCTTTTAATTTGTCATGTGAATTTCTATTTTTAATTACTCCTTTCAATAATACTATTATTTCTCTTACATCCATTAATTACATATTTTATTGTGTTAATTCATTATGAATATTTTTATGATTTAATTATTTATTTACATGTGTTATTGTTAAGTTTCTTTTTCGTTATATAATAATTTCCTGTCGGGTTTGAATTCCTGACCTATGTTAATAATAATTGAGTGTGGCCACATTGATCCATGGTAGCTTGAGCAATTTGTATTCCTCCCTCTCAGTGTATTATGTCGTTGTATTAACTGAGATATCAAGCGGTCCATTTGCCATGCGATTCAGCATTATATTGTTTGGATTTCATTTCCATCAATCTCATTTGTCCAATGGATTGAAATTGGATTTCATTTTCATCCATCAATTTCAGTCGGTCATGAATAAAACTTTAAAACAAACTAAAGTTGGTTTTAGGATGTTAATTATCATCATCATTAAATCCTATTTTCTAACGCTTAATGCATAGTTGTAAATGTTAATAAGTAAGCTTGGGACAAAAAGATTTATCAAATATAGAAATATCAATATCATTAGATACAGAAAAAAAATACATAACTAATAATGCAATACAAATAAAATAATACAAATACACTTCTTATATATAGTACTTTTAGATAAATATACACCAATATACTATAAATGTGTAGACATGTATATAATAAAGTTAAACATATATACTATTTTTAATAAAATATTAGATATTAACCATTAAATATTAAACATAAAAAAAAAATTCATTTTGTTTAAGATATATTATTTACAATAAATATTATTATTTCAAAAATAAAAATTTAATGTTATTATGTTATATGGTCTAATTATGCTATTATAAGGATCAAATTTCTAGATCAGTAAAAAAAATATACTTTGATAAAATTAATCAAAATTTTAAATGGATAAAAATATTATACCTTAAAAAATTCTTTGATAATTTTTTATTAAAAATAAATTTATACTGATTTTTAATTCCTTATTTTTATCAACAATAAAAAAACACTAAAAAATCAGATTTTGATAAGAAACAAATTCATCTTAAAAACTTAAAAATGTATAAATTTCAATTGCAAACTGATTTTTCTTAATGCAGAGTTATGAGAAATCACAAATTTGGTGGGATAAAGAGCAACTAAAATGCCTTTTTATTCCATTGTCTTTTTCCATAATTCTGGTCAAAATCCTGCATGGAAATTGTAATTTACCTAAATTTGCAATTTCAAGAATCAGAGTTGCTCATTCTAGACTAAATGTTTGATTCTGAAACTACCCAATGGATGAAATCGCAATTTGAACAACCGAAATTACAGTTTAGGGGATTCTACCTCTGTCGAATTCCAGCAGATCTGGGGCATTTTGGTTATTTGGTATACTTCAACTTTTTTTTCAGTGGAAAAATCACCTTCCTGCTCTTCGAAGGAATCAAGGAAGGCTAACAACTCACGAGTCAGCTGGTAACCCAAGCCAGAAGATATCTCAACCAAATAAAACCCAGATAGATGGAATGAAATCCATCAAACCCCACCAACTAACTACTTGTATACTTCAACTTTGATTCAACAGTGATGCCAAGTGGATTCGCAACAATTCAATCCACTAGTCATCATTACCTTAGGGACCATGGACGATGTAGTGGTTGAGAGTAACGTGGAAAGGATGAGCAAAGCGTTGGATGTGTACGAAGAGAAAATGCTTGGCAGGAGATTCTTCACTTTTTCGTGACTGTTGTTGGGAACGACCACATCTTTACCTCCATAAAACATGTGAATGTCTAGTTTCAATGCATCTCTTCTCGGCGTGCATGGAAAAAAGTTTCCTGCACTATAAAACTTCCCTTTCATAAACTCAATTCAATTTATATTATGCTGTGTTAACATTATTTATTATTGTTTATTACAAAATTGTTCCTTATTTTACATTTTCTGAAGAGGGGAGTGTAAATTTTATAGGCGATTCACTGACCCATATTAAATCCACGTTGATTCAAAATATATATTATTAACCCACAAAACCAATGTGGTAATAATATCTTATTGTTCAAAATTCTTATTGTGGACAAGATTATTAGTATTATGAGAGTAAAATTAAATTTTTAAATATTAATATTAATATTAATATTAATATTAATATTAATGTTTAATATTAATATTATTGTATAGATGATTGTTTTAATATAGAATAATGTTAATAATGTTGATATTAATATTAGCAATGTTTAATATTAAAATTAACATTATTAACTTTAATAATTTTATTAATAAAAATAAAAATATTAATCTTATCAATATTAATAACATTATTATCAAAATATTATTAATAATAACATTATTAATGATCTATAACATTGATAATAACATTATTATTATTATTATTAACATTAATATGAATAGTAGGAAACATTATGTCAACCTCAAACATACATAATGTAACCTTGTAAAATTATTATTCTTTCATTTCCACTATTTGACATAATATTGAAACATGATTTTTACATTATTATTGTTTAATTAACATTAATATTAACATTAACATTAACATTAATATTAATAACATTAATAATATGCCACAATGCAACTTAACAGTTGGGGAATGTTTTAGTCCACCATAACAGTAGAGAAACATTGCATTGTGACATAACCCTTGATTGACATGTTAATTCCACACACCCAAAATTGAACATGGTCAACCATAGTTGAACATAGACAACCATAGTCAAACAAGGAAAATGTTGGTTGCAGTTAGTGAAACCCAGGGTTCGAAAGTCTTCGACAATAAGTACCCTACAGGCATCATCATATTCAATATTTCAAGGAAAAAATAAAGTCTCACCCGAGATGTGCATAGGAATCACAAGGACCATCATACGAGGTGCACAAGGAAGGATGGGGCATTTCTTGCCATTTACTTAAGTATTCATTCACTCATGCATTCATGTCAAGCCTTGATAGTTCATCATTCATATAATTACATAGAAGACACATTCATAAACAATACATGGCAAACAAGTACACTACACTGAATGGAAGTAAACAAGATATCTATTAACATAAA
The DNA here is from genome assembly GCA_027924585.1 of Larix kaempferi. Taxonomy (NCBI): domain Eukaryota; kingdom Viridiplantae; phylum Streptophyta; class Pinopsida; order Pinales; family Pinaceae; genus Larix; species Larix kaempferi. The sequence continues at coordinate 15,928,000 of BSBM01000637.1, read as the reverse complement.
AAATTGGACTAAATACATTCTATATCCCTCGGCTGGAAGTACCAAAAGTTCCATATCTCGCTCAACTACATAGGTTTTTCATTATTAACCAAAGAAACACCAATTTTAACATTTTCGTGAACAAAAAACCCCAACCCATTACAAAAAGTTCCTATAAATACGGATGTGTTTCCTTTATGGCCATTAGTCTATGCACGACTTTAGTGGCATGCAAAATTCCATGCGTAGACTATTGTGCGGTATGAGATTCCTTCATGTTAGTTCCCTTGGTGTTCATTATCTCACTCGATGGAGTCTTTAGTGCATGACCACTTGACACAAACTCAGGTGCGAACCTTCCCCCAACACTATGTTTGGCTCAACCTCAAGCTAATCTTAAATATTTGGGTAGCACTTGTGGAACTGAAGGTAAGACTTGCATGATCTATTCTATGAATTCACCCAACTCTGTATGTAACAATTGTATGGCCTGTGACAATACATCAAATTCATTCTGAAATTTGGCAGTCTATTATGAAGTAGTAGACCGCAGTTGTTGGTGCACAGTTTCTCCAAATTCAATGGCCTTCTTTGATTTATCATGAATCTCAGTTATTTTCAAGTATTGTTTCTCAGCTTGCTCCTAGAACTCGGTGATTCCATGAAGATGGGTAACTCTTTTTGGCCAAATATGATGGTGAAAAACGGAAATTTTATCCATGTATTAAATTGAAGCCCTCTAAACTCATATTTGCCAAATGAATTTTGACATGCGGTTGAAAAATAAAATGTAGAGAATTATGTTGGATTTCCAATGATATTTTTTTCGAAATATACCAATGTCATTTATCGTGTCGAATTTCCATTTAATGAAACATGTTTACTTAAAAATTTGAAGAGCAATTAACAAGTAGTTTGTGTTCGTGCACGATAATTTAACATTAAAGTAATAATTTTAAAAAATGAAATATGTGAACATGATCTAGATAGAATGCACTAGGGCTTACATATTTTTCTTTTATTTTTTCTCAAAACATTATATTTATTATTATTTTTCGAAACTAACCAATGAATATTTCAGTCGCATTTTTCACACATGTGTGTTCATGCACGAAATCTTTTGATTGTTTACATAATTTGCAAAACTAAATGCGTCCTTTTGAAGAGGATGCATTTATCTAGGGCTTGTGTATTTTTTTGAAATTTTTTGGATGTGTATTTTGAATGTTGTGGATTTATCTTTGAGCTCAATCGAAGTTGTCGGTAGGGTTTTTTAGGGCAAGTTTTAGTAGAAATTTAAAAACAAAAGACATATGAAGATAAAAATTCGTAAATTTTATATATCTGGATAGAGGATTCATTGACGAATCCAATGGTATCATGTCCGTTCATTAATGAGCATTTAATGACATGGTTTATCTATGTGGAAGGCAGACAAAACCTTTATTCTGCAGTGAAAAGATCTCTCGTCCTATTTTTTAAGCCCTGGATCGAGCTATTTGCTCGATTGAGGGTTTTAAAATACGTCGATCGAGGGTTTTAACATACCTCGATCGAGGGTTTAACAACACCTCGATCAAGGGTTTAACAACACCTCGATCGAGCTATTTTAAAACCCTCGATCGAGGTATTTGCTCGATCAAGGGCCTAAAATGAGCCTTTTTTGTTTTTCAAAAGCTAGATCGAGCTTTTGAAAAGCTAGATCGAGGTCTTGTTTCAACGCTCAATCGAGGTTTTTTAAAACCCTCGATCGAGGTATTTTAAAACCCTTGATCGAGCTTTTAAAACCCTCGATCGAGATTTTAAAACCTCGATCGAGGGCTCTAAAATACCTCGATCCAGGGTCCGAAAAACAATTTTTTTCCATTCTATCCACCAAAAATGGTGAACGATATTCGTGGATTCACCCAACTGCATCACTTGACTATTCACTTCCTGTTGTTCTATGTGAGTTTAAACTATTCTCTTTGTCAAGGATAAGATTTATATCATGGCCTCCATCTATGCAGACATTGATAGATTTGTTAATGATTGCTTCTTACTCTTTACTTGTTATTCCCATGTATTTATTTGATGCTCATCAAAAACCTTCAGCGCTTCTTGCAATTGACTCCATAACTAAAAATTGGTATCTACTAATTGCACAAGACCTTGTACCTAAGTCGTAAATTTTCACTATCTCAAATGTATCTTATGTTTGCACTATATTCTTCTTCAAATCCATTTGCTTGGGAGTTTCAATTGTATCCAGTTGTTCTTTCAATACTGTGTTTTGGGATCTCAATTCCTGAATCAGTGTCTTTATTTTTTCACATTATGCTTCAGTTGAATCTTGTGCAAGAGCTTTTGTCTTCTCCTCACATGCTACTATATACACATCTTACAATGTTGTTGTTAGGAAACTATGCTCAGTAACCTCTTTGGAATATGTAATTTGAATATCACCATAAGCTCTACTCAATTCTAGGTGACGTGCTCCCACTTCTTCTATTACTACTACAACATACTCCTACAATTGCTAGAATGAAACTTTTGATAGGTCTACATCAAATATGGAGCAACTTGTAGTTAAGGATGAAGAACCCTCCATGTCCTTGAACTCCAAAATGTGAGGATCTATAGTAAGATCCCCTTTATTTAACATTTGTGTATTGGTATTATCTATACCTACTCCATGCTTTTGCACATTATCCTCTATTTCCATATCTAAACTTTGTTGGCTCAAACCTCCCAACTGCAATTTCAATTTCATCTTAGGCAGTTGTTGAGTTGAATATAATTGAAGTACCCACTATGAGTCCAAGTTAACTTCAATTATGCTTATGATGTCTTGTAGAACCAAATATTGTGTTGATTCTCCTTTCTTCTATGAAAACAACTGAGTCTTGATCCTCTGGCATATTCGTAAGGGGGTGTAGTCTGGTGACTGAAACTTTTCTTCTACTTGTTGCTCTAAATTTTCTTGGTTTGATGTATAGGATGTCAATATGGTTCTGTGCTTCCTTTTCTAAAACCATGAGGCTTCTTCCTATGAATCTTGTTGCTTCTTCTTTCTACCACTTAGCCTTGGGGAACCACACACTCTTGTACTTGTAGAACCTTTGAATTCTACCTTCTTCTTCAAATCAGTTTTTGGAGTGTTTAAAATTTCTACATCTGGGTCTAGTTGTACTTGGAACTCTACTGGACAATCTTCCATGGATTCCTTGATATTGCTCTACTCAATATAGAATGGTAACACATCCATTCTGAACTAAGGATCTATGTGTGGTGAAATGAAAACATTGTGGGCATCAATGGAGAAACATAGAATTGAATTATACTAATGTACCGATGAAGGTGGAATGTGATATGACTCGACTGCCACCCGGATCATCTCTATGTACTAGCATTGAAAATCCAAATTTGTATTTTATTGAATTATCTTATTTGTGATGTTCTACTAGACGTTAAACATCAATTCTAGGAATGTCCATGTCGTCTCTATATCATACACCCTACCCTCTAGTGGATTCCACTCTATCATTGCATTCAACATCAATGCACAACTCAAGTGAAATTCCTTGCCCAAATTCTGAGTCTCCGGGTGTTATACCTCAATATTACACATTATGTTTTAGTGTCGCATCCTTGCACTAGCGACCTAAATGACAGTTTCCCTTAAAGATCATCTGAACATCCAGAATGAAAACCATTGACTGAACACTGAAAGCAAACACTTTTTCTGCCATTTGTCAACCTAACCTGGACCTGTTTGCAAGCACTACCACTTCCTGCACATCTACAAGGGCACGGTAGTCATCACTACCACGTGTTGCTCCTTCTCTGGGGCGTGGTACTACCGTGTTATGATTAGCAGTAGGGGCGAGGTAGTCCGAAATTAGCCTTTTTTCCTTGGACTTTGGGATTCAACCTTCGAGGAGATTTTGTTGGGATTACCACCTTTGGTTCGATCCTCATTCCTTCTTTGTTTAGCTGGCCTGATCCACTAAACCCTCCATAGATCCACACTTCTTTTTTGTTGGTTAACCTTCCCATATGCTATAAGAGAGAAGCCTTCCATGAGCCAAAGGGAGGACTTTTGGTGCATCAAACCTATGATCTTCATACTTTTGCAGAGATATCTAGAGGAAGCACTTGGAGCTGGAGGATTGGTTTGGATATCAAGCAACCTTTGTAAGCACTCTTCAAGTTTGTAATAAAAGATAACTTGTCTTGTTTTTCCCATTTCATGTGTATTGTATGGATCTTTGATATGAAATGTATCTAGTTTAGATTTGAACTTAATCTTTGCTTCAAGGTATTTGGAAGCTTGCATGCTTATCCTTTGTTTGATTTCAACAGGTTCTACATTGGAGCTTTGGGATCAAGAGCTAGAAGCAGGACAAACATCGAATTGGAAGGTGAGTTACGTCTTTCATCTCTTCTAAATGCATTCAATCTTGTTGTGAAGATTAGTTCAGGAACTCAAGGTAGCATTTGTTTCCTTTTGTTTTAGCATAGAGTCAGTGCATCCTGCTTCATCCTAAGAGAGTTTCTACCTATTTGTAGGGAGAAATATCTACAGCAAAAACTGGCGACTCCCACTGGGGAATTGAATCCATTTTCTTTGCTTGTGAAGTTTGCTTTCAATTTCACTCATTGATTATAAGAATTGGGTTCTTTTACCCTCATTCACTTCCATGTTCTCTGCATTAGACTTATGTTACAGATCAGTAAGTCCTCTGGGTTGGCAAACCCTCGAAAAGTCAAAATCTTTTCTTAAATTTCCTCCTTTTCCCCCCTGTTCAGACACTACCGCGCCCCTGTAACTGCCTACAAAGAGGTAGTACCACGCCTTAACCACTTTCTAGAGCACAATAGTCTATCAGTACCGCTCCCAGGTTGCCTGCAGGCCCGCGGTAGTTCCTGGAAAGTGTTTTTATTTTGTTTGTTTGGTTATTTTTGGGTCTTTTCGAGATTTGGATCCATGTTGGCCCTTTGAGTAAACACTAGTGTTTTGCTTGCATTTTTAAGCGAAATGGGTTCTATTTTTGAAAAACAAATTCCCCCTCATGGCCGGGGGGGGGGCATGAATTGTGCATCCTACAGTCGTTTTGCCCCATATTAAGGTTTTGAGATCATTTATTGGTTTGGTGTGTTTGGATTACTTGGCATCTTATTTCCTTTACATCCTATCTAATGATTGTTGAGAAAGATTGATTCCTTCTCTCCGCTTTAGTCCAAAGAGAAGCTTGGTTTTGTCACTCTTTTGCTATATTCACGAAACTGGAAAAAATATATGTTCTTCTTGCTTTAATTTGATCATTTGCAATTCTTGGTCTCAAATTCATAAGAAGAAGAAAGGCTTGTTTCAGATTCGTGTACATTCGAGTTAAAGATAGAATTGTTGAGTGCTTTTCTTTGTCTTCCATCTAATTGGAAACGTTTGTAGAATCTTTCTTTCCATAGCTTGGATGTGTCTTTTTCAAGTGTGAAAAGATAAGAAATGGATTAGAATCGTTACGTTTGGTGTTCATATGAAGAACTTTTTCATTGCTTTGGGTTAGTTTTGGGTACATATTTTACTTCTTTTTATCATTTTGAAAAGAAATAAAATTGCATGTGCATTGGGTTGTGCATATTGGGAACGGAAAGAATTCTTCCTTACTTTAGCTAGTGTTCATCGAATAGAAAGGCTCATTTCGATTCACTCTCATTTGCATTGTTTGGGTCGTCACAACATCACCAAGTTTCACGTCCATTTACCCGATTGAGTAATACAACCACTAAAATTAATCTCCCTAACTAAACACATCATAACCTCACTTGAGGAAATCAAAATAACTTGGTAGTTAGGTAGGACACCGGGGATAGGCATCCAAATAATTCCCCCTTGTCGTTATAATCTGAGACATAGGCATTGTCCTCTAAAGTACTAAAATCCTCTAGTATTTGTTGACACGGTCATACACCAGTTTGTGGAGGGGCCTCCGATTGTTTTAAACAACAGGGGTTAAACCGTCGCGAGATCGAGAGCCGAACGAACTCTATGGAATTCCACACTCCACTTAGCCCTAAGGAAACATCGATCATTTTCTTCCTTGTGTTATACGGCCACCATACTGATAATACAAGGGTGATAAGGTAGAAGTGCCGAAAACCTTTTCCAACGTGTCATGAACGAGGTAGCTTAGTGACTTTTCTTCTAGGGCTCTTTACCCAAGATCCCTTTTGGTAGAGGGATATCCTTCCATTATTGGTCTCTCATTTTGTATTGTTCGACTTGGATTTCATCACCTTGTGAAGGATACAATTTGTTGAGGTCTCGAGCCCTTAGTTAGGATATTTTGCTTGCTATCTTGTAGAGGGTATTTTTCTTTGTAGGGATGCTTGTTGGAATTCTTCCCGTTTTGTTGTACAGCTCGCTTACTGTGGCAGTGGCCTCAGTATAGTTTTTTGAGCTTGCTCTTTTGTCCTGTGAGCGTTGTCTTTTCCTAGCTCCCCTTTCGCATGCGTGGTTGCCTGAGGGTTTTTGAGTTCTTTTTAACAAGACTTCGTCTACATCACTTAGTTTTGTTTCATGGAGAATCTACCTCCATGCACCCATGCTCCTTGTGGGACTACCAATCCGGAGACCCCTTTTCAAGGGGTACCTTTTACTTTTCCTTCAGTTGGAGATATTGGTCCTCCCTTTATTGCCACGTTAAATCTTCCTAGATTAACCATAGGATTACCGGTATGGTTATTCAATCCGGTAATTCTGATTGCACCCAATGTTTCAAATGTTAACTCTCCACCACAAGAGAGTCAATCCCAAACTAATCATTCCCCTTATTCGTTGGATGAATCTTCTTCCGTTCCTTCTTCCTCACCTTATTAAAGGAGTAATGTTAGTAATCGGGAGGATAAGAAGAAGAAGAAAAGGAAGATTAAGAAGAAGAAGGATAAGAAAGAGACCAAGTGTAAACCAGTTGCCTCTAATGGCACTCATTCTACGAAAACACCCCGTAAGCCCAAGTTCCCTTGCAAACTTTGTAAGGGTGATCACCTTCTCAAGGATTGCCCCGATCTTTCCTGTGTATCCGAAGTGTGGTCTAAAAAACCCAAACCACTTGTATCGTCGACCTCTGACCATCATGTCGATGACACTCCATCAACTAGTGACCCCTCGGTGAAGGGTCGGAAGGGTAAAGTCCTATATCCCTGTTTCATATGCAAGGGTATGCACCATACTTTCCTTTGTCCAAGCATGGATGAAGCTTCGCGGTGGTTGGAAGATATTACTATTTCTCAACTGGTGCTTCCAACAAACGATAGTAAGTTGTCCCTTGACACCCCACTGGTTGGCCAAGTGATCAATTCAGTTTCATCTGCAATTGATCCCACTGTCCCTTCCAAGAGTGAAGTGATCGAGTCGCTGTCATATCCACTCGATCCCGCTCTTTCATTGGAGAAAGTCCAGACTGAAGCAGTCACCTCAACACAATCTTTGTCTCATTCTTATCTTCCAAGCGAGAGTGGATTGATAACCACTGATGTTTTTCTAGTCAGTTCCGATCATGATGGGCAAGAGCCCATTTCCACGGGACCCCCTCCAAGTACTAAGGTCATTTAATTTGATTGGATTGGGTTAACAGAATCGCGTCTTCCTTCAAGTATTCCTTTTCAAATATCTGTAGGAGTTTTCGATAAAGAAATTTTTCGTACGATAGTGGATGAGGGAGCTTCTGTTAGTATTTTATCCTCAACTACTTGGAAAGCCTTAGGTTCTCCTCAGCTTGTTCCTATCACTGACCAGATACTGGCTTTCAATAGAAGGCCTACTAGACCTTTAGGGTCCCTTCCTTAGTTACCTATCACTTTGGGAGGGAAAACCGTCTGTATTGATGTTATGGTAGTCCAAGCTCCCTTAGATTTTAATCTACTCCTTGGACATGATTATGTCTATTCCATGAAGGCTGTAGTGTCCTCACTCTTTTGAGTGATGTATTTTCCCCATCATGGGAATTTTGTGACCATTGATCAACTTTCCTTTGTGACGCCCACTCATCGCATGACTCCTAGTCACCAAAATTCCCTAAATGTTCCACATGTTTTAGTGGTTTCTTCCCCCTAAGGATGGGGGGGGGGGATGAGCATAGCATAGTTTACTTTCGGTTTCAAGCTTGCGTAAAAATGAAACTACCTTTGAGAATAATTTCTTTATGTTTTAAGCTCATTAAAAAATAAAAAGGACCCTTTCAAGCATTGTTATTATCTATTTCAACCTTGTGTAAAAATGAAATAGATCTCCCTTCCATTTGTTCGAGTCTCTCGCTAGAGTTAGGATTTGAACCTTCATTTCATCTTCCTGGGTCACTTGGTCCTGGTTCTCCCTACCCCCCTGGTGAACACATTTGTATTAGTAGCCAGGATTTTTGGGTAAAGAAGAAGAGTAGTCAGACGAAATGAAGCTTGGGGGGCATGTTTAGCCGTTAGAAATCATGCTGGGGGCATTTACCAACCTCTGGTCATCATGTTGGGAAGGAACCCGTCAATGGGACTTAACTTTGAGTAAAGTTCTATTCGTGTGTCAAGCTCGTTAAAAAATGAAACATGTCCTTCCCCTTTGAGTCGAGTCTCCTCGTAGACTTAGTATTTGAACCTTTTTTTCACTTGCCTATATCTCAGGAGAATGAAATGAAGCTTGGGGGCATGTCTTCAAACTCTGAAAGTTACGTTGAAGTCATCTCAATCGCCTCTCCACACCATGTTGGAGCTAAGTCACTTACTTCTAGCAATCATGCTAGGGGCATGTACCAACCTTTGGATTTCATGACGGGAAGAAGTTCACCATTGGAAAAAATTTTGAGCATACTTTCCTTTTTAGGTTTCAAGCTCATTAAACCATGAAAATTATCCTAAGCATAGTTCATTTTCTGTTACAAACTCGTTAAAAAATGAAGCAGACATCATGAGCATTCTTCCAACCTATCTTTGAGCTCGTTAAAAACAGTAAGATGGTGTTCGAGCTTACTTTTCACTTTTTTCGTTCTCTAGTTAAAACATGAAAAGTGGTTTGAGCTTACTTTTCCTTTTTCATGCTCTGGATCCAAACATGAAAAAGATTCCGAGTGCTTTTGATACCATTATCGTGCTCATTAAACAATTGGAGTAAAAAAATGTATCTAACGAGTATAGGTTTATCACTTTATCCGGTCTCGCTAGACTATTTATGGAAAAGGAACTGTGCCAAGTTTACTTTTCCTTTGTCATACTCGGTTATCAACCATGACAAAGTTGTACATGGAGTCCTCTTTAAGCTCTTTTCAGAATCCTAAAATAGGAAAAGATGGCCAAGCGAAATTGATTCGTTCACGCTTGTAAAAGGATTTGAATGTATGTCTCCCTAGTGATAGTTTACCCCTTTTTCAGACTAGGGGGGACTACTTACGAAAAAGGAAGACTCCAGCCAATCATGACTAGAAGAGTCCTCTCCTGCGTTGTTTTACCCTTTTTCGGGCGATGAGGCTAACCTTACGAAAAAGGACCATTGGAGTCTTCTTTAGTTCTTTTCAGACTCTCTAAACATGAAATGACAATCGAGTTTTCCTTCCTTGGACTCGTTAAAATTTAACATCGAAGGGCCCACTTTGGGACGAACCCCTCCTTTCTCAGGTTCGAAAAACATGTGAGATTGGACTCATCTATGAGATGAGATATACCGAGCATCTATTATCCTCCTCAAGCTCGTAAAACAACAAAGAGGTACTCGTCCATCATGTCGGGGGAAAATGGGAAAATGAGTCAAGTTTACCTTGTTGGCAGCTTGTGAGTCGTCACCTTTGAACATGGCATGCATCCTCACCTTGTCTATTTTGGGTAGTTAGTCGTGTTGATAGTGTCATCATTATGATAATGCATCCTCATTATTGCTATGAGTTCACACTTCCTGTGGTTCTTCTCTTCAAGTAGTCCCTGCTGCCAAGCTCTATTTCATGTCGTTATATGTTCAAAGGGTTATTACCTTGAGTCCACCTCCACTTCATGTCAAACCTTCCCTTTGTGTCAATACATATTCTATTGTTTCATCGGTCCATACTATCTCTCATTCTGATTTCATGTCGGTGATGTGGGAATCATTATGGCCCACCTTTGATGAGTCTATTCCTATCGACACCAAATCACTATCCAAGAATTAGACTTAGGAGTCAACCACTAGTACCTTGGTACCTGCATGCCTCAATGGCAGGTTTCCTCATGTTTGACAGTAGGTTTTCATCATTGACCTCTGATTGAATGATCTCTCGGATGCTCGACATCAACTCCTTTATTCGCATTTCGTTGAGATGTACTATAGATGCCTTGGGGATCATTGTCATTATTGGTGATTTCCCTCGCATTTGTTAACGATTCACATCATTTACCGGTAATCAAATGGTTTCTACCATATTCGACTTCAACACCCTGTAATCACATGGCTAGATTCGTATCGTTTGCGATCAGGTAGAAGACCCTGGACACCCTTTTGTATTTTGATTACGTCCAGGTTGCAATGGAGATTTTTTTGTATTGTCACACAGATCCACTTATGTATTGGTCATGGCTGTTCCATTATTGTCTCATGGATCTACGCTTGTTCATAGTAGCCATGATTTGTCTACAGTCTAAATCATCTCAATACTCATGAATCTGCAATGTATTGGTCGGCAGCCATGCTTTGAGTCATTTGTTTTCGAGCATGGGAATGCCTGCCTCGGTGGTATATCTGACATTTTGTTTCTGATTCAGCTCCTTGTTGCTCCCCTCGATGCTATCTTCGAACCATATTTGTAAAGTATTTTGGCCATCAGTCTCTTCTGACCTCACACTTTAGGGGGCATCTGTTATACCTCAATATTACACATTATGTATTAGTGTCGCATCCTTGCACTAGCGACCTAAACGACAGTTTCCTTTAAAGATCATCTGAACATCTAGAATGAAAACCATTGACTAAACACTGAAAGCAAACACTTTTCCTACCATCTGTCAACCCAACTTGGACCTGTTTGCAAGCACTACCGCTTCCTGCACATCTACAGGGGCGCGGTAGTCATCACTACCGCGTGTTGATCCTTCTCTGGGGCGTGGTACTACCGCATTATGCTCAGTAGTAGGGGTGCGGTAGTTCGAAATTAGCCTTTTTTCCTTGGACTTTGGGATTCAACCTTCGAGGAGATTTTGTTGGGATTACCACCTTTGGTTCGATCATAACTCCTTCTTTGTTTAGCTGGCCTGATCCACTAAACCCTCCATAGATCCACACTTCTCTCTTGTTGGTTAACCTTCCCATATGCTATAAGAGAGAAGCCTTCCTGTTATACCTCTATGTTTCACAGTGTCGCATCCCCATCACAACACATCTCGACGACACTTTCCCTACTGTTTTGAACCATCCAGAAGAGACAGATGATGAGTCAACCTTGAAGGTAAATCCACCCTGGCAAGTTTTGACCCACCTTGGACTTTATTTCCACACACTACCGCGTCCTGCCAGCTTGACAAAACGCGGCACAGTGCCGCGCCCTGTAGCATTTGCAAAGCGCGGCACCCTTTTAATAGTTTTTGCCCTTGGCTTGTGGGATCTTGGATTTTCGAAGATGATGGAAGATTGGGTTCCTTGATTCGATCCCAACTTACCTCCTTCGATTAGAAACCCTGATCCACTTATCCCTCCTTAGATCCACTCATCTCTCTTGTTGGTTAACCTCACCATTCACTATAAAAGAGAGGCATGCCATTGGGAAGGGGGAGGACTCTTGAGAGCACCAAACTTATGGTCTTGCAGCATTGTGGAGATAGCTAAGAGGAGAAGACACTTGGAGTTGGAGGATTGGCTTGGGCATCAAGCACCCTTTGTAAGTAATCTTCAAGTTGTAATGGAATAACTTGTCTTGCTTCCCCAAATCATTTGTGTTAATATTGTTTTAATAATATGATTTGCATCTCTCATAGATTTAGATCCTAACTCATGTTTTCAGATTGTTAGAGAATAGTACATGCTTGTGTTTTGGTTCCATTGTTAACAGGTTTACTTGTGAGGACTTGGAGCTTGGAGCAAATATCAAAAAAAAAACAAGCGCTTGGATACAAGGTCAGTTAAACTCCTTTCTATTCTCTTCAGCATTTTAATTCTGAGATGTTTGTTAGATCTAGGGATTCAAGGTTGCATTTGTTTTGTCTGTTCTTAGCCTAGAGTTAATTTAAGTCTGCTTTAGTCTAAGGGATTTCTGACTTATCCGTAGGGCAGAATTCCACATAACAAGAATGGAGACTCCGCTGGGTTTGATTACTGCTTGATTGGTTCAAATTCACAGTCATTTATCTTTGAATTATCAGTCTTTTGTTGCACTTCAAACCACCTTGAATTTTGGTCTTTTTTGACCCTTATTCACCCCTCCTCGCAGTATTTATCTCCCTGTTTAATTACTGAGTCCCCTGGGTTAGCAACAACCCTCAAAACTTGATTTTTTCTTTTCCAGTTGCGTTTTCTTTCCCTCTTGCCACAATGCCGCGCCCTCTTAACCACTTCCAGCGCGACATTTACACAGTGCCGCGTCCTAGGCATTCATACCAGCGCGACAGTTACACAGTGCCGCGCTTCAGGGAGTCTATAGCCCGCGGTAGTGTCTACAAGTAGGTTAATTTTTTTAATTTTTGCTTGGTTTCCTGAGTTTCTCCCTGCCTCAGATAGTCTTTACTGTTGCCTGTTAGCATCCTGGTTAATTTCCAGTCTGTTTGGTCTGCTTATTACATGGTTTGTGAGCTTGATTGATTGATTGAATTAAGTGGCACTTTTGACATATTGGTCATTTTTCAATTTGATTGCATTTGACTTGGCTTTTCCCCACAACCAACTCAACACCACTGTCTTCTGTTACTGAACACTGTAGTTTTACAGTCATATTGTCATTATCATTTTCAGTAAATTAAAAAGATCATTGGTTGAGAGCAAATTTGTTGTTTAATTTGAAAAAGTCTAGTGGCATTTTGCATAGGGAAATGAACCATTAATTTTGCCATAAAAATTCTCATCATAGAAGCATTGTAGATTGTAAAATCAGTGCATTGAAAAGCGTGTTTACTTCAGTTTGGGTTGGTTTATAAATCGAAAAGAAAAGAAAAATCTTTTACTTTGATTGCTTGTGAAAGTTGTTATGCATATTGGATCGAAGAACCTCTATCTTTACCTTAGCTAGATTTCATCGAAGACAAAGGCTTGTTTATGATTCATTCTCATTTGCATGGTTTGAGTCATCATAACACCATCAAGTCTCACGTCCACTACCCGATTGAGTAAAGACAGCCACTAAAATTAATCACCCTAATTAAACCAACTTTAACCTCACTTGAGGAAATCAAAAGAATTTGGTAGTTAGGTAGGACACCGGGGATAGGCATCAAAATAATTCCCCCTTGTCATTTTCATCTGAGACATAGTCGTTGTCTTTAGGGAACTAAAATCCTCTAGTACTTATTGACACGGTCACAGCCAGTTTGTGGAGGGGCCTCCTGACTGTTTCTAACTGTTCAGGGGTTAAACGGCCGCGAGATTGAGAACCGGACGGACTCTGTGGAATACCGCACTCCACTTAGCCCTAAGGCAACATCGATCGCTGTCTTCTTCGGAAGGCTGAAGTGCCCAAAACCTTTTTCGACGTGTCATGAACGAGGTGGCTTAGTATCTATTCTACTAGGGCTCTTTTACCCAGGATCCCTTTCGGTAGAGGGATATCCTTCTTATATCGGCCTCTCATGTTGTATTGTTCGACTTGGATTTCATCACCTTGCGAAGGATACAGCCTGTTGAGGTCTCCAGCTCTTAGTTAGGAGTTTGCTTGGCGTCTCATCTTTGTAGAGGGTCATTTTTTCCTTTGTAGGGACTGCTTCTTGGCATTCTGGCCATTTTGTTGATCAGCTCGCTTATTGAGACACCGGTCTCAGTATAGATTTTAGAGCTTGCTTTTTTGGCCTGTGAGCCTTGCTTTTTCTAGCTCCTCTTTTGCACACTCGGCTGCATTAGAGTTTTTGAGTTCTTTGTTTACAGTACTGCCCCCGATTTTCATTTTCCTGTCATCATGTCAGATCAACAAAGAAGATCACGAAGACAACAGGGCCTAAGCCCTCCACCACCACCACCACCACGGACTTCTGGTTCGCCTGCATCACGCATTCCTGCTCCTCCTGGCCGCGGTGCTGGTCGAGGAAACATCCCACCGCCGATACATACAACATCTTCAGTTACGCCTGTAACTGCCACACACAGCACAGTCTCAGAATCCATTGCAGCTTCTATGACCACTAGCATGTCTGAGGCTTCCACTGTCACCTCACCCACTGTCATCCCAGATTTATCTGTAACAGTGGGCACAGTTACAGCAGCTGAACCTAGCACGACCCAGAGTACTAGACCAGAGGTCATCCTTCTACCGGAGGCCAACACTTCCCGTCCATCAGACACTTTCCACGATGATATAGACGGATCTATTGGCACCACGGAAGGATCCGACCAGGACATACCTGGCCTAATTTCAGTCCCAGGCGGCTACGTTGAGATCGTTGAAGATACTCGTCTACCTGACACACCTTTTGAACCTGATTATGGCTTCATTACTTCCCAGACGGAACTTCCGCCTATTATTACTACGTCACCCAGTGTTCATCCTCAGGAGACAAGTTCTTCTAGCAACGTACCTCGCACTTTTCATCTACCCAACATCCCACCGGGACACGAAATTATGGCTTCCATCCAGTCTAGTATGGTTAGCCTAGCGAACTCTCCGTTAGCATCGGCACAATTTAGACGCAACACAGAGCAAATGCTTTCGACAGCGTCTAGATACCCCCCTGTTTCTCGTCCTTCTGACTATAGGGATCCCAACGTTCCGTCTAGCACAGAATTTCATCATTCCTTTGCAGACGGCTCAGGACCTTCGGACTTTACCACACCTAGGTTCCTGCCGGATCCCCAAAATCTTTTTCAGGATATGAACTCGGACCCAGTTCTCGATGGTCCTCCTATTATTGAACACGTGATGGACGACGCTGATACTCCTGGGCTAAATTCCCCACATTTGCTGTCATCACCAATGTTTGGTGCACATTCTATGAGGGATAACCCAGTTTTTTCTCCATCCTCACCTGTCCAATACGGACGACCGCCTCCGCTAATCGGTACTTTTGGCGCCGTTGGCCAATCCATGCTATCATATTTGGCTAGCGGCGGAAGAACACCTAGTCATACTGCTGGATCTTCCGTTTCGACCGGAGGATCACCTTCAGCCACCATTTATACTATTTCAGGAGGTGGACAACCGACTGCAATGGTCCCTAACTCCAACTTACAAACCCTCCCTGGTGGGCCATCAACCCAACCAGCTGGAGGGCAACCTTTTGTTGGGAACCCCATTGTTAGTCAACAACCTCCCACTGGTGGGCCATCAACCCAACCAGTCGGAGGACAACCTTTTGCTGGGAACCCAGTTCCCAGTCTACAACCTCCTCACATAGGGCCATCCAACCTAACTGCTGGTGGACAACCTATTGGCTCGCTCCAACAAGTTTCCCAACCAGCATTTTCTACTCAGTTTGGTATGTACAATCCACCTGGCAGTGGGAAACCTTATTCCGGTGTTCCCACCGGGCCTTACTCTCAACCACCCCTGTCAGGTATGCTTCCTTCTTGGGATCATCAAATCCCACAGAATGGGGGTACTCACTTTTCGGAAACTGGAACCAAGCTGGGGGGCAATCTCAGATTTCCCCCAACTTGAATTCTGGCTTCCCTTACCCTTCGGCCGCCACAACTCCTTGGAACCCGTCACTTCAATTTCCACTCGTTCCTCAAGCAGGAACGAGCATTCCATGGACACCACCGTCGCAGCCACCCCCCAACCCTGCTATGGGAAATCCTCCAGTTACACAGTATGGTGGCAACATCCCTGGAACACAACAATTCCAAGGAACTTTTTCCCAACAAGGAATAGCAACCAATCCTGGGCATCAACAGCCTCAGGGTACTATACCCACTCAGCAGAACACTTACCAACCAGTTGCTTACAATCAACCGGTTAACCAGATGGCTTATTATCCGCAGAACTTCCAGCAGTATCCCGCGGGAAACACATATGGGTATAACACACAGCAGCATGCTATGCAAGGTCCTCCAGGATTCTCTGCCCCACATGGTTATTACTCATTCCCGCAGACGAACCGTCAGCTTCCCTTCTTGGCCACACTTGATCTACCTGATTTGTCGAGGCTTATTAACGATCCTATATGGCACGAACCTCACTGGCCACCTATCCCAGCCAAACTACCATCGGACATTCCCAAGTTCGATGCTAAGCCCGGGGAAGACCCCAAGAACCACGTGATGACCTTCCATCTTTGGTGTTCATCAAACTCCTTGATGGATGATTCCATCCGACTTCGGCTCTTCCAACGTACGCTTACCGGAACGGCAGCAAAATGGTATATAGAGCTGCCACAGCACTCTTTTCGTGATTTCAACACTTTGGCTATGCAGTTTCTGACACATTTCCAGCTTCCCATCCGGTATGAGACTGGAACAGAACTGCTAACCTCACTGCGTCAAACCACTTCCACACATATCTCGGATCACATCCACGAGTGGCGAAGACGCCGTAGGCTAATAAAGGCACCTATTCCAGATCAGCTACTTGCTGATTGGTTTACAAAATCCTTTTTGCCTCCCATAGCCAGAGATATTGCTATGCGCGGACCTGTTACGGAAGAACAAGCCATCTCGGCAGCACAATACATGGATTTAGTATATACTCAATCCGGTACTTTACATGAACTTCTTCCACATGCTTCCCGCGTTCACACTGATCCTACAAAGCCTACTACTGAACCACCCATTGATGGTATCGTTGGTTCAGTTAAAGCTCATCCTGCCACCAACTCGACGGGGCAACAAGCTTCTACTTCCCCCGCTTTTACCCAGGCCGCTTCAAAAGCTTCCACTTCCCCTGCTGTCTCCTCCGAAGTGAATGCAGTCCAATCTACATCACAACCATCTGGAGGAAAGAAGAAAAACAATCGTGGTAAACCTAAAAAGAACCAGCAGGAGAACCCCAAACCACAACCTACCCAGAATGATCAAAAACCACGTCGGAAAGCTAAGTTTCCCTGCTTGATTTGTCAAGATGATCATTATACGCGTGACTGTCCCTACAAGGACGAGGTCCATAAATTCGTTAAAGGATCCTCTAGACCGGCAGTGCTAACTGACCCTTTCCCCCAACAGCAACAGCAAATGGTTGCCCAAGAATCCCCACAAGGGGGCAACCCGACCAATCCTTCCCGTGGAGAGACGTCCACAAACCGCGAGATCCTAATGACAAGTAATGAGGAGATTAATATCACCACTCGTTCAAAGACGTATGACAATCCTCCAAGTTCAACCAAACAATCGGAGACAGCCAAAGGCAAGTCTCCTGTTGAAGATCCGATTCCTATTCCCCCCCCTAATGGTCACCTCCATATCGAGAGACCACTTATGGATACAGTGCTACGCCCACCCAAGGGCACCATACGAAAGGCGACATTCAATCCGAATGCACGAGCTGCCCAAAACTACAACATTGTTGAAGATTTGGCTCAAGCACCTTGCGCTATGTCAACTCTCGAGGTTCTCCAACACTGCCCCACGCAGCGTAGAACCCTACTTTCAGCACTGGGGGCATTGGACCCAGATACTTCAAACTCCATCATGTTTAACTTGGAGCACGCTAAACCTAGGCTTTCTCACCAGTTAGCCTTCCAGGTGCATACGAAAATCCGTGGAAATGTTATCCACCGTACAGTGTTAGATGAGGGCGCTTCCACGTCGATTATGTCTTTGAACTGCTGGAGAGCCCTCGGCTCGCCTGAGGTCACAACTTCTCCCACTACTCTTAGAGCGTTTGATGGACATGGTTTTCAACCATACGGACTCATCCCCTCAATCGGTGTTGAACTGGGGGGCAAAACAGTATCCGTACACATCGAAGTCATAGATGCACCTTTGGATTACAACCTCCTACTTGGTCGGAACTGGTTCTATGCCATGACTGCCATAGCATCTACAGTCTTCCGGATTGTACAATTTCCTCATGAAGGGAAAATTGTCACTATTGATCAATTGGATTACTGTATCCCAGACTCCCATCCGAACTCCGCCAATACCGTTCCGTTATTGGATCAACCTCGGTACCGGTTCCAAGACATAGGTGTTGGTCTCATGAAGGATTCATCCCTCATTGGAGTTTTTCCAGAGCTGGGAACCCATCTTCAACCAGTCAACATGATTTCATCACATGTCACCCCGTCTGATGATTCATGGGTGATCCCGAGTCCTACTCAGATCCAAAGCTATGGCAATTCCATGCCTTTGAACAGAAACCTTGCAGCTTATGACGCGATCCAATCAGCCACAGATTGGGCCGACTGTTCTACTGATCGCACAGTGGCACAGCTCTCGACTGAAACTCATACACGCCCACCATTGTTTGATCCTCTCAACTTGATTTTTCCCACCGACGAATCAATCATAGAGGTTATGTGCGGTAATGAGCCACCATGGGGAGATTTTCATCATCGATCTTCATTCCCCACCATTCAGTCACTTGAGCCTGATACCAAATCCAGTGCTTCACTTGGGATGGTTCAAACCAAGTTCCCCACTTCCCTCGACGAAGTATTTTCTGAAGGCAACTTGGCCAATCTTATGGCAACCACTCCCATCGACATTTCAGTAAATCCTGGTATCGTGGAAAATGTACACATTGGCAAAACATGTACTCCTCTCGAGACGGAGTTCTATAATGCCTACTTTAAAAATTTCCGCGATGTCTTCGCCTGGAGTTATGAAGAGATGCCAGGAATCGACCCGTCGATTGTAGTTCACGAAATTCCAACTTTCCCTGGCGCCCGACCTGTTCGGCAAAAACTTCGACCCGTTCATCCTCGTAAGGCAGCCGCCATTAAAGCAGAAGTTGAAAAACTTTTGCGTGCTGGTTTTATCTATCCTGTCCCATTGACAGAATGGGTATCCAACATCGTCCCTGTAGCCAAGAAACAGGGAACGATCAGAGTCTGTGTTGATTACCGTGATTTGAACAAAGCTTGTCCCAAGGACAACTACCCAACTCCGTTTATCGACCAGATCATCGATAACTGTGCCGGAAGTGTGATCTTTTCATTTATGGATGGCTTTTCTGGCTATAATCAGATCGATATCCTCCCAGCCGACCAGCACAAAACGGCCTTTATCTGCCCTTGGGGGATCTTTGCATATCGGAAGTTACCTTTTGGCCTCAAAAATGCCGGGGCAACCTTCCAACAGGCGATGTCCTATGCATTCCATGACATCAAACATATCGTAGAGCCATACCTCGATGACCTTCCCGCTCATTCTCGAACCCGGGAAGAACATCCAGATCACTTGAGTGCCATTTTCGAAAGGTGCCGGCGCTACAATATACGTTTGAACCCGCATAAGTGCGTTTTCTGTGTAGAAGCCGGAAAACTGTTGGGCTTCATAGTCTCCAAAGACGGGATACGTCTAGATCCCGCAAAGGTAGCAGCTATCATAGCCCTGCCTTCACCTACCAATATTCCAGAACTTCAATGTTTGCAAGGGCATGCAAACTTTCTACGCCGTTTTATCTGTAATCTGTCTGAGATAACGAAAGGCTACATGCGGCTTCTCAAGAAGAATGTTCCCTTCATATGGGATGATGAAGCCCAATGCTCCTTTGACAATTTAAAGGCAGCCTTAACTAAAGATCCTGTGATTCAACCCCCCAATTACACACAGGACTATATCCTTTATCTCGCAGCCTCGATTTCCACCATTGGTATGGTGTTAGTCCAGGAAGATCACAACGGCATAGAACATGTGGTGTACTACCTCAGCAAGAGTCTTCTCGACTCTGAAACTCGCTACTCACATGTTGAAAAGCTGGCTCTGGCAACAGTGTTTGCTGTCCAGAGATTCCGTCACTACATCTTACTCCGCCGGACCACCGTTATCGCCGATTTCAATCCAATGTACTATATCCTCACACGACAAGTACTTGGGGGCAAGTACTCCCGTTGGATTGTCATCCTTCAAGAGTTTGACTTGGAATTTGTCAAAGCCAAGTCTAAGAAATCTCTGGTCTTCGCTGAGTTAATTTGTCACTTGCCCCGTGCTACTGAGCAATCCGAGCCCATTGATTCTCTTCCCGACGAATCATTGTTCCTCATTAGCATGTCTGATCCGTGGTATGGGGATATTCTCTTATATCTCCAAACCCAACGCTTCCGTCCCGACCTCAACCGCGATGAACGACGACGTATCAGACATCACGCAAAATACTACCTTATAGTGAACGATACTTTGTATCGGCGTGGTGTCGACACTGTCCTTCGACTCTGTTTGACCTTAGATGAGGCGGAACGCGTTCTCAATGACTGCCACGCTGGAGCATGTGGTGGTCATCTCTCTGGGATGGCTACGGCCCAGAAAATATTGCGAGCGGGATACTTCTGGCCTTCGATTTTCAAAGACTGCATTGAAACAGTCAAGAAGTGTCCGCCATGTCAATTCTTTCATAGCAAAGCACGCTCGCATCCTGCTCCACTCCATCCTGTCATTGCCGTCGGCCCTTTCTCCAAATGGGGCATTGATTTTATGCACTGTAAGCCCACTTCAGCCGGGGGGCATAGCTATGTCATAGTAGCTGTGGACTATTTTACAAAATGGGCTGAAGCGATGCCTACGTATGCTGAAGACGGCAAAACAGCAGCGCAGTTCATATTCAATCATATCATAGCTAGATTCGGTGTCCCACAGTCTATTGTGACCGATCATGGTTCCCATTTTAGGAATCATATGATCGAAGAACTAAGTGCCAAACTGGGTTTTCGCCACGAAAACTCAACCCCGTATTACCCACAAGCCAATGGCCAAGTTGAAGCCATCAATAAGGTCCTGAAACGAATGATTCAGCGCATTGTGGGTACCCAAAAATCCAATTGGCACTCAGCTCTGTTCTCAGCACTGTGGGCATACCGAACCTCAGTGAAAAGTGCTACTGGGTTTACACCATTTCAATTGGTGTACGGCCTGGAAGCCATTCTCCCGATTGAATGTGAAATTCCATCACTCAAGATAGCCATAGAGCTACTTCCACACACTATTTCCGAAGAAGAACAGTTTCTATACCTAGCCAAGCTAGATGAAACCCGCCGCGACGCCGCTTTGGCTAATGAAGCTCACAAAAAACGCGTCAAAGCTCAATATGACAAATCCGTTCAACCTCGGATCTTTAATGAAGGTGACCTTGTACTTACATATGATCAGATGCATGACAAACTTGGAAAAGGCAAGCTTGAATCTATGTGGTACGGCCCCTTCATCATAAAACGTGTCTTAGAAAAAGGAGCCTATGAACTAGTCGACTGTGATGGTACGCCATTGGCACGGCCCCGCAACGGGCTATACCTCAAGCGTTTCTACGCATGAGGTTACCCCACGCGGGTTACTTCTTGTACATAATGTACTTAGTTTGCTTTTTGCTTTATTTTTTTTAGTGTGCGTGTGGATCTTATGTATCTACTCTTACTTTGACTCGTGCTTTTATGCGCAGATGTCTACCTACTTTGGATTCGCTGACGGTGCAAGCCGACATACCCGGAATCTCGCTTCCGCAGCATGGGTGATTTATTCCCCTACTGGCGAGTTGATTTATTCAGGAGCTATTTGTTTAGGTCCCGCAACCAACAATATCGCAGAGTACCATGCAGTCATTGGTCTCTTGACAGAGGTTGCTTCACTCGGGATTAACTCCTTATCGGTCTTTTTAGACTCCCAACTCGTGGTCTCTCATCTAAACCGTGTTTACACAGTTCGCGATCCTACATTGCTTCGGTTATTTCGAAGAGTACGTCTCTTGGAACGGTCATTTGATTTTATCATATATCAACATATACCGAGAGAATTCAATTATATTGCCGATTCATTGGCCAATTACGTTTTGGACTGGCATCTTGCCCATACATAAACACATCATAAAAGATAAATAAACGCACAAGTCATTGTAAATATTTAGATCATAAATATGTCCATATCACTATATATAAAAGTGTTTTTTCCAAAAATACATAAAGTTTGTGTCAAAGACAAAATTGGGGATCAAATCCCATATACAAAAAATTGGCCCTCAAAGCCTACATATCGTGTACATGCCGCAAAAAGATCGAAAGACCATCTATGGAGATCTAGGGGACCTATCATGTCCCTCATCGGACTCCTCCCGCTGATGGTGGTAACACATCACGGCTCGAACCACCTTGCGAAGAAGTCGACTAATACGTCCAGGCACACCCACAGTATGCCTCTGGAGGTGGTAGGGGACATCATCCATCCGCATAGCAGGGATCCCATGGGTCAATCCCTGCAGGTTCCTCTCAATATCCCGCACACCTCCTGCCTCATCTTCATCTTCTTCTTCGACAGGATCAGCTTGACGATCTACACCGCCACGACGTAGTGGTGAATATCCAGCTGGTCCTTGTGGTCCACGGTCTGCAACGTGCATACGAATATACATTAGAAGTCTTTTACACATTCTAAAAAAGCATTAAAAATTAAATATTCAAAAAGAAAAATACATATCCATGAAGGTCATACCAGAGTTGTCCCAGTCATCATCTTCTGGCAAAGCCAAGTCAATATCCTCGCGGAAATCTACCCCTGAATAGGGATAGTCGTCGATCATGACTATCTGCTCCTCTAGCCAAGAGAAGAAGTCCTCTCCAAAAGCTAGCCGCTGAGGCCCTCCAAGGCGCCCGGCATAGTCGCTCCATCGAGCCATCCATGGCTCAGTAGGTGGGCGAGGATGCATAGATATCTGCGGACGCAGTAATGGCACCCTTGCCAGGAAGAAAGTGACCAAGATACTCCCATAGCCAAACTGGGTATTTTTCCCAGTTCTACATTTGTGCACCTGTTCCTTCATATGGGACAGCACTGCATCACACCAGTTGAAGACCGTTCCTCCCATGCAATCTGCTGCGAGATTTACCTGTGTGCGGGTTGCCTGATGTGGGCTCACGCTTCCTGCTGCACGTGTAATAGTGAATAGCAAAGTTTTGAAAGGAAGATTTGTGACCTCTTTTATGGCCACTTTCCCACTCTTCTTACTCGAACCCGCCTGACAATATCGAGCAATCAAATCATCTGTGCTTGAGTCTGAAGCACTGTACCCGGTAAGATTCGGCCGGGCCCCTCTTTTCGAGAGGCCCGTGAGAAAGTAGATGTCTTCAAGTTGGATTTCAAGCACGTGCTCTCCTACTCGGAAAGCTTCGATATCAGGGTCCCACAATTGAATAAGGTGAGTAAGCAGTTTAGGTTGTTGGCGGATCCCTTTAGTCTTGAAAAACTTTAGCAAACCACATTCTCTCAATGCGGTCACGGTGGGTAAGTCATTTTCGGCCCTAAAATCATCCGTTTCATGCTCCCTCTCTTTCCAACTCACCATTTTGCCTCAAACAAGTTGCAAATCCCTGCAAAAAGGTAAACAAAGTAATTAGTGACTATTTAACAACTTGATTCTAGCAAAAATTTGAGGAAAAATTGATTTTTCAAACTTAATTTTCGCACGTGCCGCGCCTGGAGGGCACCCTGCCGCGCGGCAGTCCACAGTGCCGCGCCTCATTTTGAGGTTACAGCGCGGCACTGTTGAACAGTGCCGCGTTTCACGATAGGGCCCCCACGCGGCAGTACGGCAGGCGATTCTTGCCAAAAGGGCTTGCCAAAAAATTAATTTTTCCCTGGTGAAAGTGAAAATTTCTTGCATGAAATGAAAGAGGGGTTCAAGCACCCTTACCTGGCACAGACGGCGGTCGAAATGGTGTCCCAGAACTCTCGGTATCGATCCTTGAAATTTTGCTCCAAAATGGGTAAAAATGTCTCCTTTGGGTAAAAATCACAAATGAATGGTAATTTCTATTTTTACCATGCTTTATATAGCATTTTTTCACATTTTTTTTTTTTTTAATTAATTAATTACTATTTCAAAATTAATAAACCCTTATTCATATTACTAATGCCCGATTTTTGAGCATCTATTGACAGGATCTGCGGTAACAATGGGATGCATTCATACTGGTATTTGTTCGTAGTTTGACCTTCATATTGAGCCCACTTTATCTTTTTCGTGCTCTGGATTTAAAACTTGAAAAAGATTCCAAGCGCTTTCACACCTGTGTCGTGCTTGTCAAACGCAAGTAAACGGTGTCGAGTACAGTCAGCTTTACTCATGCTCGTTAAACGATGAGGAAAGTATTATCCTGGTTGTATTTTATTCTTCTTTCGGGCCAGAATAATTAATTTTTATGAAAAAGACCACGGGAGTCCATAGTTAAGCTCTTTTCAGACTCCTTAAAATTGAAAAGATTGCCAAGTGATCTTGACTCTTTCACACTTGTAAAAGTATTTGAAAGGTCGTCTATTCGGTGATAGGTTACCCCTTTTTCGGCCCGTCTAGACTATTTACGAGAAAGGTATACCTCAGTCAATCTCGGCTGGGAGAGTTCTCTCGGGAATCGTTTTACACTTTTTTCGGGATCGAGAGACTAAATTTTACGAAAAAGTACATTATGGAGCTTCCTTTAAGTTTTTTAGGCTCTCTAAATATGAAAAACTACCGAGTTTTCCTTCCTTGGGCTCGTTAAAATATTAACATCGAAGGACCCACTTTGGGACGAACCCCTCCTTTCTCAGGTTCGCAAAACATGTGAGATTGGACTCATCCACAAGATGAGCTACACCGAGCATCTGTTATCCTCTTCAAGCTCGTAAAACAAGAAAGAGGTACTCGTCCATCATGTCGGGGAAATATGGGGAAACAAGTCAAGTTTATCTATGGCAGCTTGTCAGTCATTACCTTTGAACATGGCATGTGTCCATCTCTTGTCTATATTTGGGTATCCGTCTTTCATTTGAGTCATAGTCATCATCATGGGTCGTCTCCTTGGCCACGAGTCCACTCATCCGGTGTCTATCCTCTATCCATCAAATATCCCTGCTTCCAAGTCTTGTTACATGCCGTTATATGTTCAAAGGGTTGCATTATGTCGAGTCATTCATTGTGTCAGGCCTCCGCTGTGTCAGTACATACTCTATTACTTCATCATCCTATCACATGTGCCGATTTCGTGTCGATGATGTGGGAATCATCATGGCCCACCTTCGACGAGTCTATTCCTGTCGACACCAAATCACTATCCAGGAATTGGACTTAGAAATCAACCATTAGTACCTTGGTACCTGCATGCCTCAATGGCAGGTTTCCTCGTGTTTGACAGCAGGTTCACATCATTGACCTCTGATCAAGCAATCTCTCGGATGCTCGACATCAACTCATTTATTCGCATTTCGTTGAGATGTACTATTGATACCTTGGGAATCATTGTCATTATTGGTGATCTCCCTCGCATTTGTTAACGGTCCTCATCATTGACCGGTAATCAAATGGTTTCTTCCATGTTCGACTTCAACATCTTGTAATCACATGGTTAGATTCGTATCTTTATGCGATCGGGTAGAAGACCCTGGGTGCATCACTGTATCTTGACTGCGTCCAGGCTGCGATGGAGATGTCTCTTGTATTGTCACACAGATCCACTTATTGTATTGGTCGTGGCTGTGTCGTTACTGTCTCATGGATCTACGATTGTTCATAGTAGCCATGATCTGTCCACAGTTTACATTATCTCAGTACTCATGGATCTGCAATGTATTGGTCGGCAGCCATGCTTTGAGTCGTTTGTTTCCGAGCATGGGAATGCCCGCCTCGGTGGTATATCTAACACTTTGTTTCCATTTCAGCTCCGTGTCGCTCTCCTCGATGCTATCTCTGCACATTTTATTCGTAAAGTCTTTCGGCCATCAGTCCCTTCTGACCTCACACTTTAGGGGGCATCTGTTATACCTCTATGTTTCACAGTGTCGCATCCCCATCACAACACATCTCGACGACACTTTCCCTACTGTTTTGAACCATCCAGAAGAGACAGATGATGAGTCAACCTTGAAGGTAAATCCACCCTGGCAAGTTTTGACCCACCTTGGACTTTATTTCCACACACTACCGCGTCCTGCCAGCTTGACAAAACGCGGCACAGTGCCGCGCCCTGTAGCATTTGCAAAGCGCGGCACCCTTTTAATAGTTTTTGCCCTTGGCTTGTGGGATCTTGGATTTTCGAAGATGATGGAAGATTGGGTTCCTTGATTCGATCCCAACTTACCTCCTTCGATTAGAAACCCTGATCCACTTATCCCTCCTTAGATCCACTCATCTCTCTTGTTGGTTAACCTCACCATTCACTATAAAAGAGAGGCATGCCATTGGGAAGGGGGAGGACTCTTGAGAGCACCAAACTTATGGTCTTGCAGCATTGTGGAGATAGCTAAGAGGAGAAGACACTTGGAGTTGGAGGATTGGCTTGGGCATCAAGCACCCTTTGTAAGTAATCTTCAAGTTGTAATGGAATAACTTGTCTTGTTTCCCCAAATCATTTGTGTTAATATTGTTTTAATAATATGATTTGCATCTCTCATAGATTTAGATCCTAACTCATGTTTTCAGATTGTTAGAGAATAGTACATGCTTGTGTTTTGGTTCCATTGTTAACAGGTTTACTTGTGAGGACTTGGAGCTTGGAGCAAATATCAAAAAAAAAACAAGCGCTTGGATACAAGGTCAGTTAAACTCCTTTCTATTCTCTTCAGCAGTTTAATTCTGAGATGTTTGTTAGATCTAGGGATTCAAGGTTGCATTTGTTTTGTCTGTTCTTAGCCTAGAGTTAATTTAAGTCTGCTTTAGTCTAAGGGATTTCTGACTTATCCGTAGGGCAGAATTCCACATAACACTTCCATGAGCCAAAGGGAGGACTTTTGGGGCATCAAACCTATGATCTTCAGACTTCTGCAGAGATAGCTAGAGGAAGCACTTGGAGCTGGAGGATTGGCTTGGATATCAAGCAACCTTTGTAAGCACTCTTCAAGTTTGTAATAAAAGATAACTTGTCTTATTTTTCCCATTTCATGTGTATTGTATGGATCTTTGATATGAAATGTATCTAGTTTAGATTTGAACTTAATCTTTGCTTCAAGGTATTTGGAAGCTTGCATGCTTGTCCTTTGTTTGATTTCAACAGGTTTTACATTGGAGCTTCGGGATCAAGAGCTAGAAGCGGGACAAACGTCGAATTGGAAGGTGAGTTACGTCTTTCATCTCTTCTGAATGCATTTAATCTTGTTGTGAATATTAGTTCAAGAACTCAAGGTAGCATTTGTTTCCTTTTTGTCTTAGCATGGAGTCAGTGCATCCTGCTTTATCCTAAGAGAGTTTCTACCTATCCGTAGGGAGAAATATCTACAACACAGGGAAGTGTTGAATAAACTCTTCTAGCAGATAATTAGCCTAGCTCATCCAAATACCTTCAGTGCATTGTTCTATTGTGAACAAAACCCCCATAGGGAACTCATCCTTCCTACATTTATAAACCACTTTTCCGACTAGGACCTTTGTAGAAAATATTACTTTGGGATTAGTGATGGAAGAAACCATTACTCCTTCATCTCTATGTGCATACCATAATTATGATAAGATTATTCCTCCTTTAAGTCGTGTGTTTCTATATCTTCTATAGTATCTTCACCCTTGCATGGAAAAACACTAATTCTGTGGATAACCTCAAATATCACTAGATATGGTTTCTCAAACCATAATCAACCCCTGTGCATTCTACTCAATCATTAGTGGATGCAACGTGTGATACTCAGTCCATGCCTGAAATGGGGAACATCTAGTAGCATCATAATGCCTGGTTTGAATAACTTGTTTTCCCATTTATTAGCAATGACCATCTCAATACTATCTGGCTCCTCAATAATTTCAGCATATTTTGGGAACTGCAAACTAGGAAAATGGTCAACATCATGCAAATTCAAATCTAAAAATTTCATGGAAGGGACCTTACTAAGAAATGACCCCTTAATGTCCACTCTAGTGTCTATTTCCACCACTTGCATCTCAGCTTCATTGACTACTTTGTCTTTAGGGAACTCTATATGCGATGTATACCTCAACATGGTATCCCAATTCTCTGCAACCTTTCATTTCTCTGTAATTACAACTCTACTCTCTATTGGCTCACCTTCCTCTCTGCTACACAACTATTCAATAGAACTAAAATATTTTCACCTTCACTTCACTAATTTTAAATGCAACTCGTGTTTCATTATTCCACTCCAATGTGATCTATGACCCTTTATCCTATCATAACTGTTGTTCGGGATTTCTAACCCTATAGTGAAAAGATGGACACTACCAACTGGGAGGGGTTTACAGGTAAATACATTATTTGCATTACAACTAGTTCTTACAAATGACAGAGATCGGGATATCGAAATACATACCTTTAACCGACGGTTGGTCCTAGCTTTCACTTGATTTCCTGCTTGATATCTCTCTTGACGAACCTGCAATACAAAGGATACCTTCCTCAGCGTATCATGACTATATAACATATGATGAAATTATAAAACAATTTAACATCAACATAATCAAATACTAAATATCCAAATAGATACACAATACAATATATATCTGATTTGAGACAGGAAGTGTATTTCGACCTTTTTATTGTCAAAGAAACATGAATCGGTATAATATACCTGAAGTGTCGGTATGTTTCTACAACCGGATCCTGGGATCCTACTCTTCACTCTGACTTGGGACTTTCCTCCAGCGTAACAACCCTTAATGCATACTTTCTAGGTCCCTCTCTCATGGATCCTACTTGTATTTATGGGACAAGGTAGGCAGTTGCAATCGAGAGGTGGTTGAATTGGGAGGTTGGGGAAGTTACAGAGCCAACTTCAACTAATCCCAATTCGTCAAATTAATATATTTTTTATGACATCTTAATATGTGCGTGAGTTTCCTCAAGGCATAGTAGCGCACAGGACGCAACTTTACTGTTTTGCAACAAGCACCAGCAACTTTTCCAAGGTATGCACTAGTTTACCTTAAGGAAAGTAGGGCATACTAGAAGGTGTGCACTAGTTTACTAGCCAAAGAGTAGCGCACATGTCAAAAGATTAGGTAAATCAGGGAAATTCCCAGCTGAAGAGGGTAAGTCTAGTCCATACATCATCCAGGGCAATCTTGCTCTTCAATCCATGTTGTCCTTTTGTGTGATTGACAACTTAATGTGATCGCGGACGAAGAAGTGCAAATTTGACCTATAACAGATGCCCCCTAATGTGTAAGGTCAGAGGGAAATGATGGTCAGAATGTTGATGTAATTGTAACTTCGGAATGTATTTCACCTATGTATATTGTATTCCTATAGAGATGTTATTATTCCTCTATACGGAAGTGTTTGTACTCCTATAGAGATGTTATTATTCCTCTATACGGAAGTGTCGTCATTTATATTGTAAGTGTTGTAACTTATACTTGATGGGTTTGTTGGCTATAACTAACCCAGAGGTTTTCTATAAGACCCAGGTTCTTCATGGTTTCCCTTTGACCAACAAAAACCCTTAGCACTGGCCCTTTCAGCAACAAACTGCGAGCAGGTTGAGGTCTCACCCGAGGTGTATCTATGGGGTACTGCGGAATCAGGTTTCCACAGTAAGTGATAAGTTGCTTGGACGGACGTACTGTGTAGCACAACGGGGGTATGTGCTACGAGGTGAGACAACGCAACAACGGGAAACGCTATGGTCCGCACCACTATGTTCTTCTATCGCGGGACTTCTTTCAAAGCTGTCAACAATGCAGCCCTATTCTATACTTGGATTATATTGAAGACGCTTAAGGCACTGAAACGAATATCATTCACCCACTCGTTCAGGCAATTTAACTGACTATTCTTCTAACATTCATTCGTTAAGTCGGGTTGCTGGGATTTGAACACATATAACTATACAATCCAACTGTTAAGAATTCTTTTACTACATACAAGAAAGTGTTTAACCAAATGACTGATTCACTATCTTCAAACACAACACTAAATGTTCATCATTCATCTGTTCATACAGAACATAACATATCATCTCCATACTTCTTCTGAAGGAAAATGCATATCAAAGTTCTCTCATAACATCATGTAAGGAAGCATCTAGATAGTCCTTTACAGAAAATACAAATAAGCATTCATTCATAAAACAAAATCACGCAACATGATATTTAACGTGATTTAATCCCCCGGGTGGGAAGCTACATCCACAAGAACGGTTGGTAATATATTTCTTTAAAAGGGACGGGGACAATCATTGTTAGTCTACGCACTCAGCTGCAGACTCTCCTTCCTCTCAGATAGGTATCTGCGCACACAGCTGCAGAGCCTTTACAATATTCTTAGCTCAGAGAGATTTTACAATACAACAATCCAAAATTGTAACAGCAAAAGTAAAGAGTAAGCCCCTAATGTAACAACCCCATCCCATACAAAATTGTCTTCTTAAATAGATCATGCCCGAAGGTCATTTCTTTACAATACTGAAGACCTAAACCCAAAAACCCTTAGGGTTTACAAAACTGTGTTGGTTTCCCTAAACCGGCTTGCTGGCATCTGGTAGCATCTGCTTCATAATGGCGGTTCTCCACGTCTTCATTCTATCGCTATCGGCCCCACTGTCGCACGTGTGCCAACATGTCACTTTCTCTGAACCATTCATCCCTAACGGTTTCGTCCGCTAGGCATGCCAAGCCGTCGCTTTGCTTGAGCTGTCCTTTCCTTAACAGACTCGTGCATTGGCCACCTTCCTGATTTGCTCGTGCCCGCCGCTCGGCACTCCTAGAGCATCTTTCCAAAATTAGACCACTACTGGTCCATCCGATACCTGCACCTGATCCTTGTCTAGCACTCCGCTTTGCTATCTCCTCGTGGCCTGAATGCTTCGTAGCACTGCTTCCTCGTAGCGCTGGTCTTCGTGGTGCCTCTAAAATTTGGATGTTGCACACAACTTCGCAACACCCTCAACACTTAGACAAAATTACACCCTTTTTTTGAGCTGCGCCTAGCTCAGCTTTTCCTGCTTATAAAAAATGTTACCAAAACTTTGTCCCAACTTGGGCCCAACATGCCCCTAACACGTACATTTGGCTCATCCCCGAGCCACTTGCTGCTTCGATCGTCTCACTCTGCTCCGCGACCAGCGGAACCAATTTGGCCGTGAACTCATTATATGTACCCAACAACTGTTCCACTGCTTCTCTGGTATCTTGTTCAACTTGTTGTACTGTCTCAAGCAGTGTTGGAGTTATCTCTTCTCCAATCTGTCCCTGTACCTGCTCCTGGTTGTCACACAATTCCTTCAGCTTGTCTTCTATCTGCTGCCACACTGCTATAGCATCCTCTAGGAGTTGCTGTGACTGATTATCCATCTCAGTCTCTTTTTCTCTTAATGCCTGGACTTCCTTCTTCAAGCCTGATATTTCCTTATACCTAGACAGCCTTTCCCTGGGTGGCAGAGCCTTGAGCTCTGCATCCAACGTTTCTAGTGCGGTCTGCTTTTCTTTTACCGTGGTCTTTACCTGCAGTAGCCCTTGATCCTCTTCAAGGGAAGTGAATGCCTTTGAAACTTTTTCCAAGAGATCTTGGCACTTAGCCATCTCACTCATTATGCTCTGTGCGGGGGCACTCACTGCTTGCTCTCTTAACTATTGCTCAGTTAATGGCATTTGCGTATTCAGTTTTTCCTTCAACGAGGCAAGATCGACTTCGTAAAAAATTTCTTTATCCTGTAACTCCGACTTCAAGGATCTCACCTTTTCTCCGAAACCTTTTTTTTTTCTCCCGCGCAGCTTCAGCAGTGTTGCGCAGTACACACATTGATATACCTATCGTACATGTATAGACTCTTTTACATTTCCAGTGTCCAATTTCAACTGTACCTGGCACTTGGAAATATCTTCCTCTGGTTGTTATTCAAGATTCTGCGAAGCAAGGCTGTCATGGTACAACTTTAGTCTACTTCCATTTATCAAATTTGGTAGGGTATCGCCGGCTAAATTGGCTAACTGGACTGCACCAGTGTTAGTAACATGTATCACAGTATATTGACCAAGCCAATGCATCTTAAATTTACCAGTAAACTTCATGAATTTGCTATCATACAGGAGGACGAGGTCACCTACCTGAAATCACTTGTTCTTTATATGGCGATCATGCCAAGCTTTATCGCGGTCCTTTTGAGCTTGCTGGTGGAAGCCAACAATGAAGTGATCTTCCTCCAATCCTACGAGGTGTAGTAACCTTTCTTCTAATGTTGCGCAGTTTGCCATCCCTGTGAACGCAGCGATCCTTAAACTAAGGACAATATATTCCATTGGCATTATAGCTTCCTTCCCATAAGCTAACTGGAAAGGCGTATGTCCTGTAAATTTCTTGCATGTAGTCCTGTATGCCCATAACACAGAGGAGACACGCAGATCCCAATCATATCTATTTACGTTGCAGACCTTAGTCAGTGTGTTCTCCAGTATCTTATTGAAAGCCTCAACAGTGCCATTCGCCTGTGGATGATATGGAGTACTGCGCTGATGACGAATTTGGAATTTTTCTGTAAGTGCCTCAATGGTCTTGTTCAAAAAATGAGTACCTTGGTCACTCATCAAAATATTTGGACAGCCAAATCTTGACAATATGTCTTCGAAAATGAACTGCGCAGCAGTACTTGCACTGCAGTCCCTTACTGACTTTGCTTCTGCCCATCTAGTGAGGTAATCAGTAGCAGTAATAATATACCTCGCACGAGTTCTTTTTCCTGGTGGGTTTATAGGACCCACAAAATCAATTGCCCATTTCTCAAACTCCTGCAAGGTCAACTGCGGGTTTAATGGCATCTCATCTCTTCGTGAAGGTTTCCCTGTCCTTTGACAGACATCATAGTTCCTGCAGTGTTCTTTGGAATCTTTGTGGATCGTGGGCCACCATAGCCCTACACGCAATATCTTCTGCGCAGTGGCCCTTCCTACATAGTGACCTCCTGTGACCCCTGAATGCACGTCTGCTAGGATAAATGGTTTTTCATGATCTAGTATGCATCTATGTAGGACTTCATCCGGTCCGAGTTTGTATAACTGACCTGCAATTATAGTGAAGTGGCCGACGCGCACCACTAGCTACTTCTTCTGCTGGACATATAATTCTTGTGGTGCCAGCCCTGTTGTTAGGAAATTAATGATATCCTTATAATAATCATTGGAAACCTATATAGCAAATAACTACACATCAGGAAGACTGTCTTCAATGTTCTTTGGCTCTTCTCCTGACTCAATCCTTGACAGATGATCAGGTCCCAAGTTTTGTCTACCTGGCTTAACAACAATTTCAAAATCATACTCCTGGAATAGCAACATCCATCTGCATATGTGCCCCCCTAACACTGGCTTGTTGACCAAGTATTTCAACACAGAATGGTCAGTGAACACAAGGAAGTGCGCCCCAAGCAAGTAATGTCTGAATTTCTGTAGGGCATATACCATTGCAAGGCCTTCCCTCTCGGTAGTAGTATAGTTCTTCTCTGCTGTTGAGAGCTTCCTGCTCAAGAATGCAATAGGGTGGTCAATACCTCCTTCCCATGGCTGAGCTAATACGATTCCCAAGGAAATGCATGATGCATCAATACGGACGTGAAACAGCTTCGTCCAATCTGGAAAGACTAGAATCGGTGCAGTTACCGTATTTTATTTTAGTGTATCAAAACCCTGTTCGCATTCCGCGTTCCAAATGTACGGTGCGTCTTTCTTCAACAACTTTTCCATTGCCGTGGTTATCTGTGCGTAACCCTTTATAAATTTCCTATAGTATCCAGTATGACCTAAGGTAGAGTGCAACATCTTGACTGAATTTGGTGTTGGTAAGTTCACAATAATAGCAATCTTCGCAGGGTCCACCATCAGTCCTTGCTTACAAACAACGTGTCCAAGTAGAATCCCATAAGGAACACAACAAATACACTTCTTTAGATTTAAAGAGATCTAATGCTGTCAACACTTCTCAAGCATCATTCCGAGGTTCGCACAATGGTTCTTCAATAGACCAAACACAGTCCAATCATCAAAATAGGCTTCGAGAAACTTATGCATAAACTCTTTGAATACTGCGACGACCACTCTGGAAAATATGGTAGATGCATTCTTCAGGCCAAAAGGCATTACTGTGTACTGGAACGACCCCCATACTGTAGCAAAAGTCGTCTTATGCATGTCTGCTGGATCAATCCTTATCTGATGATATCCGGAGAAACCATCAGTAAAGGAATAGGCCTCATTCCCTCCAACATTATCAAGCACTTCATCTGTAAAAGGAGTGGGGAATGGGTCATGCATAGAAGCATCATTCAGTTTTCTGAGATCCACACTAATCCTGATCTCACCCTTTGTTTTCTTGTCTTGAATGACCATGGGACTAATCCACTCAGATTCTTCGACAGGTTCAATGATTCCTGCTTCAAGCATCTTATCCAACTCTGCGCGTACTCTTTCTTTGTGGTGCGGATTTAGTCTGTATGGTCTCTGCTTCACAGGATTTGCGCCTGGCTCCAAGGGTATTTTCATGACTCCTAGGTCTCCCAGAATTCCTTTCATTTCTGTAAATTTTGTCGGAAACTGTTAAATTTTGAGCATTAATTCACAATACTCTAGGATCTTTGCTAAGAGAATAACATGTACAGTATATCAATGCATATCAATCATATCAAGCATGTCAATCATCACAAGAAGCAAAAGCATGAGAGACAAGAGACACAGAGTTTCCGTGGGGAAAACCCTAAGGTGAAAAACCCCACAACTTCCTTAGAGATAGAGAGAGCAATGGCTCAACCAAAGTACAACCAAAATACACAGAGATAGTCTCCTAGTAGCATATGATCCTCCTCCTCACTAGTGCGCCACTTTCTGAGTGAAGGAAGAATGAGTTTCTGAATGATCAAAATAGAGATCTCCCGATCTCTATTTATACTTGTTTGTTTTCCAAGTGACCTTATGGGGCCGACTTGTCTAGCTAGGTACATCAGCCATATATTACATAAAATAAGAGCCGACCCCACACATGGTGGTCTAATAACCCATCGACAAGTTCACACACTTGTGACACTTGTCAATACACATGACGACACTTCCATATAGAGGAATGACACATCTCTATAGGAGTATAATAATATATAAATTAAATACATGGACGAAATACATTCCGAAGTTACATATACATCAACACTCCCTCTTAACTAGGAAGGTATTTCTCGACATAGATCTTCTAGCACAAGTCTTCTTCTCTGGATCATCATCATCGATGCATTGTCGTTGAATCATCGTCATCGTCACTGCTGCTGCTATCTCAAACAATCTCTAAATCTACTCGTCATAGGAAGTTATACAAAGCTAGTCCTTTTTCATACTGGATGTAGGCCCACCACCTGCAGGTCTTCATCATCATTGGCCATACTGTGGAATCCTCAGGACTTATTACATGAGTCAACAAAACCTTGAAAGAGCATCTCAGGACTGTTTACGAGCACACATCTCAACCTATCGGATCTCCTAGGACCTTTTACATGCTACTGCACAACTAGTCC
This sequence comes from Larix kaempferi, assembly GCA_027924585.1. NCBI lineage: Eukaryota > Viridiplantae > Streptophyta > Pinopsida > Pinales > Pinaceae > Larix > Larix kaempferi. The sequence goes on along the minus strand of BSBM01000637.1, from coordinate 15,892,365 downwards.
ACGGCCACAGAGTATCACAAAGCACAACCCAGATGCACACACACAACACTTACACTCACTGGCATGGGAGGAACAACCTACCACCATCCGTGAAAGGCTCACAACACTTACATAAACGACCATGGGAGAACACATCTGCCACCATGTCGGAAAGGCTCTACACTTACATCAACGCACATGTGAGAACACATCTACCACCATGTCGGAAAGGCTCTACACTTACATCAACGCACATGGGAGAACACATCTACCACCATGTCGGAAAGGATCTGCACTTACATCAACGCACATGGGAGAAAAAATCTACCACCGTGTCGGAAAGGCTCTGCACTTACATCAATGCACATGGGAGAACACATCTACCACCATGTTGGAAAGGCTCTACACTTACATCAACGCACATGGGAGAACACATCTACCACCATGTTGGAAAGGCACTATGCATCTGTGTCTTCGGAACTCATCACACATAATCCAACTGATTACGTAATGTATCCACATGATACATATTATCATCCTGATCATCATCATAGCATCATCCTGATGCATGTCATCTAGAGTATCGTCATGATACTCATCATTGCATCGTCCTGATGCATATCTGGAGCAACATCCTGAAGCTCGTCATCCATGATCATCCTGATCATACAATGCATCTACCTGATGCATACCAAGTATTTACCTGATACATATCATCATACATGATCCAATCATCCAACATGATGCATATACAAATACATATAAATGATCCAACTGATCATATCCAGCATCCAACATGATGTGTACATACATATACATATAAATGATCCAACTGATCATATCCAACATCATCTTGATGCATGTACAAAGTAGTAACTAGAGCATTGTCCTGATGCTCATCATTCAACGCTTACATCCATAGCCATGTGAAGGATCCTCCTTCCAAAATTCTTGGAATAGCTTCTGCAAATGTGTCCATCACTTCTTCCTCGAAGTGTCATCAATCTAAAGAACACCAAGCCTCTCTCTGAAGTACTCGAAATTCACTCTGGCTAGTAGTTTCGTCAGCACATCTGCAATCTGCTCGTCCGTCGCAACATACAGGAGCTTCATTGCTCCTCTATGTACCATATCCCTGATATAGTGATATTTGATCTCTATGTGTTTCGACCTATCATGAAACACTGGGTTCTCAGACAACTTCACACAACTCTGGTTATCACAGAAGATACCAGTAGCATCCAACGGGAGATCAAATAATTTAGACAGTAGCTTCCGAAGCCATATTGCCTCACAACTGGCCAAACAGTCTACAACATACTCTTCCTCGGCTGTACTCAGTGCTACGCAGGACTGCTTCCTGCTAAACCAAGAGATCACACCTAATCCCATACTGATGCAACACCCAGATGTGAACTTCCTATCTGCAGCACTGCCTTCCCAATCTGAATCAACATAACCCTGTAGGTTAAACTTTTGATTCATTTCATACTTGAGCCCATACTCAACTGTACCCTTCAGGTACCTCATAATATGCTTTACAGCAACCAAGTGAACACTCCTCGGATCCGTCAGGAACTGGCTCAATGTGTTCACTGCAAAGCAAATATCTGGTCTTGTGTTCGTCAGGTACATCAAGGACCCAATCATCTGACGATACATAGAGATATCAACTGGCTCAGATGAAGCATCACACAGAAGCTTCAAGTTTGATGCCATAGGTGTGGCCATGGCCTTGTAGTCCATCATCCCGAACCTCTTCAGGATCTCTACTGCATACTTCCCTTGTCCAAGGAAGATTCCATCTGCACTCTGCCACACCTCCATACCTAGGAAATAATGCATCATCCCCAAGTCCTTCATCTTAAACTCGGCAGAAAGCTTCCACTGTGTGTCGGCAATCAATCTATCCTCTCCTATTAAAAACAGGTCATCCACATACAAAAGTAGTATCATTGGATTTCCTTCCTCAACCTTGTAGTAAAGGTTGGAACCCACTTTACTCTTGGTAAAGCCCAAACTGGATAGAAAGTTGTTTATCCTACCATACCAAGTTCTGCACATATATGACTCCCTGGCATGTGTCTCAGAACCAAGTGGCTGCTCCACATACTTCTTCTTCAACTACACCATTCAAGAAAGTTGTCTTGAGATCCATCTGGTGTATCTTTCATTTCATCACTTTTATATTTCTCTATGCTGCCGTTTGCAGCATGCTTGATCTTATGAAATTCATAACAAACTTCCCTTTAGGTTTTGGAACTACATCCCAAAATCATTCTTCATGATCGACGGATCATGGCATTCCTTCATTACTTCATCCCATATCCTGGGAACTTCAATATCTTCAATAGATATCTTTGTTGCTGGAACAAATGTTGTAGTCCTTCCTTTGTAGGCGATGGTATACGATCTTTCCTACAAAACAAGTTAAATTGCATGATTAGAAAAATCTCATAGTTTCATAACAAAATCTTACACATAAGAATATATGTCATACAGTCATGCAATTATTTTAGCCAATTCTTCAATACAACATTTATCCATATTTTGTAACTTTGTAGATGCCTTCCAATCTCTACCAGAACTTTGTTAAGAGTGTGCACTACTCCCAACATGTCAGCAAAGAGGTTTCATTCTAGATAAGTAGCAATGGAATGTTGTACAGTGCCATAGGCCACTTACCCATTATATGCATATTAGTAGTATAATGTTCATTAATGCAATCACTCTAATATGCACAATACATATCCTAAGTCTAGGAACATAAGCATATACATCATTGGACAATATTATTTAAACAACCAAATATGAAAGAAATGAAAATTAAAATACTTATCTTTGTTTGCTTGTTGGGTGGACTCCCTCTGAGTCTTTGATTCCTTGCAGGAGCTGTTGGAGTCCTAATCTGAAGTAGCTTATTCTACACCTTTCTGTTGTGGAATGTAGAGAGATGGTCAACTCCCTTTGAATATATGCATCCTTGCAGAAACCACTGGAGTGTGATTTCTCTTGATATTTGCTTTCTAGATTACCTGTTCTTGAACTTATATTCATTCTCGAACCCTATGCATGCTTATTAGTATCATCATTGTGTTATCCTCAAGGTCTCATACATAATCAAACATTCATTAGTATAATCTTAATATTATCAAAACACAATAATCTCAAGCATGTATAGTCATGATCATTTCAAACAGAAATAATAAGCATTCTTATGGTTAGTCATAAACATAATATACCTAAACCCGTGATTACTCAAACCTATGACTCTTCTGGTTAGTCATATCATTAATTAAGGTAAGAAACATAATATTCATAAGCCCTAGATTACTCAAACTTGTAACTTCAAGAGTAATCATTATCAATCATATCAAAGTATACGATATATATAACAAAAACATACCTGATCATCATATTTGATAGTTATGTCTAGCAATGTGTTCTTGTTCTCTTCAATGACCTGCATAACTCATTAGTTAACCTTTGCAAAAACAAATTATACATACCTCTATGTGATCCATGACTATGGATGAATCTTTGTCTTCATGTCACCATAGCATGTTTAGGCTGTCCCTTCAATTTGTACAATCCTCCCTCTTGCTCTCCAATCACCACTACATCATCAATAGTTTTACCCTTTGGCCACATCAGGACTTGGCCATCTACAAATGCAACCCTCATGACTTTTGCATCCAATGCAGATATGGAGAGAAGATTCTTCTTGATCCCAGGTATATAAAGAACTTCTCTCATCTTCGAGGATTTTCCAGAATCTAGGTTGTAGGAGGATTCACCACTTCCTTTGATGGGGTATTGATAGTCATCCCCAAGTTTCACTTTATGGGGTGATTCATGTTCAGATAGATTTACAAAATATTTTTTAAACCCAATCATGTGTTTCGAAGCCCCACTGTCAATAATCCAATCATTACAGCCATGAGAGATAGTACCTGTGAGAGCAGAGATCAGAACATACTCTTCTTCGCTTGATGATTCATCATCGTCACTTTCTGCTATAGCCTTCTTCTTGGGTGGTTCATCATCTTCAGCAGCATGAGCATGATATCTTTTCCTGCTGCCCTTCTTATTCTTGATGTTGTTGTTCCTTTTGTTCTTGGGACATTCTAAAGCAAAATGACCCTTCTCATTACATGTGAAGCATCTAAGATCTTTCTTATCTTTATGTTGATGATAGTGTGAAGATTTATTGGCATGAGAGTGCTCTCTCTTTGACCTTCCTTTCTTAGTGTGTACTGTGAGAGCTTGATCTTCAGTTCTCATCTTTTCTTCTTGGGCCACAAGGCTTGCTTCTTCTTGTGAACATTCTTCCCGCAGTCTGTTGAAGGAGATCAACTTCTTTCTTGCACAAATTCCTTGAATAAAGGAATCCCATGACCTGGGTAGGCCATTTAGAGTGGTCATGACAACTTCACCATTCTCCACCATTTCATCCACTGCTTCCAGTTGTTTCTTAATCTGAGAGACCCTAGAAAAATAAGATTGAATGGTTTCTCCATTCTAAAACTTTACTCCTTTCAATTGGTTCCGCAGGGTCATCTTCTGATTTATGTTCTTCCCTTCAAATAGCTTGGTCAGAGAATCAAACATTTCTTTGGGTGTCTTTAGAGATGACACATGTGGGATGATATGGTCCTTGATAGAATCAACAATTATTCTCTTTGCCTTGACCATGTTCTTCTTATGCAATATCTTAGCCTCTTCATCCTCTGGGATAGGGATGTCTTCTTTTATGTATGAGTCCAACTCATTCTCTTCTAGGATTAACCCAATCCTATACTTCTAGGCTCGGAAGTTATCAGCATCTTCAAGCTTATCCTCAAGCTTGGTGTGGTGAGACATCTTAAAGAGTACTTCAAATGGAAATAGAAAAGATTTAGGTCTTACCACTTGACTGGCTGAAAATTGGATCTGGTCCTAGATTAGGGTTTGTCGGAAAAACCCTAAAAATTCAAAATATGAATTTCAACTTTCTTAAAGGGTAGAAAGATGCGCCTTGAAGATCTGATCATCCTGGTGTATTCAGAATTTGAGATCTGCAAAGCTTCACCCTTCAGAAATGCCTTTTTGTCTTCCTGGGGTCACTAAGGACGACCCTGAATTAGGGTTTGAGTTTCCCGGAGATCTACGGAGCCAAAAATCTCGATCCAAAGCTCTAAATTTCGATTTTTGCAAGGAGCTTCCAGCTATGTCTTCAGATTCCATAAATTCCTATTTTTGTGGAAACCCTAAGTTTTAGGGCCAAATCTGAAAATGCTCAGAATTGAATTCTGACTGGACAAATAGATTCTCCCTGATGAGTAGAGTCAATCTACTATACTGCTTTTCCAAAAACTGTGGAGAGAAATCCAATAAACAAGAAACCCTTGGTTTCCGTCACTGCACAATGTCTTCTTCTCAGGTTAGCTCTAATACCATGTTAAATTTTGAGCATTAATTCACAATACTCTAGGATCTTTACAGACAGAATAACATGTACAGTATATCAATGCATATCAATCATATCAAGCATGTCAATCATCACAAGAAGCAAAAGCATGAGAGACACAGAGTTTCTGTGGGGAAAAACCTAAGGTGAAAAACCCCACAACTTCCTCAGAGATAGAGAGAGAAATGGCTCAACCAAAGTACAACCAAAATACACAGAGATAGTCTCCTAGTAGCAGATGATCCTCCTCCTCACTAGTGCGCCACTTTCTGAGTGAAGGAAGAATGAGTTTTCGAATGATCAAAATAGAGATCTCCTGATCTGTATTTATAATTGTCTGTTTTCCCAGTGACCTTATGGGGCTGACTTGTCTAGCTAGGTACATCATCCATATATTACATAAAATAAGGGCCGACCCCACACATGGTGGTCTAATAACCCATCGGCAAGTTCACACACTTGCGACACTTGTCAATACACATGTCGACACTTCCGTATAGAGGAATGACACATCTCTATAGGAGTACAATAATATATAAATTAAATACATGGATGAAATACATTCTGAAGTTACATATACATCAACAGAAACAACTCCTGATATTCATGCAAGGTGTCTGCGATCTCTGCAAAAGTATGATCGTCCCAATAATCTCCGATTGCTATGAACTTCGGTTCTTCTTTTGTGCCAATATTCATCTTATGTGTTTTTACTAGTCCGCTCAGATCTGGGATTTCTAACGGAGGTCCTTCTACGTCGCGCGCACCCTCCAATTCTGGTATGTTTATGTTGCACGGATCATTGTCATTATCTTCATTTCTATCATCAATGTCTTCAGCTAGGTTGTAACACTCGATAAAGTGTTCTTCATGTTCCTTCCATTCCAACTGTAGATTCACGGGAATGTGATCTGGCTTGAAGAATTCTTCCAATGTCATATGTTTGTGAGGAAAATCTTCCCTGAATATGCATTCCTTAATTATCTATAATGCCTCATGGATCAACGGGTTCTCATCCTCGAAGCTGAAGTCCCTCTGGAAGTTTGCAGTCAACATTTCCCAATCAGTGGTTTCTCTGCGCAACTCCAGGTCTAGGTACCATTTATTTGGAATGTCATCCTCCAGCGTGTGTACAAATAAATGCACCCATTCTGTGTGTAGCCTTTCCTCCCATGCTTGTGAACAGACTTCAATGTGTTGACTAGGATCTGTCTATCCATTAAAATTTCCAAAGGGTAAGGTAACCCAGTCAGTAAACCGAATCTACATCTGAATTCTGCATTGATCCCAAGTGGTCAATGTCTGCTTGTGCGCATTCCACCATCTGGCGGGCGTGTCTCGCAGTTCCATATCCAATGATGGTAATCTGTGCTCATATGAAATAGCTACAGTGTATTCTTGGATGAAAGTATAAACATTAGCATAACCATCATATGTGGGAATAGGACTTACCTCCTTCCTAATCCAGCGGAGTGATTTCGTAACCTGTGCGCACCTCCTTGCTGATACTTCGTGCATCCGGATTTGCCAATTTTCCAGCCCTACCTCCGAATCAGAGACGCAGGAGTTGTCACATCTCCAGCTGAGTGTGCCATCTACGGTAGGATTGATGTAATCTTCCTGTTTCACTGTAAGCTAGTATAGTCTGTCCAAGTCTTGAGCCTTGGATTCCTCCTGAATCGGCTCGCTGTATCTGTCACCATCTGCAGGATCCAACGGTGCGATGACCCTAAGATGCTTTCCTTCAAATATCATCTTCTTTGTTTTTAAGTTGATAATAGCCAAGTTATCCATAGCCCAATCAATTCCTAGGAGTGCATGAAAAGGATGACTATCATCCACAATCTCGATAACTTCAAAGTCTGCATGACTTTGGACTCCATCGATGTCAACTATCACATCAGCTAACCGGCCAAAAGGTATGACTTTCTCTTGGTTAGCCATTCTCAACTGGATAGGTGACCATGACAACTTTGGTCGACCCATCTGCTACCATGTCTGCTTAGTTAATACATTTACTTCAGATCCCAGATCAAGGTTGACTTCATCCATTTCAAAGTCTCCAATCTACGCAGTAAGTCTCATTTCTTGGCCCGTTCTTTTATGCTTCCTTATGTGATGTACTGCGCTATCATAAGTCTCTGTTCTGTTCTACGACTCATACTAGTTTATGAGCTTCTACAGCTCTACTATGGCATTTTCACTTTTTAGTAACTTCATGCAGCTTCATAGGAATTGCGCAACGGAGGTGCTGACATCTGTCGCAGTGCTTGTTTTGTCATAGGCTGCTGGCATGTCTTCAACATGCACTGGTTGACTGCGTAACGGGATCCTCTGTGTTTCTGTTGCTAGCTCTCTGAAGGTATCCCGCGCGTCGATAAAGACTTCCTTGTTCTTTTGTAGGTCGAGAGAAGGTATTTTACCCGGAGCTTTCCTTATCCATACTATCTCAAGAGGAGACTGCTTTGTTTGAGCCTCCCCTTATGTGGAAGCTTCTAGTCCCCTGTCGCGACCTGTCTGAGCGCCACTGCGCATGAACACATTGATGCTCGGGTCTACTTGTCTTTTCTCTACTGCGAACCACTGGATGTTCGTGTTTGGTGCATCTGTCCATCTTCTTTTTTGCATTTCCACCTCTAGCACTGATAAATATTCAATAACATGCTCAAATGATTTACAATAATTGCATGTAGTGCATGGGTTAACAAAATCTCTGGATACATGGCCTAGCTAGCCACAATTATAACAAATGACCTGGCCGCAGCCTCTTCCCTGCACTGGGCCAGCATTTCTTCCTCTGTCGCGGTATCCAGCACCACGACCTTTGTATCCTCCTTAGTCATATTGGGAATTCTCTTGTTTCGGCTGGTTATCTTCTTGTATGTGGTACAAGCCAACGCCTCTCATTGAGTCCATATCCCATTTTCTCTCATTCATTAATTCATATGTGCGGCAGTTGGATTCATCATGTCCAACTGATTTACAGAAATTGCAATATACATTTTTAGGTGTTTTCACATATTTCTGTATAAGATAGCAGTCTTCAGGTCTGTGTCCTGTAGATCTACAAATTTCACACCATGGGGCCTGATTCTCATTTAATGGGTTGGGCACACCACTATTAAGATAGTCGCGGAATAACGGGAAATGCTCTCGGTCATGGCCTTCTCCTTTGCAACCTGTACACCAGACCTCATGTTTAGGTTCATACCTTTGTTCTTTTCCATTCTTCATGCTTTGTAGCTCTAGTGTCAGGGTGGTCAGCTGGTTCTGGATCTGAGACATTCCAGAACTAGTCTCACTAGTTGGCGAAGCCTCTAGCTTCATTGCGATCTCTAAGGCCTCTGCCTGTGATGTAACCCTCTGTTGCATGAATGGTAATCTAATATGGGGCAACAACGAAGCAATGAACCATTCCTTGTGCTGTTCCAGGGATATAACAAAGCTTACTTTCTCTAATAGGGTCTTGAACTTCTGATCAAACTCCCAAACCATTTAAGTCGGTTTCTTCTTTGTTTCTTTCAACTTGGTTATACACTAAGATTCAGATTTATGTTTCTTAAACTTGGCCACGAGCGCAGCTTTAATTTCTGCAAGGGTTCTCGGCTGTGTGTTAGAGTATTTCATGAACAAGTGTAAAGCTCTGTCCTTGAAAGTGGTGATGAGTTGTGCTCTCTTCACTGCATCATCCTGGATTTGTCTTACACTCCATACGGCTTCGCAAAGGAACCAAAGATGATCATGGTCTTCTAGGCTAGTTCCTTTGAATATCGATAGCTTCATATCTGTGTTTTCCATTGTGCGATTAGGTGGTGGGGTGCCCGAATTAGTGCGCGGCTTTTGTAAAGGGCTATGCACAATGAAAACAAATGGTTCTATCGGGATAGACGTACTGGGCTGAGTATTCTGTAGGGTGGGCTGCGTAGCGGGTGGGTTTTGAGATAATGGTGGTGTGGTTTCTGTAGTTGGTGGGTTCTCAGGGGTAAATGGTGGCGTGGCTTCATTGTCAATGTTACATAGAATCTCAGTATCAATATGGAGTCTAGGGCCTCCAAGATTCTTATTAAATTTATACTTCTTTCCACTTCTAAGACTATGGGTATCTTCGTCAGAATCACTATATATACTGTTTACCATGACAAACTTTAAGAATATTACTGCATTCTTAAAACACCTTTCTCAGCTAACAACATCTTAATGTATAGACTGAGATTGCTCAACAACTTACCTTGGAATCCTCCGAAAAAGTATGCTTCTGCTTGGCTGTAGGATTTGAGTGTGTCTACAGCAAATTCTGTTACGAATCCTTCTAGCATATGGTCGACCCAAAAATCGACTGCGCGTGTAAACAGACTATCTATTGCTTTGAGTTGCGCTATGAGCTCAGGAGTCCACTCTGTAGGAACTCCTCCTTGAAAACAAGTTTTCTTCTCTGCGAGCCATGAGATCCACACGTGTAGTTCATTTGGAAATGATGCCCAGAAAATTTCATGGATATTGTTCAACGGGTATCTATCCGACGACTGTGTGTTAGATATGATGCGGATGTCTATTCTCTTGCTTTGAAAAGTATCTTCTGGTCTTGTCCCACCAAGCTTGGATTTCTGTCTTTTCAAGATGCCAATTGTCAGAACCTTCCAGGAACTGGTATTCTTCGTCACATATCACGATTGCAACTCATCACAGATTCTAGCGCGGTAACGTAACCATTTGTTGGCTATAACTGACCCAGAGGTTTTCTATAAGACCCAGGTTCTTCATGGTTTCCCTTCGACCAACAAAACCCCTTCGCACCGGCCCTTTCGGAAACAACCTGCGAGCAGGTTGAGGTCTCACCCGAGGTGTATCTATGGGTTACTACGGAATCAGGTTTCCACAGTAAGTGATAAGTTGCTTGGATGGACGTATTGCGCAACACAACGGGGGTATGTGCTGTGAGGTGAGGCAACGCAGCGACGGGCAACGCTGCGGTCCGCACCACTATGTTCTTCTATCGCGAGACTTCTTCTGAAGCTGCGAACAATGCGGCCTTATTCTATACTTGGATTATCTTGAAGACGCTTAAGGAACTGAAATGAATATCACTCATCCACTCATTCAGGCACTATAACTAACTATTCTTCTAACATTCATTCGTTAAGTCGGGTTGCTGCGATTTGAGCACATATAGCTATACAATCCAACTGTTAAGCATTCTTTTACTGTATACAAGAAAGTGTTTAACCAAATGACTGATTCACTGTCTTCAAACACAACACTAAATGTTCATCATTCATCTGTTCATATAGAACTTAACATATCATCTCCATACTTCTTCTGAAGGCAAATTCATATCAAATTTCTCTCATATTAGCATGCAAGGAAGCATCTAGACAGTCATTTACAGAAAATACAGATAAGCATTCATTCATAAAACACAATCATGCAACATGAGATTTAACTTGGTTCACTCCCCCATATGGGAAGCTACATCCACAAGAACGGTTGGTAATATATTTATTTAAAAGGGATGGGGACAACCGTTCTTAGTCTACGCACTCAGCTGCAGACTCTCCTTCCTCTCAGATAGGTCTCTGCGCACACAGCTGCAGAGCCTTTACAATCTTCTTAGCTCAGAGAGATTTTACAATACAACAATCTAAAATTGTAATAGCAAAAGTAAAGAGTAAACCCCTAACGTAACAACCCCATCCCATACAAAATTGTCTTCTTAAATAGATCATGCCCGAAGGTCATGTCTTTACAATACTGGAGACCTAAACCCAAAAACCCTTAGGGTTTACAAAACTGTGCCAGTTTCCCTAAACCGACTTGCTGGCATGTGGTAGTGTCTGCTTCATTGTGGCGGTTATCCACGTCTTTATTATGTCGATATCGGGCCCCCTATCACACGCATGCCAACAGGTTGTTTTCTCTGAACCGTTCATCCCTAACAGTTTTTTCCGCTAGGCGTGCCAAGCCGTCTCTTTCTCTGAGCTGTCCTTTCCTTAATAGACTCATGCATTGGCCACCTTCCTGATTTGCTCATGCCCGCCGCTCGACACTCCTAGAGCATCTTTCCAAAATTATACCACTACTGGTCCATCCGATACCTGCAACTGATCCTTGTCCAGCACTCCGCTTTGTTGGCTCCACGTGGCCTGACTGCTTCGCAGCACTGCTTCCTCCCAGCGCTGGTCTTCGAGGTGGCTCCAAAATTCAGATGTTGCGCACAACTTCACAACACCCTCAACACTTAGACAAAATTACACCCTTTTTTTGAGCTGAGCCCAGATGAGCTTTTCTTGCTTATCAAAAATGTTACCAAAACTTTGTCCCAACTTGGGCCCAACAGGGTTATTAGACCACATTGTTGGGGTCGGCCTTGTATAATTCATGTGGGTTAAAGCGTTATTAGACCACCCTATTGGGGGTCGGCCCTATCATCATTATGTTACGTGGTTAAGTTAAGGCCGACCTAGTAAAGGTTATTAGGCAAGTCAAGTCAAGTATAAATAGAGTGCGGGAGGCACTCTATTTGATCATTCACTTCTCACTCATACACTCATTGGAGAGTGGCACACTATTGGAGGAGGAGAAGCTGCTGCTAGGAGTATATCTCTTATTCTTGGGTTCTGTATCATGGCTCCATCTATCTCTGGGGAAGTTGCAGGGTTTTTCACCTTGTTGGTTTTCCCCGGTGAAACTCTGTGTCTCTTGTGTGCTTGCATTATTGTGTTTATGCTTGATATGCTGTAGATATGTTGTACATGTTGTTCTCTCAGTTAAGATCCTAGATCATATTGAAGTAAATTCTTAAAAAATAACATGGAATTAGAGCTATCCTGAAAGAAGGCATGGTATGGCATTTATAACACTTGTTGCACTTGCAAAACTAGGGCTTGATATAGAAAAAATCAGTCATTGTAGAACTTTCTCTATAAATCCATTTTTGCAAAGGTTGAGGATCTGAAAACTGTAGAGGCCGTAGATAACATACCCATGTACCTTGTTTCAGAATCACAACTTCTAATTCACTGTACTTTGTGAGTTATGATCTGTACAATATAGGGTTTCTGCCTCTTCCAGATCTCAGTCATAAACAGGTGACCTAGGAAAAAAGGTCATAAATTGGTCTAGGAATATCGAAATGAAATTTAGTAAAATGTGACAGGTAGGGCACGGACTTTACTTTCTTAGGTAATTTTTTCAGAGGCCGAAAATGAACCAGTGACACGTGGCATGTTGTACAAGTTTGCTCTCTTGTTTTATCCCATAAACAGGTCACGTTTCTACACTTGGCATAACTCTCTCTCAGAGAATCCATTTGAGTTCATACCTATGGGGTTGGAAAGATAATAGTTCATGCTACCACAGACAACATTTTTAGACCATGTAGATCTGAAATTTCAGAGTTACACCAGAAACAATCAGGTGCATATTTATGTCAAAACAAAATTGGATTTTGAGCACCTTAATTCATGGCTCTGGGTATTTAAGGTCTCGAAGAAAGTTTGAATTTTTGTATCAGAGACCACAGCTGGATGCTCCTCATCAAAATCAAAATTTAGAGACCAAGATCAAATTTTTTGGTTGAACAGAAGGCCGGGCTTGATCAAACCCTAGTTCGGGACTTTGATCAGGAAAGTGGAAAATTAGGGCTTCTACAAAAATGGGAATTTTTGAAATCTATGACCATAGCTAGAAGCTCCTTGGAAAAATTGAAGTTTAGAGCTTTGGATCAAACTATTTGGTTGGGTGAAGCTCTGGGAAACTCAAACACTAATTTAGGGTCCTCCCAGTGAATCCATAAGATTGAAAAGCAAATTTGAGGGGTGAAACTTTGCAATTTTCAAATTCTAAGTATACCAGGTTGATAAGCTCATCAAGGCGTATGTTTCTATCCTTTCAGAAGTTTGAAATTTAAAGTTTGAATTTTTAGGGTTTCTCTAACAAACCCTATTCCAGCTCTAGATCCAATTTCTGCAATTCAAGTGGATTGGGTCAATCCTAGAAGAGAATGGATTGGTCACCTACATAAGTGAAGAAGTTCCTGTTTCAGAGGGAGATAAGGCTATGGCCTTGCATAAGAATATTACAAGCAATATCGACAGGTATGACTTATCCAGGTATGTTTCGAGATCTGTTCATGCTTAAGTTTATGGTATGTTTGTCTTTATTAAGTTTAGTACAATCTTGATTAACTTTAGACTTGTCGTATCACCTTAATAAAATTATGAATGCAAATATTCATTGATTAGGGTTTTGAAACATATGATTGTACTAATGCATTGTGGTGTTGCATGAGGTTGATGTTGTCCGCTAACATGAACATATGACCATGTTGACATGAAGACAAAGATTCATCTATTGTCATGGATCACATAGAAGATCTACTTACGAGTTATGTATAACTTGGTTCTATAATGATTAACCTATGAGATAGGCAGGTTACTAGCACAAGTCATTGAAGAGAACAAGAAGACATTGCTAGACATAACTAGCAAATATGATAACCAGGTATGTTTTTCCTATATCAAGTTAGAATACTACCTTGTGTTAGGATCTTATACTGTTGTATGGTTGATAATGGTTATTCATGAAGTTAGAAATATAAGTAATCAAGGGTTTATGCATATTATGTCTCTTACCTTGATTGATGATATGACTAACCAGAAAAGTCCTTTGGTCAAATAAGAATATGCATAAGTAAAAGATGTATTCCCTGAAACCTTGAATACAAATGTTTATTATCTGTGTTTGAAATGATCATGAGTATACATGTTTAAGATTATTGTGTTTTGATAGCATTGAGATTATACTAATGAATGTATGTATGATACCTTGAGGATAACACAATGATGATTCTAGTAAGTATGCGTAAGTGATCAAGGATGGATATAAGTTCAAGGACAGGTAATCCAGGAAGCAAAGATCAAGAGGGAGCACACTCCAGTAGTTCCTGCAAGGAATCAAATATTGAGAGGGAGTCCACCCTACAAACCAAACAAAGATAAGTATTTGAATTGTCATTTCTTGCATATTTGTTTGTTTAAATAATATTGTTCAATGATGTATATGCTTATGTTCCTAGACTTAGGGTGTGTATTATGCATATTAGAATAACTGCATTAATGAACAGTATACTACTAATATACATGTGATGGCTAAGTGGCCTATGGCACTGTACAATATTCCATTGCTACTTATCTAGAATGAAACCTCTTTGCTGACATGTTGGGAGTTGTGCAGACTCTTAACAATGTTCTGGTAGATATTGGAAGGCATCTAGAAAGTTATGGGATATGGATAAATGTTGTATTGAAGCATTCACAAAGATAATTACATGACTGAATGACATATTTATTTATGTGTAAGAATTTGTTCGGAAAACTATGAGATGTTTCTAATAATGCAATTTAACTTGTTTTGTAGGAAAGATCATATACCATCACCTACAAAAGAAGGACTACAACATTTGTTCAGCAACAAAGTTATATATTGAATATATTGAAGAGATTGAAGTTTCCAGGATTTTCTAAGAATGCCATGATCGAGGAGTACCAGTCGATCATGAAGAATGATGTTTGGGATGCAGTCCCAAGACCTGAAGGGAAGTTTGTTGTTACTTCCAAGTGGATCTATAAAATTAAGCATGTTGCAGATGGTAGCATAGAA
The DNA here is from genome assembly GCA_027924585.1 of Larix kaempferi. Taxonomy (NCBI): domain Eukaryota; kingdom Viridiplantae; phylum Streptophyta; class Pinopsida; order Pinales; family Pinaceae; genus Larix; species Larix kaempferi. Next base: position 15,877,280 of record BSBM01000637.1, on the reverse strand, counting down.
AAATACAAAGTGAGGATTGTAGCTCGTGGCTTCTCTCAGAAAGAGGAGATAGACTATGAAGATATTTTTTCTCCTGTAGCCAGATACACTTCCATTAGATCAGTACTTTCTCTGGCTGTAGTGATGAAATGGAAGATACACCAAATGGATTTCAAGACAACTTTCTTGAATGGTGTAGTCGAGGAGGAAGTGTATGTGGTGCAGCCACTTGGTTTTGTGACACATGACAGAGAGTCATATGTGTGCAAGTTGAAGAAAGCCTTGTATGGCTTGAAGCAAGCTCCTAGGACTTGGTATGGTAGGATAGACAACTTTCTATCCAGTTTGGGCTTTACCAAGAGTAAAGCGGATTCCAACGTTTACTACAAGGTTGAGGAAGGAAATCCTGTGATACTACTTCTGTATGACTTGTTTGTTACAGGTGAGGATGGATTGATTGTCGATATCAAGAGGAAGCTTGCTGCTGAGTTTGAGACGAAGGACTTGGGGATGATGCACTATTTTCTAGGCATGGAGGTGTGGCAGATTGCAGATGGGATATTCCTTGGACAAGGGAAGTATGCAGTAGAGATCTTGAAGAGGTTAGGGATGATTGACTGCAAGGCCATGGCCACACCTATGGCATCGAACCTGAAGCTTCTATGTGATGCTTGATCTTATCTAGTTGATGTCATGATGTATCGTCATATGATTGGGTCCTTGATGTACCTGACAAATACAAGACCAGATATTTGCTTTGCAGTGAACACATTGAGCCAGTTCCTGACGGATCCAAGAGGTGTTCACCTGGTTGCTGTAAAGCATATTCTGAGGTACCTCAAGGGTACAGTTGATTATGGGCTCAAGTATGATGAGAATCAAAAGTTTAACCTGTAGGGTTATGTTGATTCGGACTGGGTAGGCAATTTTGCAGATAGGAAGAGCACTTCTGGGTGCTGCTTTAGTATGGGATCATGTGTGATCTCTTGGTTTAGCAGGAAGCAGTCTTGCGTAGCACTGAGTACAGCCGAAGCAGAGTATGTTGTAGATTGTTCGGCTAGTTGTGGGGCAGTATGGTTGAGGAAGCTGTTGTCTGAGTTATTTGATCTCCCGTTGGATGCAACTGATATCTTTTGTGACAACCAGAGTTGTGTGAAGCTGTCTGAGAACCCGGTGTTCCACGACAGGTCGAAACACATTGAGATCAAATATCACTATATCAGGGACATGGTGCAGAGAGGAGCAGTAAAGCTCCTGTATGTTGCAACGGATGAGTAGGTTGCAGATGTATTGACGAAACCACTATCCAGAGTGAAGTTTGAGTACTTCAAAGAGAGGCTTGGTGTTCTTCAGATTGATGACACTTCAAGGAAGAAGTGATGGACACATCTGCTGGAGCCATTCCAAGCATGGTGAGAGGAGGATCCTTCACATGGCTATGGATGTAAGTGCTAGATGGTGAGCATCAGGACGATGCTCCAATTGTTGCTCTATATATGCATCATTTTGGATGCTTGTTATGAGCTGTTGGAACATGTATATGTATATGCATCATGTTGGATGCTTTTTATGATCAGTTGGATCATGTATATGTATATGCATCATGTTGGATGCTTGTTATGATCAGTTGGATCATGTATATGTATATGCATCATGTTGGATGTTGGTTATGATCAGTTGGACCATGTATATGTATATGCATCATGTTGGATGTTGGTTATGATCAGTTGGATCGTGTATATATGCATCATGTTGGATGCTGGTTATGATTAGGTAGATCATGTATGATGATATGTATCAGGTAGATACTTGGTATGCATCAGGTGGATGAACTGTAGGATGATCATGGATGATGCGATTCAGGATGTTGCTCCAGATGATATGTATCAGGATGATGTTATCATGATCAAGATGATCATGTGATGATGTACATAAGGATGATGTATGGTGAGTATCAGGTTCATACTCTGTGGTCGTGGACAGGTTGTGCAGATGAGCATGTAAGTAGACCTGGGAGATCTGATAGGTTGGGCTATGTCCCTGTAATCATTCTTGGGATTCTCTTTTGAGGGATTGCTTTGGGAGGACATATAAGTAGACCTGTGAGATCCAATAGGTTGGGATGTGTGCTCGTAATAAGTCCTGGGATGCTCTTTCGAGGCATTGTCCTATGGCATATAAGTAGACATGGGAGATTCGATAGGTTGGGCTGTGTGCCCATAATAAGTCCTGGGATTCTCTTTCGAGGCATTGCCATGACCACATGTAATACATCCTGGAGATCTGGACAGGTTTCTAGTCACGTAAAAGGCCTCAGATGCTCTTTAGAGTTCTTGATTGACACTCTTTTAAGGTTTTGTGGTGGGGGTCACATGTGATACGTCCTGGAGATCCGGACAGGTTGTGTTAGTCACGTAAAAGGCCTCGGATGCTCTTTAGAGTTCTTTCTATGCTAGACACTCTTTTAAGGTTTTGTGACAGTCACATGTAAGTAGACCTGGGAGATATTTCCGGTCGTCCTTCGGCACATAAATGGTCCTGGGATACTCTTTCGAAGCATTATGGCACACGTAATAAGTCTAGAGGATTCCACAGTATGGCCAGTGATGATGAAGACCTATAGGTGGTGGGCCTACATCCAGTATGAAAAAGGATTGGCTCTGTAGAACTTCCTATGACGAGTAGATTGGAGATTGATTGAGATAGCAGCAGCAATGACGATGACGATGATTCGATGTCGATGATCCAGTGATGATGATCAAGGGAAGAAGACTTGTGCTAGAAGACCTATGTCGAGAAATACCTTCCTAGTTAAGAGGGAGTGTTGATGTAAATGTAACTTTGGAATGTATTTCACCTATGTATATTGTATTCCTATAGAGATGTTATTATTCCTCTATACGGAAGTGTTTGTATTCCTATAGAGATGTTATTATTCCTTGTTAAATTTTGAGCATTAATTCACAATACTCTAGGATCTTCACTGAGAGAATAACATATACAGTATATCAATGCATAACAATCACAATAAGAATCACAAGCATCACAAGAATCAAAAGCATGAGAGACAAGAGACATAGAGTTTCCGTGGGGAAAACCCTAAGGTGAAAAACCCCACAACTTCCTCAAAGATAGAGAGAGCAATGGCTCAACCAAAGTACAACCAAAATAAACTTGAGATAGTCTCCTAGAAGCAGATGATCCTCCTCCTCACTAGTGCGCCACTTTCTGAGTGAGAGAGATATGAATTTCCGAATGATCTAAATAGAGATCTCCTAATCTCTATTTATACTAACCTGTTTTCCCAGTGACCTTATGGGACCGACTTGTCTAGCTAGGTACATCCACAATATAATATATATTTCAGGGCCGACCCCACACATGGTGGTATAATAACCCATCGGCAAGTACACACACTTGCGACACTTGTCAATCCACATGACGACACTTCCTTATAGAGGAATAACACATCTCTAATAAGGGTACAATAAATATATATGAAATTCATAGATGAAATATATTCTGAAGTTACATATACATCAACACTCCCTCTTAACTAGGAAGGTATTTCTCGACACAGATCTGCTAGACAACTCTTCTTCTCAGGATCATCGTCATCGATGCATCGTCGTCATCATCGTCACTGTTGCTGCTATCTCAACCAATCTCTGACTCTACTCGTCATAGGAAGTTCTACATAGCCAGTCCTTTTTCATACTGGATGTAGGCCCACCACCTGCAGGTCTTCGTCATCACTGGCCATACTATGGAAATCTCAGGACTTATTACGTGCGTCACAAAACCTTAAAAGAGTCTCTTGACTAGCAAGAACCCTAAAGAGCATCAGAGGCCTTTTTCATCCTGTCCAGATCTCTAGGACTTATTACATGTGACCCCACCACAAAACCTAGAAAGAGAATCCCAGGACTGATTACGAGCACACAGCTCAACCAATCGGATCTCCTAGGGCACAAATTACATGTGGTCACCACAAAACCTCGAAAGATCATCCCAGGACTGATTACGAGCACAAGGCTCAACCTATCGGATCTCCCAGGGCATAAATTACTTGTGGTCATGGCAAAACCTCGAAAGCACATCCTAGGATTGATTACGAGCACATGGCTCAACCTATCGGATCTCCCAGGGCGCAAATTACATGCCATAGGACAAAAACTTGAAAGAGCATCTGCCAGATATCCCACGGCAAAAATTACATGCCATAGGAAAAACCTCAAAATACTATCTGCAGATCTCCCAAGGCACAAATTATATGTCCTCCCAAGCAAAACCTCAAAAGAGCATTTTCCAGATATCCCAGAGTACAAATTACATGCCATAGGCAAAACCTCGAAAGACTATCTGCAAATCTCCCAGGGCACAAATTACATGCTTATCTGCACAACCTATTCCACGGCCACAGAGTATCAACCTGATACTCATCATACATCATCCTGATGTACACATGATCATCCTGATCATCATCACTACATCGTCCTTACGCATGTCATCTGGAGCAACATACTGAAGCTCGTCATCCATGATCATCCTAATCAGACAATGCATCTACCTGATGCATACCAAGTATCTACCTGATACATATCATCATACATGATCCACCTGATCATATAGTGTATCCACCTGATACAAATACAAATACATGATCTATACAGTGTATCCACCTGATACATATACAGATACATGGTTCAAGCATCCATCATGATGCATATACAAAATACATACACATGATCCAACCGATCATATCCAACATCCAACATGATGTGTACATACATATAAATGATCCAACTGATCATATCTAGCATCCAACATGATGCATACATACATATAAATGATCCAACTGATCATATCCAGCATCCAACATGCTGCATACATAAATATAAATGATCCAACTAATCATACAAAGCAGAAACCAGAACATCATCCTGATGCTCATCATCCAGCGCTTACATCCACAGCCATGTGAAGGATTCTCCTTCCAACATGCTTGGAATGGCTTCAGCAAATGTGTCCATCACTTCTTCCTCGAAGTGTCATCAATCTGAAGAACACCAAGCCTCTCCTTGAAGTACTCAAACTTCACCCTGGCTAGTGGCTTCGTCAGCACATCTGCAATCTGCTCGTCCGTCGCAACATACAGGAGCTTCACAGCTCCTCTCTGCACCATATCCCTGATATAGTGATATTTGATCTCTATGTGTTTCGACCTGTCATGAAACATTGGGTTCTCAGACAGCTTCACACAACTCTGGTTATCGCAGAATATACCAATAGCCTCCAATGGGAGATCAAATAACTCAGACAGTAGCTTCCATAGCCATACTGCCTCACAACTAGCTGAACAGGCTGCAACATACTCCGCCTCAGCTGTACTCAGTGCTACGCAGGACTGCTTCCTGCTAAACCAAGAGATCACACCTGATCCCATACTGAAGCAACACCCATATGTGCTCTTCCTATCTACAACACTACCAGCCCTATCTAAATCAACATAACCCTGCAGGTTAAACTTTTGATTTGCTTCATACTTGAGCCCATAATCCACTGTACCCTTCAGGTACCTCAGAACATGCTTTACAGCAACCAGATGAACACTCCTAGGATATGTTAGGAACTAACTCAATGTGTTCACCGCAAAGCAAATATCTGGTCTCGTGTTCGTCAGGTACATCAAGGACCCAATCATCTGACGATACATAGAGACATCAACCAGCTCATATGAAGCATCACGTAGAAGCTTCATATTCGATGCCATAGTTGTGTCCTTGGACTTGTAATCCATCATCCCAAATCTCTTCAGGATATCTACTGTGTACTTCCCTTGACCAAGGAAGATCCCACCTATGCTCTGCCACACCTCCATACCTAGGAAATAATGCATCATTCCCAAATATTTCATATTGAAATCGACAACAAGCTTTCTCTTAGTATGTGCAATCAATCTGTCATCTCTTGTTACAAATAAGTCATCCACATACAGGAGTAGAATCATAGGATTCCCTTCCTCAACCTTGTAGTAAAGCTTGGAATCCACTTTACTCTTGGTAAATCCCAAACTAGATAGGAAACTGTCCATCCTACCATACCAAGTTCTGGGAGCTTGCTTCAAGCCATACAAGGATTTCTTCAATCTGCACACATGTGACTCCCTACCAAGTCTTGGGACTGCATCCCAAACATCTTCTTCATGATCGACGGATCATGGCATTCCATTTCTTCATCTCAAATCCTAGGAAATTCAATATCTTCAATATCTTCAATAGATATATTTGTTGCTGTAACAAATGTTGTAGTCCTTTTGTAGGTGAAGATATACGGTCTTTCCTACAAAACAAGTTAAATTGCATGATTAGAAACAGCTCATAATTTTCAAAACAAAATCTTTACACGTAAAGAAATATGTCATGCAGTCATGCAGTTATCTTAGCCAATGCTTCAATACAACATTTATCCATGTTCCACAACTTTCTAGATGCCTTCCAGTCTCTACCAGAACATTGTTAAGAGTTTTCACTACTCCCAACATGTCAGCAAAGAGGCTTCATTCTAGATAAGTAGCATTGGGATGTTGTACAGTTCCATAGGCCACTTACCCATCACATGCATATTAGTAGTATAATGTTCATTAATGCAATCATTCTAATATGCACAATACATCTCCTAAGTCTAGGAACATAAGCATAATATTATTTAAACAAACAAAATATGCAAGAAATGATAATTGAAATACTTATCTTTGTTTGTTTGTTGGGTGGACTCTCTCTGAGTCTTTGCTTCTTGGCAGGAGCTGCTGAAGTAGCTTCTTCTACACCTTTCTGTTGTGGAATGTAGGAAGATGGTCAACTCCCTCTGAAAATCTGCATCCTTGCAGGAGCTGCTGGAGTGTGCTCCCTCTTGATCTTTGCTTCCTGGGTTACCTGTCCTTGAACTTATATTCATCCTTGCTGACATCAATCTTCTTGAACCCATAAAAGACCTCTTCTGGTGTCTTGTTGTCCAATATCTTGTGGGGTGTTCTGTTCTGCACATATATAGTTGTTCTAGCTGCTTCTTCCCATAGATGCATAGGTAGATCCTGGTCATGTAGAATTTCCCTTGCCGCTTCCATGATTGTTATGTTCTTCCTTTCTGCAAGTCCATTTTGTTGAGGATTATAAGGAGCAGTCAACTCCCTCTTAATCCCTGAATCACTACAAAGCTTCTTGAAGTCACCTGAGGTGAATTATCCACCATTGTCGGATCTGAATGTTTTGATCTTCTTGTCAGTTTGATTATCCATCAAGGTTTTGAATTCCTTGAACTAATCAAACACCTCATCTTTGTTCTTCAAGAAGTATACCCAAGTCTTCCTAGAGAAGTCATCAATAAACGAGACATAGTAAACATACCCACTCAGAGAACTGGATGACATAGGACCACATACATCTGAGTGGATGATTTCCAGGATGTCTTTTTCCTTGCTTTCACTGCTTGAGAAAGCTTTCTTAATGTTCTTACCTTTTGTACATCCTTTGCAAACACCTTCATGTTTGGTCTTGATTTCAGGAAGACCCTCTACAGCCTTGCTTGCAATTGGAAGTGCCCTATAGTGCATATGAGCAAGTCTTCTATGCCAAAGTTCACATGGCTCCATGGATTCATGTACCATGGCATGTTCAGGTTGTCCCTTCAATTTATACAAACCTCCCTCTTGCTCTCCAATCACTACTGCATCATATATGTTCTTTCCCTTTGGCCACATTAGGACTTGGCCATCCACAAATGCAACCCTCATACCTTTTGCATCCAATGCAGAGATGGAGACTAAGTTCTTCTTGAGCCCAGGTACATAAAGGACTTCTTTCATCTTCAAAGATTTTCCAGAATCTAGGTTGTAGGAGGCTTCACCACTTCCTTTGATTGGGTATTGATAATCATCCCCAAGTTTCACCTTACGGGGTGATTCATGTTCAGATAGATTCACAAAAAATTCCTTAAACCCATTCATGTGTTTGGAAGCCCCACTTTCAATCAACCAATCATTACAACCATGGGAGATAGTACCTATGAGAGCAGAAATTAGAACATATTCTTCTTCACTTGATGAGTCATCATCACTATCACTTTCTTCCCTAGCCTTCTTCTTTGGGGGTTCATCATCTTCGGCAGCATGAGCATGATATCTTCTTTTGTTATTCTTCTTCTTCTTGTTGAATATGTTGTTGTTGTCTTTCTTCTTCTTGGGACAATCTGAAGCAAAGTGTCCCTTCTCATTGCAATTGAAGCATCTGAGATCTTTCTTATCTTTATGATAATGGTGATGTGAGAATCTCCTGTTATGAGATGATTCCATCTTGGACTTGCATTTCCTGGCATGTGATTTGAGAGCTTGATCTTCATTTCCAATCTTTTCTTCTCGGGCCACAAGCCTAGCTTCTTCTTGAGAGCATTCTTCCCGCAATTTGTTGAAGGAGATCAACTTCTTCCTTGCACAAATTCCTTGAATAAAGGAATCCCATGACCTGGGTAGGCCATTTAGAGTGGTCATCACCACTTCACCATTCTCCACCATTTCAACCACTGCTTCTAGTTGTTCCTTGATCTGGGAGACCCTTGAAAATTAATATTAAATGGTTTCTCCATTCTGAAACTTTACTCCTTTTAATTGGTTCCGTAGGCTCATCTTCCGATTTATGTTCTTCCCTTCAAATAGCTTGGTCAAAGAGTCAAACATCTCCTTGGGTGTCTTTAGAGAAGACACATGGGGTATGAGATGGTCTTTGATAGAATCAGCAATGATTCTCTTTGCCTTGACCAAGTTTTTCTTATGCAATACCTTAGCCTCTTCATCCTCTGGGATAGGTATGTCTTCTTTTACATATGAGTCCAACTCATTCCCTTCCAGGATTAACCCAATCCTATACTTCCAAGCTTGGAATTTATCAGCTCCTTCAAGCTTATCCTCAAGCTTGGTGTGGTGAGACATCTTAAACAGTACTTCAAATGGAAATAAAAAATATTTAGGTCTTACCACTTGAAATGTTGAAAACTGGATCTGGTCCCGTATTAGGGTTTGTCAGAAAAACCCTAAAAATTCAAAATGTGAATTTCAATTTTCTGAAAGGATAGAAAGATGTGCCATGATGAGATGATCAGCCTGGTGTATTCAGAATTTGAGATCAACAAAGCTTTACCCTTCAGATTTTCCTTTTTGTCCTCCCGGGTTCACTAGGGAGAGCCCTGAATTAGGGTTTGCGTTTCCCGGAGATCTACCCAGCCAAAAATCTCGATCCAAAGCTCTAAACTTCGATTTTTGTAAGGCGCTTCCAGCTATGTCTTCAGATTTCAGAAATTCCTATTTTTATGAAAACCCTAATTTTTAAGGCCAAATCTAAAAATGCTTAGAATTGAATTCTGATTGGACAGATAGATTCTCCTTGATGAGTAGAGTCAATCTACTATACAGATTTTCCAAAATTTGTGGAGAGAAACTCAATAAACAAGAAACTCAAGTTTCCATCATTGCAAAATGTCTTCTTCTCAGGTTAGCTCTGATACCATGTTAAATTTTGAGCATTAATTCACAATACTCTAGGATCTTCACTGAGAGAATAACATAGACAGTATATCAATGCATAACAATCACAATAAGCATCACAAGCATCACAAGAATCAAAAGCATGAGAGACAAGAGACACAGAGTTTCCGTGGGGAAAACCCTAAGGTGAAAAACCCCACAACTTCCTCAGAGATAGAGAGAGCAATGGTTCAACAAAAGTACAACCAAAATGCACTTGAGATAGTCTCCTAGAAGCAGATGATCCTCCTCCTCACTAATGCACCACTTTCTGAGTGAGAGAGATATGACTTTCCGAATGATCTGAATAGAGATCTCCTGATCTCTATTTATACTAACGTGTTTGCCCAGTGACCTTATGGGGCCGACTTGTCTAGCTAGGTACATCCACAATATAATATATATTTCAAGGCCGACCCCACACATGGTGGTCTAATAACCCATCGGCAAGTACACACACTTGTGACACTTTTCAATCCACATGACGACACTTCCTTATAGAGAAATAACACATCTCTAATAAGGGTACAATAAGTATATATGAAATTCATAGATGAAATACATTCCGAAGTTACATATACATCAACATTCCTCTATACGGAAGTGTCGTCATTTATTTTGTAAGTGTCGTAACTTATACTTGATGGGTTATTAGACCACCTTGTTGGGGTCAGCCTTGTATAAGTCTTGTGGGTTAAAGAGCTATTAGAGCACCCTATTGGGGGCCGGCCCTATCAGCATTATGTTATGTGGTTAAGTTAAGGCCGACCTAGTAAAGGTTATTAAGCAAGTCAATTCAAGTATAAATAGAGTGCGGGAGGCACTCTATTTGATCATTCACTTCTCACTCATACACTCATTGGAGAGTGGCGCACTATTGGAGGAGGAGAAGTTTCTGCTAGGAGTATATCTCTTATGCTTGGGTTTTGTATCTTGGCTCTATCTATCTCTGAGGAAGTTGCGGGGTTTTTCACCTTCTTGGTTTTCCCCGATGAAACTCTATGTCTCTTATGTGCTTGCATTATTGTGTCTATGATTGATATGTTGTACATTTTGTTCTCTCAGTTAAGATCCTAGATTAGATTGAAGTAAATTCTGAAAAACTAACACGAAATACATTATAAGTCCAAGTCAAAGGAGGATCAAGAAACCACAGAACCAAGTCACAAAAAACACCTGAAACAATGATCAAGGTCAGCGAGCTATTACAATCTTGACATCATATAGATGTGTATCATGATCTCCAATACATAACTAGGAGATGTATAGAGCATGGCCACTGAAATACAAGCGTGGATCGATGTCAAGAAGAGAGATCATAGCCATAACAACAAGCTGGATCTATGTCTCAAGAAGAGCCAAAATAAGTGAGGCTCAGTCTTGTGCAACTTGGGCGATAACATAAATATTGTGATGCTATCACAATCCCAAAGTCTTCATCCCAAACAACCCAAGGTACAAAACCTAACCATGCGAATAAATGAGTTGAATTTGAACATGGAGGGTATCATTTTATTACCGGTCATTGATGTATACCATTAACAAATGCGAGGAATTCCATCGATAATGATAATGGGGTCCAAGGCACCTAGTATGATCCAACAAGTGTGAATAACAGGACTTGACGTCGAACACTTGAGGAACCTGTTAAATAAGAGACATTGATGTATTCCCATTTATTCAACAGCGAGGGAAACTGCCACTGATGACTGCAATCCCTAAGGTACTAACTGAAACTCTAAACTTCATTCCCAAAGCATAATGAGCTCAGGTCGATGGGAAGAAGTTCGCTGGAAGGGAGGACTTAATGCATCCTCCATCATCCAACATGAGGAACACTCATAGGTATGATTTGATGTGGAATAGGATGAGTAACAAGATGAAACAAACTGATACCAGGATGGCCGACACATGAAGTCAAGGTAAACTGTAGAATGGCCGACACAGGATGTATCCTTGAACTGTAAGCACGATACAAAGTGACTTAGGAAGCTTTCAACATGAAGGGGAAGTGATATAATCCTGCAATGTAGGAGACATTAACATACCCTCCATATGGTTGGAAGAATAACCAACCGGGGGAGTAAAAACTCAGAGATCTGGTTCACTCACCAAGGACGCATATGATGCCCAGGAAAACAGATGGCCTTTCACATTTACATGGTTACTCCTCCTTATTTCCTTCAAAGCATGGAGGGAACAAGAACTTGTGGGAAACGACCGATAAGGAGCGCCAACAGGAGAATTTTATCCAGTTCTATGTTTGGCTCGAGAGGATGCGGATGGACACAATGATGATACCATGGATCACACTACAGGCCGCGACAAAGTATCATTCCATTGCCTAGTTACCTGTTGAGATGCACACGATTTACCTCCGAGCACACGCAGATCCAACCAAGCAATGGATGAGAACATAGTACAAGCTCACTGAAGCTGAGCTTGACAACATCATCGCCCACTAGCCCGAGGAATGGAAAGTACCTGCATATCCGAAGGACATTGTAGCAGCACAAGCATCCGGTCGATAGAACCCAACCAAGAATGACAAAGCTTCCGCCAACCAGAAGGAGGAACATGAGATCGATGCACAAGATCAGATAGTCAGCTCTAGTCACGATGAGGCCTCAACAACCAACACCCCAACGGACCCAAAGCTTGACCTTCAGTAGGAAGAACGATGGACAAAGAACCGAATGGACCGCGATGATGGTAGTACAAGAGCCGGCCTCACTACGCAGCAGGCCGATAGTCTGGTGGATAGTATTACGCAGATCATAGAGCACAACCTTCGGAAGGTTACAAAGCACTCCGCAGACAATTTCTAGTATATAGGGGACTTGTTAAATACAATGGCCAATACAATAATCAACATTCAGGTACAACACGGTGATATCCAGCAAAACCTGTCGACTCCCAGAGTTGGGGTAGAAGTAGGAAACCAGCAACGTATAGTTCAATTCGACTGACACGCCTTCTTTACAGACGACAAGAACTTGAACCTGGAGCTCTGAAAGGATCCCCTAACAATGGTCGACTTCAACCTACTACCAATGTTGACACTACATCGGTTCCAAGTGGCAGCAAGTGCAAAAATTTGAGACCGTGAGGCTGCCATGCACAATAAGATGGCCGATTGCATGAAACGACTACAATGTAGTGAGATAGAGGCCAAGAAGCTTCAAGATGATTATACTGCGGTACGAGCTGCGCAGGTACAAGAGAAAGCGCAATTAGAAAAATCCCTAGCTGACAAGGAAGCATTCATCACAGACCAGACCAGAGCGCTCAATCAAAAGGAAGAAATTTTGATGGAATGAACAAAGCTTGAAAGAGCGCTAGCAAAGGCATGCGAAGCAGCAGCGATGACATGGATGTTGACCCGGAAGCCCAGGATGTTATGTTAGGAGTTTCTGTGAATGATATCCGAAAGGAAAATATGGAACTCCAAGATCGGGTAACACCCAGCACGCCGTTGTCACAAGTCCAGATTCGACAGAGAGCGATAGATGAGGCAGTGATGGAAATCCAGGAGTTGGAACAGGCTGCGCTGAAGGAAGCTGTAAGTCTTCCAGAATTTTGGGATAGGTTGGTCGGAGATGACCAGTTAGGGGAAATAAAGAAGATGCATCGCGAAGCTGAAGAGCAGCTAGAAATGTTTAAAGGGTCATTTAAAGCAATTCCCGCCATGACCAGGATGACAAAGACCACGGAATTACAGAATATGAAGCAACGAGATGAGAAATCCCATGAAAGAAAGTAATGACAAACGACACATTTGGATGAACTTCAGACAAAAGCAGAAGCACTGATAGTAAGCATGCTTCCATAATTGAAATAGGTACAAGAGAGACTACAGGAAGTGCGACAAAAAGTGAGCGACCACCCAATGGAACAGCAGGTGATGGAAAGTACACAGATCTGTGCATCAGTGAAGGATATAGTGGACTGGATCCGGACTTCCTATGAAGACTTTCAAAAGTAGTATAGAAAACCAGTAGTGTCCAGCTGAAGTGGCTCGAGACGAGCCACAAGTTTGTGTTGGGGTTCGTTTGGCATGGGATAGATTCGCAGGAACTGCAGAAGCCGACAGGTGCGAAAGGGTCACTCTGTGGAAGAAGGACCTTTCACCACTTTTTGCAGAAGTATAAGTATTGTTAAGAGTTGAGTCGGTCATATGGACCATTTTTTGTAAAATAATGTAAGCATATAAATAAAGAAATCTTGTAAGCCTAAGGTCATCGACCGATTGAAGATTGTACTTGCGATATCATGTTTTGAATATCCCTTCGACGGGTTTTTCCGTAGATGTTAATGAATGAAGATGTTCAGTTGTGAATTATGGTGTTATGCTATGATGCGATAATGGGTTATTTAAATGTTCCCTGTTGGTTTATGTGAAAACATGTTGTTGGTTAATGCTAATGTGTTTTGATGAGAATAATTGATTAGTGGACTATAGTGAATGTTGTAATCTCTGGTTAATGCACATGTATCTTATTTGTAACTGTGGAAGCTTGGTTCTTGTTACACCCTTATCCGCCTCAGGTGAGACCTCACCTGCTTTGCAGGTGTTGCTGGGAAGGGTAACTCCTTTCTGGGTTGGTGAATAAGGTGTTGTTGGTGTTTTTGACGACAGAGTGAACTCCTGTTGAAATACCCTGAGTCAACAAATGGTTATGTTGCTGGGACCTTTGTTAAGATTCAATATGATAAGACAGAAAATAGTAGCATTGCATTTCATTTCACAATAATAACATATACAGGATCACTGAAAGAACAACAAGCACATCATAAACACAAGAGGCACAGATTTATCTTGGGAAACCCTCATGGGGTAGAAAACCTAGCAAAGCTTCCTCAATATAGATGATCAACAATACAGAGATGTATATCCCAAACATGAGCTCCTTCTCCTCCATAGCAGATCTCTCTCTCTCACCTATGCGCCATTCACAAGTGAGTGAATAATGAGTGAGTGTGATAAATGAGGAACACACCTCCTCTATTTATACACTACTCTAACTTGTCTTTTACATTAAATAGGTCGGTGTTGGGTGTATGAGCTATCTCGAAAATAACACCTAATATTTAATTATCGACTAGGGTTGGTAATCTTAGAGTTGAGGCAAAATATATGCTAAGGTAGAATGGCACCTAATTTTTCCGGCTTGTCAGACCTTCAAATATTTAATAAAGAAAAGATCAAAATATCTTTCAAAATGAAAAACTGAGTCAAACTTATAACTACTAAATATAACTGAACCAACAGATCATAATAGTATAGATTATACTACTCTACTCTATGTTTAAACAATGGAAAAGGATGAAAAATAAATACTAAGAAGCAACTACTTATAAACAAACAAGAAACTATTGAATTTAAATTTACAATTATGAGCAAAGTATGAAATGATTAATTCACAACTAAACTAGGAAAAGAAATGATAACCAATGATAATTATTAGGGAGAACTTGTAAATGTAAATAACCATTACTAGGGAGAACTTGTAAATGTAAATTATTCTAGAACTGAACTGCCAGATTCAACTATAAATAACTATCTACAAGATAACTAAATTCAATAATAAATTACCTAAACAGAAACTATGCTAATCAAAGCAAATGAACTAAATAACTTTAACAACTAATTCAAGAAAAGCATCTATTCCCATGTAATAGGAACTGAAGTGAATGTATCGTAATGGATTTCAAATGTAATAGCAAAACAAAATGGAAGTAAATCTAATCCGACTTCGATAAAGAGATGTAAACTACAAAGGGACCAACTACAATTAACTTTAAACATGTTGATCTATCTACTATCCATGAAACTAATGAGACTAGAAGCAAGCAGAAAACTTAATAAAGATATTCACTTCTGAACTTGATTTAGAAGCAAGTAGAAAACTTGATGAAGATACTTATTACTGATCCAAATCTAAATATTATGAATGTATTATTATTTGCATGAATGGAAACTAATCTTTATAATTAACGAATTAAAAACAACTTGAAGAAGGAAATTATTATCTATGACTTGGAAATAAAACTGAGAAATTATGAGACAATGACTAATGATCAAAGGGTGCCTTATCTGTACAAGAATATGTGAATACTTACTGTGTACCGAGAATAGAAAAATCCGGTAGTCAAGTGCTCATTTCGACCATTGTCAGCCTCCCACTCAAAGTTATTGTGAGTATACTGAATTAGATGGGGGGGAGTGCTACAGAACATTTAGCCTCGAGACACTATATGCATATTGGTATTGAATGATTGCAGGGGCATGTGTATGACTAGTGTACTAGTCTTTTGGAAAACATGAAACTTCAACTATCGGGATGTAAGATCGGGAGGATGAAGAATTTTGGATACAGGAGCATACTTTGCACTTTCTTTTTTGAGAAAGTGCATGCTATCAGTTTGGGCATGCCTTTTCCCCCAGTGAACCCTCATGAGCCAAGGCTGGCTCGTTGGGGTGAAATCTTCCTCCACCATGGTGGAGGTGAGAGCAACTTTTGCTACCACAAGGATGATTTCTGTGGCTGGTGGGAAAGACAAGTGCCAGCATTTGAGTAGTTTCCATATGCTGGTATGGACTTCCGTGGCGGTAGTGAGTTGATCCTTCCTCCAGGTGAAGCTTGGGGAGAGATAGGTATGTTTATGCTTTTTTGAAAAATTATTTAATTTTTTCAATTGTTTGCATATATGATTTTTATGATGAGTTCGAAGTACTGAAAACAAAGTGTCAAATGCAGATGTTGGACCAGTGTTCCCCGAGGGACACCCATATACTTTCGTGATACCAGTGGAAGTGGGTGCAGCTGATGCCACTCTAGGGACCATAGAGAGGAAGATGAGTTGGTTGACTCATGACATTCCTACATATCGGATTGAGCGGATGCCGATGGATATGCAGGAGGATGTGGTTCGAGTGCCCCCAGCCTGGATTAGGTTGGTGCGGAAAGTAGCTAGGCTGGTCATTTCCTATCGAGAGGCAGATGAGGCCCCACCTTCTCCATAGGAGAAGGATATTCTATGTATATTTTTGAGGCCATCGAGCCCAATTTTGTATCTTATGACATGACTCTGTGACAGACTTGTGATCCAAACTCATATTACGTTTTTGATACAGTATCGGATATATATATAGTATCGGTTATCTACTTGTGTGTTATTGTGTTTTATGCATGAATTATTATGTGTGTGAATGATACAAATGCCAATCTAAAACATTATTTGCAAATGAATCAACTAATGCATTCAAGTTCCTTGGAATATGTTGATTTGTGATGTAATCAAACTGTCTCTCAAGTAGCTTAACGCGCATAAGCTGAAGTAGCAAAGTAAGATCTCTAACCTGATAAACACCCAGTAAATGAAAAACAACTAACTGTGAGTCGAGCCGTACCTCCAAATGTGAAATGCCATGGAACATAGCATCTCAAAGTAGCTCTATGAATGCACTGTATTCAACCACATTGTTCATTGTGGGACCTAAACAAGCCCCTCCTGAAGACACTAGTTGGCTGGTTGGTGAGTAAATAACTCAAGCAGCCGAAGCCAACTGACAGGTGTGGCGGCTAGCACCATCAGCAAAACCTATGAAGTGTTCAGTCAACATCTGAAACACAAAACAATGGATGCATAAGATGTAACTGTTAGAACAATATGACACATAGGTACATTAATAATTTATCAAATGATGGTTAATTAGTGCCAAACAGTTTAATAATTACATCCCTAAGTTGGTTAGTGGGTAAATGATCATTTAGCTTGAACCAGTTGGCAATGTGGACAAAACTTAGCATTGTACCAAGTCAAACTAGCTGTTGGGTGCGCCCTCCCAGTCATTTATTGCTTCCAGCATGCCTAGGGAGCTCTTATCCGTTGTTTTGTGGGATTCTCTTTGACTAAGGGCACACATGCTCAGAATCTGGACAAACTTGCCTCCTTTGCCCATTTTTAGCCAATTCTAGCTGCCTAACCTCTAACCAATCAGATTCTCCACATGTGTGAGGCCACATGGGCCTGTCTAGTCCTTCCCAATGTTCACATGGCATGTTTGAACCAGTTTGGGATGGTTCGGGACATTTTGGGTTAACCTAGGGGGATTGATCTATTTCTAAGCTAGATCAGTGTGACCACTCCAAATGTATTTGAATTGTTCCTATTTGTATAAAAGGAGGTTCTTAACCTATTTTGAGTTTGGACTATTAATAATATTCATATATTTCACCCATTTCATGTGTTAATTTCATTTGTTCTTCATTTTACAGATTTATGCCAATTCCTGTAAATGTGTTGCAATCTTTCACGAGTGAGGAATCCATAGTAGCTAGGTTCTACTGTGACTAATATTTTACATGGTATCAGAACTCTTGGAGCTACCATTCGAACCAGCAAGACTATTTTAGTGGCTTTCTAGAAGCAGTGGAGAAACCACAGAATTCCTAAGGCCATTGCATTGAGTCCATTGGATAAATCTAGTGGCTCTTCTTAGGTGTGATGCTCTCCCGAATGCACCCACTATCAAACAGGGTTCGAATCTATTAGTGTAGATACCTCCTAAGTGATTTGAGAGTTGTTTGCAGGTATTGAAGATCAACATTGCCAAAAAGTGCATGAGCAGCAGAGAAGAATGGAGCCATCTCACCCAAATGTGCTTACTCCCTTCAGCTATTTCGATTTGAAGGTAGAAATGGTGATTTTGCTGAGATCTAAGGGTCTCTACAGAATTACGATGGAGCCTAACTCAGCTATGGAGAAATCCAAGTTTTTCAACAGAATGGATGAGGCATTTGGCCTCCTTTGTCTCAACATTTAAAGAGACCTCCTGTTTCATGTAGAAATTCTAACCACTCCAAATGAAGTTTGACTCAACCTTGAGTCTTTGTTTGTAAATACTGATGAGATGAGAGGCCACCAGCTCGAAAATGAGCTTGTTTCACTGAGCCCAGGGAATTTCGATTCCATCCAGGACTTCTTCACCAAGTTCAAGAGCTTGGTCTTGCAGATTCAGCAATGTGGCATAGAGAAGAAAGAAGAACAGTTGGTGTTGTCCATTCTCTCCAAACTGGCTTTTGAATACTCAGTTTTTGTGTCTTCCTTCAACTCAACAAGGCTCACAGTTAGAAATTGGAAGATTCCATCCTTGGCTGATTTCATGGAGATGCTAACTCAAGAGCAAGACAAGCTATTCTTGATGGGAACCATCAAGCAAAAAGACCAAGTTCTTGCCGCTAGAGATTCGAAAAATGGAAGAGGCAAGCAAAAACCAAGGTGGCTGAAACCTCAAGAGAAGAAGAAGAAGGATGGGAGGCCCAAATCCACTGAAGGGGTTTCAAATCCTGTCAAATAAAAAGGAAAGAAGAAGTAGAAGACTAAGTGCAACTATTGTAAAAGGGGATTTCATCCAGAGAGTTCATGCATGAAGAAAACCGTAGACATGATGACCCATCTCCTACAGAAAAATAACATTCGTCTTCTTGAAAGTTCCAAGAAGAAAGAGGGTGTTTCTGAAGACAAGGAGAGGTGTTATGCTTTGGTGGCTAGTACATCTCAGTCATCTTTGTTCATCATTGATTCAGGTGCCTCAAGGAACATGGATTCTTCAAGAGATTCATTCTCTACTCTTGCTCCTTACAGTGGTCCCTCCATTCGCATGGGAGATGACTCAGAAATCCCTGCTCATGGGATTGAAAAATATCTATGGAGAATGGGTATTTCAGAAATGTGCTATATGTACCTGATCTTGCAGCCAACCTACTCTCTATATATCAGATGACACACACCGGTGCAGCCAAGAGAGTGATCTTCACTCAGAATGATGTGGAGATATCAAAAATTTCCACCGGAAAATTGTTGCAATGGGTGATATGGAGATGTACAAGTTCTCACATTTTCTTGGGTTCTCTTCCTCAAATGCACTTCTGTCACATGGAAATGAAGTCATCAAGCTATGGCATGAGATATTTTGGCATCTCAACTACATATATCTCCAAGCATTGAGCAAAAAAGAGATGGTTGAAGGGCTTCCACAAATCAGTTTTTCCAATGGCACTTGCAAAGGGTGCATTGTTGGGAAACATGCTGAGAGGAAGTATGAGAAAGGGAAGGAAAGGAGATTTGTTGAACCTCTTGGTTTAGTACATTCTGATCTGATTGGTCCACTCCCCACTCCCTCCTATGGCTGCAGCAAATATGTGCTCACCTTCATCGATGTCTACTCAAGGTATTGTTGGTTGTATTTTCTCAAGCAAAAATCTGAAGTTTTCCAATGTTTCAAAGTTTTCAAGAACATGGTGGAGAACTTTAGTGGGAGACACATGAAGGTCTTGAGGATTGGTAATGGAAGGGAGTATGTCAATAAGTACATGCAGCATCTTTGTGAATAAAATGGCACCCAAATGCAACATTCTGTGCCCTACACACCTCAGCAAAATGGTGTTGCTGAGCGCAAGAATAGAGCATTGAAGGAGATGGCCACTTGCATGATGGAGGCTAAGTCTTTGTCTCCAAATCTATGGGATGAAGCTATGAATTGTCCTGCATATGTTCAGAATAGAGCACCACATAAATCCTTGGAAGGCATGACTCCATATGAGGCTTGGATGGGCCACAAACCCAATGTGTCTCATTTCAGAATTTTTTGCTCAAAGGCTTGGGCTATAATTCCTCCAGAGAAGAGAAAGGCCTTGAAGCCCCAAAGAAAGGAGTCAATCATGGTTGGGTATGCAGAGGATTCCAAGGGTTACAATCTCTTTGATCCATCCACTCTCAAAACTTTCATCGAAAGAAGTGTCCAATTCCAAGAAGAAGAACTCATGCAAGCTACATAACAAGGTGATGGGGAATGCACATATCCTCTTCTTGATGATGATGTAAGTAGTGGTTCTTCCTATGATATTTATGATTCTTATATATATGAATATGATGATGATATGGATGTTGATCATGAACCTCCCTCAAGGCCCAAGTGGGCTGAGAAAACAATACAAGTTGCTAGTGAGCTTGCGGGTGATCCTCAAGATGCTAGGAAAACTAGATCTCAATTTTACAATTCTTTTGCATGTTGTGATTTTGATCTAAGTAATGCATGTTATTTAATGATTGGATCTGATCCAAATTCATACTTAGAGGCATATAAAGACCCAAGGTGGCAAACATCCATGCAAGAAGAGATGAACTCCCTCCATGAGAACAAAACTTGGGATTTGGTCCCTCTTCCTCCCAAGAGGAAACTAGTGCAATGCAAATGGGTTTATAGAACCAAAGTTGGATCTGATGGCTCTGATATGAAGTATAAGGCCAGGTTGGTGGACAAGGGTTACTCTCAGGTCCAAGGATTGGACTATACAGAGACATTTGCACCGGTGGCAAAGATGGACTCTATAAGACTAGTTTTGGCCATTGGGGCTTCCAAGCGATGGGAGGTTCATCACATGGATGTGAAGAGTGCCTTTCTTCACGAGGATCTGAATGAGGAGATATATATGCAGAAGCCTAAGGGATTTATTTCCAAACATACACTTGTGTGCAGGTTGAACAAGTCACTCTATGGGCTCAAGCAAGCTCCTAGAGCATGGTATGGAAAAATGGACAATTTTCTGCTATCTTTGGGGTTTGAGAGGTGTAACTATGATCCAAATGTGTATATGCAGCATATTAGTGATCTGATATTGATTATTTTACTGTATTTTGATGATCTTTTGATCATTGGTAGCAGTACCAAAGAATTAGGCTCATTAAAAGATTCATTACATAGTGCATTTGCAATGACCAATCTAGGTTTGTTGAGGCAATTTCTAGGCTTGGAAATTGAGCAAATTGTGAATGGAATTTCTGTCACCCAAGCAAGGTATGCTTCAGATTTGCTGCAGAAATTTAATATGGATGAATGTAAACCAGCAAAGTTCCCATTCCTATCTGGAGTTAAGCTAAATGAGTGGGGTTCTTCTCCACTAGTTGACAGCTTGTTGTATAGCCAACTTGTTGGAAGCTTGCTATATCTTACTCATTCTAGACCAGATCTGTCATATGTTGTTGGGGATGTTGCTAGGCACATGCAAGAGCCTCATGATTTTCATTGGAGGGAAGCCAAGAGGATACTCCATTATGTTTAGGGTACTAAGCACTTCGATATCCATTATGCTGCTGGTTCATCTCTTGAACTAGTAGGATTTACTGATTCTGATTGGGCTGGTGATTGTATTGATCGGAAATCAACTTCCGGTTATGTTTTTATGCTTGCACATGGACCTATTTTCTGTTCAAAAAAGAAACAACATACTATTTCCTTATCTTCAGCTGAGGCCGAGTACAGTGGAACAATAAATGCAGCCATACAATGTGTTTGGTTACAAGGTATTCTTGTAGAGTTCGGGATTGTTTTTTATTGACCCACAATTCTTTGGTGTGATAATCAAAGTACAATTAAGATTTCTACTGATCTGGTTCAGAGGAAAATGATCAAGCACATAGATATACACATGCATTACATTTGGGGTTTGGTGCATGACCAGACCATAACATTGCAGTACTGCCCTTCTAGTGAGAAAACTGCTGATATTTTCACCAAGTGTTTTACCGAGAAGACCTTCACTTACCTCAGATCTTTGCTTGGGGTGAGTGATGCATGGTGATGATTGGTGTATTTTGATATATGCCACATTTCCATTTTAGAGGGGAGGTTTTATTTCCCATGTGGTTTTCCTCCTTACCTTGGTTACATGGACAAATAAATTTTTATGATGTAAAAGATGACTTGAGCCTAGTTGCCAAGGCCTTATTTTTTATATTTCACTAAGTCTAGCTTAAGGGGGGGTGTTAGAACAATATTACACTAGGTACATTAATAATTTATCAAATGATGGTTAATTAGTTCCAAACAGTTTAATAATTGCATCCCTAAGTTGGTTAGTGGGTAAATGGTCATTTAGCTTGAACCGGTTGGCAATGTGGACAAAACTGAGCATTGTACCAAGTCAAAGTAGCTGTTGGGTGCACCCTCCAAGTCATTTATTGCTTCCAGCATGCCTAGGGCGCTCTTATCCCTTGTTTTGTGGGATTCCCTTTGATCAAGGGTGCACATGCTTAGAATGTGGACAAACTTGCCTCCTTTGCCCATTTTTAGCCAATTCTAGCTGCCTAACCTGTAACCAATCAGATTCTCCACATGTGTGAGGTCACATGGGCCTGTCTAGTCATTCCCAATGTTCACATGGCATGTTTGAGCCAGTTTGGGATGGTTTGGGACATTTTGGGTCAACCTAGGGGGGATTGAACTATTTCTAAGCTAGATCAGTGTGAACACTCCAAATGGATTCAAATTGTTCCTATTTGTATAAAAGGATGTTCTCAAACTATTTTGAGGTTGGAATATTAATAATATTCAGATATTTCACCCATTTCATGTGTTAATTTCATTTGTTCTTCATTTTACATATTTATGCCAATTCCTGTAAATGTGTTGCAATCTTTCACTAGTGAGGAATCCATAGTAGCTAGGTTCTGTTGTGACTAAGATTTTATACTAACTACAAACGTAAACAAAATTAACTTTACAAAAATGTACAACTATACATACATGAAAAAGCACAGATGTGTAGTACTTCTTCAAGTAGGGTCAATGCCTAGGATCTCATCATGAGATTGGGCAAAGATATCACGGAAATCATTAAAAAGATTGGTGTATAGAATGATCTCATCAAGATAGCATTCTGATCTAATAAAGATGTTTTTGGTGACCCCAGGTTTAGTGGAAATGTTGACCGGGATGGTTCTCGCTGTACTCGTCCTATTCCCTTCGAAAAAAATAGCTTGTGAAGGGGAAAGGATAGAGGACCAATCAACATTCTCACTCGGTCTCGGAGAGAACTCACCTCTCTCTATCAAGTTTATAACATGAGGTAAATAGGACCTGGGGTGTAACTATTCCCAAGGGTGGTCTAGGCCTATCATAGCTTCCAAAAATGTTTCGTCAAAAGGAAAAACTGTGTCTAAACAATCAGGAGAGTGGGTGGATTCTACTGACCATGCAGAAGCACAGTCCATATCTGACTTAGCAGAGACCAACGGAGTCATGATATGTTCTATTGCAGTTTGTTGTGAATCTAAGTGGGTTACCTCTACAACAGATACATGCACGATTGGTTCTGATTCAGTAAGGAGAATCCATGGATCTGTTGTTGAACGGACCGTGGAAGTCTCAGGAAATGAACATTCTTCAAAACCAATAAACAAAGTGGGAGAAGAAGGTCAAAAGTTCCTATTAATGACCCATAGAGACCTTCTCCCAAACTCTCAGTGACTAGACAGGACTGATCAATCAACATAATAGATGAATCCGATGAAGTCTGGTTGTTCTTCCGGGTAAAGGAAAGTTGATCGATTGTGACGGTATTTCCTTCGTGTGGGAACATTATGACCCAGAATACAGTTGATGACACTTCTTGCATGGCATATGTCCATCTCCTACCCAACAACAAGTTGTAATCGAGTGGCGCATACAGAACTTCGATCTCTACTGATAGTAGCTTGCCTACAAGTTCGACATCGAAGGATGGTAAGACTCTGTGTGGACAGAAGGATATTTCATCGAAGGCGGTGAGTATCGTGTTCGAGGGAACTAACTGAGGCTCACCTAAAGCTTTCTATAAAGAAATAGACATTACGCACATGGACACGCCCTCATCTACAACAACTCTTCGAATGGTCGTGGAACCATGGACGACCTCTATCTGGAGAGCGATGTGGTATGGAAACTGGAACATGACATCTTTCATATCAAAGTGTGCAATCATGTTGGACGAATCAACACTACCGATCGCTTCTAGAAGAGCATTGCATTGCAATGGGAAACTTTGCAGTACCTCTAGGGTGGATATGGCACAAGGGGTTTGGGCTAAATCCTCCACTACATTGTAGTTGGAAGCAGCCCTCGCATTAGGTTTGTGCACAGCCCGTTTGAAAACACCTTTCAGAATATTTGGCAGCAGATCCACCGGCCTATCGATGTGGAGAGGGCTAGATGATTCAGGGAAATCCTTCTGCTGTGGGTACGGGGTATAATTTCTTGCTCTAGTTTGCAATAGAGCATCTGAGTTAACCATGTTAATGAATGATTGATCAGCTGAGGCGGCACAAATAGTTCCCCCATCACTAGGGCTTCCAGAAGCTGAACTCTGTCCATGAGGAAAAGGATCTTTCAAGACAGCCGGTTTCTTCTCTCAGATCAACTTCTGGGCTTCTTCCATTAGAGGGCATTGGTGAGTAAGATGGTCCTTTTGACACATTTTGCAAGGGAACTTAGCCTTCCTTTTCTCTTTTTTTCCCTCCTCGGCATTTTGTCTATCTTTGGGATTTTGGTGGTTTCCCTCCCCTTTCTTGCCCTTTCTTTTGGGCTACCGAGAGCCCTTTTCATTTGTCTGCACCTGCTGTACAGATTCAGTTGTAGAAGGGGAGGGCACAACAAAAGTTGCTTTTGCAGCAGATTGTTTGACTGACAAGGCGTGAACCTACTTTGTTAGGGCGTTAAACGCTGCAGAATCGACTGAACCCACAATGCCATCGGCATGTGGTCCAGTTTTAGGCTTACCTAAGTCTATATCAGACCTCAGTGCATTAGGGATAATTTCGTACAATAGCCCAGACTGAGCATAAACTAAGTTGAGCCCCTGATTTCTCAAAATGGCCTCCTCCTCGGAAGACACCCCCAAAGTGGCAACTTTCTTAGAAACATAAGCAAGAAGAGACTTAAGGTACCATTATAACAAGAATGATGGAGGGATGTTGGCCTTGATGAGCCTCTTTCTCCTTCGCCACTCCTGAATATGATCAGACAGATGAGTGGCCTTATTTTTCCAAAAGGTCGACAAAAGGTTTGTACCGGCATTGTAACGGACAGGAAGTTGAAAGTGGTTCAGGAACACAATGGAAAGATCCCGAAAGGTGCTATAGGAAGCCGCTGGTAGTTCAATATACCACTTGGCCACAACAATCACCAAGGTTCTTTGGAAGAGCCTCAACCTTATGGAATCGTCGTTCAGTGAGTTGGAGGAACACCAGCGATGAAAATTTGTGACATGGCCACCAGTGTCCTCACCAGCCTTACCTTCAAAATTTGGTATGTCTGAGGGAAATTTGGTGGGAACGGATGGCCATGTAGCATCATGGCGCACGGGGTCGTTCGTAAGCTTTGAAAGATATGGAAAGTTTAAAGTTGCTAGAAATGGTAAACGTGGTTGAGCTGATGGCATCTGGTAAACAGGAACCTGGTATTGGGGACTACCCATGGCCTGGTTCATGTAATGTTGGTTGGGGTTTCCCCCAGCCACCGATTGTGAAATGGAAGGATTGAAATTGTTCCATCCAAAGGTAAGCGGATTAAATCCTTGGGCAGTAGTCCATTGTGATTGGGGGTTAAACCCATCGAACTACGGCTTAATGATATTACCCCCTCCTCCAGCAAACAGAGAGAAGGGGACACTCCCTATAGGTATATTCGAAGGATTAACGTTATAACATGGATAGGGGTTGAAACCCGGCGTGGTAGTAGTGGATGGTGCCGTCATCATACCCATGGAGGGAATGGATGTAGAAGGGATGGATCCAACCACAGATGAAGAAGAAATATTCTGAGTTACACCTTGCAGTAACGGTTGTGTGGCAGAAGACTGAGTGAAACTCACTACAAGTACCCCTGATAGAGGGACATTATTGGATCCAAAAGTGGGTGTGGAGGTTGAGGCAGATGTCGAGGTTAATGAGCTCGGCATGCCTAAAGTGCCAACATTGAAACTAAAGGATGGGGTAGAGGCCGAAGCATTCTGCGACGAACTCGACTGGGTAGTGTTTGAGAAAGAAGGATTAAGAATCCTTGCATCCATAGAAGTTGTGGGAGTTTGTGGAACTCCCTGCTCATCTCTTGGGTTAACCATGGTATAACCTGGTGTAAAAAGGTAAGCACTAAACTTAGGCTATTGGAAGCCAACAGGTACCAGAAGTGGATCGTGGGGTCCTGTAAGAGGAGGGCTAAAAGGAGTACTAAAATCTATAGTAGTTAGACCCTCAACCTCGACAGTATCAAGGACTTGTCGATCCGGTGTTCTAGGCTGTGGTTCTCCAAGAACCTCTGTGTCACCCGTAAGTTCAAAAGAACCACAGGAATAAATTCTCCTATGTCGCGGTGGCAGTGGAGGCTCCACTATGAGTGGGGGAAGGTTTTGCAACCTCCGAGACTGACGAAGATCTTAGTCCTCCACAACTATATAAAAAATAAAACTAAGTAAAAACCTAGTGGCCACTACAACTAAGGGGCAAACAACATACCACTAAAAAATTTCCTAAGTAATCAAACCAATCAAATAGATGGAAAATACTCTCGGAAGAAAGTCTGGGATGATCAGGGCCCATAACAGACTAACATAGTATCGATGGTCAGTTTAGTGACATCCACCGGAGGTCCACTGGGTGCAAGTGCTTGAATCACCAAACTGCTTTCCCGGGATTATTGCCAGAGGGTTACCTTCCATACCTGTCTGAGGTGAAGTGGGAATAACCGCCCACTCTTCCTGTGTATAATCCTAAAGGTTTGATACTAAGGCTACCATCAATACGAAATAACCTAAGGGGACAGTCATCATCCTATTTGAAACGCATGGGTAGGGTAACAAAGGCCGAAGTCCGAAAGGACCCCCATACAGGAGTCAACTCTGGTTTATGGTCAAAAGGAAAGTGAGGGGATATCCTCAACAATTCCAATTTCCCACGGCCTCATGCTTAGCTCTGGTTTAAGTAGAGTTTCCTAGGACTATTTGATATAGATGGATTTACCTAAACGAAAGTTGTACTACGATTGTTGAGTAATGAAGCCATTTTCGAGCAATTTAAGGTGATTTAAGCTCGAAACTCTAACCTAATCTAGTTGATGTCGTGTATTCCTAAAAGGAAAAATGTTGCTAGTAAATTTTATTAATAATTTCTTTTTAATGGTTACTTGTTACTCAAGGGTTGTAGTGTGGTGTGTGGAATGGTTTGTTATGAAAGTAAAGTGCAAAAGCTTTCAAATTCACAAAAAAAAAAAAATCACTTTTCGTTTATGATTATTTCAAAAACTTGAAACCTAAGCAATCCTAAAAAATTATCTTTTTGTATTTTCTTTTTGATATTTCAAATCAAACTATGCTACCTTGAAATAATGCAAGACCTTACTACTAAGCTATTTGAACAGTTTTTTGTCTTTTTCTGATAACTGTAAAAGAAAGAGAACTTTGTATAACAACAAGCAAGATCTAACTATAAAGCGTGTGTAAGACAAACATCTAAATGGCTCAAAGAAAACAAATCAAGAGACTCGATGAAGACTTGACTTACCAATTTTTTGCAAAAGAAAAACTTAAGGATTGGAAACAAAGTGAAAAAGAAACAGGGAAAAGAGACACTTGTGATGGAAAGGCAGACCTAAATAGGTTGCTCATAAGTATCAAAACCCTAAGAAAACACTAAGGCAAGCAAAAAGTAAGCAAGCAAACCAAGAATGACTTTAACAACACATGGACTCAACAGAAAGAAGACTAGAAAGACTTGACTTACTTGGACTGAAACTGATAAGAAATCAGCAAGTATCTAAAGCAAGCAACCTTCAAAAGAAATCCTAAGGACTCAAAATTGAAACCAAACCCTAATGGAAAGGATGAGGCAAAGTGAAAGCGCGCTAGACATTGCAACATACAAAAAACATTCAAAATGTAGGTTTGTATGACTGCAACAACAACGAGGATGATAGTGTGCAACTATGTCCAAAAGAAAATAGTGCACAAACTTAAAAAAGGGCTAGTAAGCATCAAAGACACTTAAAAGAGTACACAAGCAAGCAAAACAAACTAAAAAGACTCAAAAGAGGTCAACAAGACTTAGGAGAGACATGGAAGTCTCAAGGATAAATCAAGGAGGCAACGCAACAGGCTGGAAGTGGAAGCAAACCACTAAAAATAAAACCCTAACAAAAAAACTGGACACTACAGGAAAGTGCACTATTGTGCAGTCCAGCAATCAGTGCACACTGGGATATGTGCGCTACTGTGCAGTGTAAAGATCAGCACCCATCAGAGGATATGCGCTACAGTTACTACGGAAAACCAGCGCACACAAGTCAAAAAGACAGAAATAGGCTTTGCAACAGCCAACTGAAATGAATCAAGTAGCAAGGAACAGTAAACACAAACCTAAAAGACCTCTCAAAGAGTCAAAAAATGGAAAAGGGTCTGGAAGAAAACAAAAACTAAGTCTCCTAGAGAAGAAAGGAAAACCAACGGTTACTCCCCAATGGAGTCACCAATCTGTTGTTTGGGATTTCTAACCCTATAGTGAGGAGATGGACACTACCAACTGGGCAGGGTTGACAGGTAAATACATTATTTGCATTACAACTAGTTCTTACAAATGACAAAGATTGGGATATTGAAAGACATACCTTTAACCGACGGGTGGTCCTAGCTTTACTTGATTTCCTGCTTGATCTCCGTCATGATGAACCTGCAATACAAAGGATACCTTCCTCAGCGTATCATGACTATATAACATATGATGAAATTATAAAACAATTTAACATCAACATAATCAAATACTAATCGAAATAGATACACAATCCAATAGATATCTGATTTGGGACAGGAAGGGTATTTCAACATTTTTATTGTCAAAAAAACATGAATCAGTACAATATACTTGACGTGTCGAGATGTTTCTGCGACCAGATCCTGGGCTCTTTCTCTTCACTCTGACTTGGGACTTTCCTCTAGCGTAACTACCCTTAATGCATACTTTCTAGGTCCCTCTCTCATGGATCCTCCTTGTATTTATGGGACAAGGTAGGTAGTTGCAATCAAGAGGTGGTTGAATTGGGAGGTTGGGGAAGTTGTAGAACCAACTTCAACTAATCCCAATTTGTCAAATTAATATATTTTTTATTACATCTTAAGATGTGCGCAAGTTTCCTCAAGGCATAGTAGTGCACAAAACACAACTTTAGTGTTTTGCAACAAGCGCCAAAATTTTTTCCAAGGTGTGCGCTAGTTTCCCTTAAGAAAAGTAGGGCATATTAGAATGTGTGTGCTAGTTTATTAGCCAAAGAGTAGAGCACATGTCAAAATATTAGGTAAATCAGGGAAATTCCCAGCTGAAGAGGGTAAGTTGAGTCCATACATCATCCAGGGCAATCTTTCTCTTCAATCCATGTTGTCCTTTTATGTGATCAACAACTTAATGTGATCACGGACGGAGAAGCGCAAATTTGACCTATAACAATAACTCTCAATGTGGCTTCTACAATCTTTCTGATTTACCTTTTCAGTATGGAATTTGTTAGCACTCAAATCGACCCCAAGGTTGTGGGAAGGTCTTTTTAAGGTAAAACACAAAACCAAGCTTTAGGAGAGCTAACTGGCTTCTATCTTTCCAGAGAGGTGTTATAGCTTGAAATGACACCTCTCCGTCCGTGACGATACTTGCTTCCCTTTGTCGCATGACGACATTTCTTGAGATCTAGTTCAGTCACACAACAGGACATTTGTGGATGGAGGAGTCATTTGGGACACTAAAAATGGTTGAAATTACCTCATTCTTGACCCATTTGATGTATATAACCCTTAGGAACATTTTTCCAGACCAAACCATGTCCTGAAAATGGGCAGAAAAGCCTGTTTTTGGCCATTTTTCAATATGAGCGCTGGTACACAGTCATGATAATAGCGCGTATACCCTACTGAGCACGACTCCACTATTGAAATAGTAGTGCTCAATTCCATGTGTAAGCGACTTTGTCTATTGTAGAGTAGCGTACACCCCTGTTTTGGTCAAAATCTCGAAATTCGAGTAAGTTCAGTTGCTTGGGAAACCTCTTGAGCGGTTATAACTTCTTTTCCTCTTCCTCACTGACTATATAAGGAGGGTAGAAGGGCCATGTGAGGGGACTAAGCCCAATTACAAATTTATGCTGGAGGAATGGAGACCCTCATCCCCCTCTCTTGTGCTTCAGTTTTGGTAAACCCTAGCACAGTTGATTAGAGGCTGGAATCCTTGGAGAACAGAAGTAGGAGACCTTGAATCTAGGTTTCATGAAGTGGCAAGCTTGAAAGAAGGTATAACTGTATGTACTTGCTTTCATTCATTAATAAAGATCAGACGTTCTTCTCTTTCCAAATATGACCTATTAATGTGTCTTAGATTTGATTACTGTTTGATTATAGTTTGATGTCTCTTTATATTATGGATATCAATCTTATATATGTAGTCAAATGTGTTTGAGAAGGGTATCAAGTTGTTTTGCAGGTCTGGACATTGTGACACTGGATAAGTATTGAAGAGCGAGGGAGGCAAAGCTAGGATCAACCTTCTGAATGAGGTGCCTACATCTCTAAACCCTAATCTCTTCATTTATTTGTTGTACTTCCAGAATGCTTGTAAGTCTATCTTTATCACCGTAAGTTGGTAGTTTCTCCCCTGAACTATAAGTGCATTTTCCCCACAACAGAATGGCGACTCTGCTAGGGAAAGCCTAGCTGCTTAGGGGTATCCAAGGTCATTTCTTCAGTCTTGTTTGATGGTATTTGTTCATTTTCTTGATTAGGATCAGTTAGTAGGCTCTGTTTGACCCTCCTTGGCTCTTATAGACCCTTCCCAGCCCTTGCAAACCCTTATTGACCCAGGTGTGGTGGTTTTAACCCCATTTTTTCCAACTTTTTCCACTTGTACGCTACTGTTTGTACCACATAGTAGCGCCCATACACTAATTTTCCTTTGCACAGTAGCACCCATCCTGCGATGGGCGCTAGTTTCCTTCATACACAATAGTGCTCAAAATCTGGGTTTGATTTTTTTGAGTTTTTGGGTTGTGGACCCAAATCTGGGGGCTGGGGCTGCATTTTTTGGGGTCCCTAATGACCCTAGGTCTGAGTTAAACCACTTTAAGTGGTCTCCCATCCTTGTACTGATCCTGTATTCATGATTTGAACCTTGTTTGATCAATTTGGGCTCGTTTGGAAAGTTTTGGGGATTGTTGACCTAAGTTGGGGGGTTGTGGACCTCTTTGGTGTTTTGTACCCTAATTTGAGTCTGACTGAACTTGCTTGCCCCATTTCCACTGGATTTGAAACCTCTTGAGTCTTCTTGACCCTGTTTGTATCTATTTGAGTGAAATTTCATTTTTAGGTTGGTTTCTTATCCTCCCTTATGCTTTTAGTTTTTCTTTTGTAGTGAAAGTTCAAGTGTTTTGGTTGTTGTTCAAGACCTTGTTTGCATTGTTTATGTGCAGACCTGACTTTACCAAACCATACTTCTTCGTAGGTCATTTTGCTTCGTTTGGGTCTAAAAGTAGTTTTTGTACTCTTTTCCCAATTTTTGGCATGCTTACATGAATAAGAATTTGAAAGTCATATTTGGTAGCTTTTACTGTTTCATAAAGAGAACCTAAAAGTTTCTTTGCTTTGCTTTGATAGTAGGTTAGTTTCAGTTTTGTTTCTTACCTTTGGAAAGCATAAAGAATTTTGATTCATTTTCTGAATAGAGTACCTTGCAAGTTGCTTAAAAGATTTTAGAGTGCTTTGCATAAAAAAGAACAAGTTTTCTTTTGCATACTTATTGGTTTGAATAGCTGCATTCTTAGGTTTTGAGTTTAATTTTTTTTTTACATTTAGACTTTATTTTTACCTTTTTTGCATTCGAAAGATTAAAAATTGCATTTGCACATCCATTCTAGATCAGAATTTTAAGACTTGCATTGAAAAGAAAATATTTGTTTGGTGGTAAATATTTCATTTTCAGTACTCTATCTCTAATATAACCACTCTCACACACCCACTACCTTTTTGAGTAAGCAAGTAACCTTTAAAATGAACCCTAATAAAATTTACTAGTAACATTTTCTTTTCTAGGTTACACTACACCAACTAGTCTTGGTTAGGATCTTGGGTTTAAAACACCTTAAACCACCCAAGATCACACATTACACAAAAATCGTAGTTTGACTATCACAGGTAAACCCACTTCATTCAAAGCTTGCCTGGGATCTATGCAGTAGGTCTTGTGAGATCAGATTGTTGGGAATACTCCTCCTACTTTCTGTTTCGAGCATATACTAGGATTGGATCGTGTTTGGGGACTCTTTTGAGTTTCAAGCTCAGTTACCCTACCCACACCTTCTGATTCGACCAGTGACTGTTCTCCCAGGAGTTTTTGGTGTTGTGGTATCCTTAGTATCTAACCATAGGTTCATACACAGGTGACAATGGAGGGTATATCTGCTGTACCTAGGACAGACGTGGGAGGAAATCCCTTGCAGGTCTTTGGGAGGGCAGTTGGGTGATTCCAGTGCTTGCACCCTTAGTCATTGTATTGTGGACCCTGGGTAACTGTTCTTCATCCTTCGTTGATCTGTTCTGGGCCCTCATCATCCCAGACTCTTCTCTGGAATGCATCTGTTTGCCTGGTTTGATTTATGTTATACCTCTATATTCCACAGTGTCGCATCTCCACCACAAAAAGAGTTGACGACACTCCCCCTACTGCTTTAAACCACTCAGAAGAGAAATATGATGAGTGAACCTTGAAGGTAAACTTACCCTGACAAATTTTCACCCAGCTAAGAATTTATTTACCCTAACTACCGTGCCTTGCTCAGTTATAGGTGTGTGGTAGTCCACACTACCGCGCTATGCTTTGTCTCTACCACGCGGTACTACCGCATTATGCTCAGATTGCAGGGCGCGGTACTGCTTTTATAGCTTTTTTTCCATGGCTTGTGGGATTTTGGATTTTCGAGAGATATTGGAGGATTGGGATCCCTGATTTGATCCCAACTCATTTTCTGTGATTAGAAACCTTGATCCACTTATCTCTCCCTAGATCCACCCATCTCTCTTGTTGGTTAACCCTACCATACACTATAAAGGAGAGGTATTCCATGGAAAAGAGGAGGACTCTTAGAAGTACCAAACTTATGAACTTGCAGCATTGTGGAGATAGCTAGAGGAGAAAAGCACTTGGAGCTGGAGGATTAACTTGGACATCAAGCAACCTTTGTAAGCATTCTTCAAGTTTGTAATAAAGATAACTTGTCTTGTTTTTCCCATTTCATGTGTATTGTACAAGTCTTTAGCATGGAATGTATCTAATCTTTACTTCAAGGTATTTGGAAGCTTGTATGCTTGTTCTTCGATTGATCTCAATAGGTTCTTCATTGGAGCTTTGGATCAAGAGCTAGAAGCAGGACAAACGTCGAATTGAAAGATGAGTCATATCTTTCATTGTTTCTGAATGCATGTAATCTTGTTGTGAAAGTTAGTTCAGGAATTTCAAGGTAGCATTTGTTTTGCTTTTTTCTTACCTTAGAGTCAGTTAAGAATCTGCTTTAAGTTAAGAGAATTTTGACTTATCTGTAGGGAAAAATTCTACCAACAAGAATGGCGACTCCGCTGGTTTTGATTTCTGCTTGATTGATTCAGTTCACTGTCATCCATATTTTGATTGTGATTTTTTATTGCACTTCAAACCAGTTTGAATCTTGGTCTTTTTTTACCTTTATTCACCCCTCCTCGCTGTATTTTTTCTCCCTGTATGATAACTGATCCCCTTGGGTTAGCAACAACCCTGAAAACTCCATTTTCTTTTCTCAAGTTGCACTTTTTTCTTACCTTGCCACAATACCGCTCCCTCTACACTGATTGCAGCGCGGTAGTACTGCGTTCCCTGTGTTAGTACCAGAGCGGTAGTTTAGCAGTACCATGTTTTAGCCTCATTCTGCCCCGCGGTAGTGTCTGCAATTTTTAAATTTTTTATCCTTGCTTGGTTTCCTGAGTCTCTCTCTGCCTTAGGTAGTGTTTACTGTTGCCTATTATCATCCTGGTTATTTTACAGTCTGTGTGGTGTGATTATTTCCTTGTTGTGAGCTTGGTTTGTTTGAATTAGTGGCATGATTTGCATATTGGGTCATTTTTCCAATTTGATTGCATTGACTTGATTTTTTCACCATAGCCAACCCAACACTGCTGTTCTCTTTTACTGAACTCTGTAACTTTTACAGTCACATTGTGTTCATCATTTTCAGTAATTTAAAAATTATCATTTGAGAGCAATTCTGTTGTTTGAATTGAAAAAGTCTAGTAGCCTTATTTTGCATTAGGAAATGAACCATTGATTTTGCCACATAAATTTTTATATTTGGAGCATCTTAGTTGTAGGATCAGTGCATTAAAAAGAGTGTTTATTTTAGTTTGGCTCTGCTTACAAAAAGAAAAGAAAAAATCTTTTGCTTTGATTTTTAATTGCTTGTGAAAAATTTCATGCATTTTTTTATCGAAGAACTCTCTCTTTGCCATAGCTAGATTTCATCGAAAACAAAGGCTTATTTTTTATTCATTCTCATTTGCATGGTTTGAGTCGTCATAACACCATCAAGTTTCACGTCCATTACCTGATTGAGTAAGACAACCACTAAAATTAATCTCCCTAATTAAACCAACATTAACCTCACTTGAGGAAATCAAAAGAATTTGGTAGTTAGGTAGGACATCGGGGATAGGCATCAAAATAATTCCCCCTTGTCATTTTCATCTGAGACATAGTCATTTTCTTTAGGGAACTAAAATCCTCTAGTATTTATTGACACAGTCACATCTAGTTTGTGGAGGGGCCTCCTGATTATTTCTAACTTTCAGGGGTTAAACGGCCACGAGATTGAGAACTGGACGGACTTTGTGGAATGCCGCACTCCACTTAGCCCTAAGGCAACATCGATCATTGTCTTCTTCGGAAGGCTGAAGTTCCCAAAACCTTTTCCAATGTGTCATGAACGAGGTAGCTTAGTAACTATTCTACTAGGGCTCTTTTACCCAAGATCCCTTTCGGTAGAGGGATATCCTTCTTATAGCGGTCTCTCATGTTGTATTGTTCGACTTGGATTTCATCACCTTGCAAAGGATACAGCTTGTTGAGGTCTCCATCTCTTAGTTAGGAGTTTGCTTGTTATCTCATCTTTGTAGAGGGTCTTTTTTCTTTTTTAGGGACTGCTTGTGGCATTCTGGCCATTTTTTGTATCAGCTCGCTTATTGAGACACCGGTCTCAGTATAGATTTTAGAGCTTGCTTTTTTGGCCTGCGATCCTTGCTTTTTCTAGCTCCTCTTCTGCACACTCGACAGCATTAGATTTTTTGAGTTCTTTGTTACGAAACTGCCCCCGATTTTCATTTTCCTATCATCATGTCAGAACAACCACGAAGATCACGAAGAATACAGGGCCAAAGCCCTCCACCACCACCACCGCCACAGACTTCCGGTCCACCTGCATCACGCATTCCCGCTCCTCCTACCCATGGTGTTGGTCGAGGCAACATTCCACCGCCGATACGTACAACATCTTCAGTTCTACCTGTAACTGCTACTCACAGAACAGTCTCAGAATCTATTGCAGCTTCTGCAACCACTAGCATATCTGAGACTTCCACTGTCACTTCACCCACTGTTATTCCAGATATATCTGCCACAATGGACACCATTACAGTGGCTGAACCTAGTACAACCCAAAGTACTAGACTAGAGGTCATTCTTCTACCTGATGTCAACACTTCCCGTCCATCAGACACTTTTCACAATGACACAGAAGGATCTGTTGGCACCACCAAAGGGTCCGACCAGGATATAACTAGCTTGATTTTAGTCCCAGGTGGGTACGTTGAAATCGTTGAAGATACTCGACTTCCTGACACACCTTTTGAACCTGATTATGGCTTCATCACTTCCCAGGCAGAGCTTCCGCCTGTTATCACTACATCACCTAGTGTTCATCCACAGGAAACAAGTTCTTCTAGCAACATACCTCGTACTATATCTCTACCCAACCTCCCTCCGGGACACGAAATCATGGCTTCCATCCAGTCTAGTATGGTTAGTCTAGCGAACTCCCCGTTAGCATCGACACGATTTATACACGACACAGAGCAAATGCTCTAGACAACGTCTAGATATCCCCCCGTTACTGCTTCTGACCATAGGGATCCCAACATCCCGTCTAGCACAGATTTTCGTCACTCCTATGCGGACAGTTCCAGAACTTCGGACGTTACTATACCTAGGTTCCCGCCGGATCCCCAAAACCCTTTTCAGGACATGAACTCGGACCCATTTTTCGATGGTCCTCCTATCATTGAACACGTTATGGACGACGTCGATACCCCTGGACTAAATTCCCCACATTTGCCGCCATCACCCATTTTTGGCGCACATTCTATGAGGGATAACCCAATTTTTTCTTTGTCCTCACCTGTCAAATATGGATGACCCCCTCCGCAAATCGGTACTTTTGGCGCCGTTGGCCAATCCACACTATCATATTTGGCTAGCGGTGGAAGAACACCTAGTCATACTGCTGGATCTTCCGTTTTGACCAGAGGATCACCTTCAGCCACCATTTACACTATCTCAGGAGGTGGACAACCGACTGCAGTGGTCCCTAACTCCAACATGCAAACCCCCCATGGTGGGCCATCAACCCAACCAGCTGGGGGACAACCCTTTGTTGGGAACCCCATTATTAGTCAACAACCTCCTCCTATAGGGCCATCAACCCAACTAGTTGGAGGACAACCTTTTGTTGGGAACCCCGTTCCTAGTCAACAGCCTCCTCCTATAGGGCCATCCAACCCATCTGCTGGCGGACAACCCATTGGTTCCATCCAACAACTCTCCCAACCAGCAGCATCTGCTCAGTATGGTATGTACAACACACCTGGCAGCGGGAAACCTTATTCCGGTGTTCCAACCGGACCTTATTCTCAACCTTCCCTGTCAGGTATGCTTCCTTCTTAGGACCCTTAAATCCCATAGAGTGGGGGGTACTCACTTTTTGGAAACTGGAACCAAGCTGGGGGGCAATCTCAGATTCCCCCCAACTTGAATTCTGGCTTCCCTTACCCTTCAGTTGCTACAACTCCATGGAACCCATCACTTCAATTTCCACTCGCTCCCCAAGGAGGAACAAGCCTTCCATGGATACCACCGTCGCAGCCACCCCCCAACCCTACTGTGGGAAACACTCCACTTACTCAATACGGTGGTAACATTCATGGAACACAACAATTCCAAGGAACTTTTCCCCAACAAGGAGCAACAACCATCCCTGGGTTTCAGCAAACCCAAGGTACCATACCCACTCAGCAGAACACCCACCAACCGGTTACCTACAATCAACGAGTTAACCATATGGATTACTACCCACATAACTTCCAGCAGTACCCCCCGGGAAACACATATGGGTATAACACGCAGCAGTATGCTATGCAGGGCCCTCCAGGTTTCTCTACACCACATGGTTATTACTCATATCCGTAGACTAACCGTCAACTTCCCTTTTTGGCCACACTTGACTTACCTGATTTGTCGAGGCTTATTAACGATCCTATCTGGCATGAACCTCACTGGCCACCTATTCCAGCCAAACTACCATCGGACATTCCTAAGTTCGATGCTAAGCCCGGGGAAGACCCCAAGAACCACGTGATGACCTTCCATCTTTGGTGTTCTTCCAACTCCTTGATGGATGATTCCATTCGACTTCGGCTCTTCCAACATATGCTTACTAGCATGGCAGCAAAATGGTACATCGAGCTGCCACAACACTCTTTTCACGATTTCAACACCTTGGCTATGCAGTTTCTGACTCATTTCCAGCTCCCCATCCGGTATGAGACTGGAACAGAACTGTTAACCTCACTGCGTCAAACCACTTCTACACACATTTCGGATCACATCCATGAGTGGCGACGACGCCGTAGGCTAATTAAGGAACCCATTCCGGATCAGCTACTCGCTGATTGGTTCACAAAATCCTTTTTGCCCCCCATAGCCAGAGATATCGCTATGCGCGGGCCGGTTACAGAAGAACAAGCCATCTCGGAAGCCCAGTATATGGATTTGGTATACACTCAATCCGGTACTTTACATGAACTTCTTCCTCATGCCTCCCACGTTAACACTGATCCAACCAAACCTACCACTGAACCTCCCATTGATGGTATCGTCGGTTCAGTCAAGACCCAGCCTACTACCAACTCAACGGGACAACAAGCTTCAGCTTCCCCCGCTTTACCCCAGGCTGCTTCAAAAACAACTACTTCTCCTGCTATTTCCTCCGAAGTGAACGCAGTTCAATCTACGTCACAACCATTCGGGGGAAAGAAGAAAAACAATCGTGGTAAACCCAAGAAAAACCAGCATGAGAACCCCAAGCCACAACCCACCTAGAATGACCAGAAACCACGTCGAAAGGCTAAGTTTCCCTGCCTAATTTGTCAAGATGATCATTACACACGTGACTGTCCCTACAAGGACGAGGTCAACAAGTTCGTTAAAGGATCCTCTCGCCCGACAGTGTTAACTGACCCTTTCCCCCAACAACAACAACAAATGGTTTCCCAAGACACCCCACAAGGGGGAAACCCGACCAATCCCACCCGCGGAGAGACGTCCACAAACTGCGAAATCCTGATGACGAGTAATGAAGAAATTCATATAACCACTCGTTCAAAGACGTATGACAATCCTCCAAGTTCAAACAAACAATCGGAGATAGCCAAAGGCAAATCTCCCATTAAAGATCCAACTCCTATTCCCCCCCCTACCGGCCATCTCCATATCGAGAGACCGCTTACGGATACAGTGCTACGCCCACCCAAGGGCACCATACGAAAGGCGACATTTAATCCCAATGCTCGAGCCGCCCAAAATTACAATATTGTTGAGGATCTAGCTCAAGCACCTTGCGCCATGTCGACTCTCGAGGTTCTCCAACACTGCCCTACGCAGCGTAGAACCCTACTTTCAGCACTGAGGGAAATGGACCCAAATACTTCAAACTCTATCATGTTTAACTTGGAACATGCCAAACCTAGGATTTCTCACCAATTAGCCTTCCAAGTTCACACAAAAATCCGTGGAAATATCATCCATCGCACTGTGTTAGATGAAGGTGCTTCCACGTCGATCATGTCTTTGAGCTACTGGAGAGCCTTAGGCTCACCCGAAGTCACAACTTCTCCCACTACTCTCAGGGCGTTTGATGGACACGATTTTCAACCTTATGGACTCATTCCCTCAATTGGTGTTGAACTGGGGGGAAAAACAGTATCCGTACATATTGAAGTCGTAGATGCACCATTGGATTAAAATCTCCTCCTTGGCCGGAACTGGTTTTACGCCATGACCGCCATAGCATCTACAGTCTTCCGTATTGTGCAATTTCCTCATGAAGGGAAAATTGTCACTATTGATCAACTAGATTACTGTATCCCAGACTCCCATCCAAACTCCTCCAACACCATCTCGTTATTGGATCAACCTCGGTACCGGTTCCAAGACATTGGTGTTGGTCTCATGAAGGATTCATCCCCTATTGGAGTTTTTCCAGAGCTGGGAACCCATGTTCAACCAGTTAACATGCTTTCATTGAATATCACCCCTTCCAATGATTCATGGGTGATTCCGAGTCCCTCTCAGATTGAAGACTACGGAAACTCTATGCCTCTGAACAGAAACCTCGCAGCATATAACGCGATCCAATCAACCACCGATTGGGTCGACTGTTCTACTCATCATTCCGTGGCACAGCTCTCGGCTGAGGCTCATCCATACCCACCACTTTTCGATCCTCTCAATTTGATTTTTCCCACTGACGAATCAATTATGGAGGTTATGTGCAGTGATGAGCCACCATGGGGAGATTTTCATCATCGATCTTCATTCCCCACCATTCAACCATTTGAGCCTGATACAAAATCCAGTACTTCACTTGGGATGGTTCAAACCAAGTTCCCCACTTCCCTCGACGAGGTATTTTCCGAAGGAAACTTGGCTAACCTTATGGCAACCACTCTCGTTGATATTTCAGTGAAGCCTGGTATCGTGGAAAACGTACATATCAGAAAAACATGTACTCCCCTTGAAATGGAGTTCTATAGTGCCTACTTCAAAACTTTCCGCGATGTTTTCACTTGGAGTTATGAAGAAATGCCAGGAATTGACCCCTCGATTGTGGTCCACTAAATTCCAACTTTCCATGGCACCCGACCTGTTCGGAAAAAACTTCGACCCATCCATCCTCGTAAGGCAGCCGCTATTAAAGCAGAAGTTGAAAAGCTTTTGCATGCTGGTTTTATCTATCCTGTCCCATTGACAGAATGGGTATCCAACATCGTTCCCATAGCCAAGAAACAGGGAACGATTAGAGTCTGTGTTGATTACCGTGATTTGAACAAGGCTTGTCCAAAGGACAACTACCCAACTCCGTTTATCGACCAGATCATCGATAACTGTGCCGGGAGTGTCATCTTTTCATTTATGGATGGTTTTTCTGGCTATAATCAGATCGATATCCTCCCAGCTGACCAGCACAAAACGACCTTTATATGCCCTTGGGGGATTTTTTCATATCGAAAGTTACCTTTTGGCCTTAAAAATGCCGGGGCAACTTTCCAACGGGCGATGTCCTACGCATTTCATGACATCAAACATATTGTAGAACCATATCTTGATGACCTTCCCGCTCACTCTCGGACCCGAGAAGACCATCCAGACCACTTAAGTGCCATTTTCGAAAGGTGTCGTCGCTATAATATACGTTTGAACCCGTATAAGTGCGTCTTCTGTGTAGAAGCCAGAAAATTGTTGGGCTTCATAGTCTCCAAAAGCGGGATACGTTTGGATCCTGCAAAGGTAGCAACTATCTTAGCCCTGCCTTCACCCACCAACATTCCAAAACTTCAATGTTTGCAAGGGCATGCAAACTTTCTACGCTGTTTCATCTGTAATCTGTCCGAGATAAAAAAAGGCTACATGCAGCTTCTCAAGAAGAATGTTCCCTTTATTTGGGATGAAGAAGCCCAACGCTTCTTTGACAATCTAAAGGCATCCTTAACCAAAGATCCTGTGATTCAACCCCCCGATTACACACGGGACTACATTCTTTATCTCGTAGCCTCGACTTCCACCATCGGTATGGTGCTAGTCCAGGAAGACCAAAACAGCCTAGAACATGTGGTATACTATCTTAGTAAGAGTCTTATCTACTCTGAAACTCGTTATTCACATGTTGAAAAACTGGCTTTGGCAACAGTATTTGCTGTCCAGAGATTCCGTCACTACATCTTACTCCGTCGGACCACTATTATAGCCGACTTCAATCCAATGTATTATATCCTTACGCGCCAAGTGCTTGGGGGAAAATATTCTCGTTGGATCGTCATCCTTCAGGAGTTTGACTTGGAATTCATCAAAGCCAAGTCCAAGAAGTCTCTGGTCTTCGCGGAGTTTATTTGTAACTTGCCCCGTGCTATTGAGCAACCCGAGCGCATCGATTCTCTTCCTGATGAATCGTTGTTCCTCATTAGCACGTATGATCCATGGTATGGGGATATTCTATTATATCTCCAAACCCAACGCTTCCGCCCCGACCTCACTCGCGATGAACGGCGACGCATCCGACATCACGCAAAATACTACCTCATAGTCAACGATACTCTTTATCGACGTGGTTTAAACACTGTTCTTCGACGTTGTTTGACCTTAGATGAGGCAGAACGCGTTCTCAATGACTACCACGCTGGAGCATGTGGTGGTCATCTCTCTGGGATGGCTACGGCCCAGAAAATACTGCGAGCAGGATACTTCTGGCCCTCAATTTTTGAATA
This sequence comes from Larix kaempferi, assembly GCA_027924585.1. Classification (NCBI taxonomy): domain Eukaryota; kingdom Viridiplantae; phylum Streptophyta; class Pinopsida; order Pinales; family Pinaceae; genus Larix; species Larix kaempferi. Next base: position 15,834,992 of record BSBM01000637.1, on the reverse strand, counting down.
CTGCATTGAAACAGTCAAGAAGTGTCCGCCATGTCAATTCTTTCATAGTAAAGCACACTCGCACCCTGCTCCACTCCAAACTGTTATTGCCGTCGGCCCTTTTTCCAAATGGGGCATCGATTTCATGCACTGTAAGCCCACTTCAGCCGGGGGGCATAGCTATGTCATAGTAGCTGTCGACTATTTCACAAAATGGGCCGAAGCGATGCCTACGTATGCTGAGGACGGAAAAACAACAGCGCAATTCATATTCAATCATATTATAGCTAGATTTGGTGTCCCAAAGTCTATTGTGACCGATCATGGCTCCCATTTCAGGAACCATATGATCGAAGAACTAAGTGCCAAGCTGGGTTTTCGACATGAAAACTCAACCTCATCTTATCCACAAGCTAATGGCCAAGTTGAAGCCATTAACAAAGTCCTGAAATGAATGATTCAACGTATTGTGGGTACCCAGAAATCCAACTGGCACTCAGCTCTATTCTTAGCACTGTGGGCATACCGAACCTCAGTGAAAAGTGCTACCGGGTTTACACTATTCCAACTGGTGTATGGCCTAGAAGCCATTTTGCCGATTGAATGTGAAATCCCATCACTTAAGATAGCCATAGAGCTACTTCCACACACCACTTCCGAAGAGGAACGGTTTCTATACCTAGCTAAGCTAGATGAAACCCGCCGCGACGTTGCTTTAGCTAATGAAGCTCATAAAAAACGCGTCAAAGCTCAATATGACAAATTCGTTCAGCCTTGGATCTTCAATGAAGGTGATCTCGTACTTACATATGCAAATGCACGATAAGCTTGGAAAAGGAAAACTTGAATCTATGTGGTACGGCCCCTTTGTTGTAAAACGTGTCCTGGAAAAAGGAGCCTATGAACTAATCGATTGTGATGGTACGCCATTGGCACGGCCCCGCAATGGGCTATACCTCAAACGCTTCTATGCGTAAGGTTACCCTACGCGAGTTACTTGTTGTACATAATGTACTTAGTTTTCTTTTACTCATTTTTTGGTGTGCGCGTGGACCTCATGTATCCACTCTTACTTTGACTCGTGTTTTTATGCGCAGATGTCTGCCTACTTCAGATTCGCCGACGGTGCATGCCGACATACCCGGAATCTCGCTTCCGCAGCATGGGTAATCTATTCCCCCACTGGCGAGTTGATTTCTTTAGGAGCCAATTGTTTAGGTCCTGCAACCAACAATATCGCGGAGTACCATGCAGTCATTGGTCTCTTGACGGAGGTTGCTTCACTCGGAATTGACTCCATATCAGTCTTTTTAGACTCCCAACTTGTGGTTTCTCATTTAAACCATGTTTACACAGTTCGCGATCCTATACTACGTCGTTTATTTCGGAGAGTACGCCTCTTGGAATGATCATTTGATTTCATTACATATCAACACATACCGAGAGAATTCAATTGTATAGCTGATTCATTGGCTAATTACATTTTGGATTGGCATCTTACCCATACATAAACACATCATAAAAGATAAAATGCACAAGTCATTGTAAATAAATTAGATAATGAAAATAGGTCCATATCACTGTATATAAGAGTGTTTTTTCCAAAATACATAAAGTTTGTGTCAAAGACAAAATTTGGGACCAAATCCCATACAAAAATTTGGCTCTCAAAGCCTGCATATCGTATACATGCCGCAAAAGACAAAAAAGACCATCTATGGAGATCTGGGAGATCTATCATGTCCCTCGTCAGACTCCTCCTGCTGTTGGTGGTAACATACTACAGCTCGAGCCACCCTACGAAGAAGTCAACCAATACGACTAGGCACACCTACAGTATGCCGCTGGAGATGTAAAGGGACGTCATCCATCCTCATAGCAGGGATACCATGAGTCAAGCCCTGTAAGTTCCTCTCTATGTCCCGAACACCTCCTGCTTCATCTTCATCCTCCTCCTTGTCAGGAACAACTTGGTGATCAACACCACTGCGACGTAAGGGCGAATACCCAGCTAGTCTCTGTGGTCCACGATCTGCGGCATGCATGCGAACATACATTAGAAATATTTTACACATTCTAAAAAAGCAATAAAAATTATATATTCAAAAAGGAAAAAATACATATCCATGAAGGTCATACCTGAGTTGTCCCAATCTTCATCCTCTGGCAGTGCCAAGTCGATGTCCTCGCGGAAGTCCACCCCTGCATAGGGGTAGTCATCGATCATGACTATATGCTCCTTGAGCCAGGAGAAGAAATCCTCGCCAAACGCAAAGCGCTGAGGTCCCCCAAGACGCCCTGCATAATCACTCCATCGAGCCATCCATGGATCGGTAGGTGGACGGCGGGGCATAGATATCTATGGACGCAGCAATGGCACCCTCGTCAAAAAGAAGGTGACTAGGATACTCCCATAACCAAATTGGGAGTTCTCTCCAACCCTACACTTGTGCACTTGTTCTTTGAGATTGGCTAACACCGCTTCACACCAGTTAAATACTGTTCCCGCCATACAATCCGCTGCAAGATTCATTTGTGTACGGGACGCCTAATGCGGACCCACACTCCCTGCTGCACGTGTGATGGTGAACAGTATGGTTTTTACAGGGAGTTCTAAAACATCTTTTATGACCACTTTGCCGCTTTTCTTACTCGAACCCTGACGAAAATAGCGAGCAATCAAGTCATCTGTGCTCGTTTCCGAGGCTGTGTATCCAGTAAAGTTCACCCGGGCCCCTCTTTTCGAGAGGCCCATGAGGAAATAAATATCCTCGAGTTGAATTTTGAGAACATGCTCTCCCACTCAGAAAGCTTGAATGTCAGGGTCCCACAATTGGATAAGGTGGGTAAGAAGTTTGGCTTGCTGACGAATGCCTTTGGTCTTAAAGAACTTCAACAAACCACACTCCCGTAATGCAGTCACGGTAGGTAGGTCATTTTCGGCCGCCAAATCACCCGCTTCATGTTCTCTTTCTTTCCAATGGACCATTTTGACCCAAACAAATTGCAAACTCCTGCAAAAGGTCAAGGAAAACATTTAGTAATCATTTAACAACTTAGTTTCAACAAAACATTTGAGAAAATTTGATTTTTTTTATCTTAAAATTCTCCTTCATCGCACCTGGGGAAAACCTTGCCGCGCGGTACTGCACAGTACCGTGTTTCGGTTTGAAGCTATCGCGCGGTACTGTCGAACAGTACCGCGTTTCCCGATATGGGCCCCACGCGGTACTGTGAAGGGCGATTTTTGCCCAGTAGGGCTTGCCCGAAAAATTGTTTTTTCTTACTGGAGGAAAATGATTCCTACATCAAATGAAAGAGAAGTTTGAGAGCTCTTACTTGGCGCAGACGGTTGTTGAAACGGTGCCTTGAAACTCCAGATATGGATCCTTGAAGTTTTGCTTCTCAAGTGGGTGAAATCTCCTCTTTTGGTAAAAAACAAGTGAAATGGTAACTTTCTCCTTTTACCTATTCTTTATATAGCTTTTTCACCTATTTTTTACTTATTATTTTATATGGTCAAAATAAAGCCCATTTCACATTGCTAAATCTGGTTTTATGAGCATTTATTGACAAGAACTCCTTTAAAAAGCGATATATTCACACTGGTGTTTATTCATCATTTGACCTTCATTTTGAGCCTACTTTATCTTTTTCGTGCTCTGGATTAAAACTTGAAAAAGATTCCAAGCGCTTTTCACACTCATCTCGTGCTTGTCAAACCCAAGTAAATGGTGTCAAGTTCGGTCAGCTTTACTCATACTCGTTAAACGATGAGGAAAGTATTATCCTGATTGTATTTTATTCTTTTTTCGGACCAGAATAATTAAAAATTACGAAAAAGACCATAGGAGTCCATAGTTAAGCTCTTTTCAGACTCCCTAAAATTGAAAAGATTGCCAAGTGATCTTGACTCTTTCACACTTGTAAAAGTATTTGAAAGGTCGTCTATTCGGTGATAGGTTACCCCTTTCTCGGCCCGTCTAGACTATTTACGAGAAAGGTATACCTCGGTCAATCTTGACTGGGAGAGTTCTCTCGGGAATTGTTTTACACTTTTTTGGGATCAAGGGACTAAATTTATGAAAAAGTACATTGCGGAGCTTCCTTTAAAGTTTTTCAGGCTCTCTAAATATGAAAAACTACCGAGTTTTCTTTCCTTGGACTCGTTAAAATTTTAACATCGAAGGACCCACTTTGGGACGAACCCCTCCTTTCTCAGGTTCGTAAAACATGTGAGATTGGACTCATCCATGAGATGAGCTACACTGAGCATCTGTTATCCTCTTCAAGCTCGAAAAACAACAAAGAGGTACTCGTCTATCATGTTAGGGGAATATGGGGAACAAGTCAAGTTTATTTTTGGCAGCTTGTCAGTCATTACCTTTGAACATGGCATGTGTCTGTCTCTTGTCTATATTGGGTATCCATTTTTCACTGAGTTATGGTCATCATCCTGAGTCGTCTCCCTAGCCACGAGCCTACTCATTCGATGTCTATCCTCTGTTATCAATAATCCCTGCTGCCAAGCCCTGTTACATGCCGTTATATGTTCAAAGGGTTGCATTGTTCAGAGTCGTTCATTATGTCAGGCCTCCGTTGTGTCAGTACATACTCCATTGTTTCATCATCTTATCGTTCATTCCGATTTCGTGTCGATGATGTGGGAATCATTATGACCCACCTTCAACGAGTCTATTCCCGTCGACACCAAATCAATATCCGGGAATTGGACTTAGAGATCAACCATTAGTACCTTGGTACCTGCATGCCTCAATGGCAGGTTTCCTCGTGTTCGACTGTAGGTTCACATCATTGGCCTCTGATCGAACAATCTCTCGAATGCTTGACATCAACTCATCTATTCGCATTTCATTGAGATGTACTTCAGATACCTTGGGGATCATCTTCATCATTGGTGATTTCCCTCGCATTTGTTAATGGTTCACATCATTGACCGGTAATCAAATGGTTTCTACCATGTTCGACTTCAACACCTTGTAATAACATGGCTAGAGTCGTATCAATTGCGATTGGGTAGAAGACCCTGGGCGTACCTCAGTATCTTGATTGCGTCCAGGTTGCGATGGAGATGTCCTTTGTATTGTCACACAGATCCACTTATTGTATTGGTCATGGCTGTGTCATTATTGTCTCATGGATGTACGCTTGTTCATAGTAGCCATGGTCTTTCCACAGTCTATATCATCTCAGTACTCATGGATCTGCAATGTATTGGTCGGCAACCATGCTTTGAGTCATTTGTTTCCGAGCATGGGGATGCCCGCCTCGGTGGTATATCTAACACTTTGTTTCTGTTTCAGCTCCTTGTGACTCTCCTCGATGTTATCTCTGCACACTATATTCGTAAATTCTTTCGGCCATCAGTCTCGTCTGACCTCACACTTTAGGGGGCATCTATTATACCTCAATATTCCACAGTGTCGCATCTCCACCACAAAAAGAGTTGACGACACTCCCCCTACTGCTTTAAACCACTCATAAGAGAAATATGATGAGTGAACCTTGAAGGTAAACTTACCTTGACAAATTTTCACCCAGTTGAGACTTTATTTACCCTAACTACCGCGCCTTGCTCAGTTATAGGCGCGCGGTAGTCCACACTACCGCGCTATGCTTTGTCTCTTCCACGCAGTACTACCGCGTTATGCTCAGATTGTAGGGCGCGGTACTCCTTTTATAGCTTTTTTTCCATGGCTTGTGGGATTTTGGATTTTGAGAGATATTGGAGGATTGGGATCCCTGATTCGATCCCAACTCATTTTCTGTGATTAGAAACCTTGATCCACTTATCTCTCCCTAGATCCACCCATCTCTCTTGTTGGTTAACCCTACCATACACTATAAAGGAGAGGTATTCCATGGGAAAGAGGAGGACTCTTAAAAGTACCAAACTTATGATCTTGCAGCATTGTGGAGATAGCTAGAGGAGAAAAGCACTTGGAGCTGGAGGATTATCTTGGACATCAAGCAACCTTTGTAAGCATTCTTCAAGTTTGTAATAAAGATAACTTGTCTTTTTTTTCCCATTTCATGTGTATTGTACAAGTATTTAGCATGGAATGTATCTAATCTAGATTTGAATCTAATCTTTACTTCAAGGTATTTGGAAGCTTGTATGCTTGTTCTTTGATTGATCTCAACAGGTTCTTCATTGGAGCTTTGGATCAAGAGCTAGAAGCGGGACAAATGTCGAATTGAAAGGTGAGTAATATCTTTCATTGTTTATGAATGCATGTAATCTTGTTGTGAAAGTTGGTTCAGGAATTTCAAGGTAGCATTTGTTTTGTTTTGTTCTTACCTTAGAGTCAGTTAAGAATCTGCTTTAAGTTAAGAGAATTTTGACTTATCCATAGGGAAAAATTCTACCAACAATTTACCTAGGACCTTTTTAGTGTTGTGCTCTTTGTGCTACTTGTTTTAGTTTTCCTTAGAGAACTTCTTGTTCATTTGAGCATGAAACTATGTCTAGCATTCCGGCGAGTGCCAATCAAGGTACCCCTGTTCCGGGGGATCCTTGTGTTGTTCCATTCATTGGAAACATTGGTGCTCCCTTAATGGCTACTCTGAATCTTCCTGGATTCACTATTGGGCTGCCGGTTTGGTTGTTTTCCACTCTGAATTCCTTGCATGCTCCTGACGCTTCTTTTGTGAGAATCTCAAATCAAGAGCATCAGAACCCTATGCCTCCCTTTCCAGTAACATCTTCTCCTCCTCCTTCTACCTCATGTGGCGAAAGTAGCAATACTAGTAGCCAGCAGTCTAAAAGGAATAGACGGAGGAAGAATAGGAAGAAGATGCCAAAACAAGGGGGCAGCAACCCAGCCTCTGCAAGTCATGCTGGGGGCAAGCACCCTAGCTCTGCAGGTCATGCAAGGGGCACCTACCCAGCCTCTGGAGGTCATGCTAGGAGAAAACTTTTAGTCACTGAAAATGATACTGAAAGTTTGTCTTCAACCACTGTCAGTCATGTTGAGGACACGTCATTGATCACTGCTAGTCATATTAATTACAAGTCACCAGTTCCTGTGAGTCATACTGGAGACACCAGATCAGCCACTACAAGTCATGCTGAGGAAGTTGACATTGTCGACAAACCAAACAAACAGAAGCTTAAGTTCCCTTGTAAGTTTTGCGAGGGAGATCACCTTACTTACTTGTGCCCTGTACTTCCAGAATTGCAAAAAGTGTGGTCCTTAGTTCAAAAGTCTGATGCTTCTGAGCAACCAGCCTCTGTGAGTCATGCTGGGGGCAAGCTGTCAGCCAATGCTAGTCATGCTGAGAGTACTGACGTTGTAAAGGAGTCTAAACCTATAGGACGGAAACCAAAGTTCCCTTGTAAAATTTGTAAGGGAGATCACCTTACTCATCGATGCCCTGCCATTCCAGAGGCACGAAGAGTGTGGTCCATGTCTGAAGGAGCCTCTGTTCCTGAGTTGTCTATAGATTCCCTGTAGTCAGATCAACCTTCGGTTGATAAAGTGGTTAAACCAATTCAATCTTTGGTCGACCCCACTCTTCCTTCGGAGAGTGAAGTGATCAAATCGATGCAATCTTCGACCGATCCCATCAGTCCTTCGGAGATTGATGCACCTACTACTGAAGTCTTCTGCATTACCAGTTTGGATGTTCCTGAAAAAGGGGGCACTTCATCTGTTCCATGTGAACCCCTACCAAGCCCTAGGATTGTTTCCTTTGATTGGAATAGTCTAGTCGAGCCTCGTCTTCCTTCTTCGACACCTTTCCAAATAAAGGTTGATATCGGGAACCATACGGTTGATCGATGCATTGTTGATGAAGGTGCTTCTGTTAGTATCTTATCCGCTTATGCTTGGAGAGAATTGGGTTTCCCTAATGTTATTCCAACTGTTAATTGGTCGTTGACCTTTGATAAAAGACCTAGTGAACCGATCGGATTCCTTCGTCAGGCACCTGTTACTTTGGGTGGAAAAACAGTCTTAGTTGATTTTATGGTTTTAAAGGACCCTATGGACCTTGATATGATCCTCGGGTGTGATTACATTTATGCTATGCATGCTGTGGTGTCTACGCTTTTTCGTGTGATGCATTTCCCTCATAACGAAAACATTGTCACCATCGACCAGCTTGCATTCGTTGATCCTCCTTATTACCCAACTGTAGACCAGTCGGATCCCTCGTCATTAGGCACTACTATGTCACATGGAAATGTTGTGGCATATTGTTCCTTGAGTTCAAATGCTACTGAGAAGAAGTCTCTGAATTCATGCTTACCTTCTCGGGACTTTGTACCAGCTTTTGACCAAGTGACACCTCCATCTCAATGTTTAGATATGTATTCTATCTGGGATGATATACTTCCTTCCGATGAAGTTTTCCTAGAGTCTATAGTACAGTCTGCTATTCACTTCGATGTTGATCCAGTCACAGTCATGTCCAGCCCCGGTTTGACCTTAAAGTGTGATCTTCCTACTGTTGAGTCTTTGGACTCTCCTATAGATCCGCAAATCGATGTTCCTGCTGAGTTTGATTTGCTTCTAGAATTTTCAACTCCCGTGATGATGAATTTGTTTCTGCAGATTTCATCATGTCCTTCAACTTTGATCTTCATCCTGAAGTTGATCTTGTTGATTGTAAGTCGTCGGGCTTGGGTACCGTAGAGTCTTCATTTGAAAACTATGCCTTGTTTATGCCTGTTGTTGATAATAGTGAAGTTGAAAGTATTTCTACCACAGTGACTTGTATCGGGTCTTTCTTTACATATGTTTTAGATAAGATCCTGGTACTAATATTTCTTGGAGACAGGATTCTTAGCTGGATGTATACTTGCTTACTGGTCTTTTTCAACACCTTGTGCGACCATGTCAGGTATATTCGGAACCTTGCATATAGGTTTAGGCTTCCCCGCTGTTATGTTGCATTTGAACCTTTTGTCATCCGAATTCGCCATAGGGTCGAACCTGTTGGATATTGGTGTGTTATCCATCTCTTTATGCATCGTGCACCAGTCCGACAGCAGAGCCTACCTAACATGGGTCACCCTAGTCAGCACCCTTATGCCATTTTGGTACCCATGCTGAGTTTTTCTCATAGGATCGGGAGCCTTTTTAGATTTACCATGAATTTGAGAAGAAGCCTCATATATTTCTTCCTCATCTAATTCTGGCCATCCCTGATAAGGCTTCCATCTTTGTGTTCAAATTGCATATGCATCTGTTATGATCCCGCTTGCGCTAATGAGCCTGAAGCCGGATTCCACGCTTTTAGCTCGTTATATAAGCCTCCATCTCTGATCTTATTTCCGCTAAGCCCTGTATCATTTTGCCTTTGCAATTTGACACCTTTTACCTGGAGGAGACACACCCTGAGTGTCCTTATCTTGCTCATGTTCCTTGCATTAGGCATAGCTTTATTCCATGTGCTTGGAGCTAGTTTTGCATGTCCCTGACACTCGTTTCCTCCCATTTCGAGCATTCTTCTTTTACTTCGAGCTCGTTAAAAACAGTAAGTAGGTTTCGAGCATTCTTCTTTTACTTTGAGCTCGTTAAAAACAGTAAGTAGGTTTCGAGCATTCTTCTTTTACTTCGAGCTCGTTAAAAACAGTAAGTAGGTTGCGAGCATTCTTCTTTTACTTCGAGCTCGTTAAAAACAGTAAGTAGGTTTCGAGCATTCTTCTTTTACATCGAGCTCGTTAAAAACAGTAAGTAGGTTGCGAGCATTCTTCTTTTACTTCGAGCTCGTTAAAAGCAGTAAGTAGGTTTCAAGCATTCTTCTTTTACTTCGAGATCGTTAAAAACAGTAAGTAGGTTACGAGCATCTTCCACCTTTCCTTTGAGCTCGTTAAAAATAGTAAGGAGGCTATGAGCATTTCTTTCATCTTCACTTCGAGCTCATTAAAAACAGTAAGGAATTTGTGAGCATTTTATGTATCTCCTTTGAGCTTGTTAAAAACAATAAGGAGGTCATGAGTTTACTTTTTCGGACTTGTTAAAACCTTTACGGAAAAGATTCCTATGGAGTTCTTTTAAGCCCTTTTCAGACTCCTTAAATAGGAAAAGTTTTCCGAGCATAGTTGTCTTTTTGGGCTCATTAAAATAACTGAACCGACATCCACTTAGGTATAGAATTACCCCTTTTCCGAGCCTTGGTGGATAATTTATGGAAAAGGTATACTCTAGGTATACTCTTGTATGCGCTAGAAGAGTTCTTCTTCCATTATTTTACACTTTTTCGGGGAAGGAGACTAACTTTACGAAAAAGGACCTTTGAAGTCGTCTTTAGGGTTTTCAGACTCTCGAAATGTGAAAACACCAAGCGAGCATTCACCTACTCGAGCTCGATGTGAAATCCACGAGATGGTTGATAGAGGACTGTTTAAGTTTTTCAACTCTATAAACAAGAAAACACCGCCGAGCACATACCAATCCGGGCTTGATATAAAATCCACGGATAGGTGTATAGAGGACTGTTTAAGTTTTTCAACTCTATAAGCAAGAAAACACTGCCGAGCAACGACCAATCCGGGCTCGATATAAAATCCACGGATAGGTGTATGGAGTTTTCTTCTAGGTTTTTCAGACTCCTTAAATATGAAAATACCGTTGAGCATGCTTTAGTTCTTTGTCAAGCTCGTTAAAAAATGAAAAAGGAAAGGGAAGGGAAGAATGTTAAAATATCTTTCAATATGATGGCAGCAAGTCAACTATCTCCTTGAACAAAGCACCTGTTTTGAGTCTCTCAAACAAGTTGGGTTCTAGCATTGGCCTTAGGGTAAACCTGATCTCAGAGTTCCTACTCCTCCGTTTGGTTAGTCTTCCAATCATTTGGAGAATCTGTTAATGTCTCCTACATTGCAGATTTGTATCGTGGTCTCTTTGTGTTACAAGATGCCTAAGTCACTCTTGTGTCGTGCTCACTGTTCAAGGATATAACCTATGTCGGCCATTCTGCAGTTGCCTTGACCTCATGTGTCGGCCATTCCTTGGTGTCAGTATGTTTCATCATGTGTTTAGTCCTACTCCAAATCAGCTCATACCTTTTGAGTGTCCCTCGTGTTGGATGATGGAGGATACATTAAGGCCTCCCTTCCAATGGACTTCTTCCCATCGAATTCAGCTCATTGTGCTCTGGGAATGAAGTTAGAGTTTCGGTTAGTACCTTGGGGATTGCAGTCATTAGTGGCAGTTTCCCTCGCTATTGGATAGATGGGAATACATCAATGTCTCCTATCCGATGGATTCTTCACGTGTTCGATGGCAAGACCATCTATTCGCACTTGCTTGAATGTACTAGGTACCTTGGGTTCCATTTTCATTATTGGTGGAAACCCTCGCATTTGTTAACGGTATACATCAATGACCGGTAATCAAACGATACCTCCCATGTTCAACATCAACTCATTTATTCGCATGGATAGGTTTGTACCTTGGGTTGTTTTTGGATGAAGACCTTGGGATCCTCAATAGAATCACCTCATTTATGTTATCTCCCAAGTTGCGCAAGACTGAGCCACACTCTTTTTGGCTCTTGATGAGACATAGATCCAGCTTGTTCTCTATGGCTATGTTCTCCAGTTTTGACATAGATCCACCATGTATTTATGTGGCTATGTTTACACTTATGTTCCTCATGGATCCACGCTTGTATTTTAGTGGCCATGATATATGCATCAGTATTTGGATCCTTATTGTATCCTCTTGGAGGTACTTCATTTGAGCCTATGATTCTTGGTTTCTCCATTCCTCCATGATTCAACTCTTTGTTATTTATAATGTTTTTCGACCATCGTTTCCCACACTCCCTCTGACCTCATACATTAGGGGGCATATGTTATAGCTTGAAATGACACCTCTCCGTCCGTGACGATACTTGCTTCCCTTGGTCGCATGACAAAATTTCTTGAGATCTAGTTCAGTCACACAACAGGACATTTGTGGATGGAGGAGTCATTTGGGACACTAAAAATGGTTGAAATTACCTCATTCTTGACCCATTTGATGTATATGACCCTTAGGAACATTTTTCCAGACCAAACCATGTCCTGAAAATGAGCAGAAAAGCCTGTTTTTGGCCATTTTTCAATATGAGCGCTGGTACACAGCCATGATAGTAGCGTTTATACCCTACTGAGCGCGACTCCACTATTGAAATAGTAGCGCTCAATTCCATGTGTACACGACTTTGTCTATTGTAGAGTAGCGTACACCCCTGTTTTGGTCAAAATCTCAAAATTCGAGTAAGTTAAGTTGGTTGGGAAACCTCTTGAGCGGTTATAACTTCTTTTCCTCTTCCTCACTGACTATATAAGGAGGGTAGAAGGGCCATGTGAGGGGACTAATCCCAATTACAAATTTATGCTGGAGGAATGGAGACCCTCATCCCCTCTCTTGTGCTTCAGTTTTGGTAAACCCTAGCACAGTTGATTAGAGGCTGGAATCCTTGGAGAACAGAAGCAGGAGACCTTGATTCTAGGTTTTGTAAAGTGCCAAGCTTGAAAGAAGGTATAACTGTATGTACTTGCTTTCATTCATTAATAAAGATCAGACATTCTTCTCTTTCCAAATATGACCTATTAATGTGTCTTAGATTTGATTATTGTTTGATTATAGTTTGATGTCTCTTTATACTATGGATATCAATCTTATATATGTAGTCAAATGTGTTTGAGAAGGGTATCAAGTTGTTTTGCAGGTCTGGGCATTGCGACACTAGATAAGTATTGAAGAGCGAGGGAGGCAAAGCTAGGATCAACCTTCTGAATGAGGTGCCTACATCTCTAAACCCTAATCTCTTCATTTATTTGTTGTACTTGCAGAATGCTTGTAAGTCTATCTTTATCACCGTAAGTTGGTAGTTTCTCCCCTGAACTATAGGTGCATTTTCCCCACAACAAGAGGGATCTCTCATCAACTATTTATCAGGTTCAGATATATGAATTAGAATTAAAAACAGATTCGTTGTTTGGTTGAAACAAGGTGAATGTTCATTGGGAAATGGAGTCAAAACACTTATGATAATAAAGTGGCAATGGTTTGCAAATAATTTATAGCAGAGGCAGCGTAGCTACATCATTTACAGTCAAAGAGCTGTTTGTCTAGTGATAAGGAAAAAAATAAGAACAGTCCATCAATACAGAGCATTATTAAATGAATTCTGCATTAAATTTAGTAGAAACTAGTTTGTGGATGCTTGGAATCAAAGAAACAAAGCATAACAAATATGAATTCTGCCTCAATATACACTTATCCAAATATGAAAGCAAACATTATGAAGTAGATAACAAGGAAACATTCACATGAAGGAAAAGAAGGTATAGACTGCAAATCAAATAACACAGGAATCTCTGCTTGAAAATTGCTTGCTCGGCTCTGCCAATTTTATTAAAGGAACATCTAAAAAATACACAACACAATAATCCTCATGGTTTCCAACAGGTTTCACCCTTTCCCTCAGTCTATTACATGGAAATATATAGGCCCTTAGGCTCGAATTATCTAACAGAAAACAATTACAACCTCACTGACACCTACTCAACCTAGTCCATTGTCTCTGAGAACATAAAATGAGTACTGACAGACAGGCCTACCTGATTTTACATGTTTCATTGTACAATTGCTAACTACAACATCTACTAAGAAGCAGGTAGGTCTTAAGTGGTCCCAAAGTATAAGAATATTACATATTCAAAAATAGTTTGAAATAGACTGATACGACGAGATGCAAAATATCATAAAACAGACCGCCACTCTATGTCTGAGCAATTACATGGCCTCGTGGGTCGAAGAAATCTCCAACCTCTAGGGAATCAACCACCTGCTCTTTTTCTATGGAAGGAGGTGGCGCCACTTCTTCAGTGGGAACAACAAAATCTATGAGAATCTCCATGGTTTGGTGGGTGCACTGTTTAACCTCTCGGGCCTCTCTGTTTTTGCTTCCCCAAGTTTTCTTGCACACTTGTCGACCTCTGTGCTCCTCGGGTTCGTTGGTAGTACTCTCCTCTATGTGTTCGAATTTTACCGGGGATGAAGGAACGTGGTTATCCTCCACATTGTACCACACCTGCTTCGGTACAAAAATTACTTTGGCTCGTTGATCCTTTTCCATGACCGGGTCTCAAATGAAAGATATATGGGCTGCTGAGACTGCCACCTTTTTGAACACTAATGCGAACAGTAAATTTTGGGAGCCCATTTCTAACGACTGTGATAATGATGGTAACTAGAAGTAATCATTTTTCCATGATCATCTGATTGGACTCTCCAAATGAGCAAGAATGATGACTGAGATCTGGGTTGGCGTTAAAAATATTTAACCAGAATTTCATGTTAAGTGAAAAAGCATATGATGGTTATAATGTAGCTTCTTTCCCTTAGGATATCATTCGTTCGTATCATAGGTGCTTTTCAACCATCCCTCTCCATGATCGACCCAACATGGTCGATCTTGATCTCATTCGCATCCAGACTGTCCAAAGACACGCCTCCTCTACCACGGTTCATAGATTTTGGCAACGTCGATACCTCATGCAAGTCCAAACTGCGAACTTAACAATTGTCGTAGTTATCCTCTCCACACAATCTGCACCATTGGATAAAGCGAGACCTACCGCCAAATCATAAATCGGAGAAGTTTGACTTTCTGCACATGTCAAATCAACGAAGTACATACCAACCGTAGATCTATCCTATCGCCCTTTGATTAGATTTCAAACTTCTTCGCGGGCTAGCACACCCCGCCCCCGCTTAAAACAACCCTTTTTCACCTTGCGAAGTCATTTGCTAAGCGTAGATCTTCATCGCTTCGGATCTGCGCTGTCCATAGGTGTCGTTATGCACTATGGGCGGATTTTTCCGGTTTTAACCTTCTTTGCAATGTTAAAACTTAGTCTTCTCAAATATTCTTATTTCGGACCTAGACATAAACACTCAGAGCCTTCATTGGCAATATTTTCGGCCATGTGGATTGAGAATTGAGGCTTCATTCATTATTTCCATGGCTCCGAACCCTTCCAACCATCAAAACAAAACTGTTGATGTTAACACTCAAATCGACCCCAAGGTTGTGGGAAGGTCTTTTTAAGGTAACACACAAAACCAAGCTTTAGGAAAGCTAGCTGGCTTCTATCTTTGTAGAGAGGGATCTCTCATCAACTATTTATTAGGGCCAAATATATGAATTAGAATTAAAAATAGATTCGTTGTTTGGTTGAAACAAGGTGAATGTTCATTGGGAAATGGAGTCAAAACACTTATGATGATAAAGTGGCAATGATTTGTGAATAATTTATAACAGAGGCAGAGTAGCTACACCATTTATAGTCAAAGAGCTGTTTGTCTGGTGATAAGGATTAAAATAAGAACAATCCATCAATAGAGAGCATTATTAAATGAATTATGCATTAAATTTAGTAGAAACTGGTTTTTGGATGTTTGGAATCAAAGAAACCAAGCATAACAAATATCAATTATGCCTCAATATACACTTATCCAAACATGAAAGAAAACATTATGAAGTAGATAAAAAGGAAACATTCACATGAAGGAGAAGAAGGTATAGACTGCAAATCAATAATATAGGAATCTCTGCTTGAAAATTACTTGCTCGGATCTACCAAGTAATTTCGGGTTCCAACAGTTTTCAACCATTTCAAAAATAAACAACGCAAAACACCTCACGGGTTCCAACAGTTTTCAACCATTCCCTTAGTCTATTACATGGAAATATATAGGCGCTTAAGCTCAAATTATCTGACAGAAAATAGTTACAACCGCACTAACACCTACTCATCCTAGTCCATTGTCTCTGAGAACATAAAATGAGTACTCACAGACAGGCCTACTTGATTTTACATCTTTCATTGTACAATTTATAACTACAACAACTCCTAAGGAGATGGCAGGTCTTAAGTGGTCCAAAAGTATACGAATATTACATATTCAAAAACAGTCTGAAACAGACTGTTACGACGGGATCCAAAATATCACAAAACAGACCGCCACTCTACGTCTGAGGTATTACATGGCCTCCTGGGTCGAAGAAATATTCCACCTCTAGGGAATCGACCACCTGTTCTTTTTCTGTGGAAGGAGGTGGCGCCACTTCCTCAATGGGAACAACAAAATCTCTGAAAATCTCCATGTTTTGGTGGGTGCACTATTTAACCTTTCGGGCCTCTCTCTTTTTCCTTCACCGAGTTTTCTTGCACACCTGTCGACCTCTATGCTCCTCGGGTTCACTGGCAGTACTCTCCTCTATGTGGTAGAATTTTACAGGGGATGAAGGAACATGGTTATCCTACACATCGTACCACACCTTCTCGGGTACAAAAATTACTTTGGCTCCTTGATCCTTTTCCATGACCAGGTCTCGAATGAAAGATATCTAGGCTACTGATCTTACCACCTTTTCGAACACTAATGCGAGCAGTAAGATTTGGGATCCCATTTATAACGATTATGAGAATGATGGTAAGCAAGAGTAATCATTTTGGCATGATTATCCGACTGAACTCTCCAAATGAGCGAGAATGATGACTGAGATCTGGGTTGGCGTTAAGTAGATTTAACCAGAATTTCATGTTAAGTGAAAAAGCATATGACGGCTCTGATGTGGTTTCTTTCCCTTAGGATATCATTTGTTTGTAGAAAAGGTGCTTTTCAACCATCCCTCTCCATGATCGAACCAACACCATCAATCTTGATCTCATTCGCATCAAGACCGTCCAAAGACGCGCCTCCTCTACAATGGTTCGTAGATTTTGTCAACGTCGATACCTCGTGCAAGTCCAAATTGTGAAATTAACAACTATCGTAGTTATCCTCTCCGCCCGATCTGCACAGTTGGATAATGAAGTGTTAAGATTCAATATGCTAAGACAAAAAATATTAGCATTGCATTTCATTTCACAACAATAGCATATACAGGATCACTGAAGAAACAACAAGCACAGCATAAACACAAGAGACACGGATTTATCCTGGGAAACCCTCATGGGGTAGAAAACCCAGCAAATCTTCCTCAATATAGATGACCAACAAATACAAAGATGTAAACCAAATAAATGAGCTCCTCCTACTCCATAGAAGACCTCTCTCACACAAGTGCGCCACTCACAAGTGAATGAATGAGTGAGTTAAGTGAGGAACATCCTCCTATACTTATAGTTGCTCCTCGACTGACTTTTACACAAGCTAGGTCGGCCCCAACTTAATTACTGGGCTAAACACCCCATTACAACTGACTGGGCTGACCCCTCTAGGGTGGTCTAATAATCCTTTGACCCAAATAACACATACAGGGCCGACCCCCACTAGGGAAGTCTAATAACCCAAGTTATCACAATCCGATGGAGGAATAAACATCTCCGGATATACAATAAGATCTTCATGGAGGAATGAAACATCTCCGGAATAGTAAAGTACAAATATAGTATTCTTAGAAGTTACAATATCTCAACACTCCCCCTTAACAAGAAGGATATTATAACAACATCTGCAGGAGCAAGGAGTCATTAACATCATACATGATACATCTATAAATCATTGGAAGCTTTCTCAACATTATCAGTAACTCAACCAGTTACTGGAACATCTTCAAGATCTTCAATACTGGAACATCAACATCTTCGGTACTGAATATTCATCTTCTGCAGCACTTGAACGGCTACAACAATATCATCATCTGGATCCTCACGATCAACAACATCGTCATCTCACGATCATCAGCATCTGGATCATCTTGATCTACAACATCTAGATCATCTCGATCTACAGCATCTGTATCATCTCGATCTACAGCATCTGGATCATCTCATCTACAGCATTTGGATCAGCTCAATCTACAGCATCTAGATCATCTCGATCTACAGCATCTGGATCATCTCAATCTACAGCATCTGGATCATCCCGATCTACAGCATCTGGATCATCTTGATCTACAACATCTAGATCATCATCTCGATCTACAACATTTGGATCATCATCGTAGCATACTCTGCAATAGACACGATCATATTACAGGATGATCAATCTCGCTCTCTTTAGGACATAGGTCCATGGATGATACAATCCAGATCAAGTTCCAGGATGATCAATCCTTATCACTTTTAAGACAAGTCTCATGTCTAGGGACGATGCAATCCCGATCAACTTCCAGGAGGATCATTCCTTATCACTTTAAGACAAGTCTCATGTCTAGGGACGATGCAATCCCGATCAACTTCCAGGAGGATCACTCCTCATCACTTTAAGACAACTCTCATGTCTAGGGACGATGCAATCCCGATCAACTTCCAAGAGGATCATTCCTTATCACTTTAAGACAAGTCTCATGTCTAGGGATTATGCAATCCCGATCAACTTCCAGGAGGATCATTCCTTATCACATTAAGACAAGTCTCATGTCTAGGGATGATGCAATCCCATCACGTACATTTTGAACCAAAGGCTCACGGACGATGTAGTCCTCTCATGTACCTTTTGAACCGAAGTCCAGGGATGATGCAGTCCTATCACGTACCTTTTGAACCAACTGTTCATGGATGATGTAGTCTTCTCACGTACCTTTTGAACTGAAGTCCAGGGATGATGCAGTCCTATCATCAATTCTCGAAGACATCTGTCTATGGATCAATTATGGGACCAAATTCTGGGGAAGATACAATCCCCACCTGTCCACTAAGGACTTCATTCTCGGATACATCTGTCTACGGATCAATTCAAGGGACCAAAGTCCGGGGACGATACAATCCCCACCTGTCCACTAAGGACTTCATTCTCGAAGACATATGTCTACGGATCAATTCAAGGGACCGAAGTCCGGGGATGATACAATCCCCACCTGTCCACTAAGGAATTCATTCTCGAAGACATATGTCTACGGATCAATTCAAGGGACCGAAGTTCGGGAACGATACAATCCCCACCTATCCACTAAGGACTTTATTCTTGAAGACATCTTTCTACAGATCCTTTTAGAACATGTGTTCAAGGATGATGCAATCCCTCTTCTTTCTCGGATACATATGTCTATGGATCCTTTTAGAACATGTGTTCAAGGATGATGCAATCCCCTTGTCAACTTAGACCCTGCCTAAGGACCATTCACCAACCTCACTATCGGCATCACAAATATAGGTATCCACATAATCGACCTCACTGTCGATGCAAGCAATCTCATCATAAGTGACCACATCACTCTCCCTTTTGAGGAGGGTCCTTCTGAACTACACCAAGCTTGTCTCAAAAGTACTCAAACTTTACTTGAGGTAGAAGTTGGGTTAGTACATCGGTAACTTGTTCACTTGAGGTAGAGGTTTGGTTAGTACATCGGTAACTTGTTCATCAGTGCCTACAAATTTGAGCTTTATAGTTCCTTTTTCCACCATATCTCGTATATAGAAATATCAGATCTCTATGTGCTTTGACTTATCATGGAACAATGGATTCTCTGCCATCTTGATACAACTCTGTTTGTCACATAGGATCATAGATGGGTCTATCTCTAAGTCAAACAATCCTGAAGCCATACCGCTTCACAACTAGCAGAGCAAGAAGCCATATATTCTGCTTGTGCTGAGAGCCACATTAGACTGCTTCCTGCTAAACCATGAGATCATGGTTGATCCCAAACAATAACATCCTCTCGATGTGCTCTTCCTGTCTGATACACTTCCTGCCCAATCAACATCTGTGTAGCCATCTGAAGTCATGATCTCCAAGATAACATAGATCAAATTCTATCGTACCCTTTAGGTACCTCATCACATGCTTTGCAACTATCAGGTGAACACATCTAGTTTCCACTAGATAATGACTCAAGGTGTTCACAGCAAGGCATATATATGGCCTGGTATTTGTCAGATACATCAACAACCCAATAATATGTCTGTACAGAGTCACATCAACTAACTCTGAGGAGTCATCAGCTAACAACTTCAAGTCGGAACCCATGAGAGTGGCCATGGTTGTACATTCGAATAAATCAATTCTTCTCAAGACTTTCACAACATACTTTCCTTGGTTGAGAAAGATTCCTTCTGAGCCTTTTCATGCTTCCAGTCCTAGGAGGTAATGTATCAATTCGATATCATTCATCTCAAACTCTGTAGCTAGCTTCTTCTTGCTTTCCATGATCTGTTTCTCATTCCCTGTCAGAAAGAGCTCATCTACATACAATAATAGTATGATCCATAACCTTAAGGTAAAGGTTAGGAACAACTTTACTTCTGGTAAAACCCAAGCTTGTCAAGAAACTGTCAAATATCCTTCTCTGACTGAACATCAGTAATACTCTGCATTGAGTGATCTTCTACATATCTATCTGTGCCATCTCCCATCATATGGGTCTACTGATGTGAGCCTCTAAATCATTCGAACTCCATGGTGATTTATTTCTCGCATCCATGTCATCTGTATAAAGAAACCATCTTCAACCTTGTATCAAGGGTTGAAATCCGCATCACCCATGGTGATCATTAGGCTCATCAATTGATTATCGATCCTGGGTACTCGAACAAAGCTTTCTTCAATTGAATCCTTGATCCGCACTTCTTCTTCAATTACATCATTAAGCTAATGGTCTTATCTAGCCTACTTGGAGCAAATATCTCGTCATGATTCTCTTCCTCTTTCTAAGAGAATCTTCTATCCATGAGCCTTCTATATTATGTTTGATTTGTAAATCTTCTTGTTGAACATCCATCACTTGTTCGTTGTTTATCATTCTTCATGATCTTTCCTACAAATCAAAATTAAGTACATGATTAGTAATACTTCATAATCATCAAATCATGTTGACATGATAACCTATTATGCATACAGATATGATTTACATAGTTATGCTACTATTTTGACCAATACTTTGGCACAACACTTTTCCACATCCTGTATGCATACAGTGGCTATCTAGATGCCTTCCATCTCTACCAGAACATAATGTCCCCATTTTGACCCCCTTTGTATTAAATCGTAAATGATGTAAATATTGCTGTTTAATCATGGTGAGGAGCTCAAGGCCAAGGCCCCACCATTGATTTAGCGTTTTATGTATCGGCAATTAAAGGAATAGATGCCTATGGTTCTTGTGCTAAGATGGGCACAATGTAATTAAGACATCATGTAAATACGAATTTTAATGAAAAAACCCACAACTGGCTATGCTATGCAACAAAGAGATGGGGGCATGATTCTACAAGGAATAGTGAGGGAAATTATTCAAACCCTTGAGCCAATGGTGTTAATCCATGTGTCAATGAGAAAAAAACCATAAACCCTCAACTACCCATTTTGGGTTATGGACCCAATCATTTAATTCTTCCAGAAATTGGTTGAGGCAGTTAATGCCTTGGGAATGAAGAGGTATGGCAGCCAATTTCGTGTATGGGCAGGCCATCCACCTGGGAATTCGTATTTTGTCTCCTTGGGAAAGAAAACACCCACGAAATGGTGCCCAAAGCAATTGGGAATAGGGAGTCTCTCCTCTCTCACGCAGTCTGAACTACTGGGCCTTTTCCCATCACGTTTTTCACCATTTTTCCTGCAATTTCCATGCCTGGGAGCTCGTTTTTGCATTGTACAACAGCTGGGAGAGAAGGGCCACGATTTGGGACTGTTATGCAGGCCATTTTTTGCCCAGAATGTCCATGGACGTTTTTCTGAAAACGGATTTGGCTTCCCATGGTTGTTCCCCATCTTCTAGTTTCGTTTTTTGGGTTTCCCACGTTTTTCTGAAGCTAACGAAAACCCCATCTTTGGGCATCTCACTGTAAAAAATGTTTCTTCATGCCCATCACTTATACTTATGTTGTTATGTGCATTCTTGTTTTGATTTGAACCTGTGAGCAAGAAACTTGAAGTGGTAGTGGACAGAATTGGCTTGATAAACCTAGTGAAGGGAGTAACCTCTCAAGAAGATCAAGAGGGCTTTGGCTACTTTTCTATGCACACCCTGAGAGCACTAGAAAGGAAGGTATGGCTTGAGGGACTGTGTGGCAGTGAAGAGAATACTTCCTTGTGTTGGGTGTGTAGGCATTGTGAGTGCCAAGCTGAATAGATCTGGGAGGGGTATCCATAGCTCTGTGGTTGAGCTCACTAGCTTAGCAATTCTTCCTTTCCATGTCCTAGCAGCCTGATAAACCCAGTTGCAGATTCGCTTGGCTCATCTTGGTGTATGCTTGGCTATGTGTGAGTCTGTTGTTCCCTGGTTCCTTGTAGAGATCATGCCCAGCTCGGGGGTGGCAGTTGTATCAAGAGATTGATAAGCACAACTGGCCTATGGTTGGGTGGAATGTTGCAGATGCATAGCTGGTTGCTTGGGACTACTTGTTAAGATAAGTATTCTCTTTTATAAATTCGAAAATGTCTTTATTTAATGGCTGTCACAGAAATGTTGAATGTATGTTAGAAATTAAACATGATTTTTATTCCGCCGTGTTTCTATAACATGCACATGTATATGCCTTTTTATCAATAAGCTTTTAATTAATGGATATGGGGCTAGATGCCCAGATTTAGTATCACGATCCTTTCTATCATGCTGGTATGATAGGAGGGGATGTTACAACAACTCTCAGCATGTCAGGAAAGAGGTTTCATTCTAGACAAGCAACAATGGAATGTTTGTCCAACTTACCAATCATATGCATATTAGTAGTATACTGTTCAATGCTATATGAATGTTTACACTCAGCATGATATATTCTAGGAATACAAATATGCATACAACTATTACAAGCAATATCATTTACTATTTCAAATAACAACTCAAATACTTATCTTTTATGTTTGTGTGGTTTCCTCCCGCTTGATCTTCTATATGTCTTTTGAACATCTATTCATTCTGTACCACTGTGCATGCTCAAGTGTGCACTAGTGTCATCCTCCTGATCTCATACACAAACATACATTCATTGGTATAATCTCAATATTATCAAACCATTATAATTCTAAATAATCTTGATAATGTATGGTCATGATCATTCAATACATGGGTATACTAAGATCCTAGCACAAAGTAGGATTCTAACTTTGACATAGGAAAACATACCTGGATTAGTATACTTACTTAGTTATGTCTAACATACCTAAACAATATCTTCTTTGTTATTTTTAATGATTTAGAGATTCTGTGCTAGAACCTGCATATCTCATAGGTTAAGCATAATAGAACAAAATCATACATACCTTGTAAGTAGAACTTCTATGTGATCAAATATTATGGATGAGTCTCTGTCATGGTCATGGAACTTGATTTGTCTTTCGTGATGTACCTGTATCTTGTTAGCAGACAACATCAACCTCATACAACACCACAGTGCATTAGTACAATCATATAGCCCTAATCAATGAATGTCTTCTATTATTCACATACTTTTACTAGGGTGATAAGACAATTCTAACATTAATCAAGATTGTACTAATCTAAATAATATGAAGACAAACATATTATGAACTTAATTAAGAATCAGATTTCAAGGCATACCTGTATCTCCTTAAGTCATACCTGTCGAGACTTCTTGTAGTCTTCTTATGTAAGGCCTTAGCCTCAACTCCCTCTGAAACTGGATCTGGAGCTCGATTAGGGTTTGTTAAAAAAACCCTAAAAATTCAATCTTTGACTTTCACACTTCTGAATGGATGCAAGGATGTGTCTTGCTGAGCTGATCAAACTTGCATACTTCAATTTTGAAATCTCCAAAATTTGACCCCTCAAAAATCGCCTTTGAAACTTCTGGATCTTCTGGACAGGATCCCGAACTAGGGTTTGATGGAGCGCACCCTTCTGCCTAATCAAAAGGCTCGATCCAAGGCTCTAAACTCTTATTTTTCTGAGGAGATTCCAGCCATGGTCACAGACTTAAAAAATTCCAACTTTTGCTGAGGCTCTAATTTTCCATCTTTCTGATAAAAATCCCGAACTGGGGTTTGATCAAGCCCGGTCTTCTACCCAACCAAAAAATTCAATATTGGTCTCTAAATTTCTATTTTCCTGAGTAGCATTCAGCCATGGACTCCGATTCCAAAAATTCTAACTTTCTCCGAAACCCTAAATTCCGAAAGCCATGAATGAAGGTGCTCCAAAAATAATTCTGTTTTGACAGAAATATGTACCTGATTGTTTCTACTGTAACTCCAAAGTTTTAGCTCCATAGGGTCTGAAAACATTTTCTCTGGTATCCTGACCTGTCATCTTTCCATCCCGATAGGTCTGACCTCAATTGGATTTTCTGAGAGAGAGTTATGCCAAGTGTCGTAACGTGACCTGTTTATGGGATAAAACAGGAGATCAAACTTATACGGCGTACCACGTGTCACTGGTTCAACTTCGGCCTCTGAAAATGTTCCTTGAGATAGTACATTTTGTGTACTACCTTTCACTTTTTACGGAATTTAATTTGGATCTTCCTATCCCAAGTTATGACCTTTTTTCCCAGGTCACCTGATTATGACTAAGATCTGGAAGAGGCAGAAACCCTAACTTGTACTAATCATAACTCACAAAGTACAACGAATATGAGGGTGGCGTTTGGACACACGGTACATGGGGATGTTATATACGACCTGTAAACTTTCCCAATCCTGAAACTTTGTCAAAATGTATTTATAGCGAAAGTTCCATGAGAACTGGTTTTTTCTATATAAAACCCTAACCTTCAAATTGTCGTAAGTGCCATACATTGACTTCCTTCAGGTTATCTCTGATACCATGTTAAGATTCAATATGCTAAGACATAAAATATCAGAATTACATTTCATTTCACAATAATAGAATATACAGGATCACTGAAGAAACAACAAGCACAGCATAAACACAAGAGACACAGATTTATCCTGGGAAACCCTCATGGGGTAGAAAACCCAGTAGCGCTTCCTCAATATAGATGACCAACAAATACAAATATGAAAACCCTAGACATGAGCTCCTCCTCCTCCATAGTAGACCTCTCTCACATAAGTGTGCCACTTACAAGTGAATGACTAAGTGAGTTAAGTGAGGAACATCCTCCTCTACTTATACTCGTTCCTTGATTGACTTTTACACAAGCTAGGTCGGCCCCAAATTAATTACTGGGGTAAAAACCCCATTACAACTGACTGGGCCGACCCCTCTAGGGTGGTCTAATAACCCTTTGACCCACATAACACATACATGGCCGACCCCCACTAGGGAAATCTAATAACCTAATTTACCGCAATCCGACGGAGGAATAAACATCTCCGAATATACAATAAGATCTTCACGGAGGAATGAAACATCTCTGGAATAATAAAGTACAAATATAATATTCTTAGAAGTTACAATATCTCAACATGCAGGACCTACCACCAATTCGTAAATCAAAAAAGTTTGACTTTCTGCACATGTCAAATCAATGAAGTACATACCAGCTGTAGATCTGTCCTGTCGCCCTTCGATTAGATTTCCAACTTGTTTGTGAGCTAGCACACCTTGCCCCCGCTTAAAACAACCCTTTTTCACCTCGCGAAGTCATTTTCTAACCGTAGATCTTCATCGCTTTGGATCTGCGCTATCCATAGGTGTCATTATGCACTCTGGGAATATTTTTTCATTTTTAACCTTCTTCACAATGTTAAAACTTAGTCTTCTCAAATATTCTTATTTCAGACCTAGACATAACCACTTAGAGCCTTAATTTGCAATCTTTTGGGCCATGTGGATTGAGATCTGAGGCTTCAGTCATTATTTCCATGGCTCCGAACCCTTCCAACCATCAAAACAAAACTGGTGCTGTCAACACTCAAATCAAACTCAAGGTTGTGGGAAGGTCTTTTTCAGGTAACACAAAAAACCTAGCTTTAGGAAACCTAGCTGGATTCTATGTTTCCAGAGAGGGATCTCTCATAAACTATTTATCAGGGCCAGATATATGAATTAGATTTAAAAACAAATTCGTTGTTTGGTTGAAACAAGGTGAATGTTCATTAGGAAATGGAGTCAAAACACTTATGCTGATAAAGTGGTAATGCTTTGCAAATAATTTATAACAGAGGTAGGGTAGCTACATCATTTACATTCAAAGAGCTGTTTGTCTGGTGATAAGGAAGAAAATAAGAACAATCCATCAATACAGAGCATTGTTAAATGAATTTTGCATTAAATTTAGTAGAAACTGGTTTGTGGATGCTTGGAATCAAAGAAACAGAGCATAACAAATATGAATTCTGCCTCAATATACACTTATCCAAACATGAAAGAAAAAATTATGAAGTAGATAACAAGGAAACATTCACATGAAGGAGAAGAAGGTAGAGAATGCAAATCAAATAACACAGGAATATCTGCTTGAAAATTGTTTGCTCGGCTCTGCCAATTTTATTAAAGGAACATCTAAAAAATACACAACACAAAAAGCCTCACGGGTTCCAACAGGTTTCAACCTTTCCCTCAATCTATTACATGGAAATATATAGGCCCTCAAGCTCGAATTATATAACAGAAAACAGTTATATCGCACTGACACCTACTCAACCTATTCCATTGTCTCTGAGAACATCAAATGAGTACTGACAGATAGGCCTACCTGATTTTACATGTGTCATTGTACAATTGCTAACAACAACAACTCCTAAGCAGCTGGAAGGTCTTAAGTGGTCCCAAAGTATAAGAATATTACATATTAAAAAACAGTTCGAAACAAACTGATACGAGGGGATGCAAAATATCATAAAACAGACCGCCACTCTACGTCTGAGCTATTACATGCCCTCGTGGGTCAAAGAAATATTCCACCTTCAGGGACTCGACCACCTGTTCTTTTTCTGTGGAAGGAGGTGGTGCCACTTCCTTAGTGGGAACAACAAAATATCTGAGAATCTCCATGGTTTGGTGGGTACACTGTTTAACCTTTCGGGCCTCTCTCTTTTTCCTTCACCGAGTTTCCTTGCACACCCGTCGACCTCTTTGCTCGTCGAGTTTGCTGGCAGTACTCTCCTCTATGTGGTCAAATTTTATAGGGGATGAAGGAATTTTATTATCCTCCACATCGGACCACACCTGCTCCAGTACAAAAATTACTTTGGCTCCTTGATCCTTTTCCATGTCCGGGTCTCAAATGAAAGATATCTGGGTTGTTGAGACTACCTCCTTTTCATACAATGATGTGAACAATAAACTTTGGGAACCCATTTATAATGACTGCGACCATGATGGTAACCAGGAGTAATCATTTTGGCATGATCATACGAATGTACTTTCCAAATGAGCGAGAATGATGACTGAGATCTGGGTTTGCGTTAAACAGATTTAACCAGAAATTCGTGTTAAGTGAAAAATTATATGACAACTCTGATGTGGCTTCTTTCCCTTGGGATATCATTCATTCGCAACAGAGGTGATTTTAAACCGTCCCTCCCCATGATCAACCCATCATCGTCGATCTTGATATCATTCGCATCCAGACTGTCCAAAGACACGCCTCCTCTACCATGGTTCAATGATTTTGGCAATGTTGATACCTCGTGAAAGTCCAAACTGCGAACTTAACAACTGCTTTAGATCTCCTATTTGCACCGTTGGATAATGCGGGACCTACCACCAGTTTGCAAATCGAAAATTTTTGACTTTCCATGCATGTCAAATCAACAAAGTACATACCAGTCATAGATCTGTCCTATCACCCATCGATTAGATTTCTAACTTGTTCGTGGGCTAACACACCCTGCCCCCTCTGAAAACACCCCCTTTTCACCTCGTGAAGTCATTTTCCAACCGTAGATCTTCATCGCTTTGGATTTGCGTCATCCATAGGTGTCGTTATGCACTCTGAGCGAATTTTTGGATTTTTAACCTTCTTTGCAATGTTAAAACTTAGGATTCTCAAATATTCTTATTTTAGACCTAGACATAACCACTCAAAGCATTCATTTTCAATCTTTTGGGCCATGTGGATTGAGAATTGAGGCTTCATTCGTTATTTCCATGGCACCGAACCCTTCCAACCATCAAAACAAAACTGGTGCTAACAACTGGATCCAATTGGGGATGCTATCCTCCCTGCGAGGTAGCAAAGAACCACGTAGACCAAGTGGAAAACCCATTGGGATGATGCCAACATGAAAAATGCAACCTGTGATCGCTCCTTCATCTAAAACTGGAACCAAATACAAACTTCAAATATTCTCTTAAAACTTCAAACTAAAAGATGAATATTCATACTGAAAACCAAACTGAAAACTATACCACACTAATGTACTGGAAATGCTGGAAAGGATGCTCGCCGTGTCAATCTTATTCATATACAGATCACCCTACCTTACGCTACTGAAATGACGACAACATCAGGCGATACAAAGTGCCAAGGTAACCAATCAAGCAACTGATCCAATTTTAACATTGTCATTGTCAGAAGTAAGGCGATACAAAGTGCTAATTTTGAATAAGCACCAATTTTTGGGCAGAAGTAAACGGTGCGCAGTACGGTGCCAGATGGATGAGCTCAGCGCAGACTACGAACCGGAATTCGCGGAGCTCGCACGCACACGTCATAGAAGAATGAAAGTGGCCGAGTAGAAAGCTCAGCTACCACAATAAATGAAGCGACGGAGTAGAGGGCTCAGCTACCCTCATGAAGGATAAGTACATAAGTTATGGTTGTTCTGATCAAGGAAGAGCAACGGACCAAAGCATTGAAGACGAAGGACAAGGAGCAGTGAACGATGAAGCAGCGCCCATACCCGTAATCTACGCCGAAAGTCTCGGAACCTGCAGGAAACGGCGACATGACTGCAAACGGTGACTACAGTACACCTAGCCATGTCCGTGGTTAGGGTTTTGGGGAATTACTGTTGGGAAAGGCCCACAATTTTGTAAAAGTGCAACCGTCATGGCCACCTATATATATGTGTAATTGTAAGGGAAGAAGGTTAGACGTAGGTTAGCTGTTTGAGATAAGCTAGCTAGTAGTGAGTCTTCTATTATGTTTTTAGGAGACAAGATTTAGAACTGGATAGCTGTGAAGCTAATACCTGAGTTGCAGACAGTCTGAGTCGACGTCTGAACTATTGTAATCTCTGTAGAGGAAGAGACTAGGTCTAAGAGAAGGGATCCCAGCTGTGTGCGTGGAGTTTCCTGGAAAGATCTAAGGCTGCAGCTGTGTGCGCAACATATTGTGTAATTCTATCTTTGAGATTAATATAAGACTCCCATGGACGTGGTTTCCCCGTGGAGGTGAACTTCATAATCCTCATTGTTATGATGCTATGTTGTGTGATTATGTGTTTAATTCACTATCTGTGTACATGAACATTGCGTTATCTTTATGAATATGTTAAGTAAGGCTCGAAGCTTCCTTGATAGTTATAATCGTTAAGTGTCAAAGGAACTTGTAGAACGTTGTCGCTGCGGCGATAGAGGAATGCGTCACTGCGCTGGGTGCGCAAGCAGAAAGGATACATAGAGTGTCGACGCAGAGGATAGTCACCTCGTGCGCTGAAGCGGAGGTACCACGCAGCTAGGCTAGAAGTGAGAGCTTCAGCCCTGTTGCACTGAATTCTGCGGAAGAGTAAGACGTCCACCTTAAGGAATTAGAAAGGAAGAAAGGGAGAAGATCGCAGTCTACGCGTCGCCTAGGTTAAGGAAATCTGATTCCTTAGCCCCCCCATAGCCACTTCGGGTGAGACCTCGAGCTGCTGCGTAGCTCATTTCTGAGAGGGCTAGTGCACCAAGGGGTTTTGTTGCTGCACCTCATTAAAACCCGGGTCTGTCCAAAAGCATCCAACAGCGCCACTCTCCCAAGTGTGAGTAAGTGAATAGAATGATGAAATAGAGATCTCCCGATCTCTATTTATACTAGACTTGACTTGCTTAATAACCTTTACTAGGTCGGCCTTATCTTAACCACATAACACAATGCTGACTGGGCCAACACCCAATAGGGTGGTCTAATAACCCTTTGACCCACATGGTTGACCCCCACTAGGGTGGTCTAATAACCCTTCGACCCACAGACTTATACAGGGCCGACCCCAACAAGGTGGTCTAATAACCCATCAAGTATAAGTTATGACACTTAGAATATAAATGACGACACTTCCATATAGAGGAATCATAACATCTCTATAGGAATACTATTAGAACATTATACTATTAGAACATTAATCATTTATTAATTGATGGTTAATTAGTACCAAACATCTTAATAATTGCATCCCCAAGTTGGTTAGTGAGTAAATGGTCATTTAGCTTGAACCAGTTGGAAATGTGAACAAAACTGAGCATTGTGCTAAGTCAAACTAGCTATTGGGTGCACCCTCCCAATCATTTATTGCTTCCTGCATGCCTAGGGCACTCTTGCTCCTTGTTTTGTGGGATTCTCTTTGACCAAGGGAGCACATGCTCAGAATGTGGACAAACTTGCCTCCTTTGCCCATTGTTTAGCCAATTCTAGCTGCCTAACCTCTAACCAACCAGATTATCCACATGTGTGAGGTCACATGGGCTTGTCCAGTCATTCCCAGCATTCACACAGTAGTTTCGAACCAGTTTGGGATGGTTTGGGATATTTTGGTCAACCTAGGGGGGTTTGAGCTATTTCTAAGCTAGATCAGTGTGACCACTCCAGATGGAATTGAATTGTTCCAGATTTGTATATATGGATGTTCTTAACCTATTTTGAGGTTGGACAGTTAATAATATTTACATTATTCACCCATTTCATGTGTATTGTTCTTCATTTTTACAGATTTATGTTAATGCTTGTAAATGTGTTGCAATCTTTTCACTAGTGAGGAATCCATAGTAGCTAGGTTTTGCTATGATTCAGATTTTACATGGTATCAGAGCTCTTGGATCTACCTTTTGAACCAGCAAGACTGTTTTAGTGGCTTGCCAGAAGCAGTGGAGAAACCACATAATTCCTGAGGCCATTTCCTGAGTTCATTGGAGAAATCTAGTGGCTCTTCTCAGGTGTGATGCTCTCCCGAATGTACCCACTATCAAACAGGGTTCGAATATGTTAGTGTAGATCCCTCCTGAGTGATTTGAGAGTTGTGTGCAGGTATTGAAGATCAACATTGTCAGCAAGTGCATGAGCAGCAGAGAAGAATGGAGCCATCTCACCCAAATGTGCTCACTCCCTCCAACTATTTTGATTGGAAGGCAGAAATGGTGATTTTGCTGAGATATAAGGGTCTCTACAGAATTACGATGGGCACTGAGGTTGAGCCAAACTCAGCTATGGAGAAATCCAAGTTTTTTAACAGAATGGATGAGGCATTTGGCCTCCTGTGTCTCAGCATCTCAAGAGACCTCCTGTTTCATGTAGAAAGTCTAGCTACTCCAAATGAAGTGTGGCTCAAGCTTGAGACCTTGTTTGGAAATACTGATGAGATGAGAGGCCACCAGCTTGAAAATGAGCTTGTTTCACTGAGCCCAGGGAATTTCGATTCCATCCAAGACTTCTTCACCAAGTTCAAGAACTTGGTCTTGCAGATCAGACAATGTGGCATAGAGAAGAAAGAAGAACAGCTGGTGTTGTCCATTCTCTCCAAACTGGGTTCTGAATACTCAGTTTTTGTGTCTTCCTTCAAATCCACAAGGCTCACAGTTAGAGGTTGGAAGATGCCACCTTTGGCTGACTTCATGGAGATGCTAACTCAAGAGCAAGACAAGCTGGTCTTGATGGGCTCCATCAAGCAAAAAGACCAAGTTCTTGCAGCTGGAGATTTGAAATATGGAAGAGGCAAGCAAAAATCCAAGGGGCCGAAACCTCAAGGGAAGAAGAGGAAGGATGAGAGACCCAAATCCTCTGAGGGGGTTTCGAATCCTATCAAGAACAAGGGAAAGAAGGCTGAGAAGACCAAATGCAGCTACTTTCAAAGGGGTTTTCACCCAGAGAGTTCATGCATGAAGAAAACTATAGACATCATGACTCATCTCCTACAGAAAAACAATATTCCTCTTCCTGAAAGTTCCAAGAAGAAGGAGTGCATTTCTGAAGACAATGAGAGTTGCCATGCTTTGGTGGCTTGTTCATCTCATTCACCCTTGTTCATCATTGATTCAGGTGCCTCAAGGCACATGGCTTCTTCAAGAGATTCATTTTCTGAACTTGCACCTTACAGTGGTCTCTCCATTCGAATGGGAGATGACTCATAAATCCCTGCTCATGGCATTGGGAAAATCTCTATGGAGAATGGGTTCTTCTCTAATGTGCTGTATGTACCAAATATTGCAGAAAACTTGCTCTCTGTATATCAAATGACACATGTTGGAGCAGCAAAGAAAGTTGTCTTCACTTAGGATGATGTGGAGATATCAGAAATTTCCACAGGAAAAATTGTTGCATTGGGTGTTGCAGACCATGATATGAAGATGTACAAGTTCTCCCACTTTCTCGAGTTCTCTTCACCAAGTGTACTTCTATCACATGGGAATGAGACCAGCAAGCTATGGCATCAGAGGTATGGTCACCTAAACTACATATATCTTCAAGCTTTGAGCAAAGGAGAGATGGTGGAAGGGCTGCCACAAATCAGTTTTTCCAATGGAACATGCAAGGGTTGCATGGTTGGGAAGCATCCTGAAAAGAAGTATGACAAAGGGAAGGAAAGGAGGGATGATCAACCACTTGGGATAGTGCATTCTGATCTGATAGGTCCACTCCCCACTCCCTCCTATGGCTGCAGCAAATATGTGCTCACCTTCATCGATGACTACTCAAGGTACTGCTGGTTATTTTTCCTTAAGCAAAAATCTGAAGTCTTTGAATGTTTCAAAATTTTCAAGAGTATGGTTGAGAACTTCAGTGGGAAGGCCATGAAGGTTTTGAGGACTTATAATGGCAGAGAGTATGTCAATAATAATCTGCAGCAGCTCTATCAAGAGCATGGCATTTAGATGCAACACTCAGTGCCCTACACACCACAGCAAAATGGTGTTGCAGAGCGCAAAAATAGAGCACTGAAAGAGATGGAAACTTGCATGTTGCAAGCAAGCGATTTGTCTCCTAAATTGTGGGATGAAGCTATGAATTGTGCAGCATGTGTTCAGAACAGAGCACCACACAAAGCATTGCAAGGAATTACTCCATTTGAAGCATGGATGGGTCACAAACCCAATGTTTCACATTTCAGAATTTTTGGCTCAAGGGCTTGGGCCAGAATTCCACTGGAGAAGAGAAAGGCCTTGCAGCCCCAAAGAAAGGAGTCAATCATGGTTGGGTATGCTGAGGATTCCAAGGGCTACAAAACTTTCATCGAAAGAAGTGTCAAATTCGAAGAAGAAGAGTTTTTGCAAGCTAGTGAACAAGGTGATGGGGAATGCTCATTTCCTCATCTTGATGATGAAGTAAGTAGTGATTCTTCTTCTGATATTTTTGAAGATGATGTTGATATGGATTCTGAACATATCCCTCCCTCAAGGCCCAAGTGGGCAGAGAAAACAATTCAAAGTGCCGGAGAGCTTGTGGGAGATCCCCAAGATGCTAGGAAAACTAGATCTCAATTTCACAATTCCTTTGCATGTGATAATTCTGATCTGAGTGAGGCATGTTATTTGATGGTTGTATCTGATCCAATGTCATATTCAGAAGCATGTACAGACCCAAGGTGGCAATCAGACATGCAAGAAGAGATGAACTCACTCCATGATAACAAAACTTGGTATTTGGTCCCTCTTCCTCCCAAGAGGAAACTAGTGCAATGCAAATGGATTTATAGAACCAAAGTTGGATCTGATGGCTCTGATATGAAGTATAAGGCCAGGTTGGTGGCTAAGGGTTACTCTTAGGTCCAAGGAGTGGACTATACAGAGACATTTGCACCGGTGGCAAAGATGGACTCCGTAAGACTAGTTTTGGCCATTGGGGCTTCCAAGTGATGGGAGGTTCATCACATGGATGTAAAAAGTGCCTTTATTCATGGGGATCTGAATGAGGAGATATATATGCAGCAGCCTGAAGGTTTTATTTCTGATCATACACTTGTTTGCAAGTTGAACAAGTCACTCTATGGGCTCAAGCAAGCTCCTAGAGCATGGTATGCGAAAATGGACAATTTTCTGCTATCTTTGGGGTTTGAGAGGTGTAAGTCTGATCCAAATGTTTATATGCAGCATGTTAGTGATCTGATATTGATTATTGTACTATATGTTGATGATCTTTTGATTACTGGTAGTTGCACCAAAGAACTTGACTTAGTTAAGAGAGCATTGCACAGTGCATTCTCCATGACCAATCTAGGATTGCTAAAACAATTTCTGGGTTTGGAGATAGATCAAACTGTGAATGGAATTTCTATATTTCAGTCAAGGTATGCTTCAGATTTTCTGCAGAAATTTAAGATGGCTGAATGTAAGTCTGCAAAATTTCCATTTCTTTCAAGAGTTAAGCTAAATGAGTGGGGTTCTTCTCCACTAGTTGACAACTCGTTGTATAGGCAGCTTGTTGGAAGCTTGCTATATCTTACTCATTCTAGACCAGATTTGTCATATGATGTTGGGGCTGTTGCTAGGCACATGCAAGAACCTCATGAGATCCATTGGAAGGGCAGCCAAGAGGATCCTTCATTATGTTCAGGGTACTAAGTCCTTTGGTATCCATTATGCTGCTGGTTCATCCCTTGAACTAGTAGGATTTACAGATTCTGATTGGGCTGGTGATTGTATCGATCGGAAATCAACTTCCGGTTATGTTTTTATGCTTGCACATGGACCTATATGCTGGTCAAGCAAGAAACAAAATACCATTTCCTTATCTTCAGCGGAGGCCGAGTCCAGGGGAGGAGTTAATGCAGCCACACAATGTGTTTGGTTGCAAGGTATTCTTGCAGAGTTCGGGATTGTTTTTTATTCACCCACTATTCTTTGGTGTGATAATCAAAGTACAATCAAGATTTCTACTGATCCAGTTCAGAGGAAAAGGACCAAGCACATAGAGATACACATGCATTACATTTGGGGTTTGGTGCATGACCGGACCATAGCATTGCAGTATTGCCCTTCCAGTGAGCAAACTACCGATATCTTCAGCAAGTGTTTTACCGAGAAGACCTTCACTCACCTTAGATCTTTGCTTGGGGTGAGTGATGCATGGTGATGATTGGTGTATTCTGATATATGCCACATGTCCATTTTAGAGGGGAGGTTTTATTTCCCATGTGGTTTTCCTCCTTACCTTGGTTACATGGACAAATAAATTTTTATGATGTAAAAGGTGACTTGAGCCTAATTGCCAAGGCCTTATTTTTTATATTTCACTAAGTCTAGCTTAAGGGGGGGTGTTAGAACATTATTACACCTATGTACATTAATCATTTATTAATTGATTGTTAATTAGTACCAAACAGCTTAATAATTGCATCCCCAAGTTGGTTAGTGAGTAAATGGTCATTTAGCTTGAACCAGTTGGTAATGTGAACAAAACTGAGCATTGTGCTAAGTCAAACTAGCTGTTGGGTGCGCCCTCCCAGTCATTTATTGCTTCCTGCATGCCTAGGGCACTCTTGCTCCTTATTTGTGGGATTCTCTTTGACCAAGGGCGCACATGCTCAGAATGTGGACAGACTTGCTTCCTTTGCCCATTTTTTAGCCAATTCTAGCTGCCTAACCTCTAACCAACCAGATTCTCCACATGTCTGAGGTCACATGGGCCTGTCCAGTCATTCCCAGCATTCACACAGTAGTTTCGAACCAGTTTGGGATGGTTTGGGATATTTTGGTCAACCTAGGGGGGTTTGAGCTATTTCTAAGCTAAATCAGTGTGAACACTCTAGATGGATTTGAATTATTCCAGATTTGTATAAATGGATGTTCTTAACCTATTTTGAGGTTGGAAAGTTACTAATATTTACATTATTCACCCATTTCATGTGTATTGTTCTTCATTTTTACACATTTATGCTAATGCTTGTAAATGTGTTGCAATCTTTTCACTAGTGAGGAATCCATAGTAGCTAGGTTCTGCTGTGATTCAGATTTTACAAATACAATATACATATATGTGAACTACATTCCGAAGTTACATATACATCAACACTCCCTCCTAACTAGGAAGGTATTTCTCGACACAGATCTGCTAGCACAAGTCTTCTTCTCTAGATCATCATTAGCGAATCATCATCCTCGAATCATCGACATCGTCACTGGTGATGCTATATCAATCAATCTCTGAATCTACTCATCATGGGAAGTTCTACAGAGCCAGTCCTTTTTCATACTGGATGTAGGCCCACCACCTGCAGGTCTTAATCATCAATGGCCATACTGTGGAAATCTCAGGACTTATTACGTGCATCACAAAACCTTGCAAGAGCATCCAGGCTGTTACGAGCACACAGTTCTACCTGTCGGATCTCCCAGGGACATATTATATGTGACTGTCACAAAACCTTAAAATAGTTTCTTGACTAGGAAGAACCCTAAAGAGCATATGAGGCCTTTTTCATCCTGTCCAGATCTCCAGGACTTATTACATGTGACACCTACCACAAAAACTTGCAAGAGCATCCCAGGACTTATTACGGGCACACAGCCCAACCTATCGGATTTCCCAGGGCCATATGTGGTCATGGCAAAACCTTGCAAGAGCATCCCAAGACTTATTACGAGCACAGAGCTCAACCTATCGGATCTCCCAGGGCCGAATTATATGCCATAGGACAAAACCTCGAAAAAGCATCTGCCATATATCCCAGGGCCAAATTATATGCCATAAGAAAAACCTTGCAAGACTATCTGCAGATCTCCCAGGGCCAAATTATATGTCCTTCCAAAGCAAAACCTCGAAAGAGCGTTTGCCAGATATCCGAGGGCCAGATTACATGTCATAGGCAAAACCTTGCAAGACTATTTGCAAACCTCCCAGGGCCAAATTATATGATTATATGCACAACCTGTTCCACGACCACAAAGTATCAACCTGATACTCACAATACATCATCCTCATGTACACATGATCATCCTGATCATCATCACTGCATCATCCTGATGCATGTCATCTGGAGCAACATCCTGAAGCTCGTCATCTATGATCATCCTGATCATACACTGCATCTACCTGATGCATACCAGGTATCTACCTGATACATATCATCATACAATGTATCCACCTGATACAAATACAAATACATGATCCACTTGATCATACCTGATACATATCAACATACATGATCTACCTGATCATACAATGTATCCACCTGATACATATACAGATACATGGTCCAAGCATCCAACATGATGCATATTCAAAATACATACAAATGATCCAACTGAGCATATCCAGCATCAAACATGATGCGTACATACATATATATATATATATATATATAAATGATCCAACTGATCATATCCAACATCCAACATGATGTGTACATATACATATAGAGCAGTAACTTGAGCATCGTCCTGATGCTCATCATCCATGATCATCCTGATCATCATAGCATCGTCTTCTTTAGATCATCTCATCGTCCACGAAGCACAACCCAGATGCACATCATCTAGTACTTACACCACCGACATGGGAGAACACATCTACCACCATTCGGGGAAGGCTCCTGACCTTACGTTTTCACCATGGGAGAACACATCTACCTCCATGTGAAAAATGGCTTCAACAATTACATCACGACCATGGGAGAACACATCAACCATGTCAGAAAAGCTCATGTGCATTTGGATCTTCCAGACTCATCACCTCCCTTTGGAATGAACCTCGATCTGAAGTGCACCAAGCCTCTCTCTGAAGTACTCAAACTACACTCTGGCCAACGGCTTCATCAATACATCTGCAACCTGCTCATCTGTCGCAACATACTCTGCTTTGGTTGTACTCAGTGCTACGCTAGATTACTTCCTGCTAAACCAAGAGATCACACCTGATCCCATACTGAAGCAGCACCCAGAAGTGCTCTTCCTATCTGCAGCACTGCCTGCAATTCTGAATCAACATAACCCTACTGGTTAAACTTTTGATTCGCATCATATTTGAGCCCATAATCAACTGTACCCTTCAGGTACCTCAGAATATGCTTTACAACAACCAGGTGAACACTCCTCGGATCCGTCAGGAACTGGCTCAATGTGTTCACCACAAAGAAAATATCTGGTCTTGTGTTCGTCAGGTACATCAAGGACCCAATCATCTGACGATACATAGTGACATCAACCGGTTCAGATGAAGCATCACACAGAAGCTTCAGGTTCGATGCCATAGCCTCGCAGTCCATCATCCCAAACCTCTTCAGGATTTCTACTGCATACTTCCCTTGTCCAAGGAAGATTACATCTGCACTCTGCCACACCCGCCACACCTCCATACCAAGAAACTAGTGCCTCATACCCAAGTTCTTCATCTCTAACTCGGTAGCAAGCTTCTGCTGTGTGTTGGCAATCAATATATCCTCACCTGTAAAAAATAGGTCATCCACATACAAAAGTAGTATCACTAGATTGCCTTCCTCAACCTTGTAGTAAAGGTTGGAATCCGCTTTACTCTTGGTAAAGCCCAAACTGGATAGAAAGCTGTCTACCATACCAAGTTCTGCACATATATGACTCATTGTCATGTGTCTCTGAACCAAGTGGCTTCTCCACATACACTTCTTCTTCAACTACACCATTCACGAAGGCTGTCTTGAAATCCATCTGGTGTATCTTCCACTTCATCACTGCATCCAGAGCAAGTACGGATCTAATGGAAGTGTATCTTGCTACAAGAACAAAAGTCTCTACGCTACCACCTACAACATGCTTGATCTTGTAGATCCTCTTGGAAGTCACTACAGACTACCCTTTGGGACTGCATCCCAAACGTCTTCATGATCGACTAATACTCCTCGATCATGGCATTCTTCCCAGATCCTAGAAACTTCAATATCTTCAATATTTTCAACAGATAACTTTGTTGCTGAACAAATGTTGTAGTCCTTCTTTTTTAGGTGATGGTATACGATCTTTCCTACACAACAAGTTAAATTGCATGATTAGAAAACATCTCATAGTTTTCAGAATAAATTCTTACACATAAAGAAATATGTCATACAGTCATGCAATTATCTTTAGCCAATGCTTCAATACAACATTTATCCATATCATGTAACTTTCTAGATGCCTTCCAATCTCTACCAGGACATTGTTAAGAGTGTGCACAACTCCCAACATGTCAGCAAAGAGGTTTCATTCTAGATAAGTAGCAATGGAATGTTGTACAGTGCCATAGGCCACTTACCCATGTATATTAGTAGTATACTCTTCATCAATGCAACTATTCTAATATGCATAATACACAACCTAATTGTAGGAACATCAGTATATACATTATTGAATAACATTATTTAAACAAACAACTATGTAAGAAATGACAATTCAAATACTTATCTTTGTTTGATTGTTGGGTTGACTCCCTCTCAGTTTTTGCTTATTTTCTGCAACTCCATTCTGATGTGGATTGTGAGAAGTGGTCAACTCCCTCTGAATATATGCATCCTTGCGGAAACTACTGGAGTGTGCTCCCTCTTGATCTTTGCTTCTTGGATTACCTGTCCTTGAACTTATATTCATTCCCGATCCCTATGCATGCTTTTTAGTATCATCATTGTGTTATCCTCTAGGTCTCATACATAATCAAACATTCATTAGTATAATCTTAATATTATCAAAACACAATAATCTAGAGCATGTATAGTCAGGATCATTTCAAACACAGATAATAAACATTAGTATTCAAGGTTTCAGGGAAGTCTTCTTTTACTCATACATATTCTTATTTGATCATAGGACTCTTCTGGTTAGTTGAATCATCAATCAAGATAAGAGATATAATATGCATAAAACCCATGATTAATCAAACCTATACCTTCATGATTCTTTTGGTTAGTCATATCATCAATTATGGTAAGAAACATAATATGCATACAACCATGACTATTGAAACCTATGACTTCATGAATAATCATTATCAACAACACAACAGTATAAGATCCTAACACAAGGTAGGATTCTAGCTTGATATAGGAAAAACATACCTGGATTAGCATGCTAGCTAGTTATGTCTAACATACCCGCATAATGTCTTCTGGTTCTCTTCAATGACTTGTGCTAGTAACCTGGATGTCTCATACGTTATCCATTGTAGAACCAAGTTATACATACCTCGTAAGTAGATTTTCTAAGTGATCCATGACAATGGATGAATCTTTGTCATTATGTTATCATGATCATATGTTCTTGAACTAGAACATCATTTGTCTTTCTTGGTGTACCTTTCATGTTAGTGGACAACATAAACCTCATACAACACCATAATGCATTAGTACAATCATAAGTGTCAAAACCTTAATCAATGAATATCTTCTATTAAGGTGATACGACAAGTCTAGTAATTAATCAAGATTGTACTGTAATGATATGAAGACAAACATATGATAAACTTAACAATGAAACATACCTGTAAGATTGCTTGTAGTCTTCTTATGGAATGCCTTAGCCTCATATCCCTCTGAGACAGGAACGTCTTCACTTATGTAGGTGACCAATCCATCTTCTTCTAGGATTAACCCAATCCACTTGATTTTCAAGAACTGGGCCTGGAGCTGGATTAGGGTTTGTCAAAGAAACCCCAAAAAATCAAACTTTGAATTTCAAACTTCCGAAAGGATAGAAATATGCGCCTTGATGAGCTGATCAAGTTGGTATATTCAGAATTTGAAAACTGCAAAGTTTCACCCCTCGAAATTGCCTTTTAGATTTTCGGATTCACTAGGGAGAACCCTGAATTAGGGTTTGAGTTTCCTAGAGCTTCACCCAACCAAAAGATTTGATTCAAAGCTCTAAGATTTGATTTTTCTGAGGAGCTTCCAGCCGTGGTCACAGATTTCCAAAATTCCAATTTTTGCAGAAGCCCTAATTTTCCATCTTTCCGATCAAAGTCCTGGACTGGGGTTTGATCAAGCCCAGCCTTCTGCCCAACCAAAAAATATG
This sequence comes from Larix kaempferi, assembly GCA_027924585.1. Taxonomy (NCBI): domain Eukaryota; kingdom Viridiplantae; phylum Streptophyta; class Pinopsida; order Pinales; family Pinaceae; genus Larix; species Larix kaempferi. The sequence continues at coordinate 15,794,081 of BSBM01000637.1, read as the reverse complement.
ATATTGGTCTCTAAATTTCGATTTTGATGAGTAGCATCCAGCCGTGGTCTTCGATTACAAAAATTCCAACTTTCTCCGAAGCCCTAAATTCCAGAAGCCATGAATGAAGGTGCTAAAAAATAATTATATTTTGACAGAAATATGTACTTGATTATTTCTGGTGTAACTCTGAACTTTTCGATCCACGGGTTCTGAAACATTTGCCTAAGATAGCCCGACCTGTTATCTTTCCATCCCGATAGGCTTGACCTCAATTGGATTCTCTGAGAGAGAGTTATGCCAAGTGTCGCAACGTGACCTATTTGTGGGATAATATAGGAGAGAAAGCTTGTACGGCATGCCACGTGTCACTGGTTCAACTTCAGCCTCTGAAAACTATTCCTGAGATAGCCTGACCTGTTATCTTTCCATCCCGACAGGTCTGACCTCCATTGGATTCTCTGAGAGAGAGTTATTCCAAGTGTCGCAACGTGCCCTGTTTATGGGATAATACAAGAGAGCTAACTTGTACGGCGTTCCACGTGTCACTGGTTTACCTTCGGCCTCTAAAAACTTTTCTTGAGATAGTACAGTCTGTGTACTACCTTTAAATTTTTACGAAATTTCATTTGGAGCTTCCTATCCCAAGTTATGACCTTTTTACCAAGGTCACCTGATTTTGACTCAGATCTGGAAGAGGCAGAAACCCTATATTGTACAGATCATAAATCACAAAGTACAACGAATTAGAGGTTTTCCTTTGGACAAAAGGTACATGGGGATTTTATCTTAGACCTGTAAAATTTTCAGGTCTGAAAACGTTGCCAAAATGGATTTATGCGAAAGGGATACGATGACTGGTTTTTTCTATTTCAATCCCTAGCATCGTAAGTGCAACAAGTGTCATACATGCCATATCATGCCTTCTTTCAGGCTAGCTCTGATACCATGTTAAATTTTCAGAATTTACTTTAATATGATCTAGGATCTTAACTGAGAGAACAACATATACAACAAATCTACAGCATATCAATCATGGACACAAGAATGCAAGCACACAAGAGACATAGAGTTTACTTGGGGAAAACCAGAAAGGTGAAAAACCCCAATAACTTCCTCGGAGATAGATAGAGCAATGATACAACCAGAATACAAGAGATAGTCTTCTCCTAGCAATAGAGCTTCCTACTCCACAAGTGCACCACTCTCCCAAGTGTGAGTGAGTGAATAGAATGATGAAATAGAGATCTCCCGATCTTTATTTATACTAGACTTGACTTGCCTAATAAACTTTACTAGGTCGGCCTTAACTTAACCACATAAAACAATGTTGACTGGGCCGACACCCAATAGAGTGGTCTAATAACCCTTTGACCCACATGGTCGACCCCCACTAGGGTGGTCTAATAACCCTTCGACCCACATGACTTATACAGGGCCGACCCCAACAAGGTGGTCTAATAACCCATCAAGTATAAGTTACGACACTTAAAATATAAATGACAACACTTTCGTATAGAGGAATAATAACATCTCTATAGGAATACAATATGCATATATGTGAAATACATTCCGAAGTTACATATACATAAACATCTTCATCTATAAATTCATCATTACCATACATGTTCTCCAAATATTCAATGAAACCTTTAACATGCATGCAACAATCTTCAACTAGCAGTAAGGAAGGGTATTGATCTTTAAAATGCTCATGAAATACTGTGTGAAAATCCTCAAGGGAACATAAAATTTATGATGGTAATCCCTCATACCATGCCATTGCATTCCCTTCCAAACTAATCATGAACATTTTCATTAAAGAATCCTCATGCAATTCAACTCCAAGCTTATATATATGCATATGAAATCTAACAAAATGAAGGGCAACATTATCATTCTTTTGATCTTTGAATTTAGGTAGGTAGGATTTCCAATCTACATTAGGTATTGGATTTGGAAAACCTGGAATAAGAGACCTTTTCATAGGAGCATACCTTCTTGATAATGAGGCCATCTCGAAACAATGGAGCTGCAACTTATGGTTTGAAGACTGAGTGCACTAGCCCGTGAAATTGTGAAATGCTGGATTTCTTCAATGTGGAGTCGCCATGAAATCTTTGACACCTTAAATTTGACATGGAATTACTAATATTCCCAGTGGAGTCACCTTCATACAAGAATCTTGCTGAGTGGGGTCGCCAGGGAAATGTACAACCTTCTAGAATGTGAGAATCTATGTTTTCCCACAGAAACCCTTATTTCTATGATAACTTGAAATCCTTTGTCGCTTCTCCTAGGGACAATATGACTTTCGCTCCCCTGCAACGATGTCAATTATGTTAGCACTAAAATCGACCCCAAGGGTTGTGGGAAGGTCTTTTTAAGGTAACACACAAAACCAAGCTTTAGGAAATCTAGCTGGCTTCTATCTTTCCAGAGAGGGATCTCTCATCTACTATTTATTACGGCCAGATATAGGAATTAGAATTAAAAACAGATTCATTGTTTGGTTGAAACAAGGTGAATGTTCATTGGGAAATGGATTCAAAACATTTATGATGATAAAGTGGCAATGCTTTGCAAATAATTTATAACAGAGGTAGGGTAGCTACATCATTTACAGTTAAAGAGTTGTTCGTCTGGTGATAAGGAAAAAAATAAGAACAGTCCATCAATACAGAGCATTATTAATGAATTCTTCATTAACTTCAGTAGAAACTGGTTTGTGGATGCTTGGAATCAAAGAATCAGAGCATAAAAATATGAATTTTGCCTCAATATACACTTATCCAAACATGAAAGAAAACATTATGAAGTAGATAACAAGGAAACATTCACATAAAGGAGAAGAAGGTACAGACTACAAAGCAAATAACATAGGAATCTCTGCTTGAAAATTGGTTGCTCGGCTCCGCCAATTTTATTAAAGGAACATCTCAAAAATACACAAGCCTCACGGGTTCCAACAGGTTTCAACCTTTCCCTCAGTCTATTACATGGAAATATATAGGCCCTCAGGATCGAATTATCTAACAGAAAACAGTTACAGCCACACTGACACCTACTCAGCCTAGTCCATTGTCTCTGAGAACATAAAATGAGTATTGACATACAGGCCTACCTGATTTTACATGTGTCATTGTACAATTGCTAACTACAACAACTCCTAAGAAGCTAGCAGGTCTTAAGTGATCCCAAAGTATAATAATATTACATATTAAAAAACAGTCCGAAACAGACTGATATGACGAGATGCAAAATATTATAAAACAGACCACCACTCTACATCTGAGCTATTACATGGCCTCATGGGTCGAAGAAATATTCCACCTCCAGGGAATAGACCTGTTGATGCCTCGGATATCGTAGCATCAATCAGAAAGGGATTCTCCCCGAGAGATGGTCCCAATTAGACTATCTCCCGTTTGGTGTAGGGAATCCGTCCGGTTAGCGGTTTCGGCAACCGTGGTTTTTTGGACTTTAAATCCGATTTTACCGGTTATGGCCCGATCCACCTTTCTTTTGGGTTTTATGTATTTTATATGAGATGCAAGTGCCTAAATTATGCTTAATCTAAATGCAATTAAAACAGATCTAAGCTTAAAACTGGAACAAATCTATCTATCCCTGCAGGGAACACGCTAAAGGGAAGAGCAATCTACTGTAACAAATATCGTAATCAAGGAACAGATAGCTATTATTTCTCACAATAAAAGCTACAGCAAGATAAAGATCTTGAGAAGATAGCTTCTCGTTAAACAAGGAATGCATCTATTGCTCATAACACAGAAGAGAGCTGAAGAATAAGAAACAGATCTGAAAAGGAAACTTTAAAGAACGCATCTATTGCTCATAAACAGAAGAAAGCAAAATTATTTAATCTATGTAACAAACATAAAGAAACAGATCTAAACGTAACAAAACTAGAATTAAATTCAAAGATCCCTGCAAGGAGAAATTTAAAGTCATGAACAATGAGCCACATGAATTACCCTGAAGAAAGAACAGTTAGCCATTCGATCTAGACAAAGAAATCTACAGCAATACACTTCATTGTTCACAAAATAAAGAGAACGCATGCACAGAAGAGAGTAGAATCATTAGTGCAAAGAAATAATTCAGATGTCAAGAATGATCTCACATTGCAGAATTGCAGTCATTAGAATAGTCCAATATAGAGCAATCCAACATTCCAGGCAAAACATCCATCTCCCGTGGCTTCTATTAGAAAAATCAATTTACAGACCCGATACAAGATAGCTCATATCGTTTGCCCTAATTCTCATTCCCTGCCCAAAAAGCCCTTTATTAATCTTTCCTAGATGCTATTTATAGCTACAACTTTGCCCTTTGGGCTGACACCTAGCACATTCCACCTGTCATTTACAGGGATTTCTACTATAATCGATCACCAAAAATGGCCACTTCCTTTACAAAAATATTTTGACAAAAATTAGGGACAGCTGTCCCATGGCTTATGCCTCACATATTTAAAATATACATAACAGAAAATTGGCCGACACCAAAGCTTTCCCTATTGGGCACGTGTTTGGCTGAAGAGAGTGTCTCACTGAATTCGGCCTCTTCATTCCTGTGCGTGAGCTTCTCCTGGCAAAGGGTCGCCCAAGTTAATTGTCACTGATGCTGCCTGGGAAGAGGCCCTCGAATCCCCTGCTGATGCTGCTCCTAATTGGGAAGGGGGAATTGAACTGGCCGGATTTTCTGCCATTGCTGGGGAAGAGGCTGCTGGGAGAGAGGCTGCTGGATCTACTGATGCTCCTGCTGCTGCTGCAGCTTTCCTGTCCTCCTCTGTTATGTAGCTGTGCCACACCCCTGTGTCCCTTATGATTATGTTTGCTGCAGCAGGAAACAGGATTTTTTGAGAAGTCACATTCTTCCCGAGCTCTGTTTTAATGCTTTGTACTTCTGCTTCAGCAACTTGATATGCTTCCTTTAGTAGGTGGTTGTGAAGTGTTGATGAACCGATGCAATGTTGGAGATCATCCATGGCCAGGACATAAATCCTTTTCACATACTCCATCTGGACGCCTAGCTCCTCTTTCAGTTGAGACAGCCGCTGTTCCTTTTCCGGGAAGTCTTCTAGGGTCTGAGGGAAACTCAATGTGCAGCTGTCATGGACTCCTTTGAGCTTTTGGTATAGGTTGTTGATTCTATCTGTTGTCCTCTGTACACTGGCCATCAGCTTATTGGCACAGTTCCTGCCAAACTCCAACAAGGCTATATCTTCATTAAAATCTTCCACGGCCTTAAAAGGAATATGCGGGGGGAAACCTCCTTTCCCTTCTCTCCATGCCATCTGACTTATAAGATTTGCCTTGACACGGGTGTTCTTAGCTTTGAGCCTGTGGGCTTCCGTATTAACCTCTTTTAGCCTAACCACCATGGCCTTGAGTTTGCATACCTCATCAGTGATTAGCTCTTGGGAGCCACACACTTGCTGCAGGATATTGCATGACAGCTCGTGGAAGGGAGATAGGTCTATGGTTCTGCTCTCCGCTTGCTCCAAACGCTCAGCCAACGTTTGCTTGTCTGCTTTTAGCAGAGATTCCTTTTCTTCTGCACTATTCTTCTCTGCTTCCACAATCATCATTTGAAGTGTTAGCTGGTCCTTTTCTTCCTCCAGCTGGATGTACTTGCTTGACATCTCCTTATGTTCAGCGTACAAGCAGTTATACTGGTTTACTACCAGATCTCTTTGGGCTTGCTCATTAGCCACATTTTGTTGCAGCGTGCGCACTCTTTTCTTTGTCAATATATTTTCTTTAACTATAACCCCTACATTGGCAAATGATGCCTGCGCTGTTGCTATAACTGCGGATGCCATGGAGATGGGATCTGCATCTGTGTTCTGCATGACAGCGACCTCTCGGTGAGTAACGATGTCATCATGGAAGGGGCTTTTAATCCTCTCTTCTGATTGGAGGACCATTGCTTTTCTTTTCTTATCATAGATAAACTCATTCCATTTGGACACCGTACGCTTCCCAGATGGAGTGTACGGGACAATTGGTCGGTTTATGATGTCTATGTCTTCTTCCATAGGTGGGGTCCGGACTTCCTGAGCAGGGTCTACTCCTTCCTTTTGGGTACCAGAGACACCTGCTTGAGAGGTGTCTATCTCCATGTCTTGGACACCGGACCCACCTGCCTCGGTATCTTCCCTTGTCTTCGATTCTTCCTCCGCCTTCTTCCTTGCTTCAGCTTGCTCAATCTCTGCTTCTTTCTGCTTTTGGGCTTCTTCAGCCTCTTTCCGCAGTCTTTCATTTTCAGCTTCTTGCTGCTTTCTTGCTTCCTCGGCTTCCTGCTGTAACTTCGCCTCTTCTCTTAATCTGAGCTCTTCCTGAGCTCGGGCATCCTCAGCTTCTTTCTCCTTTTGCTGGGCGGTTTTCTGGGCCTTGGTTGAGCTAGAACTTGCTCCAGCACCTTGGCGACAGATCCGCAGCTCAACCATGTTGCAGATACCTCTGAATGCTTCCTCCTCGGCATCAGGGTAGTGGGAGTATTCGAATTAAGCATAGTTCCCCTTGCAATGCTCAGCCACTTTACCCTTTCTGTCGTTCCTGTGGAAGATGACCTCACCGAAGTGGAAGGCCTTCAACTCTTGAATAAACTCATTGGCCGAGGCAACCCCTGAAAACTTGTAAGCGCCGATGCAGAAAGGTAGAGGGGGAAAGGATGCTTTGTGTTGCTTGTGGAGGAATGCTCCAACCCCATCCAAGAAGAGTTGTCTTACTGCTTCCTTGAGCACCACATAGTCTGTGGTGTACTGCGGCAATATGTATGGGGGCTTAGTCCCTCCAAACATTCTTAGGTAGGTACCTTGTTCTGAAAAGTAAAAGTCCCCATACTCCTCAAGGACTTCCAAAGCATTTTCTGACAGACAATTTGGTTCTTCCTTGAACATTTTCTCGTATAGGGGCATGATGAACCCCTCACAGATGAGTTTGTAGCTGGGCTTGTAATTCTGAGCCCACAACATCTTGAATGCGATGTAAACCGGGGCGGTGGCCCTATCCCATGTACACCCCAATTTGGGGAACTCTATCTTGGCCAAGATACAATCTATCAGGTATTAAGACATGAAGAATTCAGCCTTCTTCAAGGCCAGCCCGGGCTTAGCAGCACTTATCATTGAGGCCAGACTATCTGACAAGATAGTGGCCCAGTCAAACCCCGTCCCCTGAAATGCCACATAGTGAATGATAGGGACCCACTGAATCTTGTTTACTGTGCCATCGGGCATGCCGAAGATTCTGCACAGCATTAAAGCGATCAATTTGAAAGGGGCCCTCAGGTTCTGTCCATCATATTCATCATTTCCCTTCTTTCTCAAATGCTTCCCTCCCCTCAATAGCTTCTTGGCCATCTCGACGTTATCCATTTGGCCCAACCATTCGTCAGTCAGAGCTTGTTGGACACGGGGAAATCTGTAGGCCGCCGCAATATACGCGGGTTGAAACGAGGCAATAGCCACTTTCCCGCTGTCATTTATCACTCTCCCTTCAGCATCTGCATGTTGGAGTATCCACCCGATCACTTCAGCACAGGGGAATAGCGCAGGGCGGGTAGCGGCTCTAGTTATGCCTGAGGCTCTGATATTTTGATAGATTGGTGCATCCTCCAGCAACATATCTGGGATCTCTTGGTCCCTGATCATTCTATATATATCATCCCATCTGATTTCTGGAGGGACACCAGTGGTGCACTTAGTGTCCTGGAGCGAGGTTTCAATCTTGAGAGGGGCAGGCTTCTTTTCTGTCATCTTCGCCTTCTTCTTACCGGTTTTCGGCATCTTGATTTATCCCTGGTAACATCCATATCAAAGTCATCATTTGAGCAACAGACTGTAAGGTTTTAGCAGAGAGCAACATCATTTTAATATCAATGAGATAAGTCAATGAAGCAAAATATTTAGGAAGCAAAACATTATTTCAACATAAGACACAAATTGAAACATTTGAAGCTCTTAAAAGACGAGTCTGAAATGCTCCTGAGGGGATAAGCTATGTTGCGGAAGCCATTGGTTTTCGAACCGATAGGCGGTTTGCGGAAGCAATTGGCTTCCGGTTCCGCCTTGCGGAAGGAGATGTCTTTCGTTATAGCTGCGGTTTGAGAGGTTGATGGCGGGGAGACGCGGGTTGACTCGGTGAGGGCTTTGAATGCTATCGTCACGCGCGGCCACTCGCCGAGTCACTACGGGAGACTTTAGTCCAAGCGAAGGTGACGGCGCCGGGGATATGCTGACGGGGAGTGCTAGGGCGGCCATGGCTTCAGGTTTCGGCTCGCGTGGCTTGAACGTTCATGGGTTTCGGCTCGCGTGTAGGGGCTGAGGCTTATGGAAGGGCCCAGGGTTTTAAGTCCGAGTTTACGGCCGGGGACATGGAAAGCCCATGGGGCTTCGACAAATTCTCCCAAGACGAGGGGCGCGGCCTGGGGTTTTTAAAAAATGGGACACGATTAACCGCCCGCACCCACCATCACTGAAATAAAATGTTAATGTTTTAACGAATGCCTATGACGATTTTGTATGGCGAAAACTCCGTTCAACTGTATCTGACGGGCAAAACATAGCCCTTGACGGGTGTTTTTCCCGTCACAATCCCACTAAAACCCATTGTTTTCCTACAAAAGACAACCCAATGGCGAAATCCCAAGTCAGAATCCTACCTGGCACCGTGGGGATCGCTTGAGCGGGGTGGCCGCGAGCACGGACGAGCGAGGTGAGCTGGAGCGATTTGCACGGCGTCGCACGTCGTTGGCCAATTCGAAAACAGTGGTGCATTGGTTCGAGCCCCAACCGCATTTTATAAAAAACGGGCACGTGCGAGCATTAAGGTTGGTAGTTGTCGTAATTAGACCGTGGCTTAAATACGCCGCCCGCCGCGGTCATGTCAAGGTACCTCGGTTTCCGTGCGACCGCCATTCGCGGGGCCAGTTTGCGAATCGTATCCGCCGTTGCGGAAGGGTTCAACGAAAGCTCCCGCAGTTTCGGGGCTCATAGCGGAAAGGAAACTCGAAGCCTTCCGCGAAAGACCGCCGCGTAGCGGTCAGGTAACGCCAAGGCTTCCGCCCTTTCGGAACGATGTAGCGAATGCTCCCGGTGTTTTTCGGAAGGCTTTTGCAAAAGCTTCCGCGAACCAAAAATTTCAAAGTCCCGTTGATTTTCGGGAAGGTTTGGCGAAGGCTCCCGCTAGTTTCGGAAGGCTTTTGTGAATGGCTTCCGCCGTTTCGGGAGCAAAACTTATACTCTTCCGCATATTCACCCGGGGTCGTTTCGGAGTCCTTTGCCGAGCGGTTTAAGCGATTGGCTTCCGCCGTTTCGGGAGGGTAGCCCGAAGGCTTCCGCGTTTCGGGAGCAAAGGCTGAAGGCCTCTGCGATAGTTTCTTGAAAAAAATCTAAGTCCTTTTCATAGTTTCGGAAGGAAAACGTGAGTTCCTCCGCGGGACTTATGCGGATGGCTTCCGCCGTTTCGGAAGCGATCCCTCAGCGACTTCCGCTGTTTCGGAACAGGATCTTGAATCGCTTCGCCGTTTCGGGGAGGTTTCACCAATGGTTTCCGCCGCTTCGGAGCGTTTTTTACGAACTGTCCCCGCCGTTTCGGGAAAATCGTTCTAAGTGCTTTCCGGGAGACTAAGGCGAATGAGTCCCGCCATTTTGGGAGCAAATGATGAACGATTCCGCTGTTTATGGCCAAAATATGAGTTTATTTTCGGGGAGAAATCACGGCGGCTTCCGCCGTTTCGGGTGGTTTTGTTGAATTCCCCCGCCGTTTCGGGAGAACAACTCGAACCTTTCCGCGGTTGCGGGAGGCTTGAGTGAAAAAATCTGCCATTTCGGGAGAACAGCCGGAAGGTTTCCGCAGAATTTCAACCAAAATTCCAAGTCCTTTTCGGGAGAATGAGGCGAATAAGTCCCGCTATTTCGGGAGCAAATGATGAATTCCCCCGCCGTTTCGGGAAGTATTGTCCCAATGTTCCCGCAGATTTTGACAAAGAGAAACTCAGTCCTTCTTTCGGAAAGGTTGGACGTTTGTCTTTGCAGTCGGGGAGATAGTCCGAATTATTCCAAAACGTAGGGAAAAAACTAAGTTATCTTCTGGCTCTTTGGGGAAAACATGGAAGGATTGATGGCAAGGTGTTCAGCAGGGAAATACGATTTTCTATTACAAACAGAGCTGACGGCTGGGATGGCTTGTCAGGTAAACTTTCTACAAAAAAAAAACAGGAGGGGCCCCAACATGTTAAAAAAAAATTTGGGGAGGGGTGTTGCTACAACAACAATGGCGAGTCGCTGGCGAACACAGATCTCTGAAAAATTCCTCTTCACGGTCCGGAACCTCATTAAAACATTCACCTCGGGTGCACTACTCAACTGAGCATTTTATACTCATGCGGGGGGAAAGAGGCACCTTTCCTGCTAGCCATTGGAGAAAGGGGAGCTTTGACCGAGACATCTTCACCACTCTCAGAGGGCCAGCATATGAGATTCATTTTAGGAGGGTCATCTCTCGAATGGCCACTACTGCCGGACTCCACAGGATTAGCAACACTTTCTCATGGACATTATTGTTCTTGTTCCTCATTCCCATGTTGCTGGCACCCTTTGGGATGCTTGTACTTTGGACAGCTTAGCTGTTTGAGCCTTCCAGGGATATTTTCTTTTGGGCATGATCTTTGATTTGGGCTCCTCAATCCATAATGTCCTTTTGTGTGAGTTAGAGATTTTATTGATTTGATCAAACTTCACGGACGGAGAGGAGCCCATTTTGAGCTGGGCCTTTTGGACAGCCTTCTTGATTTTACATGTCTTTTTTGCTTTTGTCTCAGCCATGCTTTAATTGAGGCGAGAATCCCTGGAAAACAGACTCTTGAATGTAGGCCATTTTGGCTTTTAAATCTGCAGCATGGAGTCATCTCAATACCCTATGTCCTCGATAGGTGCCACTTTCCATGGGTCCAACTTAGGTAACCTTCTTGAGATGCCTTTAAAGTGTGCGAGTGGGTGGAGCCCAACGATAGTAGTGAAGATGGCCATGGGTCTCTGCTATTAAACAGGATTAGTGTGACTAGCAGGGTAGGTTTTCCCCTTTTTTGAACATTTCAGCGAGAGCGCAGCAGACCAGGTTTAGTGAGCAGGGTTCCAGACTCATGGGTTGCAAGTTTTTCTTTGAGAGAGCTATCTTCAACGGGAAACTCAACAACAAGGGGGGCTTCAGAAAACAAAACTTGTCGAAAAGTTCAAATAACAAAGAAAGAAACGACATGGCCGAAAAAATAAAACAGCTAAAAGCGAAAGCGAAAAGACAACTTTATTTATGTACAGGAAGTCTCGAGGAGACTATGCGAAGTATTGTTTCAAAGCGAGGCCATTGAGAGGAAGGGCCACTTCCTCTCCCTTGAGATTTGTCAATTTATAAATGGATGGACCTAATTTTGCAGAAATTTGGTACGGGCCTACCCATAGATGTTGAAATTTCGTATGCATTCCTTTTCCCTCATGATTATGGTCCCATTTCAGGACTAAGTCCCCGACTTCAAAATCCCTCTTGCCGGATTTCCTCTTATCGAACCATCTCTTAACTATGTCCTGGTGTTGATGGAATCAATCTTTAGCTTTGTGTCGGGCTTCTTCCAGTTGAAGAAGGGTGTTGATCCTGGATTGTAAGGCTTGGCTACCAGAACCCCGAGAGGCTTGAGACAGTTGCAGGGATGGCAGTAAGATGTTTGGGGGAAGTATGGCTTCCTTTCCATAGACAAGAGTGAAAGGGGAGACACCTAAAGCATTCTTCGGGGTTACCCTATCTGCCCATAAGGCGTTTGGGAGAGCCGCATGCCAACCTCTCTAGTTTTCTATCAAAGTTTTCTTAAGGATTCGAATCAGATTCTTGTTTGAGGATTCAGCTAATCCGTTTCCCTGAGGGTAGTAATTGGCTGAATAATGCAACTTAATTCCCCATTCATAAACAAATTCATTTATCTTGTAAGATGAAAAATAAGTAGCATTATCAAAAACAAGGGAAATTGGAACCCCAAACCTGGTTATGATGTTTTCTTTCAAGAAGTTGATGACTGCGTCTTCATTGATCTTGCGTAATGGGGTGGCTTCCGTCCACCTGGTGAAGTAGTCGGTATCCGTCAGGATGTATCGGTGTTGCAATGAAGAATTTGGATTTATTTCTCCGATAACATCTATGCCCCATTGCTCAAAAGGCTCAGAGATGATGACCGGCTGCAATGGGCCTGCGGCCTTAGGTAACTTCCCAGCGCCTCTTTGACATACATCACAGTTCCGTGCGTATGTGTGGGCATCTCGGAACAAAGTGGGCCAATAATAACTAGCTCTCAATATCTTGTGTGCTGTCGTCTCTCCTGAATAATGGCCACCTGCGGGGCCATCATGCAATTCTTTGACAACTTTGTTTGCATCTTCCTTCTCCAAACATCTGAGAAGGACTCCATCATAATTCTTCCTGAAAAGAATCCCATCAATGATCTGATAGGGTGCTGATCTCAAGCGGAGTGCCCTTCTTTGTTTAGAATTCCAGTGCTCGTGAAGATATCCCTGCTGTAAATAGTGCACTAGATCCCTATACCATGACTGGGGAGCTGTAAAGATATGACATACTTCAACCGAATTAAGCTCAGCTTCATTTCTCCAATGGTGCTCTTCATCAGTCGAGTTTCCCGCCAGTAACTTGCATAGACCTTGTCCTTTAATGATTGTAGTCGGTTTAAATTCCAGATCATACTCCTGCAGAGCTATGACCCAGTTCCCTCTCCTCTCTCCCAATTCCTTTTGAACGAAGAGGGATCTAACAGCTGGATGGGGAACTATGAATTTAGTTCTGTTCTTCAAAATGTATGGCCTAAACTGCTTGATTGCTTTGAAGACCGCATAGGCATGCTTGTCCACCACGGGATAGTTCAGCTCGGCCCCCTGCAGACCAGTGCTCATAAATGAAATTGGGTATTCATCCCCCAATTCCACCTTCTGTGTGAGTACAGCTGCGAGAGAGTCATCCGAGGCAAAGGTATACAAGATGAAATCCTTATCGAAATCTGGGCTTCTTAGGGAAGGAGCTTTAGCTACTGCTGCCTTGATATCTCTAAATGCGTTTTTCTCCAAATCTGTCCACTTGAATTGTATGCTTTGTTTAACCATCTGTTGCAATGGCTTGACGATTTGTGCAAAATCCGGAACAAATCTGCGGACAAAATTGATGGTGGCCATGAAAGACTGCATAGATTTTTTGTTGTGAGGCATTGGAATCTTATTAATAGCTTGGACCCTTTCCTGGTCGATTGACACTCCCCCTTTGGAGATGATATGACCCAAGAGCTTACCTTCGGGTACAGCAAACACGCTCTTCTTGGGATTTAAAGAAATACCATACTTCTGACAACGATCAAAGATGTGCCTCAGATGAACAACATGATCTTCCCTTTTCTTCGAAAAGACCGTCACATCATCTAAGTAAACAACAACACATTGCCCACCCAATCCTCGGAAGGCAATATCCATCGCCCTTTGGAATGTGGCTCCTGCGTTTATCAAACCAAATGGCATCCTTCTGTAGGCGAAAGTTCCCCACTTAGTCCTGAAAGTAGTCTTGAGACGATCTTCTTAGGCTACTAACACTTGATTATAGCCAGAGAAACCATCGAGGAGAGAAAACAACTCAGATCCTGACACCATTTGTAGGATTTGCTCCATTGAAGGCACGGGGTAATTGTCTTTATCTGAGGCTTTGTTTAAATTTCTGAAATCTACACATAGCCTTATGTCTCCTGATTTCTTCCTCACGGGAACCAAGTTTGCAACCCATTCAGAATGCCGAACTTTGAAGATTATCTTAGCGTCCAGGAGCTTCTTTAATTCCTTTTGGATCAGCGGTTCTAGAGTAGGATGCATCCTTCTTAATTGCTGATGAAATGGTTTGACACCCGCTTTCATTGGTATAACATGCTGAATGATGCGGACGTCATATGTTTTCAGATCTTCATAGGTCCACGCAAAAACATCCTTGTACTGTTTAAACAACTTAATGAACCTATCTCTTTCTCCTGGCGAACAACATTTGCCAAGGTTGACAAATTTTGGTTCTGCCTCGGTACCCAAATTAACCAACTCATGTTGCATTGATGAGCTGTTAGTTTTGGTGTTAGCTGGTCTTTTGAACTTATTTTGAAGATCGAAAAGCATTTCGAGGGACCTGACCCCCTTTGGCATGAAATTTCCTTTCTCGTCATCTTTCTTCATCAAATCAGCATCGTGTTCTTCCTCATCTATTGCAGCTCCTTGGAAACTGTCTTCGTTTGTCAGGAAGCTGATAATTTGTTCATCATCATTGAAGACCCTGAAATTTGTGATGTTATCGGGAATGGAAGGCCTGAAAATCAATTCAATTGAGCATTTATTATTTGACGGCACCAATCTAGAAGCAGATGTTGCTAACAAATCAGCAGCCGAATTTTGCAATCTAGGAATTGATTTTATATTGAAAGCGTCAAAATGCATGATTAGATCCCATACCTCAGCCTGATAACCTTTCAAGTGAGGTGAGAGACAATGGATGGTGTCCCTTACCTGTCTTACAACTATCTCTGAGTCACCAAAAACCTTCAGGTACTTAACATTTAAGCCAATGGCCTTCTTTAAACCATGTACCAAAGCTTCATATTCAGCGGTGTTATTAGTACAATCGAATTCTAATCTACAAGACAAAAAAAACTTGTTTCTTTTTGGATCCATTAGAACACAACCGGCTCCGGATCCTTCCAGAGTTTTAGAGCCATCAAAGTATAATGTCCAAAAAACATTTTCAGATTCAACTAAGTTAGTTTCTTTATGGTCTACGTTAGCAGCTAAATTAACTATGTTACAATCAACATCATCAGTCCGAGAGAAATGAAGGAGATTGGACTGTTTATCTGATTCATGGCTAACGATTTCAGATTGATAGTTACCCGGATCCATTTCTAAGAAGTAATTTCCCAAGACCGAGGAAGAGAAAGTTACAGCCTCATTTCTTTCTTCTAGCTGGGTTACGTTTTGTTTCATATGAGGTTCCCTAAGAACTTTAATCTGATTCTGTCTATTCTGATAAGGCAGCCATAGATGAGACCAATCGGTAGCGAAGTAGCCACTCAGCTTGGTAGACCAATCCCTACTCAAAATCAGCCCATAAGCTTCAGGAATGTCGACCACCATTATGTCAATAAATTGGCAGACTCTAGGATCAGCTGACAGTCTAATTAGAACATCTTTCATCTCACCAATTACTTTAACAGCAGTCCTATCTAATTGGATAATTTGAGCTGGGGATGGCACGGGCTGCCCATTGATTTTCTTACAAATTGATAGTGGCATAACGTTTGAAGAAGCTACAGAGTCTACCAAACAGTTATGAACATTGTGATTAAAAATTTCAAATGTCAACAAGAATGGCAATGTTTGGGATTTGGATTTCCCACCAATGCTAGCCTCATTAATTTCAGGATTGTCTTGAGAATCTGTTAATGTAGTGCTGGTTTTTGGTTGTAAAACATGCAGTAGTTTGTCTCGTTGATGGGGCAAGCTACACATGTCAAATATTGATACGTTCGCTTTAACTTTCTTGATATCTTCGATAATATCATACCCTATATCGGATTCATTTCCAACTCGAGTAGGCTGATCTGTTTTGTTCATGGTGACCTTTGGCTGGACTGTGTTATCAGCATTTGGCTGTTTGGCCGTTGTTTGGTTTACTTTGGGCTGTCATGGGATGATCGGTATATGCCTCCTAGGCAGGTCTTTCGAGATTTTAGGCTTACGGGGAATGGTGACTGGTACAGGATCCGCAATTGGGCCCTTGCTGCGAGTGGCAACATTTATGGTAGAGGTAGAGCTATCTATGTGATCTTCTTCTACTAATTCAGTCATAGGTACCCAATCCCACAACACCATAGTAGTGTCCGGGGTTGGTTCCTCTAACTCAGGGCTTGATTCTTCTGGAGGATCATCCTGATCTGGGATCTGAGAATCTAACATTTGGTTCATGACCAAGCTCATGGAATTGATCCATTGTGGGAAGCTTTTCTCCGAGTGTGGTTCTTGGTGAAAGGTGCAGAAATTTTCCATCCCAATCTCATTCAAGTTCAAAACAGGGGCAGTGTTCATTGGTGGATGAGACTGTTCCCCGTCTTCCCTTCTTTTGTAGAATGGCTTGAAAGGTTTCCTAGATGTACTAGCAGCCTTGTCTTTCTCAAGATCTACGATTTTGTTAGATAATTTCTGCATCATTTTAACTACATTTTCCATGTCCGTAGATGGCTCTTCTTTGCCTCTCGTGAGGAGCAAAGGTTTCTTGCTAGCTGCTGGTTTTGGTTCTATATCTAAGGCATGTTTAGCAATGCTATCAGCCTCTTCCTCTACCTTTCTAGCTTCCTCAAAATTCTCTATCAGGGTAGTTTTCTTGGATCGTTTTACAAACATTGCGATTGGACCTTCAAGAGCTGTTGTGTAGTATTCAATCAGAGATTCCTCTGCAGGTTTGTTAGCCTCACTAAAGTTATTTAACAGCGTTGTGAATCTCTGGTTAAAGTCTTGAACCTTTTCCTTCTTCTCCATTCTCATGGATAAGAGTTCTTTCATAAGCGTGGCCACAGTCTTTTGGTTTCCGTATTTCTTAAGGAATCACTTTTCGAATTCATCCCAACTAGAGATTGAGTTGGGTTGTAGGCTAAAGTACCATGAGGATACTTTTGGCTCGAAAGTGTATGGAAACAACCTGCAGACCACGTCTTCATGTTGTACGTTCAAAAGGTTCAGATCCAGGCAAAAACTCTTGAGGTGATCTTCTGCCGAGATGGCTTTCCCTGGATCGTACTTAGGCAAGACCTTTTCTGGGTTTTTAGGCAGATTATGGAATGGTCCAGCTAGGTTCAGCGCCCCCCTTGCTCTCCAAGCAGGTACAACCATGTTTGGGTTTGGATGTGGAGACCCCGGAGGAAAATTGTAGGGTGAATCCTGTGGAGTACTTTTGGGAGTGGTAATCTCTTCAAGATTTTCTTGGTCTGTCTTGTTCAGAGTGTCTGAAATTTCTTCCAAAGTCAGATTTACCAGTTCTTCAAAACTTTGAACGAGAATTGAATCCCGGGTGTACTGTGGCTCCTTTCTAGGTGTAATTTTCTTAGGGAGGAATTTGACAGCGTTTAAACCACCTAGCTGTCTAACGTAGGATCTGGTATGTCTTCTCAAATCCTCGATTTCTGTAAACGGGACAGCGTATAAAGCTTCTTGAAGCTCAGGGTCAGAAACGTGGCGTTCTTGGTCTGTTAATCCAAGATCTGGGCTGTTTGAAATGTTTTCTTTAAGCGGGATTTCAGTGTTATCTATGACCGCGGAAGATTTTCCTCTATCAGCCATGCACTTCAGGCCCTCCTTCTAGCGCCAAAAACTGTTGATTCCTCGGATATCGTAGCATCAATCAGAAAGGGATTCTCCCCGAGAGATGGTCCCAATTAGACTATCTCCCGTTTGGTGTAGGGAATCCGTCCGGTTAGCGGTTCCGGCAACCGTGGTTTTTTGGACTTTAAATCCGATTTTACCGGTTATGGCCCGATCCACCTTTCTTTTGGGTTTTATGTCTTTTATATGAGATGCAAGTGCCTAAATTATGCTTAATCTAAATGCAATTAAAACAGATCTAAGCTTAAAACTGGAACAAATCTATCTATCCCTGCAGGGAACACGCTAAAGGGAAGAGCAATCTGCTGTAACAAATATCGTAATCAAGGAACATATAGCTATTATTTCTCACAATAAAAGCTACAGCAAGATAAAGATCTTGAGAAGATAGCTTCTCGTTAAACATGGAACGCATCTATTGCTCATAACACAGAAGAGAGCTAAAGAATAAGAAACAGATCTGAAAAGGAAACTTTAAAGAACGCATCTATTGCTCATAAACAGAAGAAAGCAAAATTATTTAATCTATGTAACAAACATAAAGAAACAGATCTAAACGTAACAAAACTGGAATTAAATTCAAAGATCCCTGCAAGGAGCAATTTAAAGTCATGAACGATGAGCCACATGAATTACCCTGAAGAAAGAACAGTTAGCCATTCGATCTAGACAAAGAAATCTACAGCAATACACTTCATTGTTCACAAAATAAAGAGAACGCATGCACAGAAGAGAGTAGAATCATTAGTGCAAAGAAATAATTCAGATGTCAAGAATGATCTCACATTGCAGAATTGCAGTCATTAGAATAGTCCAGTATAGAGCAATCCAACATTCCAGGCAAAACGTCCATCTCCCGTGGCTTCTATTAGAAAAATCAATTTACAGACCCGATACAAGATAGCTCATATCGTTTGCCCTAATTCTCATTCCCTTCCCAAAAAGCCCTTTATTAATCTTTCCTAGATGCTATTTATAGCTACAACTTTGCCCTTTGGGCTGACACCTAGCACGTTCCACCTGTCATTTACAGGGATTTCTACTATAATCGATCACCAAAAATGGCCACTTCCTTTACAAAAATATTTTGACAAAAATTAGGGACAGCTGTCCCATGGCTTACGCCTCACATATTTAAAATATACATAACAGAAAACTGGCCGACACCAAAGCTTTCTCTGTTGGGCACGTGTTTGGCTGAAGAGAGTGTCTCACTGAATTCGGCCTCTTCATTCCTGTGCATGAGCTTCTCCTGGCAAAGGGTCGCCCAAGTTAATTGTCACTGATGCTGCCTGGGAAGAGGCCCTCGAATCCCCTGTTGATGCTGCTCCTAATTGGGAAGGGGGAATTGAACTGGCCGGATTTTCTGCCATTGCTGGGGAAGAGGCTGCTGGGAGAGAGGCTGCTGGATCTACTGATGCTCCTGCTGCTGCTGCAGCTTTCCTATCCTCCTCTATTATGTAGCTGTGCCACACCCCTGTGTCCCTTATGATTATGTTTGCTGCAGCAGGAAACAGGATTTTCTGAGAAGTCACATTCTTCCCGAGCTTTGTTTTAATGCTTTGTACTTCTGCTTCAGCAACTTGATATGCTTCCTTCAGCAGGTGGTTGTGAAGTGTTGATGAACCGATGCAATGTTGGAGATCATCCATGGCCAGGACATCAATCCTTTTCACATACTCCATCTGGACGCCTAGCTCCTCTTTCAGTTGAGACAACCGCTGTTCCTTTTCCGGGAAGTCTTCTAGGGTCTGAGGGAAACTCAATGTGAAGCTGTCATGGAATCCTTTGAGCTTTTGGTATAGGTTGTTGATTCTATCTATTGTCCTCTGTACACTGGCCATCAGCTTATTGGCACAGTTCCTGCCAAAGTCCAACAAGGCTATATCTTCATTAAAATCTTCCACGGCCTTAAAAGGAAGATGCGGGGGGAAACCTCCTTTCCCTTCTCTCCATGCCATCTGACTTATAAGATTTGCCTTGACACGGGTGTTCTTAGCTTTGAGCCTGTGGGCTTCCGTATTAACCTCTTTTAGCCTAACCACCATGGCCTTGAGTTTTCATACCTCATCAGTGATTAGCTCTTGGGAGCCACACACTTGCTGCAGGATATTGCATGACAGCTCGTGGAAGGGAGATAGGTCTATGGTTCTGCTCTCCGCTTGCTCCAAACGCTCAGCCAACGTTTGCTTGTCTGCTTTTAGCAGAGATGCCTTTTCTTCTGCACCATTCTTCTCTGCTTCCACAATCATCATTTGAAGTGTTAGCTGGTCCTTTTCTTCCTCCAGCTGGCTGTACTTGCTTGACAGCTCCTTATGTTCAGCGTACAAGCAGTTAAACTGGTTTACTACCAGATCTCTTTGGGCTTGCTCATTAGCCACATTTTGTTGCAGCGTGCACGCTCTTTTCTTTGTCAATATATTTTCTTTAACTATAACCCCTACATTGGCAAATGATGCCTGCGCTGTTGCTATAACTGCGGATGCCATGGCGATGGGATCTGCATCTGTGTTCTGCATGACAGCGACCTCTCGGTGAGTAACGATGTCATCATGGAAGGGGCTTTTAATCCTCTCTTCTGATTGGAGGACCATTGCTTTTCTTTTCTTATCATAGACAAACTCATTCCATTTGGACACCGTACGCTTCCCAGATGGAGTGTACGGGACAATTGGTCGGTTTATGATGTCTATGTATTCTTCCATAGGTGGGGTCCGGACTTCCTGAGCAGGGTCTACTCCTTCCTTTTGGGTACCAGAGACACCTGCTTGAGAGGTGTCTATCTCCATGTCTTGGACACCGGACCCACCTGCCTCGGTATCTTCCCTTGTCTTCGATTCTTCCTCCGCCTTCTTCCTTGCTTCAGCTTGCTCAATCTCTGCTTCTTTCTGCTTTTGGGCTTCTTCAGCCTCTTTCCGCAGTCTTTCATTTTCAGCTTCTTGCTGCTTTCTTGCTTCCTCGGCTTCCTGCTGTAACTTCGCCTCTTCTCTTAATCTGAGCTCTTCCTGAGCTCGGGCATCCTCAGCTTCTTTCTCCTTTTGCTGGGCGGTTTTCTGGGCCTTGGTTGAGCTAGAACTTGCTCCAGCACCTTGGCGACAGATCCGCAGCTCAGCCATGTTGCAGATACCTCTGAATGCTTCCTCCTCGGCATCAGGGTAGTGGGAGTATTCGAAGTAAGCATAGTTCCCCTTGCAATGCTCGGCCACTTTACCCTTTCTGTCGTTCCTGTGGAAGATGACCTCACCGAAGTGGAAGGCCTTCAACTCTTGAATAAACTCATTGGCCGAGGCAACCCCTGAAAACTTGTAAGCGCCGATGCAGAAAGGTAGAGGGGGAAAGGATGCTTTGTGTTGCTTGTAGAGGAATGCTCCAACCCCATCCAAGAAGAGTTGTCTTACTACTTCCTTGAGCACCACATAGTCTGTGGCGTACTGCGGCAATATGTATGGGGGCTTAGTCCCTCCAAACATTCTTAGGTAGGTACCTTGTTCTGAAAAGTAAAAGTCCCCATACTCCTCAAGGACTTCCAAAGCATTTTCTGACAGACAATTTGGTTCTTCCTTGAACATTTTCTCGTATAGGGGCATGATGAACCCCTCACAGATGAGTTTGTAGCTGGGCTTGTAATTCTGAGCCCACAACATCTTGAATGCGATGTAAACCGGGGCGGTGGCCCTATCCCATGTACACCCCAATTTGGGGAACTCTATCTTGGCCAAGATACAATCTATCAGGTATGAAGACATGAAGAATTCAGCCTTCTTCAAGGCCAGCCCGGGCTTAGCAGCACTTATCATTGAGGCTAGACTATCTGACAAGATAGTGGCCCAGTCAAACCCTGTCCCCTGAAATGCCACATAGTGAATGATAGGGACCCACTGAATCTTGTATACTGTGCCATCGGGCATGCCGAAGATTCTGCACAGCATTAAAGCGATCAATCTGAAAGGGGCCCTTAGGTTCTGTACGTCATATTCATCATTTCCCTTCTTTCTCAAATGCTTCCCTCCCCTCAATAGCTTCTTGGCCATCTCGACGTTATCCATTTGGCCCAACCATTCGTCAGTCAGAGCTTGTTGGACACGGGGAAATCTGTAGGCCGCCGCAATATACGCGGGTTGAAACGAGGCAATAGCCACTTTCCCGCTGTCATTTATCACTCTCCCTTTAGCATCTGCATGTTGGAGTATCCACCCGATCACTTCAGCACAGGGGAATAGCTCAGGGCGGGTAGCGGCTCTAGTTATGCCTGAGCCTCTGATATTTTGATAGATTGGTGCTTCCTCCAGCAACATATCTGGGATCTCTTGGTCCCTGATCATTCTATATATATCATCCCATCTGATTTCTGGAGGGACACCAGTGGTGCACTTAGTGTCCTTGAACGAGGTTTCAATCTTGAGAGGGGCAGGCTTCTTTTCTGTCATCTTCGCCTTCTTCTTACCGGTTTTCGGCATCTTGATTTATCCCTGATAACATCCATATCAAAGTCATCATTTGAGCAACAGACTGTAAGGTTTTAGCAGAGAGCAACATCGTTTTAATATCAATGAGATAAGTCAATGAAGCAAAATATTTAGGAAGCAAAACATTATTTCAACATAAGACACAAATTGAAACATTTGAAGCTCTTAAAAGACGAGTCTGAAATGCTCCTGAGGGGATAAGCTATGTTGCGGAAGCCATTGGTTTTCGGACCGATAGGCGGTTTGCGGAAGCAATTGGCTTCCGGTTCCGCCTTGCGGAAGGAGATGTCTTTCGTTATAGCTACGGTTGGAGAGGTTGATGGCGGGGAGACGCGGGTTGACTCGGTGAGGGCTTTGAATGCTATCGTCACGTGCGGCCACTCGCCGAGTCACTACGGGAGACTTTAGTCCGAGCGAAGGTGACGGCGCCGGGGATATGCTGACGGGGAGTGCTAGGGCGGCCATGGCTTCAGGTTTCGGCTCGCGTGGCTTGAACGTTCACGGGTTTCGGCTCGCGTGTAGGGGCTGAGGCTTATGGAAGGGCCCAGGGTTTTAAGTCCGAGTTTACGGCCGGGGACATGGAAAGCCCATGGGGCTTCGACAAATTCTCCCAAGACGAGGGGCGCGGCCTGGGGTTTTTAAAAAATGGGACACGATTAACCGCCCGCACCCACCATCACTGAAATAAAATGTTAATGTTTTAACGAATGCCTATGACGATTTTGTATGGCGAAAACTCCGTTCAACTGTATCTGACGGGCAAAACATAGCCCTTGACGGGTGTTTTGCCCGTCACAATCCCACTGAAACCCATTGTTTTCCTACAAAAGACAACCCAATGGCGAAATCCCAAGTCAGAATCCTACCTGGCACCGTGGGGATCGCTTGAGCGGGGTGGCCGCGAGCACGGACGAGCGAGGTGAGCTGGAGCGATTTGCACGGCGTCGCACGTCGTTGGCCAATTCGAAAACAGTGGTGCATTGGTTCGAGCCCCAACCGCATTTTATAAAAAACGGGCACGTGCGAGCATTAAGGTTGGTAGTTGTCGTAATTAGACCGTGGCTTAAATACGCCGCCCACCGCGGTCATGTCAAGGTACCTCGGTTTCCGTGCGACCGCCATTCGCGGGGCCAGTTTGCGAATCGTATCCGCCGTTGCGGAAGGGTTCAACGAAATCTCCCACAGTTTCGGGGCTCATAGCGGAAAGGAAACTCGAAGCCTTCCGCGAAAGACCGCCGCGTAGCGGTCGGGTAACGCCAAGGCTTCCGCCCTTTCGGAACGATGTAGCGAATGCTCCCAGTGTTTTTCGGAAGGCTTTTGCGAAAGCTTCCGCGAACCAAAAATTTCAAAGTCCCGTTGATTTTCGGGAAGGTTTGGCGAAGGCTCCCGCTAGTTTCGGAAGGCTTTTGTGAATGGCTTCCGCCGTTTCGGGAGCAAAACTTATACTCTTCCGCATATTCACCCGGGGTCGTTTCGGAGTCCTTTGCCGAGTGGTTTAAGCGATTGGCTTCCGCCGTTTCGGGAGGGTAGCCCGAAGGCTTCCGCGTTTTGGGAGCAAAGGCTGAAGGCCTCCGTGATAGTTTCTTGAAAAAAATCTAAGTCCTTTTCATAGTTTCGGAAGGAAAACGTGAGTTCCTCCGCGGGACTTATGCGGATGGCTTCCGCCGTTTCGGAAGCAATCCCTCAGCGACTTCCGCTGTTTCGGAACAGGATCTTGAATCGCTTCACCGTTTCGGGGAGGTTTCACCAATGGTTTCCGCCGCTTCGGAGCGTTTTTTACGAACTGTCCCCGCCGTTTCGGGAAAAATGTTCTAAGTGCTTTCCGGGAGACTAAGGCGAATGAGTCTCGCCAATTCGGGAGCAAATGATGAACGATTCCGCTGTTTATGGCCAAAATCTGAGTTTATTTTCGGGGAGAAATCACGGCGGCTTCCGCCGTTTCGGGTGGTTTTGTTGAATTCCCCCGCCGTTTCGGGAGAACAACTCGAACCTTTCCGCGGTTGCGGGAGGCTTGGGTGAAAAAATCTGCCGTTTCGGGAGAACAGCCGGAAGGTTTCCGCAGAATTTCAACCAAAATTCCAAGTCCTTTTCGGGAGAATGAGGCGAATAAGTCCCGCTATTTCGGGAGCAAATGATGAATTCCCCCGCTGTTTCGGGAAGTATTGTCCCAATGTTCCCGCAGATTTTGACAAAGAGAAACTCAGTCCTTCTTTCGGAAAGGTTGGATGTTTGTCTTTGCAGTCGGGGAGATAGTCCGAATTATTCCAAAACGTAGGGAAAAAACTAAGTTATCTTCTGGCTCTTTGGGGAAAACATGGAAGGATTGATGGCAAGGTGTTCAGCAGGGAAATACGATTTTCTATTACAAACAGAGCTGTCGGCTGGGATGGCTTGTCAGGTAAACTTTCTACAAAAAAAAAATAGGAGGGGCCCCAACATGTTAAAAAAAATTTTGGGGAGGGGTGTTGCTGCAACAACAAGACCACATGTTCTTTTTATGTGGAAGGAGGTGGTGCCACTTCCTCAGTGGGAACAACAAAATCTCTGAGAATCTCCATGATTTGGTGGGTGCATTGTTTAACCTTTTGGGCCTCTCTCTTTTTCCTTCGCCGAGTTTTCTTTCACACCTGTCGACCTCTGTGCTCCTGGGGTTCGCTGGAATTACTCTCCTCTATGTGGTCGATTTTTACAGGGGATGAAGGAACGTGATTATCCTCCACATCGGACCACACCTGCTCCAGTACAAAAATTACTTTGGCTCCTTGATCCTTTTCCATGACCGAGTCTCAAATGAAAGATAACTGGGCTATTGAGCCTACCACCTTTTCAAACACTGATGCGAACACTAAAATTTGGGATCCCATTTATAATGACTGTGATAATGATGGTAACCGGGAGTAATCATTTTGGCATGATCATCCGACTCGACTCTCCAAATGAGCGAGAATGATGACTAAGATCTAGGTTGGCATTAAATAGATTTAACCAGAATTTCATGTTAAGTGAAAAAGCATATGACGGCTCTGATGTGGTTTCTTTCCCTTGGGATATCATTCGTTCGCAGCAGAGGTTCTTTTCAACCGTCCCTCTCCATGATCGACCCAACACTGTCGATCTTAATCTCATTCACATCAAGACCATCCAAAGACGCGCCTCCTCTACCATGGTTCGCATATTTTGGCAACGTCGATACCTCATGCAAGTCCAAACTTTGAACTTAACAACTGTCGTAGTTATCCTCTCCACCCAATCTATATCGTTTGATAACGTGGGACCTACTGCCATTTCACAAATCAGAAAAGTTCGACTTTCCACGCATGTCAAATCAGTGAAGTACATACTAGTCGTAGATCATTCCTATCGCCCTTCGATTATATTTCCAACTTGTTTGTGGGCTAGTAGACCCCGCCCCCACTTAAAACACTCATTTTTCACCTCGCGAAGTCATTTTCTAACCGTTGATCTTCATCACTTCGGATTTGCGCTGTCCATAGGTGTCGTTATGCACTGTGGGTGGATTTTTTCATTTTTAACCTTCTTTGAAATGTTAAAACTTAGTCTTCTCAAATATTCTTATTTCGGACCTTGACATAACCACTCAGAGCCTTCATTTTCATTCTTTTGGGCCATGTGGATTTAGAACCGAGGCTTCATTCGTTATTTGCATGGCTCTGAACCATTCCAACCATCAAAACAAAATTGGTGCTAACACAATCCATCGTTTCTCTATAGCAATGATTACCGTAATTGATTGCATCCCAATATTCTATAATGATTACCATCCCTTCCATAAATTTATAAACCCACTGCATTGTGTCCTTTCTTTATTCAAATTTCAAATCTAACTACTTACGCACACTTTCTAAGTAACTGACACTTTCAATCATAAATATAAATAAATCGTACTTTAGACTACCTATCTAATCATCCTAGCTGTCACTTTTTTGACCCCTATAGTTCATAGCATGCTTTATGTCTGTTGTGATTTTCCATTCCCTTCATTGGATCTCCCCATGATGTCTACCACTTGTATTTTTATTGAAAGCAGAATAAATTTCCTAGGATTTTGTTCGAGATCTACTTGGACAAATTTATTTGATACTAAATCCTAATTCTATTCCACCTTATTACTTTTATGATTGAAAATGACTTATAGATTTTCTTTCCCTTGGGTTCCATTATAGGGCTTGAGCCAATTCCTATTGATTAGTCCTTTCATTCGCTGACTGGTTAGAGTGGAAAGCTTTGATGTGTCGGCTTATGTTATGAACAATATGTGGAATAGATCCAAGCACCAGATCCATAGCTTCAATGGATGTTTAAGGAAGTTGTTTTCATACATTATGTCCAGTGCACTAGGTTCCAAAATTTTGGTATTGATTTTTTTTTCATGCCATGCATTTTTCTTGTTTTTCTCTACCAGTTGGATGAAACTTGTGAGGAACCGATCCTCTTCCAACTCCATTAGGTCATATATCCTGTGTTGAAGTGAGTCATCATCTCTCATCCTCATAGATATGGAAACACATAGACTTGGGATGACGAAATCAAGCAATACCATAGACTAGTCTGAATGCAATGTGCATAGTGAGACTCTTGCAAGTCCTCCGGTACACCCATAAAATTATTGGAATGCATTGGTCCCACTCGTCGCACTCAACATTGCATACCTTTTTAATCACCTCCTTGAATATCTTTTTGAATGATTCCATTATACCAATTGCTTGATGATGGTATGGGGTGCTATTATGATGATAAATCATGAATTCCTGAGTGAGCGTGTGGATAGTGGAGTTCGAGAAGTGGGTTCCCTAATCACTCATTAACATCTTTACATAACCAAACCTTGTTATTACGTTCTCAAAGATGAACCGTATAGTTGTGTCTAACGTGCAATCCTTTACTTATGTGGATTCTAACCAACACATCAATTACTTTGTTGCAGTGATGTTGTACTTTGTGCCAATTCCTCACACAATAAGATCAATTTTCCCAAAGAAATCAATGTCCCACTTCTCAAATGGTTCTATCATTGTCATTGGGAAAAGAGGCATCTTATATATTCTTGAGGGATTACTGAAACATTGGAAAATGTCATACTATTTTTAATACAGCTTCGCCTCTTGGAACAACGAAGGCCACCATAAACCTATGCACGACACCTTATATGTAGTTTCCTTTCCTGCATTGTGTCCCCCTGCAAAAACTTCATGTAATTCCTATAGTATAGGTAACCATTCATGCTCCAACATAAACCTGCGCAGTATGCCATTAGATCCCAACTTGTATATTTTTCATGCAATTAACTCAAAGTCAAAGCTTTTTGTAACTAGCTATCTACGATGTGAAACCGTGCAGTCTTCTAGCAATCTACCTATCAAGAAGAATGTTGCAATATCCATGAACTAGTCGGGGATTACTTCAATGCGAAAGAGTTGTGCATCTAATAGGTCATCATCCGAGATTCCTCTTGTTTCCACATACTCTATCCTAGAGATATGATATGGCCTGAGATTCATGTGCTTTCCTAGTTTGAATACCACTGCAAAATCAAACTCCTGGAATAGGAGTAACCCCATGTAAATTCTCCCCCCTAACACTGGCTCAGTTACCAAGTACTTCAATTCTAATTGATTTTTGAAAAGCATGAATAAGTCCACATGCAGGGAGTGTCTAATCTCCTTGTAACTATCGGTTTGTGATGTGAAACTGTGCAATATTATTGCACTCTACCTATCGACAAGAATGCTGCATTATTCATGAACTAGTATGGGATTTATTCAATGTGAAAGAGTTGCACATCTAGTAGGTAATCATCCAAGTTTCCTCTTGTTTCCCCAAACTCTATCTTAGATAGATGATCTAGCTTGACATTGTTTTTTCCTGTCTTTACTACTACTTCAAACTCAAAATCCTGTAATAGGAGTAACCACCTATAGATCTACCCCCCTCCCCCCGACACTAGCTCATTGACCAAGTACATATCCTCTAAGTGATTACTGAAAAACTTGAAGAATTTCACATGGAGGAAGTGTCTAATACTTTTCAAACTATATACCATATCCAAACCTTCATGCTCTGTTGTCATGTAATTCCTCTCTACTAGATACAACTTCCTACTTTCAAGGGAGATTGGATTGTCGACATTCCCTTCACTTGAATGGGATAGCATTGTGCCTAGTGTGACAGATGATGCGTCAGAATGTACATAAAACATGTTCTCCTAGACTGGGAAGTCCAACATAGGCATTGTGACTAGATTTACTTTGAAGATATTTAAATCTTGTTGTCACTCCTACATCCAAAGGTATTTGATCTCCTTCTTTTAAAAGACCTCCAAATTTGTTGTAATATTGACATAATTGTGAATAAACCTTATTTAGTAGTTAGTATGGCCCAGAGTACCACAAAATTCATTAGCTAACATTGGGGCTGAAAGGTTCATGATTACTACAATATTTTCCAGGTCTACAAGTAATCATTCCTCGCACACAATATGCCCCAAAAGAATTGCAAATGGGGTAGAAAATATGCACTTCTTCAGGTTCAATGAAATGTGCATATGTCTGCACCTATCCACCATCAATCTCAATACCTATAAGTGGTTATTCAATAGACTAAACCCAGTGAAGTCATCTAAGTAGAATTCCAAAACCATGTGCATAAATTCCTTGAATATTGAAACCATTGCTCTGGAGAACATTATTGGGGTGCTTTTGAGCCTAAATTCCATGGCATTGTAGGAAAAATATCCTCATTCAATTGCAAAGTTTATTTTTCTTTTAGATATTTATTCCTACCGATAGAAATAATCCCTCTTAGGTTAAAGCAAGATAAACTAACTCTAATCTAAGACAAAAATGAAACAAATGTGACCTTGAATCCTAGAGTCAACAAGCATTTAAAGATTTATGTATTGAAGAAAGGGAGAGAAGATAACTGACCTTTTACTCTGATGTTTGTCCCGCTTGTAGTCTAGATCTCGAAGTCCTCGCGATGAACCTGTTAAGATCAAACAACATACAAGCATATACAATTCTCTAAGTACCTTGAATTACAATTTAGAATCCAAATCTAAACTAGATACAAAATCATGTAATTGAATCACAATCAACATACGCAAGTTTGGGAAACAAGACAAGTTCTTTTATTGGAAACTTGATGATGCTTACAATGGTTCCTTGATGTCCAAGCCAACTTTCATCTCCAAGTTCCTCCTCTAGCTATCTCTGCAAAAGTCTCAAGATCATAGGTTGGATGCCCCAAAAGTCCTCCATTTGGCTCATGGATGGCCTCTCCTTTATAGTGCTTGGAAGGGTTAACTAAAAGGAGAGTAAGATGGATCTAATGAGTGTTTAGTGGATCAGGCATACTAAATAGAGAGAGGGGGTTGGGATCGAATCAGAGTTGATAATCCCAAGAAAATATCTCGAAATATGAGATCCATGATCCATGGAAAAAGGCTAAAAAGGGATTTTCCCGCCCCTACGTCTGAGCATAGTGCGACAATTTCCCAAATTGTCGTGCCCTAGGGTCTTAGCATAGCACGACAACCCTAATTATCGCTACCCAGCAGATGTGCAAAGCACGAAAATATATGCAGATAGGGTCAGATTTGGTGACACGTGGTAGATAAGGTGATTTCTTCGGCATTCAGTCAATGGATTTTTCTCCTGAGTGTCTAGATGAGACCAAGGAGGGTACCAGTAATGTATGATGTTCATTAGGTATAAGCATCATTAGGTCACATGGTATAAGGATGCGACACTAGGCTTAATGTGTAACTTTGAGGTATAACAATTTTCTTGCAATCTTCTTAAACAATGCACACATGATGGTACACTGAGAACCCATCAACAAATGAATAGGATTCCATCCCCACTACATTATCCAATACTTCATTTCTAAATGGGGTGGGGAAAGGATCACCTATGCAAGTTGCATTTAAGTTCCTCATATCCACACAAATCCAAATTTCACTAGTTTTCTTGTCTTGCACCACCATAGGGATGATCCATTCTTATTCCCCAGTCAGAAAGATGATCCCTACATATAGCATCAGGTCTAACTCCATTCGTGATTTTTCCTTGTACCTTGGATTCAACCTATATGATCTCTTTCTGATTGGATTAGCCCCTTATTTGAGTTTGATATTCATTTCTCCTAGTGAACTTGTTATCCCCTTAATTTTGAAAATATACATGCGAATAGGTCCTCATATTCCTTCAGCAGATCAACTGCCTAGGTAATAGTTTCTTGATCCCACTAGTCACCTATGATGGCCACCTTTGGCTCAACTTACATTCCTATCTAATACTTCCTGGTCTTTAGAGGATCCATAAGATCTAGCGTAGTCTTGGTGGATGGATAATTTTTTACCATGTGTTCTCCTATAGTTTCTTTGATTTCTATCTTGTACGAATCTTCCTCTCCATCCATATTTGTGCTTCCCACCTTCCAGTAGAATTCCAATTGGATTAACTATGAAAAATTATTACTGTATGAACATATTGGTTTCCCCACAGGATCCCCTTACTTCTGTGTAAAGATAAAATGCTTCGTGTGATGGAGAATTCTATCCATGTTAGGATTTCATATGCTAATCTTAAATGTGGTAGTGAACTGCATACTCATCTTTTCCTAGGTTCTTGTCTTCCTCCTAGACTCCTGATGCACATACCAACTACGTGGTATGACATCCATGGTATGCATGAACCTATGGACCCATTGACTTCGTGATATGCTTTTCACTGTCCACCTTTTTTTGTAGTACCCCAAATGCTCCTGTGGGTGTTCAATACCTTTAAACCTATTTATTAATTCTAGGTCTGTGGAAAGATGGAATTGTTGAGATATTGTAACTTCAAAGAATATTATATTTGTACTTTATTATTCCGGAGATGTTTCACTCCTCCGTGAAGATCTTATTGTATATCCGGAGATGTTTATTCCTCCGTCGGAATGTGGTAACTCGGGTTATTAGACTTCCTTAGTGGGGGTCGGCCCTATATGTGTTATGTGGGTCAAAGGGTTATTAGACCACCCTAGAGGGGTCGGCCCAGTCAGTTGTAGTGGGGTATTTAACCCATTGGTTAAATACGAGCCTACGTGTACCTGTGTAAAATACATGTCAGTGTAGTGTATAAATAGAGGAGGTGTGTTCCTCATTTGACACACTCACACACTTGAGGATAGCGCACTTGTGGAGGAGAGGTCTACTATTGTGGAGGAGGAGATCATGTCTCAGGGTTTCATCTTTGTATATTGCTGTTCATCTATATTGAGGAAGCTTTGCTGGGTTTTCTACCCCATGAGGGTTTCCCAGGATAAATCTCTGTCTCTTGTGTTTATGCTGTGCTTGTTGTTTCTTCAGTGATCCTGTATATGCTATTATTGTGAAATGGAATGTAATGCTTCTATTTTCTGTCTTAGCATATTGAATTTTAACATGGTATCAGAGCTAACCTGAAGGAAGACAAGGTATGGCACTAAAGACACTTGCTTTACTTACGACAATTTGAAGGTTAGGTTTTTACATAGCAAAAACCAGTCATCGTAGCACTTTCGCTATAAATCCGTTTTGGAAAAGTTTTAGGATCTGAAATTGTTACAGGACGAATATTAAATATCCAGGTACCTTGTGTCCAAAGGAAAACCTCTAATTCGTTGTACTTTGTGATTTATGATCTGTACAATATAGGGTTTCTGCCTCTTCCAGATCTGAGTCAAAATCAGGTGACCTTGGGAAAAAGGTCATATCTTGGGCTAGGAAGCTCCAAATGAAATTTCGTAAAAAGTGACAGGTAGTAAACATTCTGTAATATCTCAGAAAACGTTTTCAGAGGCCGAAGTTGAACCAGTGACACGTGGCACTCCGTACAAGTTCGCTCTCCTGTATTATCCCATAAACAGGTCATGTTGCGACACTTGGCATAACTCTCTCTCAGAGAGTCCAATTGAGGTCAGACCTGTCAGGATGGAAATATAACAGGCCTAGATACCTCAG
This sequence comes from Larix kaempferi, assembly GCA_027924585.1. Lineage (NCBI taxonomy): Eukaryota > Viridiplantae > Streptophyta > Pinopsida > Pinales > Pinaceae > Larix > Larix kaempferi. The sequence continues at coordinate 15,762,154 of BSBM01000637.1, read as the reverse complement.
AAAATGTTTTCAGAGGCCGAAGTTCAAACAGTGACACGTGGCACACCGTACAAGTTCGCTCTTCTGTTTTATCCCAAACCAGGTCACGTTGCGACATTTGACATAACTCTCTCTCAGAGAATCCAATTGAGGTCAGACCTGTCAGGATGGAAAGATAACAGGTCAGGCTATCTCACTAAACGTTTTCAGACCCTGTGGATTGAAAAGTTTGGAGTTACACCAGAAACAATCAGGTACATATTTCTGTCAAAACAGAATTATTTTTGAGTACCTTCATTCATGGCTTCCGGAATTTAGGGCTTTGAAGAAAGTTGGAATTTTTGTAAACGGAGACCACGGCTGAATGATACTCATCAAAATAGAAATTTAGAGACCAAGATCAGATTTTTTGGTTGGGCAGAAGGCCAGGCTTGATCAAACCCTAGTTCGGGACTTTGATCAGAAAAGTGGAAAATTAGGGCTTCTGTAAAAATGGGAATTTTTGAAATCTGTGACCATGGCTGGAAGCTCCTCAGAAAAATAGAAGCTTAGAGCTTTGGATCAAACATTTTGATTGGGCAGAAGAGTGGGATTCATCCAACCCCAGTTTAGGGTCACGTCCAGTGAATCCGGAAGTTTCAAAGGCAAAATTGAGGAGTGAAACTTTGCAATTTTCAAATTCTGAATATATCAGTTTGATCAGCTCATCAAGGTCTAGTTCTTGCAAATCAAGTGGATAGGGTTAATCCTAGAAGAAGATGGATTGGTCACCTGCATAAGTGAAGGAGTTCCTGTTTCAGAGGGAGATGAGGCTAAGGCTTTACATAAGGAGATTACAAGCGATCTCGACAGGTATGACTCATCGAGGTATGTTTTGAGATTCGTTCATGATTAAGTTTATGGTATGTTTGTCTTCATGTTATTACGGTTAGTACAATCTTGATTTTAGATTTGTTTTATCACCTTAACAAAATTATGAATGCATGATAGAAGATATTCATTGGTTAGGGTGTTGACACTTATGATTGTACTAATGCATTATGATGTTGTGTGAGGTTGATGTTGTCTGCTAACAAGATACAGGTACATCACAAAAGACAAATCAGGTTCCATGACCATGAAAACATGAAGACAAAGACTCATCCATAATATTTGTTCTACTTACGAGGTATGTATGACTTTGTTATATTATGCTTAACCTATGAGACATGCAGGTTCTAGCTGAGGATCTCTAAATCATTGAAGAGATTGTTTAGGTATGTTGTACATAACTAAGTAGGTATACTAACCCAGGTATGTTTCCCATGAATCTTACCTTGTGTTAGGATCCCGTATATAAGTATACTTGGTATGATTGGTTATGCTTATTCATAAAGTTAGTAATCAAGGGATTATGCATATTATGTCTTTTATTCTGAGTGATGATATGCATGAGTAAAAGAAGACTTCCCTGAAATCTTGAATACTAATGTTTATTAACTATAATCATGACTATACATTCTCAAGATTATTTAGAACTATAATGTTTTGATAACATTTAGAACATACTAATGGGTGTATGTTTGTGTATGAGATCATGAGGATGACACTTGAACATGCACAGTGGTACAGAATGAATAGAAGTTCAAAAGACATACAGAAGATCAAGCGGGAGGCAACCACACAAACATAAAAGATAAGTATTTGAGTTGTTATTTGAAATAGTAAATGATATTGCCTGTAATAGGTTGTATGCAAATTTGTATTCCTATAATATATCATGCTGAGTGTAAATATTCATAGAACATTGAATAGTATACTACTAATATGTATATGATTGGTAAATTGGACAAACATTCCATTGTTGCTTGTCTAGAATGAAACCTCTTTGCTGACATGCTGAGAGTTGTGCACACTCTCGATAGTATGTTCTGGTAGAGATGGAAGGAATCTAGATAGCCACTGTATGCATACAGGATATGGGAAAGTGTTGTGCCAAAGTATTGGTCAAATTAGTTGCAAAGCATGTGATGAGGTACATAAAGGATACGATAGACTTTGATCTATGCTATCTTGGAGATCATGACTTCAGATGGCTACTCAGATGGTGTTTGGGAAGAAAGTGTATCAGACAGGAAGAACACATCGAGAGGATGTTATAGTCTTGAATCTACCATGATCTCATGGTTCAGCAAGGAACAATCTAGTGTGGCTCTCAGTACTACTGAAGCATATATATATATAGCTGTCTGCTCCGCCAGCTGTGAAGCAGTGTGGCTTCAGAAGCTATTATATGGAGTGTTTGAATTAGAAATGAATCAAGATAGAAAATCTTGTATTCCACGATAAGTCAATAACACATAGAGATCCGATACTTCTATATACGAGATATAGTGCAGAGAGGAGCTATCAAGCTCGAGTATATAAGCACTGAGGATCAGATTGCTAATATCTTGACTAAACCTCTGTCTCGAGTAAAGTTTAAATACTTTCGAGACAAGCTTGGTATAGTCCAGAAGGACCCTCCTCGAAAGGGGGAGTAGCATAGTATCTGATAACAAGTCTGTCTCATCAATGATGAGGTTACCTATTTACTGCACTTAGCTACTTAGAATTATTTAGATTTAGAACTCTTATATATCTTTTATTTTAGATGTATACATGTTTTTGATGTGATGTATACATGTTTTGATGTTAGATGTATTAGTGAGAATACATGCTAGATGTATACATGTTTTTGATGTGATGTATACATGTTTTGATGTGATACATGCTCTTGGATATTTGTACCTGTATAGATGAGAATACAGTTGAGGGGATTGGATCATCCCTGGACTTTCAGTCCTAAAAAGAGCCGTAGACATGAGGTCTCTGAGAATGAAGTCCTTGGTGGACTTGAGGGGATTGGATCATCCCTGGACTTTCAGTCCTAAAGAGAGCCGTAGACGTGAGGTCTCCGAGAATGAAGTCCTTGGTGGACTTGAGGGGATTGGATCATCCCTGGACTTTCAGTCCTAAAGAGAGCCGTAGACGTGAGGTCTCCGAGAATGAAGTCCTTGGTGGACTTGAGGGGATTGGATCATTTCTGGACTTTCAGTCCTAAAGAGAGCCGTAGACGTGAGGTCTCCGAGAATGAAGTTCTTAGTGAACATGTAAGGGGATTGGATCATCCCTAGACTTTCAGTCCTAAAGAGAGTCGTAGACGTGAGGTCTCCGAGAATGAAGTCCTTGGTAGACTTGAGGGGATTGGATCATCCCTGGACTTTCAGTCCTAAAGAGAGTCGTAGACGTGAGGTCTCCGAGAATGAAGTCCTTGAAGGGATTGGATCATTCCTGGACTTCAGTCCGAAAGAAGAGCCGTAGACATGAGGTCTCTGAGAATGAAGTCCTTGGTGGACTTGAGGGGATTGGATCATCCCTGGACTTTCAGTCCTAAAGAGAGCCGTAGACGTGAGGTCTCTGAGAATGAAGTCCTTGGTGGACTTGAAGGGATTGGATCATTCCTGGACTTCAGTCCGAAAGAAGAGCCGTAGACGTATGTCTTCGAAAATAAAGTTCTTGGTGAACATGTGAAGGGATTGGATCATTCCTGGACTTCAGTCCGAAAGAAGAGTCGTAGACGTATGTCTTCGAAAATGAAGTTCTTAGTGAACATGTAAGGGGATTGGATCATCCCTCGACTTTCAGTCCTAAAGAGAGCCGTAGACGTGAGGTCTCCGAGAATGAAGTCCTTGGTGGACTTGAGAGGATTGGATCATCCCTGGACTTTCAGTCCTAAAGAGAGCCGTAGACGTGAGGTCTCCGAGAATGAAGTCCTTGAAGGGATTGGATCATTCCTGGACTTCAGTCCGAAAGAAGAGCCGTAGACGTATGTCTTCGAAAATAAAGTTCTTGGTGAACATGTGAAGGGATTGGATCATTCCTGGACTTCAGTCCGAAAGAAGAGCCATAGACGTATGTCTTCGAAAATGAAGTTCTTAGTGAACATGTGAGGGGATTGGATCATTCCCGGACTTCAGTCCTAAAGAAGAGCCGTAGACATGAGGTCTCTGATAACAGAACGATAGGACTGGATCGTCCCTGGACCTCGGTTCAAAATGTACGTGATAAATCCTAGAATTGCTCTAGGTTACATCCAGCATGAAACAGGGCTGGCTCTGTAGTTGTGATACATCCAGCATGAAACAGGGCTGGCTCTGTAGATGTGATACATCCAGCATGAAACAGGGTTGGCTCTGTAGTTGTGATACATCCAGCATGAAACAGGGCTGGCTCTGTAGATGTGATACATCCAGCATGAAACAGGGCTGGCTCTGTAGTTGTGATACATCCAGCATGAAACATGGCTGGCTCTGTAGTTGTGATACATCCAGCATGAAACAGGGCTGGCTCTGTAGATGTGATACATCCAGCATGAAACATGGCTGGCTCTGTAGTTGTGATACATCCAGCATGAAACAGGGCTGGCTCTGTAGATGTGATACATCCAGCATGAAACAGGGCTGGCTCTGTAGTTGTGATACATCCAGCATGAAACAGGGCTGGCTCTGTAGTTGTGATACATCGAGCATGAAACAGGGCTGGCTCTGTAGTTGTGATACATCCAGCATGAAACAGGGCTGGCTCTGTAGATGTGATACATCCAGCATGAAACAGGGCTGGCTCTGTAGTTGTGATACATCCAGCATGAAACAGGGCTGGCTCTGTAGATGTGATACATCCAGCATGAAACAGGGCTGGCTCTGTAGATGTGATACATCCAGCATGAAACAGGGCTGGCTCTGTATATGTGATACATCCAGCATGAAACAGGGCTGGCTCTGTAGACATGACACATCCAGTATGAAAGAGGACTGGCTCTGTGGTGGTAAATCCTAGATCTGATCTAGGTCACATCCAGTATGAAAAAGGACTGGCACTGTGGTTGGGATTAGATCGTCCCTAGACATGAGACTTGTCTTAAAGAGATAAGGATTGATCATCCTGGAACTTGATCTGGATTGTATCATCCATGGACCTATGTCCTAAAGAGAGCAGGATTGATCATCCTGTAATATGATCATGTGATGACGATGCTGATGATCGATGTTGATGATCGTGTGATGACGATGCTGTTGATCGTATGATGACGATGCTGATCGTGTGATGACGATGCTGTTGATCGTATGATGACGATGCTGATCGTGTGATGACGATGCTGTTGATCGTATGATGACGATGCTGATCGTGTGATGACGATGCTGATGATTGTGTGATGACGATGCTGATGATCGTATGATGACGATGCTGATCGTGTGATGACGATGCTGATGAATCGTGTGATGACGATGTTGCTGATCGTGTGATGACGATGCTGCTAATCGTGATATGACGATGTTGATGATCGTGTGATGACGATGCTGCTGATCGTGTGATGACGATGTTGATGATCGTGAGATGACGATGCTGATGATCGTGTGATGACGATGTTGATGATCGTGAGGATCCATATGATGATATTGTTGTAGCTGTTCAAGTGCTACAGAAGATAAAGACTCAATACCGAAGATGTCGATGTTCCAGTATTGAAGATGTTCCAGTAACTGCTTGAGTTACTAATGATGTTGAGAAAGCTTCCAATGATTTATAGATGTATCATGTATGATGTTGATGACTCCTTACTCGTGCAGATGCTGTTATAATATCCTTCTCGTTAAGGGGGAGTGTTGAGATATTGTAACTTCAAAGAATATTATATTTGTACTTTATTATTCCGGAGATGTTTCACTCCTCCGTGAAGATCTTATTGTATATCCGGAGATGTTTATTCCTCCGTCGGAATGTGGTAACTCGGGTTATTAGACTTCCCTAGTGGGGGTCATCCCTATATGTGTTATGTGGGTCAAAGGGTTATTAGACCACCCTAGAGGGGTCGGCCCAGTCAGTTGTAGTGGGGTATTTAACCCATTGGTTAAATACGAGCCTACGTGTACCTGTGTAAAATACATGTCAGTGTAGTGTATAAATAGAGGAGGTGTGTTCCTCATTTGACACACTCACACACTTGAGGATAGCGCACTTGTGGAGGAGAGGTCTACTATTGTGGAGGAGGAGATCATGTCTCAGGGTTTCATCTTTGTATATTGCTGGTCATCTATATTGAGGAAGCTTTGCTGGGTTTTCTACCCCATGAGGGTTTCCCAGGATAAATCTCTGTCTCTTGTGTTTATGTTGTGCTTGTTGTTTCTTCAGTGATCCTGTATATGCTATTATTGTGAAATGGAATGTAAAGCTGCTATTTTCTGTCTTAGCATATTGAATTTTAACAGGAATCTAATATTTATTCATATCTCAACCAAATCCCAACTGCATAGGTCCTATTTATGTATTTCCCACCAGTGTGTAGTCATCATCCTAACTATTGCATCCATCACTTGCAATATATTATCCTATGATACGTTTTCTTCCATCTCTTCCAAAAAGGTATCCACCCTCTTTCTTCCACTGAAAGTTTGGTGGATCACATAGCAGTGACCCGATCTAATGCACTGAATTAGTGGTCATCGTGTATCTCCAGGAAGATACTTCATAAAATCAATTTTTCCATCAGTCCAATGCATCTCAAGAATTCATGTCAAAGAAAAATACACTACGCCAACTCAATTCTCCTGTTGTAGTTGGATTTACATAGTCTTCCCTTCATTCAGTCACATTGTATATATTCTCAATCTCAATGCTACTTACATCATCCTTTATAGTCTTTATGTAGCGCTCTCATTATGTGGAATCGAGCAGTGCCAACATGCATAGCTCTTCCTTTCCAAATAACATACATCGCTGCTTCAAATTCAATATGGTGTTGTTGTCAAATTCCTAATCTAACCTCAAAAGATTTGGATAGGTATTTTTGTCTTTAAGTATCTCTATTACGTCAAAGACTATCACTAATTTTACCCCGTAAATATCCACCTCGACTCACATTCTCCATCCTACCAATGGATACATTCTATACTAGTTTTCCAACCTAAACTGAGAGGGGATGATACTAGATTGGGTTTTCCCATCAGTTACCAAGACTTTCTGGGAAATATCTTGACATTTGACTCTAGGTTGAGAATTATGTATTTCATTTCATACCTTCCCAACTCAAGTGTTATCTTGAATTATTTTCCTTTGTGTCTTTTCTTACTTACCCGTTGCACACTCCTCTAGGGTAGTGGTGCCAAAATGGGATTTTCCATATCTCTCATTTCCGTGATCTTCATGGGTAGGATCTCCAATTTATTATCCATTTGAGTATCACTGAACACTTTAAGAAAACAGTACATAAAGTTACTTATCTATTCCTCAGGTTGATCATTCTTTGGCCTTCTACACCTTTTCTTCCTCTTGCAATGCAATCCATTGTTGCTTTCATTGTGCATGTTGCACAATAGTTCCTCCTCGTGTAGTCTCTTTTAGTGATCCTCCTCTTCGTGTAACCTTTGTAGCTAGTCCTCTTTACGTAGTCTCTCCTCATGTATCCCTCCTTCCCATATGGATTCTTCCTCAACTACTTTCTGTGCATCACGCAAGAACTACCTTTGGTGCAGAACATCAAGCTTTAGTAGATCTTGCATTATTTTCTTCATCTTGGATTCGATTGGTTGCTCAATGCAATGTGCTCCAAATATTTTTTCCACGGCCTTGGAACCCCCTGAGAGTCTCTTTCTTACCATAGGTAGGGTCCCTTCCACCAATATTTTCTCGTGGTTTGGTTGTTACCATATTACAACAACCCTTATTCTATTTCCACTTCACTACTAGATATGGGAAATCCTTTTTCAAGTGTTTTGTGTTGTGACAGTACCCATATTAGAGGGCATGAGGTTTGGTTAAAAATCATTATGTATGGCATGGATCGCCAAATTTAAAGTATATGGATTTCCCACCTCCACCTCCATATCCTCTACCTAATCCCTGATATCCTCCATGCCCAGCTCCTTGATTTTGTTCTTTGTTGGATCCTTTGTTTTCCTCCACCCCTTGGACATGAAATGTGTCTGCAATATGGCCCTTCATGAGCTAAAGTGTGTGGATTTTTTTTAAATCGTGCCCCACTAGCTTCAAAAACTTGTATAAAGGGGTATCTGTAGAAATAGGATACTTCTACAAGGTCGGGAATTCGGTGGGAGAGTGTCCCCATGTATTACATATCTCACACGATTCCTCCTAGGGACTAGCTAGGAACAGTCTAGGAGTGCCTCTATCCATATAATTATTCAAAGTAGGGCACTCATTCTTGTGGTGACCCTCTTCCCTACAGAAAGGGCACCACACATTTCTCAAACTTTCTTCTCGATGGATTGCTCTTATAAATATGCGACTAGCATAGCAAGATGCAAGTAAAACTTCAATCCCTTTTATATACTCTACTCCTAGATTGGTTTCTTAGTGCATGGAAATATACAGGGCCTCCAACAATTTTCCCACTTTCTACTGAGCAAAGGGAACTCTGATATGTGACAGTAGGCCAGCGATGAACCAATCTTGATGTTGTACATCCTAAATCTAAAATCCTAGGTGATCCAAGAGGATCTTGAATCATTGATCATTCTACCATATGGAATCACCAACCCTCTATTTGATTTCTTTTGATTTCTTTTATGTCAGTTATGCATTGAGATTATGATTTAGGATTCAGGAATTCTTTTAAGAGATCCATCTTGGTGATCTCTAGCATCCTCGTCTATCCTAGGGATATCATTGTCTTATATTTCATGCACTAGGTTAGGGTTTGGTCTTTGAAAGGAGTATCTAACTATGAAATCTTTGCAGCTTCATCATTAATCTAATTTACTAACCAAATGGATTTGCAGGTAATCCAATGTATCTTGGAATCATCTTTCCTTATCCCATGGAAGATGGAAAATCTCAAATTTGAATCAATGGTCATTGTCATTCTACTATGTGCCGATGAACGAGCTTGTCTTGTTAGAACTAGTGTTGTTTTGTTTAGAACTGTAGTATTCTCTTCTATATTATAGGTTTCTAGGGTAGGACTTACTTATACTCCTCGTATTGCTTCTCTTTCAACTTCAGAGCTTACTTCTCTCTCAAACTTGGTTAATAAAATTCCTTGTCTATCTACTAAAGGGCGTAAGGGGGTTGAGATAAAGAGGGATTTCCTTAATGAACATTGAATCGAGGAGAGGTTATTTATAGTTGCACAGTCCCTATGATAGCCATATCATTTCTTCCATTTAACTACACTTCTACTCCTTCCAAGTCCTTTGGGTTTCCTCTTCATACCCTTCCCCCTCAACACGGGGTGTATGCTTCTATGCTATTAGGTTCCATGGTCATTAACCCTTTCTCAACAAACAACATTTTGATCTTGACCCAGGTGTCTCTACCCAAAACAAATTCTAGGAACCACTTCAAACCTAGCCTCTGGACAACTATATGACTCACTACACTCTGTTGCAAACTCCATGATATGTCCTTCCTTAACCCGCTAGAACTAGAAATATACTGCTCTAGACCATTTATGATCCAAGTTCTTCAAGGTATCTATTTTCTCCTGATTGCACTGTATGGTATTAGGACTTCTCCATGTGTTATTGATTTCATTTATTCTCTTTACACAGTCATGAAAAAGACAAGGAAATTCACCAAATAAAATTGCAAGCAAGTTATAGTATATCTACCTTTCTTTCAACCTTTTAGGGTTTATATGTAGGCCTTTGGTCTCCTTCTTCACAAATTCATCTCCTTTCACTTGAAACCATTATTCAATCTCACATTTGGTCGGTTTCCATGTCATCAAGAAATCCTTCCACCATGATACCAATGTCAAGTAATGACAATGGAACCAATTGTTGGCTGTGGTCAATCAGACCTAGGTTTCGAAAGGATTCTCCAACAAGTAACCTGCATGCACTAGCATATTCAATATTATGAACATAGAATGAGGTATCACGTAAGGAATGCATAGGAATCACAAGGACCTATTGATGCAAGGGAATAGATTTGATTGTCAACACAAGGAAACCAATTCGATCCAAAAACTTCAAAAAACAATTGAAAGTGTTTCCCTATTTCCCAGTCGTTTGGGATGAGCTCTTCCGACAGAAATAATCTTCTTTTCTCCTTAGGGTTTTGATTCTTAATAAGAATACTTATGATCTCAATAAATACTACAATAAGTAATCCTAAAATATCTAATAGAAATTGGGGTTAATTTGGTTACAAAATTCAAGTAGGAAAACTTACTTGAAATGGGTTAAAATACATCACTTGAGTTTTGTTAATTAAATAGGATGCAATGAAAAAAATAAAGATAAATATTTATTTTCATCAAAATAATCCCTAATGGTAATAGTTAAACAGAAACATTATTCAACTAAACTAGTTTTAAGATACAAAATCAAATGCTCGGAACAACCATTGATAAAATCAATAAATAATCAAGTCAGAGAAATTAGTATTTCAGGATGTTGATAATCTGCAAGAGACCCTGTCATAACAGAGATACATGAACAAATTCACATCACCCTGTCACAATATCTCACCAAAATGAATAAATTCATAATGGTTAATTAACCTTTAAACTTATTAACATTCGAAACACATTCAAGAATGATTGAATTAAAAGGAAAGACAAGGAGAATAAGAAAAAAATATCTCGCATTATTCCAATAACCAAATGCAAGAAACATTGCACCTTTTATTCACAAGTCTATAAATCATTACATAACTAGTTTCAAAAGACATAAAGTTATACCAAGACTGGTACAAATAAATTCCACCAATGGTTCCATAGTGTCCCCCACTCTTCTCTCTGAGGGATCAAAATTAATACAATGAAGCTGATAAAGATAGATGCACAAAAGAAGGCCAAATACCCTAAATCTAAGGAAGAAATACTAACTACCCTGGTTGAAATTAGTAATATAATCCTTCTATTCAGCATAAATATTCCACATCTCGGTCACATCGGGATAGTTGACATGTTCCAACTGTAGCTACGCTTTACACATATAGGTTATGATTTCTTTATTGCGTATCTTGGACCAAGTGTTGAGAAAACTTTGCAACATAGCTTCCAATTGACCCGGGGATGAAATAAACAATCTAAATGAAGAGATGTCCAGTTGAGTGGTGTTTCAGATCATGTCTGCAGATTGGTCCCTCTGCTCATCCACCTCAGCAATTCTTAAATTTGCTGGAATTGATTCTTCCAACTCAACAAATACAGGCATTCCCATATTCTCCATGTGATCATCTATCAACATCCACTATCTAGTGCAAATATTTTGGCCTTTCTCAATCATATGAGCCACCTCATCACATACAAGTTTCCAAGACTTGATCGATATGTGGGTTGTCATCAATTTTATTGAGTCCAAGTGAAAAAGCTTCTGTTGAGTAGTATTCAAATGGGTTTTACACTCACAAATATTCTCATAATTTGAATGATCATTCTTCCTTTTATCCACATGGTATGCAAGATTATCTGACAAATGTTCAAAATAATTGAAGTCACCGTACACTTAATTTAGGCCTTGAAGGTACAGGGTCTGAATCTACCTCAAATTATTGTTGTAGGAAATGGCTTCATCCTTGAATTCTTGTGCATTCAATTTGAAAAAGGTAGAAAAGGGATTACAATCTTTGATTTGTTCCATTTGCATCTTGAGATCAACAATATTAGAGGCTTTCTCAGTCACGTTAGCTTCTGTAATTTCCTTTTGTTGAGACAACTGTTGAATCTTCCCTTGCAAATTTTGTAAGTCAAAGTGATGTTGATATTTGAGGTCTTCCATTTACTTGATCAAATTCTGATGAAGAGAGTCCTTATATGCCTGCAATGCCACATTATTAGCATTTTCTTCTTCTAGTTCCTTATTCAGAGTGGACATAGAATCAAAATTAGCACCAACAAAGGCTCCCATTGATGCAGCAAATTATATGGCCTCTCTCTATGGGTCATTAGTGTCCTGCTTCCATATGAATTGGTTAGGGATTGGACCAACTTTCAGTTCTCCTTACCTATTTATTTTTGAACCTTTTCTTAGCACTGCCTTATGTCACTTGCTGAAACAATAGCCTCCAAGCACCACTAAAACATCTTCACCAAAGTCTATTGAGTCTTCAACTATGGAAGTCAGAATTTTTGTGGTATTAACAATAGGAAATGGTTGAATATCCATGGTAGTTACTAACTAAGATGAATATTTGGGTGGTGGAAGGACGACTTGGGGAGAATTAGTTGTAGTAAAATTTTCAGAAGGGAATTCAATAGACTGAGTAAGAGGAGTAGTAGTTCCAGACTATAGAGGAATGGAAGGGGTGTCAAATTCATCCAATAGAGTATCTGATTGGGAGGTTGTAGGTTTTTGTGAAACAATAATGTCAACTAAGATGTCCAACCTAGTCTCATTTGGTGAATTAGGATATTGTGCAACTGAATATGAAGGGTTGGGTGTAGGAAGCAAATCGTGGTTGGGTGTAGGAAGCAAATCGTGTGGTGAATTTGAAGTAGACTGGGGAATAGGATCATCAACAATAGGGATTTTTTATAGACCATTGTCTCAATATGGATGCGAAGAATTACCATTAACGGTTTGGATATATTGAGAAGCATATGTTTGATGAGGTTCCTCTACTACTGGATTTGGATTGATAACCTCCACAGGTTGCTCTTTTTCTAAATCAATAACATCATTAATGGTTGTTTGAAGTGGAGGATTGATAACTAACCTAGTTTGTTTCTCAACCTTCAAAGAGATATTTGGTGTTATATTAGGAGTAGGAGCCATGTTATAAACAAATTGAGTATGGGAAAAAAAAATACCTTGAAGTACTTGCGTCTTTTGAATGAGGGTATTAATATTTTGAATGGGAGTGGAAGATTGAGAAGCCAACATAGGATGCTTATCCTACTTCTTGTCTAATTGTTGATGTGCATTGGACTGAGATGAGGATGAATTACTGACAAATATAACTTTATTGGAATCCTCCATTGCTTCCATAACAACTTCGTTTTGTTGTTGAAAAATTATATCTATCTCCTCCATAACCCTAATCCATTGTTGCTTTTGCGCTTCATGTATGAGGATCCTCTGGTCTGCATCTATCACTTTTCTCAAAATTTGTTCAAAACTATGTGCACCTTGGTATAATGAATCATTTGGTTGTTTCTCATGTACATAAGAGTTTTTCAAATGTGCTTGCTTGAAATGATGTACTATAAACCCCCTGGGGTCATGTATCCTTTTCTCCACAAAATCCAATTTCAACTGATCAAATGCTTTGGCTAAAATGATACCATGGGTTTCATTCTGAATTATTAAATGCCCAATGTATACAGGGAATTTAGGCCATGCTCTTCTCTTTGAAGAATGACAATGACCATGAAATCCATCGTAAACAGTCTCGAAAGATACCTCAGAAAAATACATCCTATCAAGGACAAGCCTTGGAAACAAATGCACTAATTTACTACCCCAAATTATGAGTTAAGAAAAATACTCTCCCACGTACGATTCACCTATAGTACCAATCAAAGAAATAACATTTTATAAAAACTTGGGAGAATTCCTTTTGAAGATGGAAAAATAACCAACACTAATGAACTTGTCACATATGTCATAAATATAGGGTTTGTAGTTATATTCCCAGAGAATTGAACAATAAATGTGGATTGGAGGCTTCTCTTTGGTCGAGTTCCATTTCATGCAAGGATAAGAGAAGGAAGCACACACTATATCCATCAAATACGCAGACAAGTAAAACTTAGGCTTCTTAATGGCCGAAGTCTTTTGTGCATGAGCAATTTCCTCTTTAAAGGTGATAGAAAAAGTTTGTGCCCAATTGAATATTTTACTTGTGGTGGATATGTAATGTGCCAAGGGTGGCCATTCCAATTTGAAGTACTAGTAGCTATATGCACCATAAAACCCACAAAAAATGGCTACAAGTAGTTTATACGGATCTCTAAGCAGACAAATTGGATATTGCCTATTCATCCTGAGTATGAAAGTATCAAGGTCAACCATCTGGGTTTTCAGGAGAATGTCTGGTTCATATGTGTTCTCAAACATATTTATGAATTCCTGTGTAAGGATATTCTATGGGTTCTTCAATACATAGATTCTTTCAAATGTATCTGGATTAAATTAAGCATAAAAAATCTAGTTGGAGTCTCTAAATGTGTTGGTTGGAATATCCGTGTAGTCAATCATCCACTCAACCAAGTCTGTATAGGGAAAACTGGATGGGCGTGTGACAATGGCATGGAGGTGAGAATTGATAACATTATGGTAAATTGGGGCTTCATCTTTGAATTCTAAAAATTTATCACTGTGTCCAAACAAAGTGTTTCAGAAACCCACACATCTGTGTCCAAATAGAATCCAAAATTGGGATCTTTTAGATTCAATTCCTCTGCAACAGATCTAGACTTGTTTCTTTATTCCATGATAGGTAAAATGGTCCTATAATGCAGTAAAAATTCAAATAAGTTACTCGAAATATAAAAATCCTAAGAAGAACTTGATAAAATCATATGATACCTAGAACAACCTTAAACGAATTCACTAAAAGTGATAAAACCTTCTTGCAGAAACAAAGGATGCTTGTGTGCGAGAATCCAAAGTCAATGTGTCATAATGGTGAAATAAATTCAAAAGTTGATTAAGTAAATGTTACATTAGGACCAAATGAATCGTTCATTAATCACAGTAGGAATACCCTGAAATCAATGGTTAGATCCTAATATTTCATTAATTGCATTAAATTGTCTTGTTTTTCAAGGTGTTTTGGAACGTGCAAAATATGAATTTTAGATGTGAAAGTAGGAGTGTTGATGTGGGACCCTGAAAATTTGAAATAGTCCGGAGTCAGGAGTTGGGAATAAAACTAATATAACAATTCATAATTCCCCGACTTCCGACTTCTGACTTCCGCAATTTATTATGAATGGGAAAAGTTGGGAGTCGGGAGTCAGGACTAGAGTTTGATCATAACAAATAGATCCATTGACTATTGACTGTTGATGTTAAAACATAAATATCAGGGTCGGGAAGTCAACAAAATTAAATAATTTTAACCAAATTTCATGCCAACTTTCGACTTCCACAAGCATTAGAGTCGGGAAGTCAGGGCCATTAGTTTAACTTTTATGAAATAAAATTCCGACTTTCGACTGCTTAAATTAAGAAAATAAAGACATCACGATCGAAACGTCAGGACAATTAATTTAGGTATATGATCATCCCAACTTCTGCAATTCATTTTTTTACTTAATTTAGTGAATTAACAAAGTAAGACCTATTTTTATTGAAAACCTCAATTTGTTTTAGATTTACTTTCAAAGCATATTTAAGCAAAACCATCAACAAAGTTAACTAAACAAGATAATAATGAAGTGCTTTTAAGAAAAATAAACTAAGTAAATTAAATATTGAAATAGGGGCTCCCATCTTATTTGGATAATATGGGATCATTGCAGCTACAACAATTGGCGGCTTGCTAGTAAGAACCAGTTATCTTCGTCCAGTCACCATAAATGCACAAGTGTCCTTAGGTATTAATCGAATTCAGGTACTTGCGACATAGTTTATTCACCTCTTAAGGATCATAAACTTGTGATATTTTTAGAAGATATTTCCAAGTTTATTGATGAGAAATCAACATAACCAGGAAGTAGGATCAAGCATGTTTAGAAGCTAAATAGGATATCATAAGAGAAATAAGGACAACATGGAATTACCTTTTCTAATAATGATCAAAATTATAATAACATGAGAAAATATGATTCAAGCAACATCTTAAGAATAAAATCCCAATGTCACAGGCATTTCCACTACTGCCGACAGATATCCAAAGCCTCGATAAGGTTTCATTTCAATCTAAATAGGATCCCTTTTATCCCATCCATCAAATACATATGTATAATGTTTACTGCGTATGTTTGATTTTCTAAAATAAAACTGAAGGACAATGCCCTAAATCAATGATTAGCTTATGGGAATGCCATTCACGAAAAAATCGCAGAAAATTATCAGTATGGCTCATGATGAGACACCCTACCTTTCAAGTGAAGACTGAAAGGGGTTTATACTAGTTTGGTTACCAATATCTAATGATAATTTCATTCCATAAGAATTCATGATCATGTTCATGCTGGCTTGTAATAATATCTCTTGTCCTTTAAGTCAAATTTTGGATTTACATTTATTTATTTATTTTACAAAAAAATAGCTAAGGGATAACTACAAGACAACAATTTGACTTGGTAACCAATTAATAACAGTGTCATTCACTGGTACTCGTAGATCATGAGTAGGCTCAATTGTAATAAGATCTCCTATGTTTTATTTTTAAGGATAAAATCCATCTGAATGGATTGGTAACCAGATGTAGAGATGTCATTCCACCAGTACCTATGAACATGATAGGTTGGTTCGTGATGAGACTCCCTATCTTGTAATTAAAACTTGAAGTCTTTTAAACTTAGATAAATCATTTTAATTATTGATTAAACATGGAGCTCTTAGTGGATGGGGAAGCAATTCCAAGTGCTCCTTAAGAGATAGGAAAGTCGTAAAGGATTTAAATATATTCCACTTATGAATATGCATACCCATGCCAATTCAAGGGCATTCTTTTCAAAGAAATTCTACCTGTGGTACCTTTTTCTTCAATCAAGCTTTGGTTAGGTATGAAGGTTTCTACCTAATAATTTTGATAACTGATACTTGGTAAATATATTTTGTAATACCCTTAGCTAAATGGCCTATAAGAAGGAATTATTGAGCTAAGATTCCACCATAAGATAACCTGTTAAAAGCTATTTTGCATTCTTGTGACCTTTGAAAGAAACAAGTAAAACCCAAGAGAATATTTAAGCCACTTTATTGAAATAAAAATTCCAATCTACAATGCTCAATAGCCTAAAACAATAATAAGGGAAATAGGAAAAACACGCCACACTATGTACATGCCTAGTTTGCCACGGGTTGTTATTCCTAGATTTCTCCCTTTCTTCCTCTAATTGGAGCAGGCCATTAATCCTATGTTCCATGGAGGAGCAGTCGTCCTACTTAACAGATTTGGATAATTGAAGGGAAGGAAAATCCAGGTTGGGAGGAAAGATAAATTATTTTCCATAGACAAGGAAATAAGGTGAGTTACCAATGGTGGCTTTAGGCGTTACCCTATCTTTCCACAAAGCATTGAACAATTCGGTGTGCCAATTTTTTTGATTACTTGCTACAATCTTTCTAAATATTTTCATCAAATTATTATTAGTGGATTCATCCAAACCATTCCCCAGAGGGTAATAGTTAGTTGAATACTTTATCTTGATACCTTTGTCTAATGTCTATTGAGTGAGATCAGCGGAAGAAAAATATGAGGCATTATCAAAGACTAAGAATTCTGGGAAACCAAACCTGGTTACTATGTATCTCTTAAGGAAAGAAATCCCCTGGTTGGTGTTGACCACTTTGAGTGGAACTGCTTCCACCAATCTTGTGAAATAGTTTGTAGTAGTAGGAATGCATTTGTATTGCATGGATGATGGAGGGTTGATTAGACCAACAATGTCCACATCCTAGTGCTAAAAGGTATCATCCATAGTAAGTGGTTGAAGGGGTACCACAGACTTCTTGAATCTTCCAGTGGACCTCTAACAGTCTTCACACTTTCGAACAACAACGTGGGAATCTTTAAATAGGGTCGGCAAGTAATAACAAACTCTTGTAATTCTATGTGTTGTGGTCTCTCCCCTAAAATGAATGCCAGTAGGTCCTGCATGTAAATCCATTAGTATCTTCTCAACGTCATCTTTCTCAACACATCAAAATAAAAATTCATAAAAAAATTCTTATAAATAAATCCATTGATCAAATGATAAGGAGTGGCCTTAAGTCCAAGGGCTCTCTTTTTTCTGGGTTCGAGGTTTTGAGGAGCATATCTGTGAGTTAAGAAAAACTTAATGTTACCATACTAGGAATACGCATTTGGAGGGGTCAAATCAATTTGATCATCACTAGACTCCTCTTCGTTAGCCCATTTTTCTTCATCACCCTATATGTTAGTTGAATGTACTACCAACTTACACACAATCATTTTCCTCGGAAAAATTTGGTTGGTCTAATATCCATAACATATTCCTGTAATGTATTCATCCAGTGTGCATGCTTCTCTCCTAGTTCCTTTTGAGTTAACATCTTTTGGGACTACCAAATATGGGACTATAAATCTGGTCTTGTACTTTAGAAGACAAGGCCTAAAATGTTTGTCTTCCTTATAGATAACATAGGCCTTCTTATCAAATTCTAGATAATTGAGGTCAAATCCCTTCAAAGTGGAACTCATAAACGATATCGGGATCTTATCCCCTTCAGAATTTTTTTGTGTTAGGACTGTAGCATATGAAATGTCAGAAGCATATGTATACAAGAAAAAATATTTTGAAAAATTACAGGACATTAAGGTGGGTACTTCTTCAACAACTTCCCTAATTCTACAAAATATTCTTTCTATAGATCATTCCATTTGAATACCGCGTCCTTTTTAATCATGTCTTATAAATGTTTAACAATATGAGAAAAACTAGGAACAAAACATCTCACAAAATTGATTTTCCCTAGGAAAGATTGCATTTACTTTTTTGAACTAGGGAAATTTATCTGAGATATCGCTTGAGTTCGTTTTGGATCAATCATCATACCACATTTCGAAATGACAAATCCGAGTAACTTACCTTCAGTGACAACGAAAAATTGATTTCTTAGGTTTAAGGGAAATACCATACCTTTTGCATGATTCAAACACTTGCCTCAAATGTGAAATATGCTCTTGTCTTCTTTTTGAGAAAATGGTAACGCCATCTAGATAAAATACAACACAATTATGGATTGATCCTCTAAAAGTGATATCCATCGCCCTCTGAAGTGTATCCCCTACATTTATTAATCCAAAAGGCATATTTCAGTATGGAGAAGTGTCCCATGGGGTCTTGAACGCATTTTTAATTGGTCATAGTGGGAAATGAATACTTGATTATACCCAAATAAATTGTCTAATAGTGAAAACATTTATGATCCTAATACCTTCTGTAGGATCTATTCCATTGGGGTTACTAGATAATTGTTTTTATTGGAATATCTATTGCAAGTTTTGGAAATTGACACAGATACGTATGATTCATTCTTTTTATGTACCAGGACCAATTTGGCCGCCCATTAGGTGTATTTAACGGGGATGATGATCCTAGCTGATAAAAAAAATTCCAGTTCCTTTTTAACAGATGGCTCTAAGATGGGATGTAACTTTATAATATTCTTCTAGTAAGGTTTGACATATGGTTACATGGGTATCTTGTGTTGCATGACTTTTTTATTGAATGTTTTCAAATCATCATAGGTCCATGCGAAAACATATTTATATTCTTTAAATAATTTGAAGTAAGCATCCCTCTCGGCAGGGGTACATTTCATGCCAAGATTGATGTTCTGTGTATTCTATTTGGTTCCCAAATTCAATCTTTGGTAGTTCATATAGGAGCTATTACTTTTACAGTCAGTTACCTTTTTAAAATCATCTTGTAGATCGTAAAATGTTTCCAATCTAAAGACTGATTTGGGATCCAAAGGCAGGTGTTTGTGAGTCTGAAGCAGACTAGAAAGGATTTTTTAAATATGAAAAAGATCGATCATGACTATATTCATCAATAGCCACATCCTTGAAATTATCCTGAGCTATGAGGAAATCTAAAATCTATCGATCATCATCAAAACCTTTCCAGTTAGTGATGTTGTCAAGAATCGATGGCATGCACATTAATTAAATGGAAAATGCATTGGGCGCAAAACCTTCTTTAGGAATTAGCTTAGAAGTGGCGTTGGAAAGCAAATCAACATCGAAGTTCCTAGACCGTGGAATAGATTTTATGTTAAAGGCTTCAAAATGATTGATTAGGTCCCAAACCTCTCTTTGATCATTTTTTAAGTGAGACGGAACACAATGAATTGTATCCCTTACGTGTTGAAGAATTATTTATGAGTCACCATAAAATTTAACTTAACTTTCAGATCAATTGTTTTCTAATGCCCTGAATCAATGCCTCATACTCAACAACATTATACATGCACTCAAACTCTAACCTACAATCTATCATAGGTTTATTAACTATTGGATATATTAAAACATACCTATCCCCATCTCTCTCCTTGGACCTAGAACCATTGAAAAATAAATTCCAGCAAGTTCCATCTAGCCTAAATTTGGTATTTACATTGTATACATTATGTAAGATGGTATGAGATGAATCTACCTAATAAAAATGCATGATTTCAGATTGGTTATCAGACTTTGCATATGGTGAAATATCTATAGGAAAATTTCCAAAGAAGGTATCCATGGTATAATTCCCTATATTAGGAGTAGTGACTAGAGCAGGCTCACTTGGATCTTTTAGATCGATGACCGTTTGTTGAAGATAAGGTTCCCCGTTGACTCTAATTTTTTTGGCTTACCATTATATGGTAGCCATAGATGCGACCAGTTTGTGCCAAAATATCCTTTAAGATTTTCTGACCAATATCAACTTAACCACAACCCATAAACTTCAGTGACGTCAGCCACTACAATATCAATAGTGTGATGGATCCTTGGATCAGAAGAGAGTCTGATTAAATCATTTTTAACTTCTCCTACCACCTTCACCTTGGATTTATCTAAATGTATGATCTATGTAGGTGATGTTTTGAGATGTGCATTCAACTTCTTGCACACTGATAAATGAATTATTCTAGAAGAATCCCCCAAGTCTATCATGCAGGTATGTACATTTATGTTAAATATTTCAAATGACAGAAGTAATGCAGGTGTTTTGAGTTTATTTCTTGAAGAGGAAAGAGAAAGGGGATGCTGAGCAATATTCTCAACTAGGATTTCAAGCGTGTTATTTTCAACTATCCCACTAGGCACAAAGTTGCTTTGAACCTTTTCTTGAATAATTGGTATTTTCATTAACTTGTATAGTGATATATTAGCTTGTTTTTTCTTCAAGTTCTCTACTGGATCATACTCCAAATCAGGTATAACAATTTATTTTGTTGTTGTGACTTTAGAATTTGTGGGAGGAATCTTATTTTGGTTAGAAGTAGATGGAGAATATTATGGTAATTGTCCCTTCCCATGAGTGTTGTAGGGATGCTGAATAACATAGATCGTTTCAAATTCATCATCTTCAAAGTTTCATGGTAAATCTACAAAATAATTGATGGTACATGTATCTTGATGATCATGGCCTTCAGGCGATTGTTTGTAATGTTGCTAATTTTCAGCAAGGCTGGCCTCACCCTCATCCGAAGGTGGTTGAGGACCATTTAATAAGGCCCTGAGGATGGAGGTTAAGTCATCAATGTTCATCGCCTTAGAGAGAGGCATATTGTAGTTTGGCAATTGTTGATAAGGCATCCTATAAGGATTTCTGAAGAACCCCCAATTTGAGGAACCTTCACTTACATTCTTCTTAAGATAAATTAATTAATTTGAAATATGTTGCAATACCTTTTGAAGTATTTCTAGATATAATGTTCCCTGATCTTTTTTAGGGGCAGGAAGTTTGGGAGGTTTCTCCAGTTTCTTTCGATATGTTGTTGGTTGATCAGAATAAGCATCAAGGTTTCCTTTGAGACTCAACATGTCTTTATCAACTAAAATGGAGTCACTAAATAATTCCTATAGAGTGTCCTTGTGAGATATTTTAACCCACATGGATATAGGAACAGGAAGACCCTTTTACATAATATTCCGCAATCAAGTTTTCGGCTTGCATGGACTCCATAGTGATTTTATTTTTTAAAGTTTAAAAACATTGATTAAAGTCTTTAATTATTTCCTTTCTTTCCATTTTCATGGTGGATAGATCCATGATGAGGTCTTTAGGAATCTTATAGACCCATATTTTTGGAGATTTTTTTTTTCAAATTGTCCCCATGATTGAATGGTCTGAGTTTGTTATGTGAAATACCATGTTGAATCCTTACCTTCAAAGGTATATGGAAATAACCTACAAACTATGTCTTCGTGCTTAACGCTTCACAATCGGACAACCATCATAAAATTATTTATGTGGTCTTTCGATGGATGTTTATCGTCGAGGTCAAATTTTGGCAAGAATTTATTCGGGTTCTTGGTAATGGGTGTTGTGGACCTGGGACGACCATCACATCCTGATCTAGCCAAGGTCTATTCTGGTTATTATCGATGTGTTGGTTATTTCTATCTTGGTCACTGGTATCATCAGATGAATTACCATAATGATGCCCAAAAGAACTTCCTTGGGAATTATTACCATGAGGAAAATCGGGACGGGAATCAGGTGGAGATGGCAGTTGTCCTGATCCACCCATTCTAGGAAATAACCTTTGATGATTGACTGACAAAGCCTCGCAAACCTGATAATCAAATTGAAACAAAGGGTTATCTTGCTCTAAGGTGAATCTATGGTTGTTATAGTCGGTAAGAATATCGTGCAAAGAATGATTAGGAGCATCCAACCACAAGACATTTTCTGGTGTTATACCTCTTGTAGGGACTACATTGTTAGCAGTAGAAGATTCAAAACGCCAATCCAAATGCTCTTGGAGTTCTTGGTAGGGTATTTTTTAAGGATTCTAATATTATACCTAAGTATAGTATTCTACGCGATTATTTTGGATTGAAAAAAACATATATATAGATAAATAGGCAAATATAAAATATAAAATATACAATTTATTACTTAAATTTGTAAATTTTGGCAAAAATTATGATAAAAAGACGTATTTTATGTATATATAGGCGATAGTAGAGACTAAAAATGACCAAATAACGAATTTATTTTTTGAAAAAAATCCCCAAAAATAGCCAATTGGCGAAATTTCGCCCCTAAAAATTACCATGGTTCTTCGCTTCTTGCAAGACTAGATTATGATATACCCAAGGCTCGTTGAGAATTCTTGATCCGGTTCCTAAGATCGGGATCTACAGGTAAAGAATTAATAATTACAGTATTTCCTTCAAGTTTATTCGAACGTGGGAGTGCGTGGAAATGATTTCGAGTTGCAGAGAAGTGAATAACATATGTGGTTAGCAGTTTGGAATGACTATGGGTTGCAATTGGAGAACGGGTTAGAGGCAGTTTATTCTTTTTGTGTGTATACATTAAGACATAGCTGGCCCTCCTTCTACCACAATTTTTTGATTCCGAGGAGATGATTCGTTCATCAATGCAAGGAAAGCAATCTGATCCATGAACTTCAGAAAACACTCAGAAGAGTTTCCCTATTTCTCAGTCATTTGGGATTATTGCATCTGACGGATATAAGCCTCCCATTGGCCTTAGGTTTTTATTCTTGAGAATAAGACTTATGATCTGAATTAATACTACAATAAGTAATCGTAAAATATCTAATAGAAGTTGGGGTTAATTTGGTTAGAAAATTCAAGTAGGAAAACCTACTTGAAATGGGTAAAAATTCCATCACTTGATTTTTGTTAATTAAATAGGATACAATGAAAGAAAAAATATAAATCTATACTTTCATCAAAAGAATCCCTAATGGTAACAGTTAAATAGAAACATTATTCAACTAAACAAGTTTTAAGGTACAAAATCAAATGCTCAGAACAGTCATTGATAAAATCAGTAAATAATCAAGTCAATGAAATTAGTATTTCAAGATGCTAATAATATGCAAGGGACCCTGTCATAACAAACATCATGGAAAAATTCACATTAGCCTGTCACAATAGTTCACCCCAATGAAGAAATTCATAATGGTTAATTAACCTTTGCACTTATTAACATCTGAAACATATTAAAGAATGATTGAATTAAAAGGAAACACAAGGATAATAAGAAAACTTTATCTCACATTAATCCAAGAACGAAATGCAGGAAACATTCCACCTTCCATTCACAAGTCTGTAAATCATTACATAACTAGTTTCAAAAGATATAAATTTCTACAAAGACTAGTACAAAGTAATTCCACCAACAGTTCCAGAGTCACCCCCCTGTTCTTTGGGAGGGATCAAAATAAATACAATGAAGTGGATAAACATAGATCCAAAAAAGAAGGAAAAATACCATGAATATAAGGAAGAAATACTAACTACCCTGGTATGAATTAGTAAGATAATCCTTCCATTCAGGATAAGCATTCAACATCTCGGTCACATCATGATAATTGGCATGTTCCAATTGTAGATGCGCTTTACACATATAGGATCTTATTTCTTTACTATGGATCTTGGACCAAGTGTTGAGAAATCCTTGCAACATAGCTTCCAATTGACCCGATGATTAAATAAACAATCCGAATGAAGAGATGTCTAGTTGAGTGGCATCACTTTCTCTGGCTGTAGTGATGAAGTGGAAGATACACCAGATGGATTTCAAGACATCTTTCTTGAATGGTTTAGTCGAAGAGGAAGTGTAGGTGGAGCAGCCACTTGGTTTTGAGACACATGACAGGGAGTCATATGTGTGCAGATTGAAGAAAGCCTTGTATGGGTTGAAGCAAGCACCCAGGACATGTTATGGTAGGATAGAAAGCTTCCTATCCAGTTTGGGCTTTACCAAGAGTAAAGCGGATTCCAACCTTTACTATAAGGTTGAGGAAGGAAATCCAGTGATACTACTATTGTATGTAGATGACATATTTGTTACAAGTGAGGATAGATTGATTGCTGACACGAAGACGAAGCCTGCTGCCGAGTTCGAGATGAAGGAATTAGGCATGATGCATTACTTTCTAGGCATGGAGGTGTGGCAGAATGCAGATGGAATCTTCCTTGGACAAGGGAAGTATGCAGTAGAGATCCTGAAGCGGTTCAGGATGATGGACTGCAAGGCCATGGCCACACTTATGGCATCGAACCTAAAGCTTCTATGTGATGCTTCATCTAATCCGGTTGATGTCATGGTGTATCGTCATATGATTGGGTCTTTGATGTACCTGATGAACACGAAACTAGATATTTGCTTTGTGGTGAACACATTGATCCAGTTCTTGATGGATCTTAGACATGTTCACTTGATTACTTTGAAGCATATTCTGAGGTGTCTGAAGGGTACGGTTGATTATGGGCTCAAGTATGATGCGAATCAAAATTTTAACCTGGAGGGTTATGTTGATTCATATTGGACACGCAGTGCTGCAGATAGGAAGAGCACTTCAGGGTGTTGCTTCAGTATGGGATCAGTTGTGATCTCCTAGTTTAGCAGGAAGTAGTCCTACGTAGCACTGAGTACAGCCGAAGTAGAGTATGTCATAGCTTGTTCGGCTAGTTGTGAGGCAGTATGGGTTAGGAAGCTACTGTCCAAGTTATTTGATATACCATTGGATGCTACCTGTATCTTCTGTGACAGCCAGAGTTGTTTGAAGTTGTCTGAGAACCCGATGTTCCATGACAGGTCGAAGCACATCGAGATCAAATATCACTATATCAGGGATATGGTGCAGAGAGGAGCAGTGAAGCTCCTGTATGTTGCGACCGATGAGAATATTGCAGATGTGTTGACCAAACCACTAGCCATAGTGAAGTTTGAGAACTTTAGAGAGAGGCTTGGTGTTCTTCAAATAGAAGATACTTCGAGGAAGAAGTGATGGGACACATTTGCTGAAGTCATTCCAAGCATGGTGGTAGGAGGATCCTTCTTATTGCTGTGTATGTAAGCGTTGTGTGATGAACATCATGATGATGCTCCGGATGATGTTCTATATGATATGCATCAGTTGGATGCTTGGTATGATCAGTTGGATCATGTATGATGATATGCATCAGTTGGATGCTTGGTATGATCAGTTGGATCATGTATGATGATGTGCATCAGTTGGATGCTTTGTATGATTAGTTGGATCATATGTGATGATATGTATTAGGTGGATGCATTGTATGATCAGTTTGATCATGTGTGATGAGCATCAGGTCGATGCTCTAGATGATGTACATCAGGATGATGTACTGTATGATGATCAAGACGATCATCGGTGATGAGCATCAGGTCGATGCTCCAGATAATGTACATCAGGATGACGTATTGTATGATGATCAGGACGATCATGCATGATGAGAATCAGGTCGATGCTCCAGATGGTGTTTAGGATGGTGCACTGTATGATGATCAATATGATCATGAGTATCAGGTTGATACTCCGTGGTAATGGACAGGTTGTGGAGGTAGCATAGAAAATATCCTGGGAGATCTGATAGGTTGATCTATGTGCTCGTAAAATTCCTGGGATGCTCTTTCGAGGTTTTGCTACAGTTTAGCATAGAAAAGATCCTGGAGATCCGGATAGGTTAAGCTGTGTGCTAGTAAAAGATCCTGGGATGCTCTATAGAGATCTTGCAGGTTGCAAGATGCTCTTTAAAGGTTTTGCGAAAGTTCACATAGAAAAGATCGTGGCGATCCGGACAGGTTAAGATGTCTGCTAATAAAAGATCTTGGGATTCTCTATAGAGATCTTGTAGGTTGCAAGATGCTCTTTAAAGGTTTTTTGAAGGTCACATGTAAAATATCTTGGGAGATCCGATAGGTTGAGCAGTGTGGTCGTAAAATTCCTGGGATGCTCTTTTGAGGTTTTGTTGATGAACGTAATTAGGCCTGGGATCCACAGTATGGCCAGAGATGATGAATACCTATAGGAGGCTAGGCCTACATCTAGCATGAAAAAGGGTTGGCTCTACAGAACTTCCTATGAGGAGAAGAATTTAGAGATAGCCCAGTGATCAAGATGTCGAGTGCAGCAGCAGTGATGATGATGATGCTCTCTAATCCAGTGATGATGATCCAGCTCCATAATTGAAGACTTGCGCCAATATGTATTGATGACCTGTGTCAAAAGAATACCTTCATAGTTAAGAGGGAGTGTTGATGTATTCGTAACTTCGGAAGATATTCACTTGTATATTACATTTGTACTTTATTGTATATCCAACAGAGATGTATTATTCCTCTGATTGGAAGTATCGTCATTTGTATTTGCAAGTGTCGCAAGTCACATTGTAAGTGTCATCATTTGTATTGATGGGTTATTAGACCGCCAGTGTGGGGTCGACCCTAGTTAGGTCATGTGGTTGGGTTATTAGACTTCCTTAGGAAGTCGGCCCTGTTGGTTTATTGGCAGGTCAAGTCAATGTATAAATAGAGGGTGTGCCTCTCTCATTCTATTCATTCACTCACTTCTCAAGCTCACATAGCAAAGAGAAAAATTTGCGCACAAGTGGAGGAGGAGGAGTATCTGCTAGAGACATCTCTTTGGGTTTGATCATTGTGATCTTGGTTTGTGGCTTATTCTATCTCTAAGGAAGTTGTGGGGTTTTCCACCTTCTTGGTTTTCCCCAAGGAAACTCTGTGTCTATTTTCTCTTGTGTTTATGATTGATATACTGTACATGTTGTTCTCTTAGTGATCCTAGATAATATTGAACGAAATTATCGAAAAATTAACATGGTATCAGAGCTGACCTAAGAAGAAGGCACTGTGCAGCTGCGGAAGCTAGGGCTTCTTAATTTTTTTGTTTTTCTCCACGGATCATCAAAGGTAGGAGCCTAGATTGACTCTCCTAGCAACGACACATATTTATGTTGAGACAGAATTCAATTCTAAGCATTTTTTGGTTTTTGGCCGTCACTACTGCAGAAATTAGGGTTTCAAAAAAAGTTGGAATTTTTGGAATCTGAGACCACGACTAAAATATCCTCAGAAAAATCAAATTTTAGAGCACAAGATCGAACTTTTTGGTTGGGTGAAGCTTCAAAAAAATCAAACCCTAGTTCGGGGTCCTTCCTAGTGAATACGAAAGCTTCAAAGGCAATTTTGAGGGGTTAAATTTTGCAGATCTCAAAATTAGAGTATACCAGCTTGACCAACTTAGCAAGGCGCATCTTTCTATCCTTCCAGAAGTTTGAAATTCAAATTTTGAATTTTTAGGGTTTGTTTGACAAACCCTAATCGAGCTCCACATCCAGTTTTTAGTAAAACAAGTGGTAAGACCTAAAACTTTATATTTCCATTTGAAGTACTCTTCAAAATGTCTCACCACACCAAGCTTGAGGATAGGCTTGGAGGAGTTGATAACTTCCGAGCCTGGAAGTATAGGATTAAGTTAATCCTAGAAGAGAATGAGTTGGACACTTACATAAGTGAAGAGGTTCTAGTTCCAGAGGGAGAAGAGGATAAGGCCTTACACAAGAAAAACTTGGTCAAATCCAAGAGAATAATTGTTGATTCTATTAAGGACCATCTCATACCCCATGTGTCTTCCCTAAAGACACCTAAAGAGATGTTTGACTCCTTGACCAAGTTGTTTGAAGGAAAGAACATAAATCAAAAGATGATTCTATGGAACCAATTGAAAGCGGTAAATATCCAGAATGGAGAGACCATTCAATCCTACTTTTCTAAGGTTTCTCAAATCAAGGAACAACTTGAAGCTATGGATGAAGTAGTGAAGAATGGAGAAATTGTCATGACCACATTAAATGGCCTACCTAGGTCATGGGACTCCTTCCTCCAAGGAATCTGTGCAAGAAAGAAATTGATCTCTTTTAGTAGACTATGGGAGGAATGTTCACAAGAAGAAGCTAGGCTTGTGGCCTGAGAATAAAAGATGGGAAGTGAATACCAAGCCCTCACAGGACACACTAAGGGAAGAAAGTTCAAGAGGGAGAAATCTCATAACAAGAAACATACTCACTTCCATCAAAAGAAGAAAGATCTCTCTCATGTTCGATGTTACTCTTGTGATAAGAAAGGACATTATGCCTCAGAATGTCCCAAGAAAACAAAAGATCTCAACAACAACAAAAAGAAGAACAACAAGAAGAGATATCATGCTCATGCTGCTGAGGATGATGAACCTCCCAAGAAGAAGACTAGAGCAGAAAGTGATGACTTATCAAGTGAAGATGAATATGTCTTAATCTCTGCTCTCACACGTACTGTTACACATGGGTGTAACGATTGGATTATTGATAGTGGGGCTTCTAAACATATGACTGGGTTTAAAGAATCATTTATGGACCTTTCTGAACATGAGTCACCTCACAAGGTGAAACTTGGGGATGACTATCAATATCCCATAAAAGGAAGTGGTGAAGCTTCCTACATACTAGACTCTGGGAAGTCTTTGAAGATGAAAGATGTTCTATATGTACCTGGACTCAAGAATAATCTTCTCTCCATATCATCTTTGGATGCAAAGGGGATGAGAGTTGCATTTGTGGATGGCCAAGTACTCATGTGGACAAAAGGTAAGACCATAGATGATGCAGTAGTGATTGGAGAGCAAGAGGGAGGATTATACAAATTGAAGGGACAACCTGAATATGCCATGGTACATGAATCCATGGAGCCAAGTGAAATTTGGCATAGAAGGATTGCACACTTGCACTATATAGCACTTGCAATTGCAAGCAAAGTAGTAGAGGGTCTTCCTGAAATCCATTCAAAGCATGAAGGCATTTGCAAAGGGTGTGCAAAAGAAAAGAACATAAAGAAGGCATTTCCAAGTAGTGAAAGCAAAGAAAAAGAAATCTTGGAGATTATCCACTCCGATCTATGCGGTCGAATGTCATCCAGTTCTCTGAGTGGGTATGTATACTATATTTCCTTCATTGATTATTTCTCTAGGAAGAATTGGGTTTATTTCCCGAAGAATAAAGATGAAGTGTTTGATAAGTTCAAGGAATTCAAAGCCTTTATAGAAAATCAAACTGATAAGAAGATCAAGACCTTCAGATGCGACAATGGCGGAGAATTCACTTCAGGAGACTTCACTGCAGGAGAATTCACTGTAGTGATTCAGGGATTAATAGGGAGCTGACTACTCCTTACAATCCACAACAGAATGGAGTTACAGAAAGAAAGAATAGAACAATCATGGAAGCAGCACGGGAAATGCTTCATGACCAGGATCTGCCTATGCACTTATGGGCAGAAGCAGCTAGGACAACTGTATATCTGCAAAATAGAACACCTCAGAAGATACTTGACAACAAGACACCAGAAGAAGTTTTCTATGGCAAGAAACCTGAAGTTAGCCATCTCAGGATATTTGGCTATCTAGTATACACACACATTCCAAAGGAAAAGAGGACAAAGCTAGATCCTTCAGGAAAGAAGGGTATCTTGGTGGGTTACAGTGAAAGCGCGAAGGCTTACAGAATCTAATTTCTAGGGTTCAAGAAGATTAACATCAACAGGGATGTAACATTTGATGAAGACTCAACATACATCAAATCAAGGAAGACACCTATTGAAGACAATGAAGAACCAAGGGTAACCAGAATTCAAGACACCACTATGAATGAAGCAATTCCAGAAGAAGATCGTGAAATTGAAGATCCACAAGAACCTATAGATCCACCCCATGAGAAGATCTCTCACAAGAGGAAACCTGCATGGGCTAGAGAGATCATCCAAGATGTAGAAAGGTATGGAATTATAGAAGAAGAACATAGAGAAAGGAAAAGGACAAGGTCACACACAAGCTATGTTGCCTTGCTTTGTGACATTATGAACAAAGAACCTTCCATTTATGAAGAAGCAACGGAAAAGAAAGAATGGAAGGATTCCATGGTCGAGGATTACCAATCAGTCATGAAGAATGATGTTTGGGATGCGGTCCAAAGACTTGAAGGGAAGTCTGTTGTGACTTCCAAGTAGATCTATAAGATCAAGCATGCTACAGATGGTAGCATAGAGAAATACAAGGCGAGGTTTGTAGCTCGTGGCTTCTCCTAGAAAGAGGGAATAGATTATGAAGAAAATTTT
Organism: Larix kaempferi; assembly: GCA_027924585.1. Lineage (NCBI taxonomy): Eukaryota > Viridiplantae > Streptophyta > Pinopsida > Pinales > Pinaceae > Larix > Larix kaempferi. The sequence continues at coordinate 15,731,385 of BSBM01000637.1, read as the reverse complement.
TCCCCTGTGGCCAGATACACTTTCATCAGAACAATACTTTCTATGGCTATAGTGATGAAGCGGAAGATACACCAGATAGATGTCAAGACAACTTTCTTGAATGGTGTTATCGAAGAGGAAGTGTATGTGGAGTAGCCACTCGGTTTTGAGACACATGACAGGGATTCATATGTGTGCAGATTGAAGAAAGCCTTGTATGGGTTGAAGCAAGCACCTAGGACATGGTATGGTAGGATAGACAGGTTCCTATCTAGTTTGGGATTTACGAAGAGTAAAGCGGATTCCAACCTTTACTACAAGGTTGAGGAAAGAAATCCAGTGATACTACTATTGTATGTGGATGACCTATTTGTTACAGGTGAGGATAGATTGATTTTCGACACGAAGAGGAATCTTATTTCCGAGTTCGAGATGAAGGACTTGGGCATGATGCATTACTTTCTAGGCATGGAGGTGTGGCAGAGTGGAGATGGAATCTTCCTTGGACAAGGGAAGTATGCAGTAGAGATCCTGAAGAGGTTCAGGATGATGGATTGCAAGGCTATGGCCACACCTATGGCACGAAACTGAAGCTTTTGTGTGATGCTTCATCTGAGCCGGTTGATGTCACGGTGTATCGTCATATGATTGGGTCCTTGATTTACCTGATGAACACGAGACTAGATATTTGCTTTGCGGTGAATGCATTGAGCCAGTTCCTGACGGATCCTAGACATGTTCACTTGATTGTTGTGAAGCATATTCTGAGGTACCTGAAGGGTACGGTTGATTATGTGCTCAAGTATGATGCAAATCAAAATTTTAACCTCGAGGGTTATGTTGATTCAGATTGGGCAGGTAGTGTCACAAATAGGAAGTGCACTTCAGGGTGTTGCTTCAGTATGGGATCAAGTGTGATCTCCTAGTTTAGTAGGAAGCAGTCCTGCATAGCACTGAGTACAACTAAAGCAGAGTATGTCGCAGCTTGTTCAGCCAGTTGTGAGGCAGTATGGGTTAGGAATGTACTGTCTGATTTATTTGATCTACAATTGGATGCTACCTCTATCTTCTGTGACAACCAGAGTTGTGTGAAGTTGTCTCAGAACCCGATGTTCCATGACAGGTCGAAGCACATCGAGATCAAATATCACTATATCAGGGATATGGTGGAGAGAGGAGTAGTGAAGCTCATGTATGTTGCGACGGATGAGCAGATTGCAGATGTGTTGACCAAACCACTAGTCATAGTGAAGTTTTAGTACTTCAGAGAGAGGCTTGATGTTATTCAGATAGAAGATACTTTGAGGAAGAAGTGATGGGACACATTTGCTGAAGCCATTCAAAGCATGGTGGTAGGAGGATCCTTCCCATTGCTTTGGATGTAAGCGTTGTGTGATGAACATCAGGACGATGCTCTGGATGATGTTTTGTATGATATGAATCAGTTGGATGCTTGGTATGATCAGTTGGATCATGTATGATGATATGCATCAGTTGGATGCTTGGTATGATCAGTTGCATTATGTATGATGATGTGCATCAGTTGGATGCTTTGTGTGATAAGTTGGATCATATGTGATGATATGTATTAGGTGGATGCATTGTATGATCAGTTTGATCATGTGTGATGAGCATCAGGTCGATGCTCCAGATGATGTACATCAGAGTGATGTACTATATGATGATCAGGACGATCATGTGTGATGAGCATCAGGTCGATGCTCCAGATAATGTACATTAGGCTGATGTACTGTATGATGATTAGGATGATCATGCGTGATGAGCATCAGGTCGATGCTCCAAATGATGTGCATAAGGATGGTGCACTGTATGATGATCAGTATGATCATGACTATCAGTTTGATACTTCGTTGCCGTGAATAGGTTGTGCAGGTAGCATAGAAAAGGTCATGGAAGATCCGATAGGTTGATCTGTCTGCTCATAAAATTCCTAGGATGCTCTTTCGAGGTTTTGCTACAGTTTCGCATAGAAAAGATCCTGGAGATCCAGACAGGTTAAGCTGTGTGCTAGTAAAAGATCCTGGGATTCTCTATAGAGATCTTGTAGGTTGCAAGATGCTCTTTAAAGGTTTTGTGAAAGTTCGCATGTAAAAGATCTTGGGATATCCGATGGGTTGAGCAGTGTGCTCGTAAAATTCCTGGGATGCTCTTTCGAGGTTTTGTTGACGCACGTAATTAGTCATGGGATCCACAGTATGGCCAGATATGATGAAGACCTACAAGAGGCTAGGCCTACATCCATCATGAAAAAGGGTTGGTTCTATAGAACTTCATATGACGAGAAGAATTCAAAGATATCCCAGTGATCGAGATGCGAGTGCAGCAGCAGTGATGATGATGATGCTCTGTGATCCAGCTCCATAATTGAAGACTTGCGCCAATATGTTTTGATGACCTGTGTCGAAAGAATGCCTTCCTAGTTAAGAGGGAGTGTTGATGTATTTGTAACTTCGGAAGATATTCACTTGTATATTACATTTGTACTTTATTGTATATCCAACATAGATGTATTATTCCTCTGATTGGAAGTGTCGTCATTTGTATTTCCAAGTGTCACAAGTTACATTGTAAGTGTCGTCATTTCTATTGATGGGTTATTAGACCACCAGTGTGGGGTCGGCCCTAGTTAGGTCATGTGGTTGGGTTATTAGACTTCCTTAGGAAGTCATCCCTGTTGGTTTATTGGCAGGTCAAGTCAATGTATAATTAGAGGGTGTGCCTCTCTCATTCTATTCATTCACTCACTTCTCAAGCTCTCATAGCTAAGAGAAAAAGTGGCGCACAAGTGGAGGAGAAGGAGTATGTACTAGAGACATCTCTTTGGGTTTCATAATTGTGATCTTGGTCTGTGGCTTATTCTATCTCTGAGGAAGTTGCGGGGTTTTTCACCTTCTTGGTTTTCCCCGAGGAAACTCTGTGTCTATTGTCTCTTGTGTTTATCATTGATATGTTGTACATGTTATTCTCTTAGTGATCCTAGATAATATTGAATGAAATTATTGAAAAATTAACATGGTATACTTGATTTATATGTGGGTTCTCATCAATTTTACTAAGTTCAAGCAAAAAAGAGTGTATGGAGCACTCTTCAAATGGGTTTTCCACTCACAAAGTTTCTCATAAGATGAATGATCCTTCTTCCTTTTATTCACATGATCTGCAAGGATATCTAACAAAATGTTCAAAAGAATTGAATTCATCCTACACTTCATCCAGGCCTTGAAAGTATAGGGTCTGAATCTGCCTCAAATTATTGTTGGAGGAAATGACTTCATCCTTGAATTCTTGTATAGTCAATTTGAAAAAGTCCAAAAAGGTATTCTGATCTTTGATTTGTTCCATTTTCATCTTGATATTAGCAATATACGAGGCTTTCTCAATCACCTTAGCTTTTCAAATTTCCATTTGTTGAGACAACACTTGAATATGCCCTTGCAAATTCTACAAGTCAAAATGATGTTGATCTTTGAGGTATTCCATTTGCTTGGTCAAATTCCGATGAAGAGAGTCCTTCTCTACCTACAATGCCACATTCTTAGAGTTTTCTTCTTCCAGTTCCTTATTCAAAGTGGACATAGTGTTAACACCTATTATGGTTTCCCCCAGGGAAGGTAAAGTAAAGCCCCCACCAAATCCCCAAGGTCACCCATCGACCTATTGCACCAAATAAAGAGTCAGGAAACCCAAAAAATACTTAAGTGTCAAGAAAATCAAAGTTATATGACTGAGCTACAGTGAGAAAATGAGAAAAAATAGCAATAAGGGATTCTTCTCCAACCAAAGGAGATTTGACGTCCAGGATTGAATGGAGAGATCATATTGGTGGTTGAGAATGCATTCCACAAGCATGTACAATTGAATTTTGCACTTTTCCGCAAGCCCGCTGTTCTGGTGTCCCAAATTACGCATTGTGGATTGTGGATTGTGGAGAAGAAATTTTCCGAGGATGTAAAAATGGGGTTTCCAATTCCCACAATCTGCATTACGGATTGCGAATTGCGGAAAGGTCATTTTCCAAGGGCAAAAAAGTGACTTTTTCGAGTTCTGCATCCCGCATTACAATTGTGGAAAGGTCCTTTTCTAGGAACGCAAAAAGTAAGTTTCTGAGTTCTGCATCCCGCATTGTGGATTGCAGAAAGGAAATTTTCCAAGAGGCGCACAGGCAAGTTTCCAAATCCCGCATTCCGCTTTGCGGATTGCAAATTGTGGAAAGGTCATTTTTTCAGAAGGCACAAAATGGAGATTTTGAATTCTGCAGTCCGCATTGTGGATTGCGCATTGTAGAAAGGTAATTGCAAATCAAAATAAGTTTTGCAGAGCAAATCATGGTCATAGGGAATGAATATTTTCACACAAAAATGGCACGTTTGACAACGATGAAGGGGTTTGTTTCAGTTACCTGTCCTAATCAAACTAAAACGAGTTGATCCAAAGGACGAGCAGGTGGCGTCCATTGCCCAATGGAGCACTTCCAATGCAAATGATTCCCTTCCTCCACGCATAATAGAATCAGAGGATGTTGATTCGGGCGGCATAGCTCGAATGGCCTCATCATTACCAATCCAAGTCTTTTTTGAATTAGTTAGACGATTTTCATGTTTTGTAAGCCTATAAAGGCAGGTTTTGAAGAGGCCCAAAAGGTTGCATGTTTTAGATTCAGAGAGATTACTGCTATGCGCTTGAATTAAAATCAACCTCTTAATTCAATGATAATACCAGATTCTCCAGCTTGAGATTCTTGTGATGTGTGTTCTGATGTCTGTTATTTCTCGTGTATGTATTCTTGCTTTGTATTTACATTAATTGTTTGCTTCTGCAATACCTAGATCAAGACTACATGGTCTGGAATTCATATTCCCATGCTCCAGAAGCATATGACTAGATATTCCACCCTTTTTTTCTTGAAGTTTTAGGTTGGAATGCATTCGTAAATGCTCTAACCTTGTAATGGAACTTGTCCCCTTTTTGTGCCTCCATCCACCTACTAATTTGACTTGAAATAACCCCATCTACCTTGCCTCTTTCCCCTGCAATTGTGGTTTGAATCTATCATTGGTGATGGTAAACCCACCGAAGTGGACTCCATGCCTAACTGTCCTCTTGTTTTTAACCCCAACTAACCGAAAAAAACCCTTTAATTCATTATCTGAAGGTCTAACCACCACTTTTACCAATAACCCAACCCATTCAAGCTATATCCTATTGCTGGAAGCACTAAAGAGAGATCCCTCTCTGTGGTTGGAATGGTTAGTTTCTGCCCACTAAAGATTGGTTTGCAACAGTTACCTCATGGTCTTTCCTACGACAACCCAGGAAAATATTGAGTGATAACATTATGGCAACTATGCTGGGGAGAATCCCTAGTTTTCACAGTATAAAATCAGACCTCTGAGGGAAAACAGAGAGTCTGAGGTTCCAAGGTTGTATCATTTTCCCTGATGAATCTAAGTTTCAAACATGCGATTCCACTGGAGATCAAGTTTACTTTAAAATTTGTATAAGATCAGAGCTGATTGCTGAGGGTGAACAGTAGTCAGACACCAAGAAGATCGTGTATTATTCTCTTGGATACTTCGTCTTTTGAATCGGTGAAATATGAGGAGGAAGCATGGCTCCCAAGAGGATACCTACCAGAATTCATCCAAATCCCGAGCTATCAAAGGTTACTTCAGACCCAGAGAAGGCCATTGAAAAAGCAAAGAAAGGCCAAGCAAGTATTTCTCCATTAACTAGGTCCTTTTCTTTACCTAAAAAATAGGCACATACTATAGAAAGCATCCCAAGTTTAAGTACTGAGTCTTCCCCATTCATATATAGGTATGATACTACTCTAAGAGAAACCTTGTTTCACCATAGAAGATTCCAGATCCATTTCCTGAGTGCTTTGTGGGAAAATTTACAAGCCCGGGAAGAAACTAGTGGCATATTTCCCTTCACTAAAGATGTTGGCCAAAGTACCCAAGTCTTGAATACTCCTCCTATTGTCCCCAACGTTACTATTGTAATACCCTTTGTTACTCCTACTGCTTCTAAAACTCCTTATGCTCCCAAGAAAAACCTAAGAGCCATGGCTTCTAGATACTACCCTTTATCCCTCCTATCCAAACTCGATGACCTACCTGTGGGATACGTCCAACACCTCGTGAGATTCAATGGGGAGGGAAATGTTTTTGCGCAACATCATGTAGACCAGTTCAATGATTTCACAGACCTAGAATCGGTGGATGAAGATGATGTTAAGATGAGGTTGTTTTCCCAAATCCTTGTAGGAGAAGTGAAGAAATGGTTTAAGGCCCTTCCAAATAGAGGAATTACTACCTATGAAATATTTGAAGAAGCTTTCCAAGCTAGATGGCATGATAAACAAAATCCTCTCCATATTCTCACTCAGTATGAAAATACAAAGAAAAAAAATGTTGAGACTATCCAAGAATTCTCATCCAAGTTCATGAGAGTGTACAATTCTATCCTCGTAGACATAAAACCTCCTGTGGGGGAAACCAAGCTTCATTTCGCCAATTGTTTTGATAGTGACTTTTTTCTCATGCTGAGAGAAAGGATATCTTCCACTCTCCCTGATATGTTGAAATATGCATTAGAAGTGGAAGCAAACTTGATGGCCTCGGGTAAAATGAAGCACATAATTGAAGCTGAGAAAAAGAGATGTAATGAAGCAATGCAACCTTCCACATCCCAATCCATGGATTCCAAATTTGAGTAGATGATGATGACTGTTAACACCCAAAAACTGTCCACCATCTCATCTCCCTAGTCACACAACTATGTCAACCATTTTCCTATCATTTTGGCCTCCAAAACCTTTAAAAAATCGTCAAATGGGCACCCAAAAGGCTAAAAACCCCACATTTCCTCCTCAAATTAATCCAAATCCTTCAAAAATACCAAAAATCCATCAAAAGGGGTCAAATATTCCCCAAAAATAAATAAAAGAGAATAAAATTGAAAATAAATTCAAAAAAGGAGAAAAGGAGGGAAAAAGAGGGCTAAACCCTAAACCATTGACCTAAAACCAGTTTTGCCCCAAAACCATGGGTCACTACTCCACAACCCAAAAAATATTTAAATAGGTGATGGAGCCCCCCCATTTCAAATCCACTATTCATCCTATCCTTATGCTACTGGATTTCACTTAGAACCCTAACCCACCATTTGTGCTTGTGTTTGCCATTTTCATGAACCCTTTGGCCCAATCTTGTAACATCTTGGAGAAGAGAAGGAAATTGGAGTACTTATGCATTTCCCTAGTACGACTGCAAGGACTCCACCAACCTCACCATTGAGGTAAAAAACTATGTAACCCCATTATTTATTGTTTAATGAAAAAAGATAGTAAATCCATTTTTTACTATGCTTCCATATATGAATCTAATGTTTAGGGTTTTAGTTTAGATTTTTATTTCCATTATGCACATGCTTAGCTTTTAGATTTAATGTTCCTGTCATTTGTTTAAGTTTTTTTTGTTACTATTTTATGAACTACTACTAAGGATTCCATAATCCTTAGTAGGTACTCATTTGCACAAGCTAGGGTGAAAACCCTAGCCAAAAGGACTATGGAAAGGCTGGTGGTAGGATATCCCTTGATAGCAGGCCTCCCTCCAGAGAAAACCCAGAGCCTCAAGCTTTAAATAACAATCTCAGAAGGCCCCCTTCCCCACAAGGAAGACCTAGAGAGCCAAGAGACCCTAGAAATACTAAGAATCAACCAATCATACCACCTTTTGCTAAGAACTTTATATATGAAGAAGAGGAAGATAGACATGCTGAAGACCAAATCCATCTCTTTGATCAGTTCCAACCACATTTCTATTTGACTAAAGATGAACATGACCGGTCTTCCCTGCAATCGGATGATGTCCTAGGAGAATCAGAATCTGACCAATACCAAAGAGGGCTCCACAACGCAATTTGTGAATTTGAGAGGAAACATATATTGATAAGTAGAAAAATAATAGTAGACCGAGGAAAGGCTGCTTCTGATCCATCTTCTTCTCAGCCACAAAGAAAAGAAATCTCTGGGAAAAAAGACCCAAAAATTACAATCTCTGATGAGACTCTTGAGAAGGGGACAAAACCTCCTAAAAAGAGTCAAGAATGGGGAGATGAAGGTAATACAAAGACAACAAAGAGGGTCCATGTCGCTTTCAGTTTGGAAAATGAAATATCTAAGATTAAGATTGCCATCCCCTTAAATGAGTTGGTCAAAAACTCAGAATACAAAGACCATATTCTGAAAGTAGTAAGTGGTAGAGAAGGAAAGCAACCTGATACTCTCAATATGCATGATGAAAAACCCACTCTTTTGTTTGTTCCCCATGTTGAAAATGCCTTAGAAATTGATGTCCCTACTGTCTATATTAGTCTCAACATACATGACCATATCTTGCACAATGTCATGTTTGATTCATGAGCCTCTCATAACCTCATGCCTAGTTCAGTGGCAGAGAATCTAGGGTTAGAAATCAGAAGACCCTATAACTATCTGTTCTCCTTTGATTCTAGAAGAGTTCCATGTGTAGGGATGATTAAATACATGGTGTTCTCACTGACTCAGATACCTCAAAAGAATATGATCATGGATTTGGTAGTGGTTGATATTCCACCTAACTGTTTGGGATGTTGTTTTCTAGGTTGTGGACAACAAAGTTAAAAGGAACCATGCAAATGGACATGTCTTATGCCACCATCCTTGTCTTTGGGGAAAGTAGAAGGTTGTACATGGAAAATAGGTTGTCGTACGTAGTACGAAACAAGGACAAGCCTGATAACCACCCCATATTTTTCGGAGACACAGATGTAGGTTCCTCAATTCTCTGCTATGATCTAGGTTCAGAGGAAGAATGTGTGAAAGTTTCCAAGTTACCTGAACCAAGTGATAAAGCTAATGGTGGGGATCGAGTAGAATGCCTTGATGGCTCAACCAACACAAATAACGATGGGAAGCAAAGGGAAGAGGGTAGTAATGAGAAATTAGAATTGGAGATAGAAGGCATGATCACCCTCCAAAAATAAAATCACTAGGTCATGAGATTTGATGGGGCTGTAAATAAAGAAGGAGTTGGAGCAGGAATATGAATCATCCCTCCATAGAAGGGAAATGCATGTGCTAGATTTCATAATTCCAAATTAATGTTTGACTGTTCAAATAATGTGGCATAATATGAAGCTCTACTGTTGGGATTGAATGTAGTCAAAGGCCTGAAGGCTAAGAAGATCAAGGTCTATGGAGATGCATATCTAATAATCCAACAAGTGAACGACAACTGTGAAGCGAAACACCCCAGGTTGAGGTCTTACAGAAATGTTGTGTGGGATATTTTTGACAATTTACTCACAGAACATCATATTTCTTTCATTCCCAAGGAGCAAAATGAAATAGTAGACATTCTATCCAGATCCGCTAGTAGGTTTCAACTTCCTGCCTATCCTACTAGGACTCACATGATTAATATAAGGCATAGACCCTCTGTCCCGGACAATACAAAGCATTGGAAAATATTTGAAGATGACCAATAGATCAGGAAATTTCTGGAGATGACTAGAGAATTTTCCAATATCCATATTGATCAAGAGGACTATGAATTTGAGGAGTCGGAGCCTGATCCACTGGACCTCAAAACTAATTTTGGAGTAAAAGAGATTTTTCAGCTAAAAAGCAACTACATAGCCAAAGGATTGGTCCCACTGGAAAGGTTGTTTGATGAAAATGATGTGGCCAAATATCACAAGGTTTCTCCAAACCCAAAAGAAATAGAAGACTATAACATTGGGAGCGATGAAGAACCCAAAATTGTCAAACTATCAAATTCTTTGGCCCCACGTATAAAAAAATACTATATGGATTTAATGAAAAAAATTTCTGATGTGTTTGCATGGTGCTATGAATATCTGAAACAATATGACACAGCTGTCATCCAGCATACCATACCATTCAAGACATGGGAGAAGCCATTCATGCATAGGCTGAGAAGGATGAATCCCATCCTGCTCCCACTGGTAGAAAAAGAAGTAAAGAGGTTGTATGAGGCCAAAATCATACTCTCTTTGAGGTTTTTGAAGTGGGTGACCACCATAGTCCCAGTTAGGAAAACGAACGGTGAAATCAGACTGTGTATTGACTTTATAAATCTCAACAAGGTATCCCTAAAGGAAAACTACCCCTTGCCCAAACTGGACAACATTTTGTAGAAGGTTGTAGGGGCAACAAGAATTTCCATCCTGGATGTATTTTCAAGGTACAACCAGATTAAGGTGCAGCCAGAAGACCAAAGAAAGACAACCTTTACCACACCTTGGGGAACCTTCATGTATGCAAATATGCCTTTTGGTCTATTGAATGCAGGGGCCACCTTCTAAAGAGCTATGGACATAGCTTTTGCAGGAGAGAAAGACAAATTTGTAGTGGTCTACATGGATGACATCACTATATATTCTAAATATGATGCAAAACATCTAAAACATTTGCACCAAGTGTAGGAAATTTGGAATCTCTTTAAACCCTAAAAGTCAAACTTTTCCATGCAAGAGGGGAAGCTGTTGGGCCACATAATCTCTAATTATGGGATAAAAAATGACCCACACAGAATAGATGTTGTTAGCACTAGTTTTTTTTTATAGTTGGAAAGGTTCAGAGCCATGGAAATATTGAATGAAGCCTTAGTTATCAATCCACATGCCCAAAAGATTGCAAATTAAAGCTCTAAGTGGTTACGGCCAGGTCCGAAATGAGAATATTTGAGAAGCCTAATTTTTAACATTGCAAAGAAAGTTAAAAATGAAAAAATCCACCCACAGTGCATAACGACACCTATGGACAGTGCAGATCCGAAGCGATGAAGATCTACGGTCATCAATTTGTTTGTGATTTCAAAGTGCGTGAAAGAAGCAACTCTCCAAGCCTACAAATTTTTGGTAGGGACCGCAGGTTTAGACGGCACAGATCTAGCGGAGTTGAGATCTACGGTGGAAGATTTGTTCGCCGATTGAACTAGCATGGAAGACCAAAAATCCAAGATTTGCGAAGCACGGTAGGTGGCGCATTTTTGGACGGTCTGGATGCGAATGAGATCACGATCGACGGCGTTGGGTCAATCATGGAGATAAATGGTTGAAAAGAACCTCTACTGTGAAGGAATGATATCCCAAGGGGAGGAGGCCACACTAGAGCCGTCATATGCTTTTCACTTGACATGACATTCTGGTTAAATCTGTTTAATGCCGACCCAGATCTCAGTCATAATTCTTGCTCGTTTTTTAGAGTCCTGTCGGATAATGATGCCAAAATTATTACCCCTGGTTTCCATCATTATCACAGTCATTATAAAGGGGCTCCCAAAGTTTACTATTCGCATCAGTGTTCGAAAAGGTTGTAGGTTCATGTTGATGTATATGTAACTTTGCAATGTATTTCACCGATGTATTTCATCTATGTATTTTGTACTCCTATAGAGATGTTATTATTCCTCTATACGGAAGTGTCGTCATTTGTATTGACAAGTGTCGCAAGTGTCATAACTTGCCGATGGGTTATTACACCACCATGTGTGGGCTTTGCCTTGATTAAGTTAATATTGGGTTATTGTACTAAGCTAGACAAGTCGGCCCCATAAGGTTATTGGGCAGTCAGGACAAGTATAAATAGAGATCTACCGATCTCTATTTTGATCACTTCAAAACTCACTCTTCCTTCACTCGGAAAGTGGCACACATGTGAGGAGGAGGATTAGCTGCTAGGAGGAGTCTATCTTTGTGTACTTGGGTTGTACTTTGGTTGTATTATTGCTCTATCTATCTCTGAGGAAGTTGTGGGGTTTTTCACCTTAGGGTTCTCCCCACGGAAACTCTATGTGTCTATTATCTCTTATGTTTGCTTCTTGTGATGATTGACATGCTTATTATCATTGATATGCATTGATATACTGTACATGTTATTCTCTCAGCAAAGATCCTAGAGTATCTTGAATTAATGCTCAAAATTTAACATGGTATCAGAGCTAACCTGAGAAGAAGACATTGTGCAGTGGCGGAAACCAAGGTTTCTTGTTTATTGGGTTTCTCTCCACCGATTTTGGAAAAGCAATATGATAGATTGACTCTCCTCAGTAAGGTGATTCTATCTGTCCAATCGGAATTCAATTCTAAGCACTTTCAGTTTTGGCCCTACAAATTAGGGTTACCACAAAAATAGGAATTTCTGAAATCTGAAGACATAGCTGGACGCTCCTTGGAAAAATTGAAGTTTAGAGCTTTGGATCAAGATTTTTGGCTAGGTAAATCTTCGGGAAATGCAAACCCTAATTCAGGGTCCTCCCTAGTGAACCCAGGAAGACTAAAAGGCAGTTCTGAAGGGTGAAGCTTTGCAGATCTCAAATTCTAAATACACCAGGATGATCATCTCATCAAGGCGCATCTTTCTATCGTTTCAGAAAGTTGAAATTCACATTTTGAATTTTTAGGGTTTCTTTGACAAACCCTAATCTAGGACCAGATATAGTTTTCAGCAAATCAAGTGGTAAGACCTAAATATTTTCTATTTCCATTTGAAGTACTATTTAAAAGATGTCTCACCACACCAATCTTGAGGACAAGTTTGAATGGGTTGATAAATTCCGTTCCTGGAAGTATAGGATTGGGTTAATCCTGGAAGAGAATGCATTAGACTCATATATAAGGGAAGAGGTCTCGGTCCCTGAGGGAGAAGAGGCTAAAGCCCTTCACAAGAAGAACTTGGTCAAGGAAAAGAGAATCATTGTTGATTCTATCAAGGACCATCTCATCCCCCATGTGTAATCTCTGAAGACACCCAAAGAGATGTTTGATTCCCTATCCAAGTTATTTGAAGGGAAGAACATAAATCAGAAGATGACTCTACGGAACCAATTGAAAGGGGTAAAACTTCAGAACGGAGAATCCATTCAATCTTATTTTTCTAGGGTCTCTTAGATCAAGGAACAACTAGAAGCAGTGGATGAAATGGTGGAGAATGGTGAAGTTGTCATGACCACTCTGAATGGCCTACCCAGGTCATGGGATTCCTTTATCCAAGGAATCTGTGCAAGAAAAAAGTTTGTATCCTTCAGCAGACTGTGGGAAGAATGCTCAAAAGAAGAAGCAAGGCTTGTGGTAGGAGAAGAAAAGATGGGGAATGAAGATCAAGCTCTCACAGCTCACACCAAGAAAGGGAAGTCCAAGAGAGAGCCATCTCACTTCAAGAAATATTCACATCACCATAAAGAAAGGAGAATATGCTTCACTTGTAATGAAAAGGGACATATTGCTATAAATTGTCCCAAGAACAAGAAGGACAACAACAACTTCAACAAGAAGAATAAGGGCAGCAAAAGAAGGTACCATGCTCATGCTGCCGAGGATAATGAACCTCCCAAGAAAAAGGCTAGAGAAGAAGGTGATGATGATGACTCATCAAGCGAAGAAGAGTATGTTCTAATCTCTGCTCTCATAGGTACTATTTCTCATGGCTGTAATGATTGGCTTATTGACAATGGGCCTTCCAAACACATGAGGGTTTAAAGAATCTTTTGTAAATCTATCTGAACATGAATCACCCCATAAGGTGAAACTTGGGGATGATTATCAATACCCTATCAAAGGAAGTGGGGAAGCCTCCTACAACCTAAATTTTGGAAAGTCTTTGAAGATGAAATAAGTTCTTTATGTACCCGGGCTCAAGAAAAACCTACTCTCCATATCTGCATCAGATGCAAAAGGTATGAGGGTTGCATTTGTGGATGGCCAAGTTCTAATGTGGCCGAAAGGAAAGACCATAGATGATGTAGTGGTGATTGGAGAGCAAGAGGGAGGATTGTATAAATTGAAGGGACAACCTGAACATGCCATGGTGCATGATTCCATGGAGCCAAGTGAACTTTGGCATAGAAGACTTGCACATATGCACTACAGAGCATTACCAATTGCAAGTAAAGTTGTAGAAGGTATTCCTGAAATCAAGAACAAGCATGAAGGTGTTTGCAAAGGATGTGCAAAAGGAAAGAACATAAAGAAGGCATTTCCAAACAGTGAAAGCAAGGCAAAAGGTATCTTGGGAATTATCCACTCCGATGTATGTGGTCCGATGTCATCCAGTTCTCTGAGTGGGTATGTTTACTATGTCTCTTTCATTGATGACTTCTCCAGTAAGACTTGGGTTTACTTCTTGAAGAACAAAGATGAAGTGTTTGATAAGTTCAAGGAATTTGAAACCTTGATGGAGAACCAAACTGATAAGAAGATCAATACTTTCAGATGCGACAATTGCAAAGAATTCACTTCAGGTGACTTCAAGAAACTATGCAGTGATTCAGGGATTAAGAGGGATTTCACCACTCCTTACAATTCACAACAGAAAGGTGTAGAAGAATTTAATTCAGAATAGGACTCCAACAGCTCCTGCAAGGAAGCAAAGATTCAGAGGGAGTACACCCAACAAACAAACAAAGATAAATATCTGAATTGTCATTTCTTGTATATTTTGTTTGTTTAAGTAATGCTATTCAATGATGTGTATGCTTATGTTCATAGACTTAGGTTGTGTATTATGCATATTAGAATAATTGCATTGATGAAAAAGATACTACTAATATGCAAGTAATGGGTAAGTGGCCTATGGCACTGTACAACATTCCATTGCTACTTATCTAGAATGAAGCCTCTTTGCTGACATGTTGGGAGTAGTGCAAACTCTTAACAATGTTCTAGTAGAGATTGGAAGGCATATAGAAAGTTACAGGATATGGATGAATGTTGTATTGAAGCATTGGCTAAAATAATTGCATGATTGTATGACATATTTCTTTATGTGTAAGAATTTGTTCTAAAAACTATGAGAAGTTTCTAATCATGCAATTTAACTTTTTTTGTAGGAAAGATTGTATACAAGCACCTACAAAAGAAGGACTACAACATATGTTTTAGCAACAAAGTTATCTATTGAATATATTGAATATATTGAAGTTCCCAAGATTTGGGAAATATGCCATGATCGAGGAGTTCCAGTCGATCATGAAGAATGATGTTTGGGATGCAGTCCCAAGACCTTAAGGGAAGTCTGTTCTGACTTCCAAATGGATCTATAAGATCAAGCATGCTGCAGATGGTAGCATGGAGAAATACAAAGCGAGGTTTGTAGCTCGTGGCTTCTCCTAGAAAGAGGGATTGAGTGCGAAGAGACTTCTACATCTATAGCCAGTCACACTTCGATCAGATCAGTACTTGCTCTGGTTGCAGTGATGAAATGGAAGATACACCAGATGGATGTCAAGACAACTTTCTTGAATGGTGTAGTTGAAGAGGAAGTGTATTTGGAGAAGCCACTTGGTTTTGAGATACATGATGGGAATTCATATATGTGTAGAACTTGGTATGGTAGGATTGACAACTTTCTATCCAGTTTGGGCTTTACCAAGAGTAAAGCGGATTCCAACCTTTACTACAAGGTTGAGGAAGGAAATCCAATGATACTACTTTTGTATGTAGATAACCTGTTTGTTACAGGTGAGGATAGATTGATTGCCGACACGCAGCGGAAGCTTGCTGCCGAGTTGGAGATGAAGAACTTGTGGATAATGCACTATTTCCTAGGCATGGAGGTGTGGTAGAGTATAGATGGGATCTTCCTTGGACAAGGGAAGTATACAGTAGAGATTCTGAAGAGGTTCAGGATGATGGACTGCAAGGCCATGGCCACACCTATGGCATCGAACCTGAAGCTTCTGTGTGATGATTGATCTGAGCCGATTGATGTCACTATGTATCGTCAAATGATTGGGTACTTGATGTACCTGATGAACATGAGACCATATATTTGCTTTGCAGTGAACACATTGAGCCAACTCCTGACAGATCCGAGCAGTGTTCACCTGGTTGCTGTAAAGCATATTCTGAGCACTTCTGGGTGCTGCTTCAATATGGGATCAGGTGTGATCTCTTGGTTTAGCAAGAAGTAGTCCTGCGTAGCACTGAGTATAGCCGAGGCATAGTATGTTGCAGCCTATTTGGTTAGTTGTGAGGAAGTATGGCCAAGGAAGCTACTGTCTGAGTTATTTGATCTACCGTTGGAGGCTACTGGTATATTTTGTGACAACCAGAGTTGTGTGAAGCTATCTGAGAACCCGGTGTTCCACGACAGGTCGAAACACATAGAGATCAAATATCACTATATTAGGGATATGGTGCAGAGAGGAGTAGTGAAGCTCCTGTATGTTGTGACGAATGAGCAGATTGCAGATGTGTTGACGAAGCCACTAGCCAGAGTGAAGTTCGAGTACTTCAGAGAGAGGCTTGGTGTTCTTCAGATCGAGGACACTTCAAGGAAGAAGTGATGGAGACATTTTCTATAGCCATTCCTAGCATGGTGGAAGGGGGATCCTTCACATGGCTGTGGATGTAAGTGCTAGATGATGAGCATCATGATGATGTTCTAGTTTTTGCTCTGTATGATCAATTAGATCATTTACATTTGTATGTATGTGTATGCATCATGTTGGATGCTGGATATGATTAGTTGGATCATTTATGTATGTACGCATCATGTTGGATGCTGGATATGATCGGTTGGATCATTTATGTATATACGCATCATGTTGGATGTTGGATATGATCAGTTGGATCATTTATGTATGTACGCATCATGTTGGATGCTGGATATGATCAGTTGGATCATTTATGTATGTATGCATCATGTTGGATGCTTGGACCATGTGTCTGTATATGTATCAGGTGGATACATTGTATGATCAAGTAGATCATGTATGTTGATATGTATCAGGTAGATACATTGTGTGGATCATGTATATATGCATGTATCAGGTGGATACACTATGTATGGTGATATGTATCAGGTAGATACTTGGTATGCATCAGGTAGATACATTGTGTGATCAGGATGATTGTGGATTACAAGCTTCTCCAGATGACATGCATCAGGACGATGCAGTTATGGTGATCAGGATGATCATGTGTACATTAGGATGATGTATGGAGAGTATCAGGTTGTGTAGATGAGCATGTAAGTAGACCTGGGAGATCTGGACATGATGAAAAAGGCCTCAGATGCTCTTTCAAGGCATTGTCCTATGGCATGTAAGTGGACCTGGGAGATCTGGACGGGATGAAAAAGGCCTCAGATGCTCTTTCGAGGCATTGCCATGACCACATGTAATATGCTCCTGGGAGATCCGACAGGTAGAGCTATGTGCTCGTAATAGCCTGGGATGCTTCAACTAGGTTTTGTGGTGGACCACATGTAATGTGCTCTTGGGAGATCCGACAGGAAGAGCGGTGTGCTCGTAATAGTCTAGGATGCTTCAGCCAGGTTTTGTGGTGAGATCACATGTAATGTGCTCCTGGGAGATCCGACAGGTAGAGTTGTGTGCTCGTAACAGCCTGGGATGCTTCAGCCAGGTTTTGTGATGGGTCACATGTAATGTGCTCCTAGGAGATCCGACAGGTAGATATGTGTGCTCGTAATAGCCTGGGATGTTGCAGCTTGGTTTTGTGACGCACGTAATAAGTCATGAGGATTCCACAGTATGGCCACTGATAATGAAGACCTGCAAGTGGTGGTCCTACATCCAGTATGAAAAATGACAGGCTCTATAGAACTTCCTATGACGAGTAGATTTAGAGATTCACTGAGATAGCAGCAGCAATGACGATGACGATGATTCGAGGATGATGATTCGTTGATGATGATCTAGAGAAGAAGACTTGTGCTAGCAGATCTGTGTCGAGAAATACCTTCCTAGTTAAGAGGGAGTGTTGATGTATATGTAACTTCGGAATTTATTGCACCCATGTATTTCATCTATGTATATTGTACTCCTATAGAGATGTTATTATTCCTCTATATGGAAGTGTCATCATTTGTATTGACAAGTGTCGCAAGTGTCATAACTTGCCAATGGGTTATTAGACCACCATGTTTGGGGTCGGCCCTGATTAAGTTAATATTGGGTTATTGTACTAAGCTAGACAAGTCGGCCCCATAAGGTTATTGGGCAATCAGGACAAGTATAAATAGAGATCTCCTGATCTCTATTTTGATCACTTCATAACTCACTCTTCCTTCACTCGGAAAGTGGCGCACATGTGAGGAGGAGGATCAGCTGCTAGGAGGAATCTATCTCTGTGTACTTAAGTTGTACTTTGGTTGTATCATTTCTCTATCTATCTTTGAGGAAGTTGTGGGATTTTTCACCTTAGGGTTTTCCCCATGGAAACTCTGTGTGTCTATTGTCTCTTATGTTTGCTTCGTGTGATGATTGACATGCTTGATATGATTGATATGCATTGATATACTGTACATGTTACTCTCTCAGCAAAGATCCTAGAGTATCTTCAATTAATGCTCAAAATTTAACAGTTAAGCATCCTAGTTATCTTTCAGTTGAGATACGGTCATGGAAAAGGATCGAGCCAAAGTAGTTTTTCTACCGGAGCAGGTGTTTTCCTATGTGGAGGATAATCATGTTCCCTCATTCCCTATAAAATTCGAAGGCATAGAGGAGAGTACTACCAGCGAACCCGAGGAGCCCAGAGGTTGAGAGGTGTGCAAGAAAACTTGGCGAAGGAAAAAGAGAGAGGTTCGAAAGGTTTAACAGTGCACCCACCAAACCATGGAGATTCTTAGATATTTTATTGTTCCCACTCAAGAAGTGGTGCCACCTCCGTCAACAGAAAAAGAACAAGTGGCCGATTCCCTAAAGGTGGAATATTTATTTGACCCACAAGACCAAGTAATAGCTCAAACGTAGAGTGGCGGTCTGTTTTATGATATTTTGCATCCCGTCGTATCAGTCTGTTTCAGACTCTTTTTGAATATGTAATATTATTATAATTTGGGGCCACTTAAGACCTTCCAGTTGCTTAGGAGCTATTGTAGTTAGCAATTGTGCAATGACACATGTAAAATCAAGTAGGCATGTCTGTCATTACTCATTTGTGTTCTCAGATACCATGGACTAGGCTGAGTAGGTGTCAGTGCTGCTGTAAGAACTTTATGTTAGAATGATTCAAGTCAAAAGGCTGAGGATACCTATATATACTCATATCTAATGGAGGACAAAGGGTTGAAAGTGGTTGAAAACTTGTTGAAACCTGTTGGAACCTATGAGGCTTTTTGTGTTGTATTTTTTAGATGTTCCTTTAATAAAATTGGTAGAGCCAAGCAAACAATTTGAGTAGAGATTCTTGTGTTATTTTATTTGCAGTCTGTACCTTCTTCTCCTTCATGTGAATGTTTCCCTATTATCCACTTCATATTGTTTTATTTCATGTTTGGATAAGTGTATATTGAGGAAGAATTCATATTTGTTATGCTCTGTTTCTTTGATTCCAAACATCCACAAACTAGTTTCTACTAAAGTTAATGCAAAATTAATTCAATAAGGCTCTGTATTGATGGATTGTTCTTGTTTTCTTTTTTATCACCAGATAAAAATCAATTTGACTGTAAATGAGTAGCTACCCTACCTATGCTATGAATTATTTGAAAAGCATTGCCACTTTATCATCATAAGTGTTTTTAATTCCATTGCCCAATGAATGTTCATCCTGTTTCAACCAAACAACAAATCTCTTTTTTAATTCTAATTCATATATCTGGCCTTGATAAATAGTTGATGAGAGATCCCTCTCTAGAAAGATAGAGGACAGCTAGCTTTCCTAAAGTCACGGGGGGTTCACTTAGTGAACTTGTTACATAGCACGATCGTTCGCATGATATTAAATCATATCCCTAATTTCACTAAATATTGGAAAATTCCTCCTAAAATTTTATTGTTGAACCCCCCTCCCAATATGCCTTTCCAATTAAGAAAACCCCTAGTTTCACCAGATAGTGTATGCATCCATTTTTATCAACCCATTTTTAATACCCCCTTTATATCATATTATCAAGTTGTAACAAATAGGATCCCTAACACATCTTAGTATAAGAAAACACGATGCTAAATAAAATAATAGTTTAATGATAATAATCATCCAACCATGATTGCAGGGGTGATTGATCAACATAACAAAGGAAACCCAGTCAAGAGATCAACATAACAAAGAATGTAAAAGGTTGATAGTCCAATAGTCAGTGCAATGCTTAGAAAAGAGCAGAATTGCAAATGTTTCACACCACAGTTTACCAATCTACCAATTTTATATCATGTAAATATAAGTATAGACATAAAGAGCTCATGTTTTCTATAATCTTAATAAATTAAACTCCATAAAAATTCAAAATTGAAACCTTTTTGTGGATAGACTCCTCTACCTTCCTATCAAAACAAACATCATTGATGTTTGAACCCAAATGAACATAGAACAATTCTTCTTACTTTCCAATGACACCATATGATTATGTGCATAGCTTGGATTTGGATCATTCACAAGATGCAATGAATTTCCTCCACTTCCTCTACCTTTATTCTTTCCATCAAGGAAATTAACAACATTTAGTTACGTTTTCTTGGGTTATATCTAGTTTTTTTTTTTTTACAGGAGAGGGAGAAATCCCCATTGTTAGGTTTCAAGCACGCAATAGTTATAAAGATACATAGATGGAGAAACTTATATGATACCATTTCATGGTAATGATAACACATAGGGTATGTAAATAAGGATTTATATTTTCACCTATGTTCATGTTAGTTCCAATACAATATTAAGATGGATGCCTTGCATATTATAAAAATTGAAATTACAATTATGAATGTTCCAAATATAACTCAATTTAACAACTATTCCTAACTGGAAATGTGAAAATGTTAAAGAAGAATACAAAAAGTTGAAAAAAATAATTGGTCAAGAAAGATTTATCTAACTTTTCTTGGTTCGAGTGAGACAAGAAAGATTGATCTCACTTTTCTTGGTTTTCATGGATCAAGGTTTGATTGAATCTCAATAACCACCTAAACCCCAACCTAAAAAATGAAGAGTTAGATCTTTTACTCAAATGTGTACAAAAAATAAAATACAATTGTTCAACTCTAAAACTCCCAATTAGCTACATCTCTTAAATTAAAGAGGAAAAAAAATATATTGTATCAATTCAAACCAATCCTAAATAAGCTATTAAATGAGTATGGATCAAGGCCAGTAATCCGAAGAGACTTCCATCGATATTATCAGATTTATGCAAAACTTAGGATCATAAGTAATATTGAATAAAAATGGAGGGTCCTTAAGTTTTAGGTGGTTATGAATTGAGCCCATGATTTGGAGGTATGAATCCATCTCACGATTTGGAGGTTATTACTCATCCCACCCAAATAAAATAACCCCCGATATTTATATTACTATGTCAAATTAAAAACAACCCTTGACCCCTTAATACGGGGCAATATATTTTTGAGGTTTTTAAGAGTATTCAAACCCCCAATATGAATGGACGTGATATGATATTGCCTCATTAGTGAACCCCCCGTGCCTAAAGTTTGGTTTTGTGTGTTACCTAAAGAGACCTTCCCACAACCTTGGGGTCGATTTGAGTGCTAAAATAATTGGTGTTGTTCCCGGGGAACAAGAGTTATATGGTCCCCAGGAGAAAATGACAAAGAGTTCCAGTTTTCATAGATAGAAAGGATTTCTGTGGGAAAACAAAGATCCCTTCATTTGGAGAAGGTTGTACATTTTCCCTGGCGACTCCACTCATCAAGATTTCCAATTAAAGGTGACTCCAATGGTGATATTGGCAACTCCATGTCAGAGTTAAGATGTTGAAGGTTTCATGGCGACTCCACATTGAAGAATTCTATCGTTTCACTATTTCACAGGCTAGTGCACTCAATATTCAATCGGAATTTGCAGCCCCATTTTTTCAAGGTGGCTTCATTGTCAAAAAGGTATGCTCCCATGGACAGGTCTCACATCCATGGTTTTCCAAATCCTATTCCTAAAGTAGATTGGCAGACCTGTTTACCTAAATTTAAAGAGCAGAAAGGAGATGATACTGCTATTCATTTGGTTAGATTTCATATGCATATACATAAGCTTGGGGTTGAATTGCAGGAGGATTGTTTGATGAAAATGTTTATGGCAACATTAGAAGAGAAAGCAAGGGTTTGGTATGAAAGTTTACCACCTGCTAGTATATATTACCTTCAATATCTTTATTCAGCCTTTTGTGAAGAGTATAAGCATAGTTATCCCTCTTTGGAGTTGGTTGAAATCTTTTGTAAAAATCTTGATTCCATTTTTCAACTTATGGAGATTGATGCTTTTGATAAAGATGTGCTAGATAGTGATTTGAGAGAAATCTTGTGGGAGTTGTATGCTTATAAGAATGAAGAAATTTTTGAATCCTTACATGAGAGGCCTTTCCATCATCAAGAAAAATAAGAAGAGGATAATTGTCAAGATATTCAAGAATATTCCCAGCAGTTGATAATGTCTTCCTTGACTGAAAGTGACCTAAGCCAAAATTCTGATTCAACTAGTTATATTTCATTTTCTGAAATAGATGATGACTTACAGCAGTATTGTCAATCTATCTGTGATCAAGAAGGAGGTTGGGACTGTAAATCAAATATCTTTTCATATTATTCAACTTCTGGGATTTTGTTACAAGAAGGGGTTACCCATTTTCAGTCACACGGTCCTTCAGTTTGTTCATTTTCTGAAATTGCAAATATAGAAGAATCGGACCTTGATGTAATGGTTGAAGAAAGGCCTTTGGGTGTTTATCAAATTCAAATTTCACCTGAAGATTTACATGAACATACAAATCCCTCTTTGAAAATGAATGATGAAAATAGTGGGAAATCATGCAATCAGTCCCAATATATTGAAGAACCAACAGGAAATCTTGCAGTAGAATAACTCATGTTTCAGCCAGCCATGGAAATAAATCGGGTTGCAGCTCACGATTTCATCATTGCAAATAAGGAAGATAGTGATTCTAATGAAGGTAATACCTTACTTATCTGCTCTGAAGTATTTGACACAATGAAGAAAGGTTTTGAGGTTGTGAATATAAAAATTTTACACCCATTCTGCCATCATCGAGGTTTAAGTCCCCAAGAGAAAGATCAAGATCAACAGTCGATCAATTCCTCATCTTATCCATTTCTTGATTCTTTAAGTCAAGAGGTTTGTGTAGGGTCAAATTTATTTCATCATGAGGAACGTATTGTAGCCTATTGTGACAAAATTCCTGATCTACTCATTGTTGTACTAAACCCTCCTATTGTTGATGAACCAGTGTGCCATGACCTACCAATTTATGATGACTATGAGGATGGTTTTCCTGAGTCACTAGCCATCCCAGTTGTTTCACTAGGACCCTTAGTCATTAATAACCAAATGGACACTGATTCGCCTATTTATGATGATCATGAAGATGATTTATCTCAGAAATTAGTTGAATATCTTATCTCAGAGCAATATTCTTCCCATAGATGTGATCTTAGCTTGCAACCCTCGTGTCAAAGTCATATGACTGAAAGGGAAGACCAAAATATTCAATCAGATTTCCTTTCATGTCATTCACTTACAGAGTCTTTCTATTAAGAAGAAGTTGTTCTCCTTGACCCATTTGAGAATCAAAATGGTATTTCTTTTGAAACACAAGAGCGGAATCAGGTTTTTAATCCAGGAATTATGAGCAGCAAAGAAGATGATATTATTGATAGTGATGTGTATGAATCTAACTGTCTTAGTCCTATTTGGTTGCAGGGAGAATCTAATATACATGATATCAATGTTTCATTTGAAACTTATCATGAACACTCAATTCTTATTCTTAACATGGATGACAGGGGAGGGAAAAGTACTGAGTCTTTTCCATTTGAAAATGATCTTGATTTGGATGAAATAGATGAGGGAACAGTGGTTAAAAGTAAGAGGAAGGCTTGTCTTTTTGTTGACCATCAAGTACAGGTAGTCTTTCATGATTTATATGACCCTTTTTCCAGTTTGATACAGGAATTAGAACCAAGGGATGTTGTTGTATTAATGGATCATGAAGAGGTTTACAGTAGAAGATTTGAGTTGCCATCTACTGAGTTTTTCTTTCTGTTTGGAAGAGTTGAATACATGCTTCGGTCAAGAGGCCATTTGCTTGATTAGTTACATTGGCACTTCTGTATCGCTTGATACTGCAGTAATTTCAGTAGTGTAGGGTAGGATGATCTATATATAAATAAGCTTGACATGACGAGCACCTTTCCATCATTTTCAGTGTAGTAGTGTGGTACAGTTTTCAGTTTGGTTTTTAGTATGAATATTCATTTTTTAGTTTGAAGCATTAAGAGCATATTTGTAGTTTGTATTTGGTTCCAATTTTAGATGAAGGAGCGATCACAGGTACAGGTCACAGGTTGCAGTTTTCATGTTGGGATCAGCCCAATGGATTTGGCACTTGGTCTACATGCTCTTTGCTACCTCGCAAGGAGGATAGCATCCCCAATTGGAGCGAGTTGCTAGCAGCAGTTTTGTTTTGATGGTTGGAAGGGTTCAGAGCCATGGAAATAATGAATGAAGCCTCAGTTCTCAATCCACATGGCCCAAAAAATTGCAAATGAAGGCTCTGACTGGTTATGGCTAGGTCCGAAATGAGAATATTTGAGAAGCCTACGTTTTAACATTTCAAAGAAGGTTAAAAATGCAAAAATCCACCCACAGCGCATAACGACACCTATGGATGGCGCAAATCCGAAGCGATGAAGATCTAAGGTCGCCAATTTGTTCATGATTTCAAAGTGCATGAAAAAACCAACTTTCCAAATCTGCAAATTTTTGGTAGGGACCGCAGGTTTAGATGGCACAGATCTCAGGGATTTGAGATATATGGTGGAATATTTGTTCGCCAATTGAACTAGCATGGACGACCAGCAATCCAAGATTTGCGAACATAGTAGGGGGTGCATCTTTGGACGGTCTGGATGCAAATGAGATCACGATCGATGGGGATGGGTTGATTATGGAGATAGACGATTGAAAAGCACCTCTGATGCGAATGAATGATAGCCCAAGGGGAGGAGGTCACAGCAGATCCATCATATGCTTTTCACTTGACACAAAAAATATGGTTAAATCTGTTTAACGCCGACCCAAATCTCAGTCATCATTCTCGCTCATTTGGAGAGTCCAGTCAGATAATCATGCCAAAATGATTACTCACGGTTTCCATCATTATCACAGTCGTTATAAGGGGCTCCCAAAGTTTATTGTTCACATTAGTGTTCGAAAAGGTGGTAGGATCAGTAGCCCAGTTATCTTTCAGTTGAGATCCGGTCATGGAAAAGGATCAAGGAGCCAAAGTAGTTTTTGTATCAGAGCAGATGTGGTCCGATGTGGAGGATAATCACAATCCCTCATCCCCTGTAAAATTTGAACACATAGAGGAGAGTACTACCAGCAAACCCGAGGAGAATAGAGGTCAACAGGTTTGAAAGAAAACTCAGCGAAGGAAAAAGAGAGAGGCCCGAAAGGTTGAACAGTGCACCCACCAAACCATGGAGATTCTCAGAGATTTTTTTGTTTTCACTAAGGAAGTGGCGCCACCTCCGTCAACATAAAAATAACA